>LR824535.2:1262500-2512500 GCA_902850265.1 Spodoptera littoralis | reverse complement strand
CTGAGTTTAAAAAATCTGACTTCAGTCCCGCTTTTTCAAAGTCGGTTAATTATTATACTATACCCTTTTCCTAAGGCCAATCGCGAAAATATCGTGAATAAACATACGTACATACAACCATACAGGTCAAACTGAAAAACTTTTTTTTTGAAGTCGCTCAAAATACACAATTAAATTATGTTTGAAGTCTATGCAAACTCAGTAAATGGCTTACATACTGCAGGTGGAGTGGTGGTACCGATAATCACAAGGTCAAGCAAAGGTTGGATGTGAAGAGCTGAATATTGAGGTCTATGGCTTGCTATCGAAGATGAAATTTTAATTACTCAACCTGTTAGTATCCACATTTTTGGAACCGTGATCATGAACCCTTACCTTCATACATGAGAAGCGGGCGCCTTAGACCTCCGAGCCACCACGACGAAAATAAAAATACTGTATATTTCATAGTTTTTCGGTATACCACATCCCACAAAGGAAATACTCCATGCCTTTCTTTAGCAAATAACATAACATAACATCACGCCTTTTATCCCCGAGAGGGTAGGCAGAGGTGCACATTACGGCACTTAATGCCACTGTACAATGTAACACCCACTTTTCACTATTTATGTTATAAGTCCCATGTAATAGGGGGTGAGCCTATTGCCATATACACTGGGCACATTTTCAGACTCCGTGCTACTACTGAGATTTTTAAAAATCCAATAATACTTTTCCCGATCCGGGAATCGAACCCGAGACCCCTTGCCCGGCAGTCGCACTTGCGATCACTCGGCCAATGAGGCAGTCTTAGCAAATAATGCCAACAATATTCTAGAAGTTACCCCCTCTCAGTAACAACCCACAATAAATGAAAATTTCCGATTTACTATCAAATCGAACAACGCTGTCAACTAAAATAATTAATTGTGACCTCATTATCAATTGAAACGGAACTGAAATAACAACTCATTTAATTATGAATTACCTGAATCTGCTACTTTATTTGTAATTGGAATCATTGATTGTTGTCCACATTAATTGATGAGTGGCAACCCTGTTTCATTTTATTTTTGGGTACTGGCAACATTTTGTTGTGATAGAATTTATTATCTGTGGGGAATACCGTTAGTTGAATTTGAATTTTGGCAATCAATAAAAATGTTTGTGCTGATGAATTATTGTTTGTTTTGGTGATAAGTCTGCACCCTTTCCTTTCCAGTCATATGATACTCAAAAATATCGTTCGTGCATTGTTATTAAAACCTGGGTTTGTATCAAAATATATGACGACAAATTGAACGGAAAATCTCTTTCTAATCCTATATATAACTTAAATAAATGAATTTCCAAAAATAACCACACGGTAGATTGCAACAAGTAAACAATACGAAAAAAAGGCCAAAACTAAAACTAAAAGGAGATCGGATCGGCCTTGTGTTATCCCAAACTTAGTTTACGCTGAGAAAACCCATGCAATAAACTAAATAAGAGTCGATATGTCTTCAGTTATCCTCGGGGCTCGAAGGGCTGTCGGACCCACAAACTTTATACTTCGTACGACCACAGAAAACAAGATTCTTATACCTACTACAACATTTATATATAGAAACATTGTTTTAGAAAACGGATGCTTATTAAAAAGTTTCATCATTTACAAAGTACCCAATCGTGTAATAGAAATTCTATTTTTAGATTTGTAATGTGATGAAGCTTCGTGGAGTTTCGTGTTTAAAAACGAGTGATATACGTCATCAAATTACAGTGTAATAAATTATTTTGTGTCTATAATTCTATCTACTAACTTCTAACTTAGTGCTGTTAGCTTTACTAAGACGTGGACAACAAGACGGGTTAACGGGGCTCAGACTTTTAAGCAGCAGCAGGAACGGGTAGTTTTTAGTGAGGAAGATTCTGTCACTCTCTCTCTCTCTCTCTCTCGTGTCTCACCCAAGGCATAAGAAGTCACTGGATGATTTTCCACCTCAAAAAAAGCGACGCTAAGGGCGTAACTGACAGCACTAAGTAGGACTAACACAGTAAGCCGAAACTTCTTCATTATTCATCCACTGTTAAACTACGGGTAGGTCACCGGTACCTAAAGCTAGTAGCCATTTGACTTTCACCATTTTAAAATTAGCAGTTAAGACTTTGACTGCCAATAAAAAACTGTTGAAGGTAAATCCTCCGCTAACGCCGGTCACCGGTGACCCCCATGGCGTTTAACGTGTTAAAGTATTAAAAGAGGGTTTATCACGATCTCAGATGGAAAATTCCAATGGTAACTATTAAAAATAAAGTCAGTATTCTGTGCTACAGTATATCTCAATGGCTCTATACACAATGTAGCGACAGTCCTCAGATGCCTGCCCAACCGGCATCAAATTCCTAAGTCCGTATTGTACAACTTTTGGGCACGAAACTTCTGATATGCGCACATTCAAATGTAGATACGAGGAAAACGGACGACGTAATAAAATTATAACTTTTCCACAACATTATTTTATTTTCAAATTAACTGAATGGAAATATTTCTATATCTAGCTTAGACTATGTCAATTTATGGAGAAAGGAAAATATGTACTCTTAAATTGTACATAATACAGTTGTAAATACGCGTCGATTAAAAACTAAATGCGTGATTTTATTGGGAAGGGACTATAAGGGATCTGACTGGTTCGTCTCAATCGTGGAGTAATAATTATAGGCCAGAAAAGGCGTGGGTGAGCAAAATTATCAAAATTGTTCCATAAACTTTTTAGTATATTGGAACAGCTTCGTATATCTTAACTCATTACTAAAACATCTACAAGGAGATAAATAACAATAATTACCGGTAATAAATAATAAAATACACATTATAATTAATCAAGAGTCATATGAACAAACTCCAAACGAAAACCTGAAAAATTACAATATTAGTCTGCAAATATTGGATAAAATGTTAAATGATAGGATTACTAGTCTCAAAAATTATTTTGCTAATGACATTAAACGCATTATATCAGAGGAAATATCAAAATTTATGCTTGGATTGAATTCTGAAACCATGGAAAGTACAAAAACACACGACCCCCTTCAAGAGAATACGTCTATAATAATTTCTGAAATAAATAGTAAGATTTGTACTCTCGAAAGGGAAAACAAAAAGCTAAAAACCGAACTTCTAGAGCTAAAAAACGTCTGCAAACTACCAAACATTGAGAACAAAATCTACGAAACCAAATTAAATGATACAGGAAACAACAACAAGAAAATTGTCATATATGGTTTAAATGAATATCATTCAGAAACGGAAGAATATTTGCATTACAGAATTTCAACAATGATTCAGGAAATATGTGGCATAAATATCACAGGTTATGTGGAAGAAATAACCAGAATAGGTAGAAAGGGATATCGAAGACCTGTGATAGTCGAATTTTTAAGCAAAAGATTACCTAAGCATCTGCTCCAAAATCATCAATTGTTTCAAAACACAGGAATATCAATATCAGAATACCTTGACAGAGAAACTTTCCTCAAACGTAAGAAGCTCAGTGAAATCCTTACAGAAGCAAGGCGAAATGGACATCACGCCGTAATTAGGAACAATAAATTATTAATCAATGGAAAGGAGGTTGATAAATCGCAGAACGAAAATTTATATACAAATTACAATAACGAAACGTTGCCATATAATAACAGTGAGTATTATAATACAAATTTAAGCAACAGAACAATGATTCGCTCATCTCAGTCAGAAATTCAGCAATTACCAAACTATAAATCCAGGTCATATAATCATACAGAACATTCATTTCGCGAACAATTTTAAAATCTTATACCAGAATATACGTAGTATAAAAAACAAATACCACTTGCTACAGTCAATTATTGAGGAAGAGAAAGAAATTCACGTCTTATGTCTCACAGAAACCTGGATAACCGAAAAAAAGATAGATCTATTGCATTTGGACGGGTATAGTGTCGCGGCAACCTACAACAGACAACATCACGAAGGCGGTGGTGTCTGTGTTTTAATTGAGGAGCACATCGACTACATTGAGAGAACAGATATACTAGCCATGAGCATTGAGTATATATTCGAGGTATGTGCAATAGAATTAGTTAAAGAGAAAATTGTCATTATTGTTATGTATTGGCCCCAAAGAAACCGGGAATCTGATCTATTTTATAAAACTCTTGAAAATCTCTTGCAAACATTAATGATAAAAGATAGCAAAAAGAAAGTTATTTTGGGTGGTGATTTTAATGTTAATGTTCTGGAGCAGTCATATGGTAAATTGATTCTTCTAAACTTATTGAGTAGCTATAACTTTGAACAACAAATAAAAGAACCAACTAGAGTTACCAACAATAGTGCTACTTGCATTGACCTCATATTTACTAATTTTAAAGATAGTACACTCACAATGTGTTTAAAGGAATATGGAATATCAGACCACAAGGGGATAATAGTTACAATGTCAATCACATTAAAAGACCAAAAAACATGGCAAGTAATTAAGCGGTCATTTAATGAAAAAAATATCAATGCCTTTAAAGCTGAATTAAACAATGTTTTATGGGGAACTATATTAACGGAAGACAAATGCCTTAACGAAAATTTTGAATCATTCCACGACACAATATTTAAGATACTAAACAACTGCATACCTAAAACTCGTGTAATATTGAAAACCAAACTTAGAAAACTACAATTAACGAAAGGATTAAAAATCTCTTGCAAGAACAAACGACTTCTAAAAATCTTCATTACGCAAAATAAAAATCAGATTTTAGAAAAACATTATAAACTATACGAAAAAACTCTCAAACGCGCAATTGTGAAACATAAAAAGTTGGATTACATTAGACAATTACAAAAAGTAACAATAATAAACAATGTGGCAAATCATAAAAGAAAAAACAAATAAAGTAACCCACAGGAAAAAACATTGGTTTAAAATTAAATAATAAACTTATATATGACCACTAGTAGTTGCAACAAATTCAATCACTTTTTCGTCAAGGTGGGGGGTGAACCAAGCACTCTAAAAGGCCGCCCCATAATTACACCTTCTGATAAATCTATATATTTAAAACCAGTTGATCCGTACGAAATTCATAATATAATATGCAATCTTAAAAATAAAACAGCTTCGGACACGATGACTTACCCCCAGTATTGATAAAAAAGTGCGTCAACAACTTTGTTATGCCTCTTGTATTTCTAATTAATCAATCGTTTGCAGAGGGTAATTTTCCAAACAAATTAAAAATTTCAATAATCAAACCCATACTTAAAAAAGGTGACCCGACTGACTGCACAAATTATAGGCCTATAGCTCTTCTGCCAACCTTCTCAAAAATATTCGAAACAGCTATGTCAAACCGTTTATACACCTACTGTGAAAAATATCAAATATTTGATGACAGTCAAAATGGTTTCCGCAAAGAACGATCAACTACATACGCGGTTTACAAATATATACAATATGTACTTAATATTATAAATGATCACAAATATGCAATCGGAATCCTTTTGGACATGAGCAAAGCTTACGATCGAGTCTCATTCAAAATCCTCTTAAATAAACTGGAAGGTATCGGTGTCAGAGGAATCGCTCATAAATGGTTTGAGTCATATTTACACAATCGTAGCCAGTACGTAGAAATTGAGCACCATAACTCCAAAAGTGGCAGAATCACCCAGGTAAGATCTCAAGTAATAGATGTACAGAATTCTATCCCACAGGGAAGTGTGTTGGGATGTTTGCTGTTCCTGATCTACATAAACGATCTACCAAAAGTAATAAATGCTACAAGTACCCTTTTTGCAGATGACATATCAATTGTACTTCCTTGTGAAAATGAACAAAATCTAAACAATACATTAAATTCTTTATTTGTAAATATAACTAGTTGGCTGAATGATCATAATTTGCAAGTCAATTTCAAAAAAACAAAACTCAAACTGTTTAAACCCTACCAAAAACGAAACCTATCTATTGATTTTGCATTTAATAATGAGAAAATTGAAAGTACTAACAACTTTAAACTTTTGGGATTAAATATTGACAGTCACCTTAACTGGAAATCACACGCCCAGATCATAAGCAGCAAACTGTCAAAATTCACTTACGCTCTTTACCATCTGAAAACATCAACGGACAAAAAAACCGCCCTCACTGCATATTATGCATATGCGCACTCATGGATGCGCTATGGCATTGCTCTGTGGGGTAATAGTACTGACGCAGACGACATATTTAAACTCCAAAAGAAATGCATTCGCATTCTGGCCAATGTTGGGGGAACACATAGCTGTAGACCACACTTTAAAACACTCCGTGTCCTTACTTTGACTTCCCTGTACATATTGGATTTGAGCCTATTTGTTTACAAAAATATTAATCTTTTTAGTCGTAACCGTGACCACTATTCGCAAGACCGTCAACTAAGAAATAGAAATAAATTATCGCTTCCTACCTCCAACTTATCTATATTTCATAACGGCCCCTATTGCATGTCAATAAAAATTTACAACAAAATACCAAGTAATATAAAAAAAGAAACAAAATATACTACTTTCAAAAGAAAACTTAATGAATATCTCATCGATAAATGTTATTATAGTTTGCAGGAGTTTTTTGAGAATAAACAACAAAACTAAAAAAAAAAAAAAAAAATAGAATAATAGCAATAATAAGGAAATTGTTGGTAATGATAATAAATAAATAAAATTGTGCAAATAAAGAGTTGGTAGATATGTATAATGTGTATGTAGGTAAAATGTAAACGAAAATCAATTGAAGCAATCGTGGTAAAATTTCAATAATATGTTATGTACAATCTTTGAATAATATAGTGTTTTTTATTATTTAATATAAATTGCAGCGCCCTTACAGGGTCATGTTGATACTGCTTAACCAAAATCATATGTATTATGTATAACACCTTGGTACCCACACATGAAGCAATAAAGACTTTGAATTTGAATTTGAATTATGACAGGTACACTCAGACGAATTAATTATACAGGCGACTTTGTAATCACGGCAATACATTAGTTACAAGTGAGACATTAATTACGTCAGATATTTTAGTCGCTGACTGTACGTTGGAAGGCCACAATTTGTTTTTAAGTGGAGAAAATTTAAAAACGAAATGGGCTTGGGTAAGTAGGTACAACTAAATTCGACCTGAGTTACAAACAAGATGAATTTCCTTATATTTTCAGTAAAAATATATGAAGATTTTTTTGCTACCATCGTTTAACAAAAGCAATTCTTAAACAGCCTGAGTACCAAATACCTCGTTCACTACTGCCATTAAGAATTCATCGAACAAATTATTAATAGTTATAAAACATACTTATTTTCAAGCAACATTGAAGTAAAATTACAACAAGAAAATTACAAACCGAATAGAATCTAAAATACAACATAATATTAAATAACACCAGGAAATACATAGAAAAGCATTCACTACGGAAAATCTGAGAGTAATCAAAACTTATTAATGAAACGTAGGTACATTTCCTTATAGTGGACGAGGAGTCGTATTTCCATATAATTTCAATTTCGCATTTACATTATTTCGTATTCAGTTTGGGTCTGCCAGATCCCCCGTACTACGACGCAAGTAATTGCTCCACTGGACACGGTCGTCTAGTGGACATATAAAAGGGTCAAGGAATGTTTAATCTGTTTTAGAAAGGAGTTTTTTGTCTGTCCCGTTGATTTTTTCGGCTCTTTGCGCTGAGTTTTTAGTGTGATCTGGGTGGTGTTGTAAATCACGGTGCTAACATTTTGTCTTAATATAAGGTATTTGTAATTAAACACCTTTGTCGTCAAGTGGTACATGAATAATAAGTATTCTTGATAATAGTAAAGAAGTTGTTTAGGAGATCTAAAGAAGAAGGTTTTGTATTTATTATTAGTATTTGAGTAAAAGATGATATTATACTGATTCAATTGATCACTACAAATGATCACTGTAAGTGGCAAATCTCACATTGTTCGAAAATTGTAAGCGAAAACTCTGGTGTGTTCCCCCTTGAAGTTAAAAACAAATTGTAATTTTATACAAAACAAATTGTATACACGGCCAAAAAAATCTCCTTTACCGTTGCTCATTATTTAAATCTAATCCACCCACAATCGTACAAGAAAAACGAGAAAACATTTTTCCAAAAAAGGGCCACCGCAGCCACCGCTGCCATCGCATTTTAATAATTACGAGCAACTTGGTAAAGTTCGATTCGTCTCGAAGATTAATTGTCCAAATCGCTCCCCATTGTGCGGTACGTTGTTGACGCTTTGGGACCCTTTTATGAAATTCGCGGGCTATTGTTTTGGCCGGATTTGTAAAAAAAAAGTTTTAAAAAAGTTCTTGCACAGTGCCGTCCGTTGCTCGGTACCCACAAAACACCACAAACTCTAGATTGCGTTCCATCCTCACACTTCTACGAACTTGAACAGTGCACAGCATATTTTTTCAACTGCAAACAAAAAATTGTAATCGTAATAACGAGGTCACTTTTTGTTTCTCGTCGGTCATTTAAAACTTTCATTAGTGAATTCGCGCGCGCTTAACATTTTTCAATTTATTCCCACTTGAGCTTGAATCACTGTACAATTCAGTGTACAAAACATCTTCATCAAATAGTTGCCAACGAAATATGTCAGAAATTAAGAGGCTACAAGTGTCACGTGATGAATGGGACGCTTTTAATTTTTTTTAACTCGTCATTTTGTATATTGTTCGCGTTATCCTTTGATGTATACTACAATACAATACAATTTACTGCCTTCCAATATCAGCATGACAATGCAATAACAACAGAAAACATTGTAAAAATATCGTATTTGTATACTCACTGTAGAGTAGCAAATAATCAGATTCACCTACTCACTAACAGATAATACCTACTCTCCTCACTAAATTCCTATAAATCATAAGGGACCAACTTCTCAACTTCAGAAACACGTGTTGTGGTTGTTATATGGCTGGTCCAATACCAATTTCCATTGAACCACACGTGACCTCAATTCTAATCGAAATTCAAAATCAAAATGAAAACATCCTGGCAACTGATCTGTCTAAAATTCAGAGTCACAATAAAAAGCAAATAGCAGTCGTTTTAAGTAAAATAATGATTTTCACAAAACGAGGCCATCGTAAAATAAATTGAACTAGAAATAAATCCATCCAATCTTATTAATACCAATAAATAAATACAAAGTCGAAGTGTTGAAGATTCAGCATAGCGGTGTGAGTGGACCTAACATGGGCTGACGTATAAGTTCGCCAATTTGTTATGTTAAAGCTTGCGATGCCGACCCTCGTCCGCTCAACAGATTGAGCCTACGGGAGATGCGATGGATCAAACTAAAAATATACAACCTTTCTACACAGATCTACGAAGACTTTTTTCAAAGAAAATTGCCTTTAAAATGTTTTTTTAGAAATGAACTAGATGTTTTTAATCATTAAGTTTACTTTAATTAAGCTTATAATAACTCTGTTGACATTAATCCGAAAATGATCTGTCTATGGTCTAGTCTAAATAAACAGAAAATAAAATTGACTACTATGCTACTATAGCGCTGTAGCCGTGCTACGTCGTAGTCGTGCTACGACAAAAGCGTAGCACCTAATGCCAACTCCTTCATGCATATTATGCTTCGTCCACTATTTTCACGTTGTGTTTTGTATGCAAAATGCCTTCTCCATATATTTTTTCACTATGACCCATCAAAGCTTGGCACACAGAATCCTGGCATCCTATCCCTCATACATACTGCCCCCGTGAGGATACCTGCTTTGTTTAGTGCGGTCTGCATTGATCAGTTTACTTTCGCTCTTACCGAACCGTTTTATGGATATTGGGGAACTAGGCTTTTGAGAATGCTAAAGGTGATCTTCATAAAATTGGCCCCGATACTAAGACGGTGTGGGGTTGAGATTTTCTCGTTTAAGACAAAAAGAACTTTCTAGAATCTTAAGACGTGTTTTATCAATGTCGTTATCGTATTCATTTTCAAATTGACTTATAAATAGCATATTGTTGGAGCTCCTCTCGTCTATAATATTTAACTTCCGCGTTATAATAAATTGATGTTTACTATAAATTGAGTGGATAGTCAATCTCGCCACCACACTACCCAAACAACATCAATTCTGAACGAATCATTCACCTGTCATCAGCACAAATATTTGACATCTGACCGCCGTAACATAAATATTTCGTAATTTTATGCTATGGCAGGTTAATTAATTCATCAGTTTTAATACTATTTATGATTAACATTTCAATCAATTTACCTAAAATGATTGACAGAGGTTAACCCTAAAGTTACATAACCGGCCAATCATAGTAAAATGTTAACTTATTGCTATGTATGATATGGCCATATAGCAACTATAATTAAAACGCTTATGTGATCATTAAATAGAAAGTATTGCTTAGATATTGATGATCTGAATCTTGTTATCTATTTAAGTAGTATTTTACTACCTCAGAAAACAATAGGGACAATAAGAAATCAAATTTTTATTCCATAGAGAAATGATAAACGATATGTACAATAAGGCAGGTACAGTGCAGGCAAATCTAATTTTTCAACAATTGAAATTGTGAAAGACAATGATAATACTAGATTCGTCTTAACACGCCCTGATGACGTCATTAACACAAATATTTGCCTTTCATCAGGCATTCAGAAAATGTTTGATATAAAACCGGGAGGGCAGATTAATTAGTGTGTCACAAGGTTTACATAGCACGTCGGGTGTCTGGTGGGACGAAATTAATCAACCAGTGATCCGACACATTATCTCAGTTCAGATGACTTGAACCCTTGCCGGGTGGGGCTAGGAAGTTAGCGGGAAGCGCTTCAGTTAATTGCTTTGGTAGACGACTTGAATTTTTACAGCGCTTTGGTGAATATGCTTTAAGAAGGCGTTGAATTCAACAGATTATACTTACAAATATTACATAGTCTAAGAATACTGATGGTATTTATAGGTACTGTTGCGTTTGATTTTTAAATTTTTATTTATTTATTTATGTACACACATTCAACACAGAGGACAATACGTAATAAAAAAACAGAGTACATAGGCCCCATATATTCCAACTGGAATTTCTTCCTGTGGGCCTGTGGCAGGAAAAGAAATAACAACACTAAGACACATAGTGTGTTACACAAACAAGATAAAAATCAATTAACAAAAAAAAGTAATAAGACCGAAGAAACCAATAGAAATAACAATAATAAACAATAAAACAAATAAATATAATACAATTATAATACATATATATAAATATAGACAAACAAATCTATATTTCAAGAGGAATTTATTGTCAGAGCAGGCAACAAACATTTTCGTTTTCAGAAAAATAATTCTGAAAGCATTAATGGTGTTTCTCAGAACGTTGACGCATGTTCAAGCATGTTCCATTTCAAAGTTACAAATACTCAGACAATGTTAAATGCCGAAATAGCAATACCAAATAATTTACCCTATTCTAATCAAGAGGCACCAAAGAGAAACATTATCACAATACTTCACAACATCACTCGCGATTTTAAAGGCCACATCCCAAGATCTGAGTTACAAGAGTTAACGCACGGGTCGTCCTTAACAAGAATTGAACAGTGAACAGGCTGTCGGACATGTTTGTCGGCCGCCATCGTCATCGACACTAATTGAGACGCTCTTCATTAAGTACATTTCCAGTTATAATTAAAGGAAGCCTGTACAGAACAACGGCCAGACTTCACGATTTTGAAAGCTTTAAAATTTATATCTGAGGAACGAAATAAATGTGAAATGCCTTAATAATGACATGAAATAATATAACATAACATCACGCCTTTTATTCCCGAAGGGGTAAACAGAGGTGTACATTACGGGACTTAATGCCACTACACAATGTAACACCCATTTTTCACTATTTATGTTATGAGTCCCATGTAATAGGAGGTGAGCCTATTGCCATATATCGGGCACATATCCAGACTCCGTGCTACTACTGAGATTTTTAAAATCCCAGTAATACATTACCCGAGCCGGGAATCGAACCCGAGACCCCTTGCCCGGCAGTCGGCCAACGAGGCAAACATGAAATAATTGTATGTTTAATGGTCTACTCATATAACTGTGTGACAAAGAAACTACTAGTTTAAAGCGAGACAAGGTAAACGTCCTGCGATACTGCTCATGAATATGAGCCCTAGCGTGGTTCGAAACTGGTTGAGTTCGTACAAATGATAGTTTTTTTACTGCTAGCTTTCAGCTCGCTTTTTCCAAGAAAATACTATCCTTCAATGCTAACGCTCTCCTCCTAACGACATATCTCCAGCCACAAACACCATGAAATCAATACGATACTGCTTCAAATAAAGAACATGATGCGAAAATATGATCAGTTGGCTTATTGGTCGACAATACATCGAGTAAGTTCATCCTTTTACTGACATGTCGCCAAATAACGCTCTTATAAAGGAGAACAATATTTTCTGTTAAGTGACACGATCCGTATTGACAGTGATCTGTCTCCACTTCTAACAATAAAATAAAATACTCGCTACCGTTTGGGAATTATATTGTTTCATTTTGTACCCAGCTGGCGAACTGCGTACAATAAAGAGCATTTGAAGATTATTTGTAGGTACAACTATGTGGTTATGTATGTAACGCTTTGTTGATTGCTTCAGTTTTTGCGTTTGCAAATTGACTAGTCTGAGGAAATCTTTTGAGACAAGAACTACATTTTGAGCAACGGATGAAATTAATGACCTGTCTAAATCCAAAATCTTTTGCTTGTATTCTCTAAGCCCTAAGGTATGGCATCGATTTTTGACGTTCAAATAAAATAAAAATTATTTTCAAACATAATAGTCTAGAAATGTACACATTACTTGTATTGAGTTTGTTAGATATGTTTAAAGCAAACTGAATAAGTAAAGCGAGAGAAAGCTGTCGGATATGTTTTATTACGTCTTCTGTTTTTTACAAATTCGCGGGTTTCGCTGCCCACATAGATAATCTATCACCATAGACTATAACTATATTATGACCATAGAGTACACCACAGATACACAACAGAGTTTGTATCAAAAATCTATCTTAATTTACAGTTTTTGGTAAAAAAAAGAAAAAACTTTATTCCACACGCTAAAAACAAGTGGCATGTACAGATTATAGTGTTAGTTTATAAATACTAATTGGGTACATATCCATGTCCCAAGTCTGCGATGAAATGGGACCAGTTCACGTGCAAGACAGGGCCTTGCGCTGATATTCTTCTGGCCTCTTAGTGCCTCGCGGACGAAAAAGCCACCAATTGGACATAAATTAGCAATCAGCAATTTTAAATAATTAATAAAATAAATATTGAAATTATATATCTATTCTATATAGGGACATAAAATAAAATCGTAATAAAGTGAAAACTGTATAATAAATATTTTTTTTAATTGAATGCTTTTTTTTAAGGGGGAAAATCATCGAATGACTGCTCCCGCCTGGGTGAGGCGGGAGGGAGTGTTAGACTCTTACTGACTAAATACCACCCCGTTCCTTCTCCTGCTCTTCGAGCCGGAGCCCTGGCAACCCGTAAGGCCTTTCGTGGCTCAGATAATTTACTCCTACAACTTACAATGTGTCAAGAATTTTATTGAAGAGACAGAAATACCTACAATCTACTGTCTCTGAATATCAAAAAAGAAGATATGTGTGTAATTATTTATCTACATTTCTTTAAAAGACCGATATCCAGAACTAATTTTCTTCTTAAAGTCTATAAGCCATCTATTACGTTTGTACCAAATCTTTTGGAACAGCCGCACCTAACATAATGTTTAAGTAACAATAAAGCCAAAACAAACCACACGAAAATCTAGTTAGGGAAGTTCCCAATACACCTTGGAAGCATTCTGAAGACATTTAGTTCCCTAAGGTGTCGTTCAGGTGACAAATTCACATCGAAGGGCCGCGAATAAATTTGGAATTTTTGGGCTCGATCGATCAATCGGCAAATTCTTTACATTTACTTTGTACGTAATCCAGAACCCTGGATTACTGGGAAACTGACATGACTGACGCACTCGATGAATGATTGGCCAGTCTGTAATCGTTAGATAATGCTGCTAATAATGTATTAAAATGTTACATTCATCATTTACTAAAAGTTTCTTTTAGGTAAAATTCCAGCATTTATTTCTGAACCTCAAGCAACCATTTTATCTGAGCCTTTGAGTTATAGTCTGAGTATTAACCTCAACACAGTTGAATAAGTAGCAGTAACTATAACGACATAATAAAGTCGATTGAAAAACAAATAACTCATCAAAATATTCATTTCAATATCCACAAATACCTTTAATCATTAGAACAATAATCACGCCAGTCTCGCACCACATAATCCGGCCGCATAAGAACAAAAGATTCTATTTCTCGTATTAAACCCTATCTGTAATCAGCGCACGTTCACTCCCGTCCCATTGCTTAATTTACAAATGTAATTAAACTCAACTCGCTTAAGAAAAAAGGCGAAGGGTGATTTCTCACGTTGGCGGTAAGGTGAGGGTGATTCTTTTGTACAAAACCTCTGATAAGTTAATCGGATAACAAAAATAAGCGCTTCTATGTGACCCGATTTAGAAAAAGGTGTTAATTCTTACCTTAGCGTTTAGTTTCTTTAATTGTTGAAGAATTTTTCAACTAATATCTTCTTCTGTGAATCTGTTCAAAATGTTCTCTATTGTACCTAACAACGTAAACTATCAATTCCTTAATCATTTTAAAGATTATTTTAAAATATCAATGTAGGTCATAGCAACACACTTGTGTAGGTGCGTGTAATTTGTAATCAATATTCTGGTTAAATTCCCAAGGGATATTATAACGATACAAATGATAATATAACTTTACAAGATTTTCAAATTAGATCGTTAACATAAACCGCTGGACATTGGCCTCAAACGATGTATAAAAGCCATTTGTTGCGAACATTCTCGAAACAAACCGGCCGTAACAACTTCATTAACTCAGCGCACGTTATAAAAATAATTTAATAAGAACATAGAGCTCATTTGCATAGTTATACGTTAAAGACAGGCCCGGATATTGAAAAACAAAGGACATGTTCTAGCAACAAAAGTTACGGATATTAACATCTCGATCGAATATGGCGTCACATTTAATCCTTTGTGGAAAACTCAAGTAATCCATTACCTTATTAATGAAACTCATTACGGAATTACGAGAGAATATATCAAGTTTGATGTAGAAGTTGCGAGTTACGCAGCCGGATCAATTATGGAGTTGTTTTAAAAGGTAATTTGTTAGTACGCGGCTCGCGGTGATGTGGATTCCACCCTGTTACTTATTTATTTATATAATGGCTGCACGCCCACGTGCAGACCTAGACATTATTCTAGGTATTGATGTCACTCAGTATTAAAACTTCTAGTTGTAAGTATACCTAGTTCTAATTTGATAAACAACATACATCTTTCATACCAAAATCACCTAAAGCATGAAAACCCTTGATTCATAAAGACGTCACCCACTTGTAATCCAATCCTTCTTCTTTAATCAAAATAAACAACCTTACCTTCGTTGACAAACAGCGCATTCATCAAAAGGCAAAGGCTTTAAGTAAAAATATACGCATATTCCAGCAGCAAAAATAATATCGTCGTTGGCAAAAATATGCGTACAGAGTGCACCGTTTCATAACATCTCAACAAACACACCTGTACGAATGAATAAAATAAGAAAATTCCGCGCGAAAACGTTCCCACACCGAATATTTAAAATTTCCCAAGCCCCGGTCGCTGCGAAAGCGTAGCGCTTAATCAAAAATAACGCAGCAACAAAATTCAATAAGAGCGACTCATAAAACACGTTAAAATGAAAAATATTAAATTCCAGAGACAAAAAATATATATTATTCGTTTTGCGAGGGCATAAATAATTTAATTTTAAGCGCGCAAAGTTTGTGCGAAGACGTTGACTTAAAATGCGGTCTGTGTGTGGGATAAACTGGGATAAATCAGTTCTTTTTTTTAAATAATCAACATTTTATCACGTTTTTCGTAGGATAATTCGCTTGGAAAACTTCTTTATTTCCGTGAGGTGTCTTAACTTGCTACCGTTAAAGAAGGAATAAAATTGAAGCATCTTATAACTTGTAAAGATTTATACATTCCGTTATAGATGATAAAAACCGCGATATTTCATTTTAGTGCCGTGTTTTATCGCGGTGTTTACATAAATGGATTAATTGTAACGAAATTTGGCTGCCGCGCTTTTTAGTTCGATGTTTTATTTACACGTCAATAAAATAAAAGTTTACATACTTTAAAAACGTCGGGAAAAACATCTATGATACGTGAATTGTATACATAGAATTGTAGTAAATAGATTTTTTTCAGTATAAAGTACAGTTCGCAACAACTTCTAAAACAAATACAGAGAAGTGGTTGACCAAACTCTTTGGAGGAGTGCAGTTATAACTCTTCCGTAAGGACTCGCGCAGACTGACACTAAGCTCTCCAAACTTACGCTAGATGATATCAGCCTCGTTTTGTTTTCAGAGGAGCACTAGAGACTTACTGCTGTTCTAAATGGCGTCCTCCGTTGAGCCGGTAAGACCAATTCATGTTTAAACTGGCTGAGTAAAACTTTGGAGCTTAGAACAAAATAACATCAAACTTCTTGGTAAATGATAATCCTACAATATAGATGGCGCTTTAATCAAATCTCGAGGGGGCGTAGAGGGAAATATAGGTAATCATAACTCGAGCGCACTGAATACTAAAAGGGGAAGGAACATTTAAAACCGTAAAATAATTCCAATGGCCATGTTCCCCTAAACGGACCCGAGGCAATGAACATAAATATTTTAATTCCTCACGGCGCGGCGCCAGTGTTGCAAGCTAATAAAATAACGGATTGTGGCTACACGGAAAAATAAATTATTAGATTTACCGACTTTGGTACTTTTCGCGGTTGGAGTTACATTTCGCGCGGCGCATACGTTTTGTACCTAAGTAGGTAAGGGGTGTTTCAATTTACTGTCGCAGGGGTCAGGATTTATAAATAAAACCGGGGTTCAAAAAATTAATAAAATTGATAATGTGAATTTCAGCAATTTGAGTTTGACTTTTTTTTTCGGTAATTATGAAATCGCAGGTAAATCCCCAAAGTTAGCGGTAATTAGGATTTATGTTAAGTTCTTATACGGGTGCATAACCTTTGGAAAACCAGATCAAAATTAGGGTGGAAGTAACGAAATACCTCAAAAAGAAATACCTTACCTCATTTGCCGAGTGGTCGCAAGTGCGACTGCCGGGCAAGGGGTGTCGGGTTCGATTCCCGAGTCAGGCAAAGTATTACTGGGTTTTTCAAAAAATTCACAGTAGTATACAGTACGGACTCTGGAAATGTGCCCGGTATATGGCAATAGGCTCACCCCCTATTACATGGGACTCATAACACATAATAGTGAAAAGTGGGTGTGACATTTTACAGTGGCATAATGTACACCACTACCTACCCCTTCGGGGATAAAAGGCGTGATGTAATGTATGTTTTATTATTATATATATATATATTATATATATATATATATATATTATATATATATATATATTATGTATATATATATCGTTACATAAAATATATATATATATCGTTACATAAAACATATATATATATACATACATATATATATCATATATATATATATATATGATAGGTTGACGTTAGGTCACCATCTCTCATCACATTTAAGTTTATTAAATTATTTATATAAAAGATCAAATTCAAAATTCAGTTTTTAACTTTCACGTAGGCAGAAGCTACTAAATCATAAATTGTTTAACAAATAACAAGGGTTTGTTGTCATCACTGGTTCAGCCATAACTGTTTTAAATGCTTTGCTACTTGCCACATGTCGTTCTTTCGTTACAATGAAAATGTAACCTTTAGTGTCCGTAACAAAAGTGGGCTTCCAATGTCTTTAATAAATTTATATTTATCATCGCAGTTAGGACGATCTCATGGTCAAGTTAGCCTTTGGAATATTGGAATAGTATTTTAGTAAGTAGTAGGTACCTATTATTTATATATTGTTTTTAGATCACAAATGTCTAAACAAGACTTGTTTCTTTTAAAAAAAACCACGAAGTTCAGTACTTATTTTTTGAAATAACTCGGTAAACGAGCAGAACGGATCACCTGATGGTAAGCAATTGGCGTCGCCCATGGACACCTGAAACACTAGAGACGACAACTGCGTTACCTGCCTTTTAGGAATTTGAGGATTGTTGGGGATTGTCTATGTATCTGAGTCTTAGTGTACAGTATATCTAAATCAGTGACACTATTTTTACTACTATAAGAACTAATGAAACATATAAGAAACAACATGCAAATGCGTCTCATCTTTCGGAAGGTACTTAATCTGCAACGTAATACGTTAATTACTCGCGAGCTTCACGCGGTATTAGCACGTCTCTGCATAAAACATGGCAACCTTTTAAAAGGATTATAACATACGACTAGACACACATACTAAGATCAATCGATGTTTAGGATATAATCTGCACTACAACATTTAGATTGTACTAAGGCTTTGCCTTTCTCCATTCCTTCAACCCTCTTTTGCAGACCAAATAGAATTTTGAAAATAATACAAAAAAAATGGATAATCATGTTTAGAACGATTTTTTTTTTGTAATTGCGCTATTTAAAAAAAACTGATTTTCAAACACAACCAGAATTTCCAAAATTTTTATTGTGTTTAAAAAACCGACTTCAAAAAACCAAAAACTAATAACTAACAAAAAGTCAAAACTAAAAAGCAAAAAATAACTATTACTAGTACTTATAGGTTAACCACCCACTGATAGGTAACTTAATGGCCACAAAATTGTAAATTAGTCATGTATTAAGGTTTTAATGAATAATTTTGTATACCTAGAACTTTCGTTTTTTCATCACTTTAGAACGCTAAATTGTCGTCATTGTAAAAGGTTCAATGCAAACAATAATATAGTTACTCCTTACAGCGCAAGGCAGGCAGGCAAGCACAATTACATATAGTAGTGAAACATACAAACAAAAACCCCTATGAGTAGGTAAAACATGTACCAATACCTATACTACCTATTACCTGCGCAGAAAAAAGTTTTTTAAAGGAAAAAAACACACGCATTTATTTGGCAAGTTTTTGTGTATCCCGGCGGTGTAAGACGAACCAGTATAAGACTTTCCCACCCTACCCACAAGGGTGTTTCATCGCACATCAATCTACAACGTGTTTGACAGATCTGTTCGTGTATCATATATTCTTTTACACGTTTGGGATTCTGTATTTGAGCTATGAACTTTTCTAGACGACGTAGGATGTTTGATGTTCTATATGTTTATTCCAAAGTGACTGCTTCTTTTTTTTATTATGGTTTTGTAAATGTCAAATTCAAATTCAAATTCAAATTCAAATTCAAATTCTTTTATTGCATATCATGTGTACAATTGGTGTTACATGAGTTACAGTTTCAACATGAAACCCGGCTAGGGCACGGCAACATATAAAGCAAAATAATTCAAAATATAATCTAATTACTTATTATATTTTAACATAAGAAATGTTGTTTTCATTAAACATTAAAATATTATCTTTATTTTATTATAATAGTGTATTTACATATTTCTTAATAATGTATAGGTATTATTGTATGTAGTATATGTATTATTATATTTAATATGATTTTTTATTGAGTTGGTATGCATTGAGTGTTAAGATTTGCTGTTTTGGTCATCAAAAAACTCATCTGTCGAATTCTTTCAGCTCAGTGCAATATGTTGTACCTGCGATATCCTATCAGATAAGATTTACAAATACAGGAAATTTCATTTACAATGGTAAACCCAAAAACGTGTGCGATAAAAGCGATTAGGTTGACTTTTCAACCGATTTATCTAAATAGGTATGTCTACTATCTCACAGCATTTTCAATGCAACAATTTATTCTCACTACATCATAAATATGGCAAGGTTGTAAACAGTGTGTCTGGTTTCACACATCAAACTAGAACATCTGTGGCACAACCAGAAAAATATTAAAAAAAAAACAATTCACGGCTGAATATCGCAATATCGTGGCTACGAAAAAAAAAAATGGCACCGCTCGAACCATAAAACAGTTTCAAAATGTCGGTCAGTGAATACGACATATGGTTTACGAGCGAGCCAGGTGTCACACGGGTTACGGTGGCGATATAAAATTGATCTAATCTTCGTAACGCGGCGAAACGTTCGCGTAAAACCTTGTAGGATGCTCAGGTCATACTTATTAGTGCTTCAAGACGTTGTTTCTTGTAAAATATGTCCAATTTCGGAGCTTTGCTAAACGATAAATGATCTTTATGACCTTACTTTAGTTATTAGTAAGTCGTCGCTTTCTTTTCTTAGGAACATTAAAAGAGTGATGTTTTTAAAGGAAATCAGACTAGACACAAAGAAAACTTCATCATTACGTACTTATACGTAGTATAGGGAAGCACGGAGTCTGAAATTGTGCGGTATATGGCAATAGGCTCACCCCCTATTACATGGGACTCATAAATAGTGAAAAGTGACTGTTACTTCTGTGTGCACCTCTGCCTACACCTTCGGAGATAAAAGGCGTGATGTTATATTATGTAGGTACTTATAGGTAAATAAGTACTTACCTATTTACTATTCACCTGTATGCCCATGAAGACTGCGTTAACAATTAAGTACTCTTATAGCTATTTATTGCCATTTTCACATGTCCTAGGGTTTATGTATTAACTAAAAAGACAGGTACGACGAGGAAGTTCTTATATTCATCAACAGCCTATAAATTCCCACTGCTGAGCAAAGCCTCTTCTCACACGGAGAAGGTAAGAGCATTAATCACCACGCTTGCTCAATGCGGGTTGGCGATTTCAAACTTAGGTATAATTAGAAATTATAAGCCGAGGTTTCCTCACGATGTTTTTCCTTCACCGTTTGTCAGTGGTGTCTAAATAATCTTAGAAAGTACATATAACTCGGAAAAAGTCACATTGGTACTTGCTGTTGGTAGGTTTCGAACCCGCACCCTCATGCATGAGAAGCAGGCGTCTTAAACCTCCGGGCCACCACGACAGTTACATCATATTACCTACCTAATATAAAGTTCACTGTAAGCAAGAAAACGTAATGCCTAAGTGCCTTCGATCCTTAAGTTAAATTATGAACGAGGCAAGAAAAATACTTGTTCCAATGATTTATTTTACCGTTCCAATTGTTCCGAATAATGTTCGACAACTATTCGGTAGCGCGATAGAGCCGAATTCCTAGAGGAAGAAAACTCTCCGATACTCCAGGAGCTGGGAATTGTTATTTCAAATATCTTAGAGATATTTAGTCATCCAAGAATATTTTGTTTTAGTTCGAAATTGCTGTTGTAAATAATTGAGTCATTATATCATAATTAGGTGTTATTTTATACCTAACTGTAGTTACCATAAGTAGGTATGTGTAGTTCTTTGCTAAGTTAGACGTGACTTCGTTGCCGGGACTCCGGCTCAAAGTGCAGGAATAGCAACGGGGTGGTTTTTAGTCAGTAACAGTCTGACACTCCATCTCGCCTGACCCAGGCGAGAAAAGACATAATGATTTTCCCCCCTTAAAAAAACTAAGATGTATCCAGAAGTATTTTGTAAATTGATCAAATAAATATGTCGTAGTCGTAGCGTAGGCAGGTACGTGACGTGTAACCTGTTCCAATGTCAACAAAAGATAATTTTAAATTTTATTACTAACATT
This sequence comes from Spodoptera littoralis, assembly GCA_902850265.1. Classification (NCBI taxonomy): domain Eukaryota; kingdom Metazoa; phylum Arthropoda; class Insecta; order Lepidoptera; family Noctuidae; genus Spodoptera; species Spodoptera littoralis. The sequence continues at coordinate 2,490,668 of LR824535.2, read as the reverse complement.
GTTTTTACTTTTAATTTTACCTAAAGTAGGTATCCGAAGGTGTCTACAGATCACCCAGAGTTACTGACGGACTCAGTGATTTTGGAATCTGTTATGGTCAATGATATTATAAATAATAAAAAGAGGTAGATATCGCACTGGCACGCAAAAATTGTTGCGAACGAATTCAGACAATTGTCGTAATTTTATAATAGCTATCTCTTTCTGTACCATAGTTTCCGTATTATCTGTCGCACGTAGTTGAAAATGACATTTAAGTACATTTGTAATAAGAACGCAACAATTTTTGGACGCCGCTTAGTATGAACGTAGCGTATCTTCTTTATAATATCATTGGTTATGGTTCTTTGCTTATTTATAAATTCTCTACTTATTTATAAATTTTGTGTTGTATATTTTTTCTCTAAACTTTAAACTAAAAATCTTAAATTGTTACTACAAATTTATTTAAATTCGATACTGTAAAAAAAAATATGTAAATCGATTATTAAGGAATAAATGAGGCTTTATTATTATTATTATTATGGTTCTTTGGTTCTTTGGGACCTAAATGCTACCAGCAATAAGCAAATGCAACTCGACTTCATCTCAAGTAAAAAAAAATCTTACCAAAAAATAATAAAAATTCAACGTCTTCCAAACGAGCTCCCGGCCTAAGAATCCAGGTGGCAGGATATCAGTTAAAATACGTGGCAGTTTTAATTACGCCGGTCTATCGGCATTCCGGTCGGCATCCGACACCGGATTGCTTCCGACCTTTATAGGAATCCGTTCCATTAGCCGGGGAACTTACCGGATTCTTTAGTGAGTCTCCGGACTGCGAATCCATGTTGAATTTCTGTTCATTTTCTTATTAACGTGTCGTTCATTGATTTAATTGATTAGCTGATATTGTGATTTATTAGCTGGTAGATTTAAGTACCTAAGTGTCAAATTAATAAGTTAGGAATGCTTAATGATTTTAAGTGTAGGTATCTACTGACTTGTGGATCTGTGACTAAACTATGTAGGTAATTTAAAATCTGGAATTAAATCATTAGGTCGGTAATTATGGCGGTGTTCAGTTACTTCTTATATACTGTTCTATCTTTATTAGCCTGGGGTACTGAAAGTAGAACATTTTCTACGTTATTATCTTATTGTTATAAATGTAGGTACTTACCTACACCATTGCTGCGTAGTTCTACTAGCCCAACTCGTACAGTTCAGCACACATCATATTTTTTACACAAAAATCCACCTTAACGCTATGCGTATAAATGACTTGTATCTAGATAGGTAATATGAATCTGACTGGTTCAACACCATCAAACATTTCACCACAACAGACTTTTAGATGTATTTCGTCGTCGTCTATATAAAACACCTAAATTTTTAACCTTCGCTATCGCTTGCACCAAAAATCTTCAACTATTAAAATTCCCCAATTCTTCCCCTCGTCTAGTTGCTATACGTTACTTGGGTGGACTGTCTCGACACGGGAACCTGCCCTCTCATTATTTCTTCTTCTAAATGACGTGAAAATGCTGAATTTCGTATGAAGAGAGTTTTAGATGCCCAACCTGATTACACTTCAAATTCTAAGAACACTCCTTCCCGACAATGCAGAATAAAATAGTTTCCCACTCTTTTATGGTACCTGGGTACTGTTGGTGTCACAGGATTACTTCGGCTACGGTGATCGCTTACCATTAGACAAGTCATAGGCAAATTTTGTTGCTATAAAAAGTAGCAATAGCTTACTATATAGAAACTATTCGACAAACAAGGAAGTTTAAACAAATTAATTAAAACACATTAATGAAAATTAATTTCATTTTTAATAAAATTCAGAAGATACACAGATCACACAATTTCTTTTTCAAGTATACAAACTTCCAATTATTTTTAACTGACAAATAAAAAAAAAAATTCTGTTTATTTAATAAACTTTATGTTGTTGCCAATTTCTGATCTTCAATATTTTTCCATTCAGTGTAATTTTTTAATTCATGAATAAACATTTCATTGTTTTTTTATTTTACTTTAGAATGTAGCAGTTAGTATAAATACGTTGTAGTAGGTAATAAGATAAAATATTGTCAAAATCAACAATTTGTACGTAAAAGTATTACAACATTCGGAGATTTTGAATCACCTTAAAAAACAAAACAAACAAATGATTGCATTTATAAGCAACAGTTAATAACAGACTGAACAGAGAACAGTAGTAAAATTATCTCAAAGTAAATGTACCTATAGGTACTACCAGATTTACCGTAGACTAAATCGACGAGGGAATAATGAGGACCAAGTTATACGGAACACCGCAAGTCAATTAATGGAGTTCATACGCTTTGTTTCACTTCTGTTATTGTAATTCTCACGAACGAACCAAGACAGACCAACTTTAGAACCTTTTAACTCACAGTATTGTATCGGTATTTGGAGAAACAATGAGAACTTAGGGGTAAACAAAAATTATGAAACTTACGTAAAGATTACGATTCAAACATTCTGCGCGAGTAGGCTAAATTATAACAAGCTTTTGTATAACTTCCCTGAGAAATTAAATGTATAAGATACAACACAGCACAAACAAAAGAGCTAGGCTCCAGATAATAAGTGATTTACAAAAATCACTTTTACATAAACTTTGTACAACCACAAATTGCTTTAGTTAGCCGCGTAATGTTTTATAAATCTCGCAGAAGGATCGGACACCCCAGCGACCCATTTCGGCATCCAATAATACGGAGTAAATACATGCTGCCCGGGGAAGGACTTCTCAAACACGTAGCGGTAATATTTCGACTCCGCTGTCTTCGGCTGTACTCCTGGATATTCTACATTCTCCTCTATTGACCTTTCAGCTATTATATCTCCGATAATAGTAAACAATGACTTCTTTACGGAGGCCACGCCGTCGCTGAAGGCCTCTTTGTGACGCCACAAAATGGTGTCTGGCAGCAATCCACTTTTAGCAAAACTGTTTCTAAGTAAATGTTTCTCTATGCCGTTCTGGGGTTGCCTCATTTTCGGATCAAGGCTGAGATAGTGGTGAGTAAACTGAATATCTAAGAACGGAACACGTAGCTCCAAACTGAATGCACTAGTCGTTCGGTCCGCTCGGAGACCGTCATACAAATAAATATCGGAGAGTAAACGCAAACTCTCTTCATGTGCTACGTTTTCGGAAGGAGCATCCCTAAAGTAAATATAGCCTTGTGCTAATTCATCTGCTCCCTCCCCACTGAATACCACAGTAGTATTAGTCTTTTCCTTGATATACTTCGATAGCAAATACATAGGTAAGCTAGCGCGAATCGTAGTAATATCAAACGATTCTAAGTGATAGATTACATTGTCCAGCTCTCGTTTCACATCATTTTCGTCAAATTGTACTTCATGATGTTCAGTTCCCAAGTAATCCGCAACTGAGCGAGCAGCTATCAAATCTGGTGAGTCACCCATTCCGATAGCAAATGTTTGTATTTTATATGGCAAGTTATGTTTTTTAGCAAGCTTCACGACTAGAGAGGCTATAAGTGAGGAATCTAAGCCCCCACTAAGTAAACATCCGATACGTCTGTCTGACATCAATCTCTTTTCACACGCTGCTTCTAAAAGATAAGCAGTCTTCTCTTCTATACTCTTGCCTTCTAGCTCTGACTCCGGAACATATGGTATAAAGTTTGGCGGCATGCCGGGTGATGTGTATCGTTCAATAAAATCAAGTTTTACTTTACCATCGTCCAATATACTCCACTGAGCATAGTGACCAGGTGGGAATTGTCTTAACGTAGCACTGCCATTGCCGTTTTGTTTTAACTTAATCAGACCTTTGCCTTCTGAAGAGATTCCTAAGACACCTCTTTCCGCGTCCCAATATTCAAAGAGCGGGCGGACACCATACGGATCACGGGCGACACAAATTTTCTTTTTCTCTCCATCCATTAGACAAAACGCAAATACACCATCTAGATTCTTTACAGTTTTCTGGAACCCAAAGTTGTGATACAGATGCGTGATAGCCTCCACGTCACACTTTGTTTCATACGGAAACTTGAATTGTGTTTGTAAACGTTTATAGTTGTAGATTTCTCCGTTACAAATGAGGTTTGTACGAGGATAGAGATGTAATCTCATCGGTTGCATACCGTGAAGACCGTCAACAATAGCCAGTCGTCGGAAGCCAAATATCGCAAATGGTTCTCGAGCATCGGCCTCGAAACGCCATGCGTCGGGGCCGCGGTGTCGAATTGCCACGAAACTCTCCGTACATAGTGGGCATAAGTCTTCACTTACACCAAACAATGCCCATATTCCGCACATTTTGAATCTGAAATAATGAAAGTAAATTGTATAAGTAATCAAACTCGCACGTTCTTATTTGTACTACAATATTGTCACGAAAAGTAATCTGTGCTCGAATATTGTGCGAACCGTTTACGCTGAATTTGGGTCACTAGTTCTAACAACACGTACAAAAAAATAAGTTGGGTACACAAAACAACGACCTTTCGGCGTCAACTCCTCCCGTTTGCGAACAAATATCATTAAGCAAATTCCCTGTCATTATCCTGTCAACACGAAACAGTGAGACTTTACCTGGTAACGGCTATCAAATTACTAAGTCAATGGACAGGAAATTATTCAAGGCGATTACCTACTTTTTTACGACGTATTATGCAGTGGAAAGGCTAAAGAAGTTTTAATGAAGTCCTGTATACTAGCTAATAAACTAACTTCGGAGAAGTTGTAAAGAAGTCTTCTTTTTTTGCTAGAAGAACGAGTTTATGGATTTTAGCGTTAATAGTCTAGTACACAAAAAAGTTAGTCGTACAACCCTCAACTAAGAAAAAGCAAACAAGCGCTGCATAATTTAATTTGTGCATTAAGCTGCACTAAAATTAAGACAGAAGGCCCAAAAGTATGTCTAATAGAAGTGGACAAACAATTCAAAGATCAATTTACAAACGTTCGTCCACAAAATCCGAAGATTGCATTAGTTTTACAATGAAGCGAGAACCGATAACTTATAGAGTTAATTAAGCAACCGAATTTAACTTGAAACTTAAACCATTAACGAGAGCATTAGGATAAGGATGAGTCGGCTAACTCTGAGTTACTAAACGTTCACTTTAAAAGCATTGATTCACTTTAACAAAGAGCCCAACTGTGTATTTTGTTACCGCAAATTGAAATAAGTGTGGGACGTGGATTGTTTGCTATTAATTTCTATCAGGAGCGGGATGTTAAACAGAATTTAGAACTATTTACGGTCTACAAGTAACAGGAACGTACAGTCAACGTATGTTAATAAAGTATACTGTCATTATTTCGTAGACAATGTAATTGTCATTGACATTTAATATGATTCTTTGATTCGTCGTCGTTGTCCAATTTATATACCCACTTAATGTAGCCACTTTATTACAATAACGATCATAATAACCTTTATTAATAAATAAACCAATCTATCAAAAAGTAATTGACAAAGACTTGCTCACCAGCAAATCTGGTCCAATTCCAGGATAATAAATTTGAAACAACAATAACGTCGAATCTCCATACTAACTTAAATTGCCAATTCTAAATTCATCACGGATTATTATTTAAGCAACAAATCTATTAATCTGAGCCTACGGGAGTGGAATACATAAATCAATTAACCCTGACAAGACGGGCCGTGTTGAGGCCGCCAGCCCATTTCGGGGACCAGTACCCTATTTTGGCGACACTGTTCCCCAGGGGCGTTGAATCGTCTCCAGTTTAATTCAAATATTACTTGTGGAATTGAAGTGTCGGTTGGGCCACTAGATTCGGGAGTTAAATACGTCCGAATTCTATTATCAAATTGGGTTACACTCGGCCAATGACGTTGATTTGAATCAGGAGTGCCGCTCTAGAAAAGTCTGACCGACGGTCCTATTCATCAACGGATTATCTTGCCTATTAACTGCCTATTGAAACTGCTTTACACAATATCGCCACCATTTCGGACAGCGATGTCTTATTTCTATTTGTGCTGGTGATTAACCGTTTTTATCAATTATAAAGATTATCACTGTCTGCACAAAAAAAACATAATTATCAATTTCGGTAAATACCTAAATGTTTACGAGAAACAACAAAATTGCATTATTATCTAAATAGATAAAAATAATCTACACTTAAATAAAGTGGGTCATTGTTACATAATTTTATTCATTACCAAAACAAGGTCATCTTGGCGCACACATGGACATTGTTACATATACGATGTAACATTAGGAGCAAACTTACATGCTGTATAGTTTATACTCCTTTTGTGAGGTACATTACTACAAGGTAAACCTATTAGACGGGCCACTAGACAAACACAGACAGTTGAATCAGGTGTTGCTTCATCCATAACTTATTGCGAACATATTTTTTTTCATACATATAACTGGATCTATTAAACCTGCCAAATCTGTTTGAAATATAAATCTTGTGAAGATTAACTTGCTTATTCAACAAGTTATAAAAATACTTTTAGCAGACTGATTTTGTGGGCCCGAATATAATAATTATCTAAATCAATTTGCATGAGTATTTGTAAAACGCAACATGAAAAAAGAACAGTGTTACGAAATTAGTCTAACACTAAAACTCTTTTTCAAAACGACCCTATTTTGAAAATCCGTATATAAATGCGGTTATGTTATCTACAGTTTACACCGACCACAAAAATACCAAGTAATTATATCGTGACCAAGTTAAAACAGTAAAGTGATATAGGCAATTTTAATTCTATATTATTACTACGTACGTACCAATTCACGTTAGATAGACGTTAGATAATGTCCAGAAAGAATTAAACTAGTCCGGTGTATGGGGAAATATTATTGGACCGGTTGCAAAAATGTAACGCGTGCAAAGCTTTGTTATCGGCCAGTGACATTAAAATTATAATTAAATCAACAAATTACTACTAGATAGGTACACTTACAATTATTTATTCGTTGTGAAACTTATCACCATTAACTACCTACAGCGGAATCTGGTTGAGACTAAGCTCTGAACTCAGGGTCAATAAATGACTAGATTGGGAAAACATATTGGGATAAACGTTTCATGTAGTTATTTTCCCTTCAACTTCAGCTATTGCTGAAGTTGATGAAATCAGCGATTCAGCCAATTTTTAATCTTTACATCTTATACTATTATATAAAGCGGAAGAGTTTGTTTGTTTGTTTGAACGCGCTAATCTCCGTGACTACAAGTCTGATTTGAATAATTCTTTTCGTGTTAGATAGCGCATTTATCGATGATGACTATAGGCTATAAAACATCACGCTACGACCAATAGGAGCTGAGCGTGTGAAACCGCGCGGAAGTAGCTAGTGATGCTATTTATTCCAAAATCTTCTATTTATATATAAAAGAAAGTCGTGTTAGTTACACCACTTATAACTCAAGAACGGCAGAATAGATTTGGCTGAAAATTGGTAGGGAAGTAGCTTAGAGCCAGGAGATCGACATAGGATACTTTTAAACCAATACTTTTGTTTACTTTTTACCGAACATCACGAACGGGGACGGGAAAAAATGGGATTACGCGTACGAAGTCGCGGGCAGAAGCTAGTAATTTATACAAATTACTCAATCTGACTAAATTTTAGTTAATAGGTATTATTTGAAATCTATTTCGTATTAACTTGTTACATTTGCGGAGTTGTATCGAATAAAAGAGACGTTGCATCGCCGGCCATGCGTAAGCTTGTCAGCAATTTGTCGTCTACCAACTGAGGCACAATACAAGTGTCATCAATTTATTTTTCTTCAATTGCTCCACAACTTATTTTTAGTCTCTCTTCTGTAGAAGGTCGTCTCGTGAATGGTAAGTTGATGTACCTAACACTATTCTCCTTAATAATGTTAACTAAGACTAAACTTCATGTTAATTGCCAACGAGGTAGACGTTGCGTTGACCGACGTCAGCGAAGGATTTGCCTTACCATCAAAACTTTTCTGTCGACAGTCAAAGCCTCAGCGGTCAGGAGCGTTAATTTCGAAATTATGATTTTAATTAATCAGTCAACAGATTCATTCTTTGTCAATGTATCCTAGTAGTTAATTCGTACGTGAAATTGTTCATGGGTTACTATGATAAACGTTGCGAGCCAAGTACAGAAATCGATCATGATATTAAATGTAGCTAACATGATCAAATATCCAACATATCTTCAATAAAATGTGCAACGATAAGCGGAAACCGTCATGAATGAAATCAATTTACTAACACATAGAAGCTGCACGTGTTAAATCGCGATTAGTTTACATAGATATACAAGTAGGTTCGAAAAGTAGATAATTAATATTATAAGTACAATTTAGGGAAATTCTTACCAACTTAGAACATGTTAACAAATATGAGTAGACTTAAGACAGAAAAATCTTGAAAATCCTACGGGAACGAGAGAAAACGGGATTGCGCGTACGAAGTCGCGGGCAGTAGCTAGTAAAATAATATATTGTCACTGGAGATTTTCATGTAGATATGATTCACGTACCTATTTGCAATAATTTTTAAAAATTTAAACCGTATTTAATATTTGAGGATGATATGGACAGCATATAATAATATACGGGCCCTGCCACTCAACATTATTTTAAAAAAACTCAGGGTAATAAAAAAACTTAGCACGCATCGTGTCTAATAGCAAAAAATACCAGTTCTTGAATATTTAACATCGTAATATTTGTGTGCATTCAAGTTATCAATCGATTCTGACGTCACCCTCGTCATGTTATTTCCCTCAAAATTACAGATAAATAATGAAAATGTTCATAATCCACAAGCGCCATCTAGGAGTGGTAAAGTGCACTTAACCTGTACGAAAATCGTAGATTCGTAATAGAAAGTATTTTGCGAAAATGTTGATAATCACTGAATAAAAATTATGAACATGCTAATGTGGGATAGTTAACTAGGTACCTATAACTAATCGAATGACTAAAAATAATTAGGAGGTGTCCTGTACGTGCGTACCTACCTACCTATATCCTGCGACTTATCTAGTTAATAGACTTGAAAAATCCTATGCACTGTTACTTATTATACGAATTGCTAGCCGTTTCGGCGAACCGCGAATGTACCGACCACTGCATGATGCAATCTATGCAGACAGTTTCAAACATTTTGCCGCGCGAATAAAAATTTAAAATAATCTAATTTATGAAACAAAACACGAATAAAAGGATTATTCTATTAGCAAATATTTCGTTAAAAAATAAAAGATATACATTTTTATTTCCTTAATGTTATTAAAAGATTTAACTAAAACACAATCATGTAGTTTTACTTTAATTAAAATCTTATGCATATCTCATATATACCTATGTTGCAGACAATGCAGATACCTATTTATTTTTATTTTTAGAAAATCTGTTTCCGTGGAGCCCACGGAAAACTGTGGTAACGAAAATATCTACTAGATGACACTACTTGTATCAAAATCCAACAAGAACTAATTTTAATCTCAAAATGAACATTTATTTCATTTATAAAACAAGTGACTGTTAATATTAATAACTTTGTTTCGGATAAAATAACAGCCGTTTAACATTTGCTTAATGATATTCGATGTTTGACAGATTACAACCTAACTAAAGTCATAACATAGAGGTAGTTATTGTGCTTGTAATATTACTTGTAGGTTACTTACCGGTATTAATACTGGATAAATAAATTATTTCCGTAATAACAACTTTACACGTCGACTAATCGGCTTTTTGGATGCCGCACCAGTGCAACACGATGCGGTCTCCGTGTCAATTTGACATTTGAAATTAGAATGACAACAAATTGACAGCTGCTGTGTAACTGTGTTTAGTTACTTGCTCGAGCTGGGAACTCGAGGCTTTTAAGTTCTGCGGTTCTGTGTATTATTTTTTACTTTAATGTTTTATATTATAATTTATAAATAATTATAATGTTCTTCGGCTTTTGGTTCTTTGAATATGAGCCTCGTGGCTTGAAACTAGTCGAGTTGCTTGTAGTAAACCCAAAAATACAATAATTAAGTACTTGAACGTTATTCACGTTTCTCTTGTCTTTCCAATTTTTTTAAAGATGTTCTTGTGTGATTTGTTGTAGAGCACAGATACCCGGATTAACGTGTTAATAGTTAACTAACTATAGGTGTCTAAGTAGATAAATATTGTTAAATATGATAAAGAAAATTAACGTGATTACATCTCAAATGCATTTGAGCATTTGTAATTTAACTCATCGTTCATGTGGAATATAATGCTCAAATTCGGTGCTTAGGCGTGTATAGGTCGGTCAAATCAGAACAATAGCGGAGCTCTACCGTCCACAAACGTCGATACTTTGGGAACTAAAAACTAAGTACTTCCTTGTAAGCCCGTATATTCTATCCGAATTGGAAAGAACAACAAACCCACACGTGTAAAAAAAAGAAGCGAAACAACCGAACTTTGCGACAAGTTTACTGTCAGATGGGGGTAGTGATCTGTAAACGACAAAACTGTCCCCCCGGGAAGTCCGACTCACAACGCTACAAAGGATTGTGTAAAAGAAGGTTAAAGTAACTGCATTGTTTGAAACTTCTAATAATTTAGTTACAATGGGGGGACATAGATATATATCTGCAATAAGGTAAGTATAATTTGTTAGGCAGTAAACGGTACACTGTCGTGTTTAAGTATCACGAGTAAGTACCTACGACCAATAAAAGGCAGACAGCTACTGATAACTAAAAAGCAGTGCATAGCCTAGATATAATTAGTAGGTACCTACCAACCTACCTTACCTAAATATATGTGCTCTGAAAAGCAGTCCAGCCAGACCGATTGAAAACTTAATACGAGTAATTCTAGCATGTAATTAGCTATCTTTATAGTTCCAATTATAATAAAAATACAGATGCACCTAGTTAAGAATTTATGAATACGAAGCGATCACCGTCGGCTTGTCAAACGGTTAACAAACACATGTCGCTAAACCTACAAGATAATTAGTTCTATGCTAATCGCTCCCGAGGTCCGTGAAGGACTAATATATGATAGGTAGGTACTAGGTAGGTACCTAAATAATAGTGTATTGATTTTAGTGAATAGTGGCTCTGTAAATTAATTACGTTTTCAGCTTACTTGCGTAATTATTTGACGAGGAACTCGACTAGTTTCAAGCCATGCTAGAGGCTCATATTCATGAGCAGCATATCGCGACCTGCGATGCGGCGACTGTCGCGCTGCTACTGGCTAGCGCGCCCTCTGCCGTGATTCACGCGCACTTTCCTCTATTTGTGGTATCAACGACGGCGGTTGTGATGTACTAACGGTAAATCGTGTGCGACAGCCGACCGTCTGTTCCACGACTTACGAGGACGTCCAGAAACGGCATCATTCCATCTTTTTTCTTCTCAGTGGAAAAGTGTATGCTACTGTGCACTGAGTTCATATGTCTTACGAATTCCGCCACATGTTCCCGGTTGATGACTGCGACTACGTCAACAACATATCTCCACCAGTATCGCGAAATGTTGTGCAATTTCTCTTGTAGCTAAGGTGCAAGTAGGTACTCAGCTTTAGCTCTAAGATTTTCCAATCAAACTGCGCCCATGACCGTACTATCTCTCTACTAACAGTGGTACACTCAACATTTTATCACCTATACCTAATTATCAATTTTCCAGTTAACTGAACGGTGAGACCGAATGATTGACCGATAATCAGGGAGGGAGTGAATGAGTCGACGTGTACCCTAGCTCCCAAGTTATAAGGGCGGGAAAAAAATTGATTGCGTTGAATCAATTCATTTGCGGTTCGTTCAGGGTTGGACGCGTTTTTGTTGTCACCTTTCCCCGACTTTTTATTTTGCCTACCTTTGGGACTCGGCGCGGAATGAATCGAGACGTGACATCAATTTTAATTAATCGCTTGATGTTGTTGCTTGTTGCTGACTATTTGCATTCCGAAGAAATTAGCTTAATTGAGTACCAAAAAAAAATACAGTGCTTTGACTAAATACCAGGAAGCTTAGTTAATATTTAATGACAATTACATTACCAATTTTCGACATAACTAAAACAGAATAATTAATATAGGTAAGTATACTATACAGAAAAATTGCTACAGACAAAACGAAAATACGTATTCTATACGTTTAAAACTTCTCGAATAATGATCATAACCATCATTATTCGAGAAGTTTCAGCAGTGGTCATAACTTATGACCACTGCTCGTTTTTATTCGACTTCCCAAAAAGGAGTACCTCCCTCGTTCGTTTAATCATATCCTAAGTAAGTAAGTTAAGTTCATAAGCTCATAAAAACAAACCTAGTTTAAATTTTTGACTGCGAAATTGTAGAATTTACAAAAAACCCATCATTAAAAAAACGAAACGAAAACTATGAGCCGTTCACATTTTACGTTGCATTCCAGCAAATTCAGTTGTGTATGTGCAAATTTTGGAATCGAATATCTCATTTGAACTTAGCTGCACGGTACGGGAAGCATGTAGAAAGCCGGGGTGTATTTCAAAGCCTTCAATTTGTACCCGTCGTAATTAGACTCCAGTACGGGAGTGCACACGGATCTAATGGGGTCTACATACGGGTCAGATCACAGTGTAGTGGAACGCAGTTAAAAATAGGAATAAATTAACATACGACAGACTGGGGTGTAAAGTGTCGCATACAGACTGTGTGAAGAGCCACTAACAGCAGGGTTCAAGTTTCACTAGTGCGCAATTTTTGTAGTAATGTCACTGCGACTTTTTCTGTTGCCTGCCTGTCGAAGTTTCGTTCTTTGGGTTTAATTGATACTCTAATGAAAGGGTGTCTGTTACGTGTAGCTTCGGTACCTACTGTGTCTCCCGTAAACATTTACACATAGTATAGTTTAAAGTAGCCATACGGAACGATCACTATTTAGCTTTAGTTAAGATGATTGGAGAAAATCGCAAAAGGAAATTCCGCTACCATGTAAACATACCCTAATAAGATGAAATATGTCCTACTGGGTTGTACCTTTCTAGTCTATAGGTACACAGAGAACAATCAATTCTACTTTCAAAAGAAAACATAAATCAATTCAAATTGTTTAATTAAACCTCCACATATTCAATATTAAATCATAAAAACAATAAGCCTAAAAATAATTCAGTCATTAGTAATAATTGTACACGATATATTAAAAATCTAAGCATTAGTTACAATTATATTATTACTATAGCTGTCTACACACTATATACCAGACATTCTAGTAAGAAAATTCGCAATTTACAAAGATATAGTAAATGTAGAAAAACAATTCGGTAAAGTATCAAAATTATTCCAAGGTAGCACAAATGTATGAAAATAAATCAAAATCAGTATGGGCAAGAATCGTTTTCTGTAGTGACGTCATTTTAAAATATTTCTAATGTCTACAAAAGTTCATAATCATAAAAAAAATATTTTTGAATTTCTGGAAACTCTAATAATAAGACAAAAAGATAGTGACAAAATACTATATTATTTCACAAAACCTTTCATATATCACATCAATTAAGTCTCAGCTTAATCGATAGGAAATATCGATAACTTATTTTAACATTTCATAATGGTTACATTACCACAGATCTACACAATGCCAGACTACAATAAGTTATTATAAAAGTAAAAATCTATACCATTAAAACAAAATAAATACAATGTTGAATGAAACATCAATACATTTACAAAAACACAATTATTTTTAATACAAAATACAAATTATTTAAAGCAGCATTTTAAAACTATGTTAAAACTATATAGGTTCTATAAATGGTATAAGAAATATGATGTCGACGTTGAGAAAAGAAAAGAATACTTAGGTACAAAAGTAATTCTTTTCCGAAGCCTAAGTCGAAGTAAGTCGCATAGATACACTAAATAAATAATTTATTTTATGCGATCGGCCGTAACCAAATCAATCGTTTTTATTCGAAACATTTTATTCAATTTTGCTAAAAGAAAATTCTTTACGAGTGAAAATCTAAATGCGTAGAGAAAACAACACATGTTTATTTATTTGGAAGCAACGCGTGCAACGTGTATCGCTACATTTTATGTATAAAATTAGCATACACATGGAAGCCCATATAAATATCGTATGTTATTTTAATTTAAATTGTAACATTTGAATAATATGCTTTATAGTGAGTATCAGGTACATTTGCTGGAGTATGACAAACAAAGTCATCGTTATAAACAAATTTCTAGTTAGAGTTGAAATATCTGGTCAATTTTCCCACAAAGTGTTAGCAATCCCAAGTGGACAAAATAGCGTTTAACACGAGCGACCAATCAAAGCGACACACTCAATAATTCTGACGTACCAATACCGAAGTTTCGATTTAGATTAAATTTTAGTCCAAACTTCGCGAATGTAGACACGATCTAGTCTGAGTACATATTGAAAATCAGAATCGTATTATTTTCACTAATACTATTTGAATTTCTGATATCAACTAGTCTAGCAGTCTGTGAAACTGTTTTATGTATAAACTATAGTAAACATTAAACAACAAACTTCGACTTGTGTAATTATTTCTATAGGTATTGACTGAACAAAATGTATATTTGAAATTTTGAAGCTTAGAGGCATTTTTGTGACAAGTTAATTAGTTACCTAGTTAATTTGTGACTTAGTCTCGAATATTCTAGACGAGCATTCTCTATTTGTACTAACATTAACATCTTATGTTTTAATTAAAGTATTTGTGGAAAGAACTTAAATTGGTTTAAGTTCAGTAAATATGTGACAGATTATTGTTATTGCAATCAGTCTACAATCTTAAATCAACTTAATATTAAGATTAACATTCATAATTAGGTCATACAAACCTCTATTACGTAGCCTATTTGTACAGTCGTCTTGTGTTCGTCGTTATTTCCTAGAGATGGGCGGCGGCCTGGAGTAAGGATGTGACTGGAACCGGTCCCTGGCCCGCACTGCTTTACAACCGACTGATTTTTGAGTTACATTCGTCTTGCCCCGAGCCATCGAGTCTATTAGTTTGTTATACGGCACACACACGACATGGAAGGGAATTGTTAGTGAGTTAGAACATAAATTGGGATACCACAACAACGTTTACGGGTAACATAAACATACGAACAACGCATCATGCATCATGTGTAGTATATGTAGCAAAATTTTTGTGTACAGTGCTATTTTTACTATGTTTTTGCCCTAATCCAGGAATCGAACCCGTAATTATAATCGTGCAGTACGCCAACAGATAAGTTAAGGGCAAAATCTTGTTCTCCATGTGAGCAAAATAGGTATACAAAATTGAAAGTTGAACATTTTGAAATAAATAAAACGAATTGAGTCATGAAAACACGAGCGTGAATTTCATAAAGCGTAAAGATAACATTTTCCAATATTAAAAAATGTTACGGTCCTTTGCTCAGGTGTTTATGACATGATGATTATAATCGATATTATTTACGAGTTACGACACAAAGACGGGACGGACAAAATGACGACCTGTTCCATTATTAAAACCAAATAAAAATAATACCCTTGATACGGTTAGTGTAGGTGTGATACAGTTACTGTAGATATTTTTGTAAGTAATCTCTCTAGATTACTTACAAAAATATCTTGTATTAATATTGTTGTAGAGACAATAGGTACTTCTATAGGTAGGTACTAGATATTAGTAGATACTTTCTACTTTCCTTGATTCCTTGATAAAAAGAAATATTAAAAGAAATAATATTTTTTCTAACATTTTGAACATCACCTAATTATAAACCTTTAATTTCACCACCTAAAACAACTACTCTATGCTAACCAAACAATCGTCACTTATCAAGTCATAATGAAAAATATCTCAATTCCCACATGCATAAGGTTAAAATTAATAAGTACCTTGCACATTTCTCTGAGCTTGCGCGTCCCGCGGTACACTGGAGCCGAAACCAAAGTTTCTCTGTGGCGGGTTCTGCTGGAGCGGTGGACGTCTGAACGGTAACGCCTTACCGATCACTGGCTTCACTACTTTAGCTGGAAAGAAGGATTAATTATCGTTATAACAAGGCATTAAAAACCAGAATACTTCGATTGCTAGTTCAAGCTATTGGCACATTACCTTTGTCACCAAAATTGATAGTCCTTGGCATAGTATTTGTTCTATCCGTCAGTCCCTTCTTCACTGGATTTAATTCCATCTTGAATTCAGTTTTGAATGGTTTCTTTATAGATTCCACCTTTCCAGTCATCACAAATGTCGAATTCAGATCTTTAGGATCAATAACACCATAGTTTTCAACGTCCGCGGCGAAGTCATATTCCCTCTTGATCTTCTTGGCAGAATTCAAGTTTCTCGTCGTATCCATACTCTCGAAGGAATCGTTTATAATTATAGTTTCGTTATTAAGCAGTTTAATAGGTGTTCCTTTGCGCTTCTTGGCTGATAACTTGATCGGTTCCTTATTCTCTAAGTCAGTAAGATCATCACTATCGGTAATGATATCGACGGTTGTGTTAACGTCATCCTTTTTAGAGAAACCATATTCTAGTGTGGTTGATGGTTTCTTGAGATCTAATGTCGAGACGAACTTGAAGTGAGCATCGCCCTCGTTACCATCGTCCGACCACGTGATGCCCTTAGCTGATTTCGCTTTCTTCATGATTTCTAAGTATTCCGCTGTCAATGCTGGCGGGGCTTTGTCATAGCCTTTCAGCGTCAGATACAATTTCTTCAACATACTGGGCATGTCGCTCATGTATTCCGTGAAGGCTTCGATCTCATCATTCTCTATAGATAATAATTTCTGCCTTAAATTATCTCTAGCTCTGATCTGTCGTAATTCACTGTTCAAGTGCACTTTATCAACGAAATCACTGAGTTCTGGGCAGTCTGAAAGTGCTTGTTGACATATAACGTGGAGTTTTTTCTTGCTTTCGTCCCATTTCGTCCAAGCAGTTAGTACTTTGGAGTCTAAGTTTACAGATTGTTTCATGTAATTTTCCGCTGCACGTTCTTGACGTGGGATTTCTTCGTTACACATCTAAATAAAAAAAGAATACATTAATAGAGACTCAATAGTTAAAAGATAGTATACAAATTGATTCACAAAACAACATAGAAACAAACTTCAGTACTGTCAAAGATCCATGGAAAGAAGTATGATAGGTATACATAAGGTGGAGCATGTAAGTAACGACCAACTAAGAGCAAAAACAAAGGTTATAGACATCTTAAAAAGAATTGACCAACAAAAATGGCGTTGGACCGGTCATATGATGAGAGAAAACAAGGAAAAATGGTGCAAGATAGTCACTGATTGGTATCCAAGAGACGGTAAACGCAACAGAGGAAAGCAGTTAAAAAGATGGGAGGACGAACTAAGGCTAACAGCGGGACCCAACTGGAGAAGAGTGGCCCGCGACAGAATTCAATGGAGACAGCTAGAGGAGGCCTTTGCCAAAAGACACACTGAATTAAGAGATATACTGTAACCTTTTTGTAACAACTCGTAATGTAAAAATTCAGAATAAAGGGCTTTATTATTATTATTATTATTGTATGTCTTTACCATTCACGGGACCACAGGGTCCCGGTCATTTGGGAGGCATGCGAGGGGCCGAAGCCAACTGCGCAGAGGCCCTTTAGACAACTTTAATATAAATGTAATGGACACACAAACCGGCGACTATCCCTGTATGCACTATGGAAATGCACCCAAGGACAGTCTCCGGTTAGTGTAAAACTATTGAGGATAATGGAAAAAAAAGATAGGGCTATGGATGGGTTGCTGTGGACTGGAAAATTGGGAACTATGGATGACTATGGCACCTGCCGAAACAATGTAATTATTACACGTAAAAATGGCAGGCGGAGACTCGCCAACTCACCGACCGGGCCCCGGGAATGGTTGCTAGATATAGCAACAGAGGGGCAACGAGAATGTGAGTGGCTGAAGGGTTAAGAAACTACCACCGCTTTCTACTCAGATCATCTGCTCCAGCCGAAGCTTCCTGCATCCCTGGCCCACTCGCGACTTACGAATAGTTTCTTACCCTCCGAGCAGGATCACTGCTCTCGCGACTCCACTCTGGACGGCCAATGAAGGCAAGCCAGAGGTGGGAGACCTGTTCCTTGTCATCGTTCACTCCAGCCAGCCAATTAAGGCAAGCCGGAGAAGAAGGAACGGTGACTTCTCCCTGGAGCACTCGGGATGATGGTAGCCCGCGGGATCGCTAATGCCCGTCACCTCGCCTCAAGGTGCCCTGCGGGCTTATTATTATTATTATTATACAAATTGAACATTTCAATTTAGTTTATGGTTTACTACCTGCTCCATAGCTTCAGTGGAGGACCTGTGCGCGAGGTCTGCGACATGTGTGAAGGCGCGCGTCCGCAGGCGCTGGCGCAGCGCCAGCACGCGCTGGCGGGACATCAGGCTCAGCAGCTTGGACTCCAGGCCACTGTACACTTCCTCCTCTGCAGAGATGCGCTTACGCCATTCTTGTTTTGCTATCAACAAATAACAAACTATATTATCACGCGTTTATATGACCAAATGCATGAAACTAAAGAATTAGTGTGACTATAGTAGATGCTGTATAGTTTTTATTTTCATGAGATATAGGTTTCTGTATTATATGGCTTTCCAGACCAATCAATAAATAGAGCAAACTCGATTCTATCTAGCCAGTATACACACAATACTGTAAAAAGTTTAAGATAAGTAGTGAACAATACCTTTCTCCTTAGCCATGTCCGGCTCCCGAGACACGACCTTAAGACTAGATAGCGACAATTTCGCCTCCAATTCCTTGACTTTCTTCATCAATTCTTGATTAATCTTCACATACTGTGACAACCTGACATCTCCTTCTACAATATTCTTCTTTATACTCAGTTGAATCTTGTTGGCTCTGGCTGCATACTTGAGTGTGTTGTAAGTGTCCTCGTAACTGGTGCTTGCAGGGGAAACATTGGCGATCATGACAGTCTTGCAGTTACCGCCGAGACTGTCCTTCAGGAGTCTTGTCAGTTTTGAGTCTCTGGAAAAACCAAATATAAATATATTTCACTTATTAAACAATAGTTGTCTTAAAGTTAGTGACAGTATAGTAACAGGCTGATAAGCTAGCAATTTCATAGTATGAGAGATTTCAAACATAAGATACCTATTTTGAGCTTAAGGCAATGTCATGAAATGTTTTTCGAAGATATCCTAAAACACAATTCCTTTAAAAAGGTAGCAGAGAAGTCATTACCTGTAAGGTATATAAGCGCTGCCATCTGCCAGCTTGTTGATACAGTTGCCCAATGATAGCAAGCTCCTGTTAATGTTGGCGCCCTCCTTGAACCGGTCGCCAACGCAGCCGGTAGCAGACGCGCGCTCACTGCCCGCCAGGTCGATCATAGAGAGCTTCACAATGCGCAGCTGACTACTTGTCTTGTAGCGCATTTTTACATACACCTGTTGAAATCAATTTTATAATCAATGTTGCAACATTTGAACCAAAAGGGAACAGAATTCACTCTTAAAATAATACTTACAAATAAGACTTGATGCTCTTTGTAAATAGTAATTTTACGTTATCTTTTATTATACTTTATTAGTTATTAAATTCTAACATTTTTGATGTAACTGTTATGTACACACATTATAATAAACTATAAAAAAATAAGACTACAATCCTCGTATTATGTAACAAGTAATATATCAAGAGCTAATAAATTACTAGCTAATTTAGCTTTTACCCAAAATTTTTTATTGATAATATGTTAGTATTTCATTGACTCCAAGTAGTAGAACATGAAGACTAAATATTTGACAGATAAGTACTGTTGAATGTTCAACCAATATTATCTAACATTATTTGTCAGCAGACACTTTTTTATTGATACAAACATAGACAATGTTCTCAGTGCATTTGACACACTTAAAAATTAGCATAACTAATGCCGGAATACTGAAACATTACTCAATTTTAAGTCGTGCTTAAATATCGTGCCATCTCTGTCATTTCACAAAGAATTAGTGGTGACAGAACTACACTTAAACGTGACTTAAAATTGAGTAACGTTTCAGTATTCAGGCATAACACTTCTAATGACAGAAACTTACTTGAAAAACTGCATGACTCCTGGAGCTCTCAGCGTTAGCATCTGTTGGATGTTGTGTCCTGTTCTTGTTGCCATTCTCCAGCATATTAAGGAGTTCCTGTGCAGTCTTGATACTGTTCAGCGTCAATCCAGCCACCATGACACCATACTTCGAGTCCTCCCTCAGTTGCAGAGGTGTGCTTGAAGGTTTTAATAAGTCATATACATTTTCGTTGTATACCTGTAATTAATAATTGATAAATTATGGTAGCAGCTAGCATGTTAACAATAGTGGCAATAAGTCTGTTCTAGTAACTGTACTAAATATTTATATTTGGTAGAAAGAGGTGACAAAAACTATGAAGTTATGTAACAAACATATGCAAACTTAGTAACAATGCTGATAACTCAAAACAAATTAATTGCATAACAAAAATAACAACACTAGATAGCTGGCTAAAAATTATAATAAACAATAATTAAAGACATACCTCAATATAAGAAACTCCAATATCAAACTCCCTCTCCTTTTCAAAAGAATTAATTGTGTAAAATAAATGTTCCATGGTCAAATAGGTAATGCCAGGATTCTCAGCGTTACCAATCATAGTGAAGGTCTTGCCTGCACCAGTAGCTCCATACACAAACACAGAACAGTTATACCCCTCCATCAGAGAAGACAGAATGTCCTTAGTAGTAGTTTCAAACACATCGTTGTTGGTTGCATTCTGGCCGCATACATTATCAAATACAAACTTTAACTCCTTGTTTGCACGCTTTAGAAAGTTCTTATTAGGTTGCTGGACTCCTTGGTAGAAGAACGGCCTCATCTCTTCCTTGGGATCGAACACTAACATCTTTTCGTCAACTACATCCACCACGACGCGGGTGTTCATGTCTAGTTCCCTTTGGTTTAAAGGACGAACCCTCACAACAACCTTTATATTTGCAGCCATGTTCTGTGTTGATCCACTCTTCGATGGTGCAAGAGCTGAAGACTTCACGCCGCCCAGACCAGGGGCTCTCTCTATTTTGACCATGTTTGAAAAATCACCACACAACTTATCTCATTGATCAAAAACACGCCTGTCACTAGACCACACCACTACTGCCCACAATTGAAACAATTACAGTTCCAACGGTTCCTTCGCGTCACATGAATCAGAGGTCACAAGGTTTTAAATTAAATTAAATTTATTAATAACTCCGTTTCAAAACAAACGGTGTTTGAATCTTTCGCTCAACAGTCAAGTCAGTAACCGTCAAATTTTAAACTGACACACGCGTTCGTTCGGCGCCCGCGTTTCTCAAGCGTCAAATATTACGTTTCGTTTCACGTTTCTCAGAACTTCTAAAATGAAGAAAGAAAATATTTATTTAATTTAATTTATTTATTGCTCGTCCTTGTTATTGCTAATATTATTACTTTAATACACTATTACGAATAATGATATGTAATTTAATTTTATAACAGAAACATTAATTGGTTTCATTAGTAGACAGGCTATATAGGTCAAAGTACAAGTTTCAGACCACGAAGTATTTACTATACAGTCGGAGAGTGGATAGGGTAAAAGGTACTATTTTATTGCAATTTTAATTATTATCAAAACTCATTATACTTTATAAGATGAAGAAGAAAGCTTTTTAAGATTAAAGCCCTTACCTTTTATCCGCCCATCTGAGCTACGTACTAATTGTAATAGAAAATTAACATTTAATTTATACACAGCCTTACAGGGATATCGTCTTTATTGTGACATCGTCGCTGTATAAGAAACAAATACAATTTCCTCTTAATTTCCGCCAGCGATCTTATCTGGACATAACGACAGGCTTAACATTCAACCGGGATTCTTACTAAAACTTCGGAAATAGACACACTTTCATTGTTCCTGTATATTATATAGCTGTTTATCTAGTCATAGCTCTGGTCCTGTGCTTAATTTATATAAAGTAGATAGGTACTCTTAATTAAAAGTCTAACTACAGCGTTCCAATTAAGTAATTAAAGTTTAAAAAATCGAAATCACATTTGCACTTTTGCTATGTTCAATATGATAGGCGTTAGTACGATTAGAATAAAAAGACATGCAATGATGTAACATAGTCGTTGTCATACATCGATCTATTTATTTTATTCGTATTTGGTTTGGAAGTAGCCGCTCATTGTGTACTTTACACGTACAAATAGTAGAACCCCTGTTTACTTTAGTAAACATTAATATTCACATTTCGATATCTAAAAAAACTAACATTAGTATAGTCGCTTTATCGCTTTGCAGAATGGCCCATATTGCAGACCTCTGCCTTAATTACTACCAGGTATGACTAACCATACAATTTTGATATATTCCCCTAAGAAATAGGTACCTAGGAACACAAAACAATTTAATAAAATATACACTTCTAACGAAATGACAATCTGTATTTCGTACATTGTAATTAATAGAACAATATGAAATTAGATACGTAGTTAACTACGTGGAACATCTGAATTCTTAATAGAAAATCTGAACGGCAAAAGCACCCTGTTATTATTCGCCACTAAATACACGTAACAACTGCATTTCACATCGAAATTCTCACGCCAATTATTTTCTGTTTTAACATCATTTAATTCCAGTATTTCAGAGTGTACAGAAGTTTCCAAAAATGTCGGACAAATGTTCGATTGGAAATTTGCTAAAGTTTCTCGAAGATCCTGAATATCCATCTGTAGGACCACATCTCAAACTCCTAGGATTTACTGGTCTTTGGCATCCTAACCGCCAAACCCTAATTGGGCGTTTTAAGCAAATTCTTTTCTATGTCACCATAACTTTCTTCTTCAGTCAGTATGTTAAATGCTTCATTAAATTCAATGCTGACTCTCTCAAACTGATTCTGCAGTATGCTCCATTTCATATGGGCATCGTGAAGTCCTGTTTCTTTCAGAAGGATTACAAGAATTGGGAACTTGTCATTGATTACATGTCTTCTGTAGAGAAAAAGCAGTTGGATAAAAAAGACAAAAAGCATGACGATATAATTCATGAGTATATTAAGAGAAATCGGAAGGTGTCGTACTTCTTTTGGGCTCTGGCATTCTTCTCTAACTTCAGTATTTTTACTGAACCCTATCAGAAGAATCAGGTTAATGTGAATGGGACAAGCATTTATTTGAAAATCTTTGATGGGTACACTCCTTTTGACAATGAGCCCCCTGGATATTATTTCTCGATGTTAATCCAGACTGTGTTGGGGCATATCGTCAGTGCTTATGTCGTTGGCTGGGATACTCTTGTGGTGTCCATAATGATATTCTTTACTGGACAGTTGAAGATCACCTGTATGTATTGTAGGTTAGCGATAGATGCTTTGAATTCTACCAAAAGTCATGAAAACATTGCGAAATGTCATCGTTTTTACACCACGCTGGTTGAGTAAGTACAAATTTCTTTTCAATCTAGAGAAGAATATAGCCAAGCCAAGTGGTCCTAAAACAGCCAAGAAGAGCTCAAACTAAAGAAAATTTTGCTCTATTTTTGTGTAACCATAAATATTATTTCAGATACACACATTTATTCAATGCGCTGGTCTCACCGGTGATGTTCATGTACCTGGTCGTAATTGCAATCAATTTGGGCGTCTGCATCGTACAGATTGTGGAGGTAAAATATCTGTTCAATAAAAATATCTGCTGACAATTAAATAGGTATAGTTTGTCACATCCAAAAGATAATCGATGCAGTAGAGTGTGTTTCTGATTATTATTTTTTATTTTTTTTTATTTATAAATATTAATTCGTAAGAGTAATATTCGATTTTTTATAGATCCACGATGACATCACCACTTTGGTATCGAGCATTTTGTTCGTGATCGCCTGTTTAATCCAACTGCTGCTCTTCTACTGGTTCGCCAATGAGGTTACTGTTGAGGTAATTAATTTGTTTTACATATCTACAATTGAGTTTTTTAAGTCAGAAGATGCTAACGCAGTATATAGCCATGTATATGCCCATATATCATTACCTATACCCAGTTTTTTGGGTCCACCAGTTGGTTGATTGACCAGTTTTTTTTTGGGCCAGAAGAAACTAGTAATCTTCTTTTGGTCCAAAAAAAACTGTTTCCCACCACTCCAAAAAGACCTAAAAAGTAATTTAGCTCTTTCACCATCAGGAACTAAGAATTATAAGTAATTTTCTATGTTTTAGAGTACCTTTGTAAGCTACAGCACTTTCGAAAGTGATTGGCCTGAAGCGAACAAGAAGTTGCAGAAAGAAGTAGCGTTGTTAGGACTCACTACCAAGAAGATACTCGTCTTCAGAGCTGGACCTTTTAATCAGATGTCCCTAACTACTTTTATTGCGGTAAGTGGGTATTCAAAATAATTTAGATTCAAGCTTTTGGCGAAACAAAAATGTTAAGCAGTTGAGCAGAATACGAAGAAGATTTGTACATCAACTCTTTCTGTTACAGATCTTACGGGCCAGTTACAGTTTCTACACTCTATTAAATTCTACAAATTAATAAAAATGTAGGTACAATAGGTACACATAGAACAATAGTGAGAATAGCGATTAGAATATCAAAAGAAATAAATAAATAACTCTTCGAAAAAATTGTTTTTTTTTTGTCACAAATAAAATACTTCCGCTTCCTAATTTCCTTATTATTTAGCCCTTCAATATTTACGAACATCACTGAAATTTCTTAGGAATTCTCTTGATAAAAAATATTAATGAAAGAATAATAAGAAAAACAGTCTGAAAAGGGTCGTTTGATATCAATACATAGTATAAAACAAAGTCGCTTTCGCTGTATGTCCGTATGTATGCTTAGATCTTTAAAACTACGCAACGGATTTTGACGCGGTTTTTTTTAATAGATAGAGTGATTCTTCAGGAAGGTTTGTATGTATAATAAATGCATAATATAGTAGAGAAACACTGATAAATTTAAAGGTTTCTAATGTGATGTCGTAAATAAGCACGTTTTTTTGCGCTTATATTGCAAACGCTGGCTGAACCCTACGATATAGACCAAAATAATGTACTACAGTATTGTTCACCTTAAAAAGTTCAACAAAAAAGTCTGCGATGGTATATGTCTATCTCTTAGGGATAACCCAGCATAACCATTTTTATTCTTTACTAAAAAATGGTTATTTACGAAGTGATTTTAAACAATACAGCATTAATCCTTATCCATTTAAGTACCTTAAATAAATTGTCCATTTATTATAGATCAATATGCTTTTTACAGCATGTAATTTAAGTGAATATTACCGAAGATATTACAAATTTAAAATGCAGGGTCGTAGTTGTTTGCGCCGGGCGGCGCGTGCCTATAAATAGCGCGTCGATGGCCGCGCTTCGCCATATAGCACTTTATGATTTGCAGCGATCGCACGCATTTATCGGAGCTCTCTAGGAAAATATCAAGAATTAATTAAACTGAATAGAATAAGTATCTTTTGTTGTTGATTATCTTTTAATTTTTATTAGGATTAGCTTAAAACCATATTTCTTGGTATTTCTTCCATTAAGACTTTGATTTGAATTTAGAGTTAAGGCAATTTAGTATTAGGGCGAGCATTTTCAATTATTGAAAATTATAGTTAAGTTCATAGAAGAACTGAATAGAATAGGTATATTTTGTTGTTGATAATCTTTTGTTTTTAGTCAAACGAATAGTAAGTAAATAATTTTTACTTCAGCACTAACCAATAATTAGTGCAATTAGTTCATTTTTTCACATGGCCGATTATATGTCGCGCTGTCAACAGTAACGTCTAAGCAAAACATGTTTGTATTGGCTAATGACAAAAAAGCTGTGAACGTTGTGTATAAGGACATTCTGTAGTAGGTATATTTTGCATTGCACCCGTGCGAAGCTGGGGCGGGTCGCTAGTTCAAAATAATTAAAGAGACGCTTCCTTTGACAGAAATCGTAGAACGACTTATGTTAAGTATTTAATCAATTGAAAACCGACCCTATTCATTTTATTTCATCATCAACAACAGCCTTTACAGTCTACTGTGGGAGCATGGGCCTCCACTACAAAAGAGGGTTTGTCTATTTACTTGGTAGATGGGTTGGAGTTTAAAAGGGTGGATCGCAGTTTAAAAGGTTCAGTTCAGTTCAGAATGCGCTGCTGTCTAGTCCAGCGTCGTCCCCAGATTGGTGATGAACGTATTCTATTCTTATTCTACCTTCATTAATTTTGTTTGATGTGTTTAATTTAATAGGATTTGACAAATAAGAAAAAAAACCTCTGATTGCTGGAGGCCCAATTATCTCCCCTCCTTCCCTAATCCTCAAATTCCTAACCCCAAAAGACCGATAACGCACTTGTAACGCGTTCCAAGTGCCCATGGGCGAGGGGGACTGGGATGCCATCTCCTCCTTTTGCGAAGCAGTCATGCTAGCTAAGGAGGAGGCGGGACGCGTGAGGCAGCGGAGCGCTGCCTTCTCGCAACCCAGCCATCGCGAAGGACACACCGGGCGTCGGGGATCGGGGACGATCTCCGGCCACCGTAAGCGCGGGCCTGCGGACGGCGAGCATGGGTGACTCGCCGTCCGATCAGAAACAGACCCGAGCGTACGGCGCGTCGCGTTCCGCGCGCGCCTCAAAGAGCCATCAGACCACTACAGATGGGGCCCAATAGGGCCGATGCCGGTTCGAAACCAATTAAAACGTATAACACAGTTTGCACCGAAGTATTATAATTGGCATTCACACCACCAAATTCTTCGAACAAGGAGACTATGTAAGTAATATGCGCTTGACGTATTGCATATAAGACTGGCGAACAGCCAAAACACTGCACAGGGAACGGAAGAAGAGATATACGGATGTTGTAATTGTTTGTTTGTTATATCACACCGGTGAGAAGAAACTTTAATTAAATTACTTACCTACTTATAATACACATAAAGGTTATTTTCGTCTGTTTTCTTTTTATAAAGTTCGCTTTGTCACTTGTTATTAAATCTTTTTTCATGTCCTCGTCTTCTCGAAAAATCTCTATCAGCATCTCAGCTTTCCTCAATAAGAACCAAATAAAAATAATCTAATTTGATTGACATCCGTTCCATAATTAAAATTAGAATATACTTTCTGACTCCTGAATACAGCTTGATCGAAATCCATCGGCGTTAGACCGGATACCCTACAATACGATACAATCAGACGAATATTAACTAACGCCAGAGAACTTCGAGAACTCCCAAGATTCCCTCTAAATCGATTAACGAGAAATTTCGAGCTTAATCGATTCTGATTCAGCGAGTTCTCGATTGCAATGCAGTTGCAGATTTGAATTCGATTAAACGCTGTGGTGTGGTATATTTGGGTGTTCCTCGTATGAGCTATCGCTGTCCTGGCGGCCAACGCCTGTGTTTTCAATTACCAACACGATTTTGTCAGTTCAAAATCCCAAATTGATGAGCTTACTCGCCAAAGCTTTTCACCAAACAGAGACGAATAACGTTTGGTGTTGTACTGGCACGCCGGCAACGTTCCACCTAATCTATTGTGCTGATCGGTGTGTAAATGGCTCGAAAATATTCATGTTCGTCGATTCAGGTCACTCTCGTTGACACGGAACCGATATTGCCTTGTGCAATATTGTTAAACTTAAATATGATGGCATAGGGTAGAGGTATTAAATTGTGCAACCATGTTTTACTTAGAATCTAAAAATAACAGGTTTGAAGTTTATTATTCAGTGTATTCTTAATTACTATCTGCCTGAATTTAATCCAGAATACAGCCACACCTTGCGTAAAGCACACAGCACATAGAAATATTTTCCAACTTCTCTGCCCCAGTACAATTTGTGTTCCCACGCTAGCCCAGACTTAGCATAGTATAAAGAACACAGTAGGTTATCTAAGGCCGCCCGCCGAGTTATTAGCCTACTCTTGCGTTGATCCCCAGGGTTGTCACTTTTACTTTTAGTTAATATTTTCGAACAAGCAGCACTTGATCTAAATTTATGAAATGAAAAGCATATTATGATTGAATATTTTATCAATTTATAAATTTAGTAAAAATTAAAAGCTTATAAAAAGATTATTAACTTCTTAAAATAAACTTTAGCTCTATACATAGTATTCAGAAAGTAAATTTGGGAATACATTTATATGGAAAAATGCGACTCGGCTACGCTCTTAACAAATCAGATAAACTGTGAAATAAACAATACAATACCACATTTTCTTATAATATTTAAGTATAGTAGGTAATTACATTTCTGGTTGAGTAGGAACTATGAAGAATGGTAAGAGTAAGAATAAGTAAGTAGGTATCTCATCATCAAGTAGGTAGGTACCTACAAATTATATTATGCTAGAAAAAGTGACTACCTTTCCTGTTCAATAGGTACCTAATCTGAACAGAGACAGTTCTGGAATCGATTAATTATTAAGACACCCAAACACACAGCAATACGTTCTTCTACGATTATCAGACATTTTTTATTTCATTGAACAGTGCCGAAAAGCCGTGAAGCGCGCGCGAACCTCGTACAGTGTCAGCCCTGCCTGGCGCACTGAGAAACGGGTCGAGATTTTGTTAAAGTGTGCGTGCGTCGACGCATAGCTACTATGGCGCACACATATAAGCCGCGCGCGGAGCATTTGTATGAAGATAACCTACTTTGTTCTTTATACTATGGACTTAGTCTTAAATATAAATAGCTACTGTCACACAGTTGGGAAATGTTTTCGTATGGAATATTATAAATGGATCATTTCCTTTTTGTGGGGTAACTTTGCAAAGTCACGATGTTAGTTATGGGAACTTAGAGTACCTAAGCGCGTAGTGATACCCCTTACTATACAATATAATATATTAATTTAAGTATCCCTGTCCCCAAATGTTCTAAAATCGATGGACATCATATTTTCGGTTTTCCTCATCCCAATAAAATACGAGTAGATGGTTCTACGATTGACAACGTGCCGGCTTGTTCGTGGTCCGGGGGCATTCGGCTCTAATTCGTTTGTGTACAGAACCCAGTCCATATCTACAGAATTAACATATAAATTGTTTTGAATCCGACGACTACACCGCGTTAAATTATTTCGCGAACTTCGCAAATTTACATAGTAATTGCTATAACTCAAGATTTGTTGTTGAATTCCTGATTGTGCGGTTAGACAAATCTGAGTGGAATTAACGAGTTAAGACACAAGATCTGTTAGTCAGATTAGCTTGATGTGTTTATAAGAACCGCCGTTACAGAAGGGCCGTTAAGCGCATAATTTTGTGTTAACTGCGCCCTGCGTATAATGTACAGAGACTTTGGAAACTCGTTGCCGTGAATGTAATTATTCAGGGAATATTTTGTCTGCCGCTTTGCGAGTTTCAGCCGTTTGTTAGCTACACGTGAGGTTTCGAATTTCAAAAATGTGTAAAAGTACTAAACATAACGTTCACTAATTGAAACTCATTAAAAACAGACGAGTGCTGCAATTTGACGTTACAGTCGGCCGGTTTTACTTGTTTAGGCACAGCTCATGTTTTGTTTCTGAAATAATGTTTAACCTAATTTAGATTTGAAACTGTATGTTAACGTAAAATATAAATTGAGGTATGTTTCAGAATACCTTAATATCATACCAGAGCGCAGAGTTAGAATCCCCCACGCAAATTTGCACAAAACGGCTGACCAAAAACAGTTGTCATTCGCTAAACAACCGCTAACTCGTTCGAACTAACAAATTTTATTTACCTGCCTTAACCAAGAGCCTACAAACTCGTAAAATGTTCTGATGCAATTGTTTGGATTCAATTAAAACTGTTACCCACTCCGTTAACTTGACGGCTAACTCGTTTTATTTAAACTTTAGTGAATCAAAAGGAGTATATAGGTGCAACTTTTCGTAGAAATAAATAAAAGTCAAAAACACTCACAATTTAAACTTTTAATACACTTGGGTTCCCAATAGGGCTATCAAACAGTTCAGCTATCATGGTCTGTGTTGCCAACACAACTTTCACTAGACGGCTACTGTATAAACATCGAGTGTATGTGACCCTCTAGACTCGTTTAATCGATTCAACTTATAGTAAGTGTACAAATTGTGAACCTCAGTCCACAGCTACTCCCTACCCACTCCCTGGTTGAACGTAACGCCTTTAATTTCCATAATGCATGTAAACATTATTTAAAAACTATTAAATTTTTGGACAGAGCCGGACTACGTCAGGTTACCCGGGTCGCTCGTTGGTACCCGCGCAATCTGGGACTCAACAGCTTAACAGTTACTCAGCTCAGTTTTTTAATTTTACTTAGCTTATAGCTTAATTTAAAACACAAATTTTAATTTCTGAAAAATAACTCAATTATGAAATTAAGTAAACGAGTGGATTTTAAAATATAAAACGAGTGTCTATCAATCAGTTTAGAAGCTCATTGATTCTACTTACAATGGTTTAAGGGTTCCATGAAAATTAATAGCATCCATTTTAAAAGCTTTTTCTTTAACTAACTCTCCTTTACTTCATAATTTAAATAACCATTTTAAATATTATATTCAGACATTTATCTCTCTCGTTTCATTTGAATCTTGGTTTTAGCTAATAGTCGACGAAAAAATTATTTACTTAATTGCATAAAATTTAAAGTACCACTACATAATGATAATGACAATGATATTTTTTTTTTCTTTTTAAAAACGTTGTCCCAGACTAGGATTTTCTCCTGTGTCATGAGTTCGTTTACAAACATACAAGTTCATATACACATGACACCCAGACCCGAAACAACAACTTGTGGATTGCTCCGAGCGGGAATCGAACCCGCTACACGTTGCGCGGCAGCCACCGTGACGACCGTGCATATTTAATTTATAAACCTAATAAAATCTATCTATTCGCTTATACCCACCCTGTTCCCAACTTTACGCGTTTATACAACAAACTAAGTAGGTACCGAAATCACTAGAAAATTCGAAATTCAATCAGAGAGTTGAGTATTTTGTAAATTCCTGGATACGACTAGATTGGCTTAGTTCGGGATTAGCTGTTGATGTAATTTAACTCCGTGGCACCTACACTGTAGATAAATAGCCTAATTTCGTTTACCTTTAGCGTAGATACCTGGGTACTGGGTAGTTGCTAGTGTGCTTAGTCGAAGTTATAGCCTGATAACGTTAGTTCAGACGTTTGTATGTAATCGTCCTTATGTGAATCTCGTTGGATCTTTATAATTATGTACGTTTAGCTATTTCTTTAATTAATTGTTTTAAAACATTATATTCATATTTTCTGTTTTCTGTTATTTAATTGTATTTATGTTAATGGCACACCCGATAGCCGTTCCGAAAACGACTGTCAGCAAATTGTTCTAAGGTTTAATTCCCGGGTATGGCAACAGGTCGGAAAAACGACTGTCGGCAAATGGTTCTAAGGTTTAATTCCCGGGTATGGTAAACTTTTTAACTTATTTGAATGTCGATTTCATAAACGGCACGAACTCAGTTTGGCGCGTGGTTTGTGTAAAGATTATTTATTAATATAATAAAGTAAAGACACTATTTTATAAAGACCAGACGGTTATATTATGCGTGTAAGTCTATAATTAATAGCCAGTTGCTACAGTTGTAGGTAGGGAAGGTAGAGGGAACCAGATCACGAGGCAGATCACCTATGCGCTGGACTGATCAAGTAAAATCGGCAACGGGAAACCCAGTGTCAGACTGCGCCAGACAATCCACAAACAGAGAGAGATGGCGGGAGATCGTGAGGAAAGCTGTAACGGCCACCAACACATATACGGCCGCCCCAACGTGATCACGACCGCTCTGCCAAGAGCGAAACGACAGAAAAGAAGAGCTACAGTCGTTGTTTGGAGGGACTCTGTTCGCTTTTTTTTCAACATATTTTGTTTGTTAACATATGTTGTGTAAGTATATTAATATTGTACTTAACTTTGCCTAACTTATAATTTTGTTCAAGTTGTTTGTATGAGGAAAAGTCAATGAATACCTGGAAACAATTGCCATATTAACATAATTTTCTTGAAAACCTACACGTGCTCCTAATCTATATATATAAAAGAAAGTAGTGTTAGTTACACCACTTATAACTCAAGAACGGCAGAATAGATTTGGCTGAAAATTGGTAGGGAGGTAGCTTAGAGCCAGGAGACCGACATAGGATACTTTTTAGCCAAAACTTTTTCCGAAAATCACGAACGGGGACGGGAAAAAATGGGATGGTACGCGTACGAAGTCGCGGGCAGAAGCTAGTAATCTATAAATGTAAATGAAATAAGTTTATTGTTTGTATGTTCTTTTTATATTTGTGTATCAAGTTGTTTAGGAATTGGAATTAATTTCTACACAATCTCGTATTGTGAAACTTTTCTTGGTTTTATTGTTTAGAAATAAATAATTATATTTTGATCGCTGAACTCTGAAATGGAGATTGTAGTTAATATTGGCATTGTAGAGAATATTAATAAAATGAAAATGGTTACAGTCTTTGTTAAAAACTGAAAGTTTTCTTTTATTTAATTTTTATCTCATAGTTAACGTATATGTTTAAATTAGTTTTAGTGTATAAAGAAGTGATTAAGTTACTTAAATAAATAAAGTTATACACAAAATGAATTTATTGGTTGGTTCGATGGATTTATTTTTTATTTTATTATAGGAAGCTGAAGACGTATTTGAACGAGCTTATCTCCAGAACGACTGCTCCCATTTTAATAATTCTTTTTGTATTGGATAGTGCATTTATCGAGGAAGGCATAAGGAATAAAACATTCCGCTATGACCTGTAGGAGTTAATCAAAACGGGTGAGACCGCGTGCAAGTAGCTAGTAATTGAAAATAAAATAATGTGTGTGTTACCTAAGTGTCATTATGCTTACGATCACAGAAATATTAATTATTATATCTATGCTTACGATACTCCCTAATATTATGCCAAACTGAAGAAAAAGTCATGTTGTTGCAAAGAAAAGAAACATTAAAGTATTTCTCGTGAAAAAGTGACTTCGCAATGATTTTTATAAATAAATCACGAACTGCTTATTTTCGACCACATAACTCAGGTATAGGTAACCTCTTAAAATGGCATCTCCAACTCCCTTCAACTAAAATGGCGGCAAATTAAATTTCAAACTGGAGTCCACGTTGGTGACAGCTGACGAAGGTACAGTCCAGGGTCGTTTTTTTTTAATTCCACTAGCCCAACACCAACCCTACAGCCCTACACCCTACACATACCTTGATAAATTCTCCTTGCACATTAGAATCTATGGAATTCAAACAAAATAGAGGTTAAAATCAAGTTTAATCATGTAATTTCTGCTAATTTAGAAATATTGATTCGTTATATGAAGGTGGATTTACTTATTCTAGTTTAGTGTAGTTCCTGAAAATACACTTAAGTACTACATCTATTGGCTATACAAGGTGTTGTTTTAAAGCCGCGTCATTTTCTAGGAGGTAACTCGGATATCGATTCTGAGTCCGAATCAATAAAAAAATTGCAAGTAAATATTTTTCATTTTACCAAAATTACGGAAATCTGTAAGTGCGAAGTACACGCCGCCGTCTTGTAACTAGCTTTATAACGTGGCTTAACACACACAAACTCAAACACGTAATTGATATTATTCCTAATTCCATAAAACTCCAATAAGAGACATTGCTGTCGCTTATTCTGAAATACTGTCGAACTTAAACGATTTATTATAGCCGTATTTTTAACTATTGGCCCGAAATTTTCTCTTACATATAACCTTTATAACTTCTGTGACATGCCCCCGAGAAATGACACGGTTTTAAAACTACACCTTGTATAATAGGCCTCTTCTGTGCATTCTAGATAGGATGGTTGAAACTTAGAAGTGACCTGGTTGTTACAGGTGCAATGAAACCTTAAACTACACCTATATTTGCACCACTACCACCGTGAGTGATGTTCACACGGCAATGCGTAATTATTTTTATATTAATGTGCATAAAAATGCGTGCGTACGCATAAACACATGCACGCGCACGCACACGGATAAAAATATGCGTGTGCATGTGTGTATAAGCGCTGCAGCGCAACTGATAGTAGTCTTACGGTGGCAGTGGACTTTTGACCTTTGACCGTACCCTAAACCTAACAACAAACAAAAAAAAAGCATTTCAACATCCTCACATTTTTTATAAAGGCACGATTCCGGAATTTTGCAAATAGTGTCCACTCTGTCCATTTGAGTGTTGCGGAAAAACAAAGGGTCAGAAGGAAAGTAAATCTAAATACCAACACCGTCGGTTCTTTTCACTTTTCTCACAAACTTGAAATAGTTTATTGGTCTCCCTTTGTGTTACGTAAAAGTATCCGTTCTTTTTATTTTTATTTCAAAATGGCCAACTTTTAACATACCGTGCGACTCTTCGAAAGGGATAATTTAGAGAAACAATTGAATTAGACTTTAGTCTTGGTATTTAGTATTTTATTGATTGATTTTGCTAAAAACGCTCGGCATTAATAATTTATTCTTCTTCTTCGATAAGCTATAAGAAGAACTTCGATAAGCGATACCAATACAACTTTACTGAAGTATTGTAAAGCCCTATCGCTTTTTTACAATAAAACTTGATCTTAGAACCAAACCAGTCAACATAAATATTAAAAACAATACCTATCAAAAAAAATGTAATAAGTAAACTAAAAAAATATATCTTCTTCAAATATTCCTATGATGCAGTTGGCAGTTGGCTCGTTTTCCATTGCCTGTTTTGTAGTAGCAGTATATATTTTGATTTCTTGTTGCACTAGCATAATTTGAGCGCAAATATTTCTCTCGACTTGTACAAATTCTCGGGTAACTCCCCACTAAAGTGACAAAAGACTATGCATTGTAATGTTATGTGAAATGCCAGGACCACTACCCTTTGTTTTGTGTGTGAAGACCTTAACAAATATTTGCTTATTTGGGTTCTAAAAGTGTCGTAGATTCACTTGCTTGGTAACGTAATTTTAATAGGTTTACAAATCTAGAAGATGTGCCAATCTGGGTAATTGATCTATTTATTTAACTAGACGACCAGTATACTCAATATAGTTATAGAAATTCGATCTATCATTAAATAAATGACATTTAAGACGACAACATCCAACATGCCGTAGGCCCGAACTAACAGAATACTAGGTATTTTAATGATAAACCCATAAGAGGTACCTACATTAACATTCAAAACTATTGTACCCACCTAATTTTAAACAAAATCCTTTACTTCTGTTATCACCCGACCATAACGTACGCGATTGTAACCCAAATTCGAGAATACACAGTAAGGGTCGCTTGTTACAAACAGGAGATGAGAGTTTGTTTGCAAGCGAGCCGGAATCTCGACGTTATAATGTGATCCGGAAACGTCATACCGGAACGGAGACGCAGTCCTTTATTAGGTAAGCCCGGTGCTTGCTACTCCACACGACATCTTACTCAGCTTGAATAAGATTTTATATGTAAACAACCTGCAAAGACCTAGTTAGGTTACACAAACTAGGAGAGGAAACTTTTGTGTTACCAAGTTTCTATGTCGAAATTTTGCAAATGAATGGAAAATTATCGTATTTTATCTGCTGCAGTTCCTACGCCAGATACCTATCTACAAGAAGATCTAGCAATCTGTAACTTATGTTATGGTCCGCTCATAAAAACATGTCTACGTATAACTCTCCTCCCTACCCTGTCATCTATTCTATACATATAATAAAATCGTAGAAAAGTCAAAACTGTATTTTTATTACAAATAATATTTTTTTGAAAGAATACGTGAGGCGTGATTTACTATCGATACGGAAACCAAATATATGGTTTTTGGAATTTTTGTCTGTTTGTCTGTGTGTATGTCCGGGATGATCTCAAAAAGTACTGCATGGATTTACTTCAAATTTTGCATGAATATTACTAACAGGTCGAGTCAACATTTATATAGGCTACATATTATCACGCTATCATCTACGGGGGAGGAGCAATACCTCTATACTAGGTACTTAATTATTTCTGACGACATTCGTTACCGTAGAATATCCCTTGATAAAGACTAATTCAAAAGCATAAATTCTGCCAGAAGTCATTATTCTACGTGGACGAAGTCGCGGGCAACAGCTAGTAGATAAATAAAGGGATTACCCAGTCGTCGTCAATAGAAGATTAATCTGGTTATTTAAAATTTTCAGTAAACATACCAAAATATGACAAGTTACGTAGTTCAATTTCGTTTACAGGTACAATTGTAGTTTAAACAATTTATCACGTGGCACGGCTAGAGTCGGTCGCGCTCGTCATAATCACGAGGCCACTAATTGGGAAACTTACCCGACTGTTAACAGTTCTAAAAGTCATTGTTTACCGTGTTACCTGTCTGTTAGACTGTTACCTAGAACTTTATTCTAGATACAGACTAAAACTAACACAACTATTTTAAAACAACATACAATAATTTTTATGTAGAATATACGGGTCGGCCACTATTTCACTTGGTAGCGAAGCGATGATGCGCCTGCCTGTAAGCAACCTATGCACTCGGGCCTTGAAGACACCGAGATTATTCCCTTCAGGAATCAAAAACTCTGACAAAGGATCCCAGTTCCAAAAAAAGTAAACTTCATCGTCTAAAATTTATAACCACTTGAATTTTAGATGTCAAAAAATATTGTAAGACCACACACGTGCATTTTTCTGATCGAAAATAAATTCGTAGCCTAAATTGCTTTTATTATCTTAAGCTAACACCACCGTTAGCGGTGACTTATAACCAGGAAAGTACTTTTTATTTCTCTTATTACTACTTTTTTTTTTAAATATCTGACAGGGCAGAAACAGGGCCGAACTAGGAATGCAAGTGGGTACCCTTGGGGTGCGGTGCCAGAAGACCTCCCCGTGGTGCACCCTGGGTGCGGGCGACAGTCTCCCTAGCGGGGGTGATAGGGTTGGAGTGACTGTCGCCCGCAGCAGACTTCTGGACTGGGCGGGCGAACCCGATAGGGTTCTGGAGGCGGCGGGCTGTGTGCGGAGGCTCATAGCCCGCGCTTCCGAGGGGCGTTTCTCCGCCCGTCTCTCTGGATATAGCAGAGAGCGTGGCGGAGAGGCAAAGGCGGTGCTCGTTGTGCACTCACCCTGCCAGCGAGCAGCATCGGGACACAAGCTGTCCCCGATTGCAGCCGTCGATATCGTAATCCGTAAGGAGATCACGGTCATGTTTTGTGACTCTGAACGGGACGAGGGTCTTGGCTTGGTCGCCCGGACCGCGAGGAAGATAACCTCTATAAAAAATTCCTCCAATACTAAGTTCTGGTGCGCGGCGAGAGTATGCATGGCTGAGGAGTAGTGTCAGTCGCGAGCGCACCCCCAGCTAGGGGACCAGTGGAACCTCTAGTTGGGAAACAAATGAACACTTACCCAGGTACAGGGGGCACTGCCTGGGTGGACCGAATATTTCCCCCATACTCGTGGGAACTTTATGGAGTTGAACAACAAATTAAAAAAAACCACACAACCGGAGGAGGAGAGTGCGGGTGAGCTTGGCTCGCCTGCAGTAGCAGGAGAAGGGAGCCCAAGTGGCTCCGGGACTCGTGGTGAGGCGCTGGACTCGTCCAGCAGGCCCCACACACGGGAGTCTAATAGAAGGGGGTCGGACTCAGAGTCCGACACAACATTGGCGGAGCGGCTGAGCGTGAGCTCGAAAGGCTCACGCCGCCGCGCGACGGGGACGTTCAAGCGCCCCAGGCTGGAGGAGGACAGTTTGTCCCCGTCCTCCGGCGCTCAGGAGGCGCCTCCCCCCAAGGTCCCCACGGCAGCGCGGGGTAGGGGCGGCAAGGGCAGCGGTCGCCGGAAACCGGCACCAGCTGCCTGCGCGGAGTCAGCCGAGCAGCTGGCCGCGGAGGGCAGGGCTCTCTCAAGTGCTGCCCGCTCGGAGTCCTCTGCGGCCGAGATGTCCGGCGTGGAGATGTCGGAGGGCGAGCGCGGCTCTGAGAGCGAGAGCTGCTCCGGGGGCCTCCAACAGGCCATTACGGCGGAGCTCTACAAGCTGGCGATGGGGAAATCCCAGCCGGTTAGGCTCCGCCTCCTCAGGGCGGCGGCGGCCACAATAACGGAGGCGGCCTTGGAGCAGTGTGCGGTGCCCACTGCGGGAAAGGTGCGACGAGCTGGCCGAGATGCGGCGAGAGCTGGCGCGCTTGGCAGCCTCCAATGCGGCTCTGGAGGCCGAGCTGCGGACGGCCAGGGCCGAGCTCGCCGCTGCTCGCGGCAGTCGCCCCCAGCCCCCGGCGGAGGCCGACGTAGTCGGACTGCTGCGGGCGGAGTTGGCTGCCTTCCAGCGACGTTTCGACGTGCTGGAGGGCAGGCTCTTGCGCCCCCCTCGCGGCGAGTCAGGTCGCCCCCGCGGTCCCGCGGTCGTACGCGGCCGCTGCGGCCAAGCCTTCGACCTCGGGTCAGGCTAGCCGCAGCTCCCAACCGCTGGCAAGGGCGCGACCGGCTGCCCCAGCGAGGGCCTCGGCGCCCCCGCCGGCGCAGACCCCAGCTGCGCCGACGGCGCCAGCGCCCACAGGGCGCAAGGAGAGGAGAGGCGCTCCAGCCCGGCAGGCTGGAGTTGCGGCAGCGGTGGTGGAACCCGCCCCGCGAGCGGAGGACGGCGGCGGGTGGCAAATCGCCGGCGAGGCGAGGAGAGTCGCCAGGGAGGGCCGGAAGCGCCGCAAGAAGGCGCAGCGGCAGCGACGGCAGCAGCAGCGCAGGGAGAAACGCGCTGCTGCCTTGCTCCTCGCCCCTAAGACCGCGGCTGTAGTGATTACGCTGCAGCCCGAGGCGGTCAATAGGGGCGTCACTTACGGCGACGTCCTCGCCAAATTGAAGGGGGCGGTATCTCCTGCGGAGTTCGGGGCGCCAGACGGGTTCGCGGTCAAGGTGACCGCTACCGGAGCCCGTCTTTTGGAGGTCCCCGGCGCGACCAGCGGCCCATCGGCCGACGCCCTGGCCGAGAGGCTTAGGGCGTGCCTCGGTGCGGACGAGGCCCGCGTGTCCAGGCCAACCAAATGCCTGGATGTCAGGATCTTGGGCCTGGACGACTCCGTAACGGAGAGTGAGGTGGTGGCCGCTGTGGCCAGGACGGGAGGGTGCCCTGCTGACCAAGTTAAGGCAGGCGCCATCCGCCCGGACAACTCGGGGCTGCGCACTGTTGTGGTCAGCTGCCCCGTCACAGCGGCCAAGAAGCTGAAGGAGGGCAAAAGGCTCTTGGTGGGATGGGTCTCGGCGCAGGTCAAGCTGCTCGAGACCCGGCCTCTGAGGTGCTACCGCTGTCACGTGGGGGAGCACGTGAGTGTCAAATGCACCTCGGAGGTGGACCGCAGCGACTGTTGCTTCCGCTGCGGTCGGCCCGGTCACAAGGCCGGCTCGTGCTCCGCCCCGCTGCACTGCAATGCATGTGCGGCGGCTGGCAAGCCGGCCAATCACCGGGTCGGGAGCAAAGGCTGCTCCCCTCCCGCCAAACCCAAGGGCAAAGGTAGGCCCTCCGCCGCCCCTGCCGTTTCCGCCGCCGCCGCCGCCACTGCCACCGCAGTCGCCGCTGCCGCCACTGAGGAGATCGGAATGGACTGCCAATAATGGCCCCATTCCGCCTCCTCCAGGCGAACATCAACCACTGCGCCGCTGCTCAGGATCTCCTGCTCCAGAGCATGGCGCAGTGGTCGATCAATGTCGCCGTGGTCTCCGAGCCGTACTTTGTCCTGCCCAGGGATCACTGGGTGGCGGACCTGGACGGCTCGGTGACCATCATCTCGTCGGCCGCCGCCGGTACCCCGACTCTTGAGGCTGCTCAAAGAGGCCGGGGTTGTGTCGCAGCACGGTTCGGAGAGCTCGCTGTGGTGGGCGTGTACTTCTCTCCGAACCGAACTCTCGCCGAGTTCCACAACTCCTTGAGGGAGTTGGTCACTGTCGTCGTCGGGTTCCGTTCCCTCCCCGTGCTCGTCCTCGGGGACTTCAACGCCAAAAACTTGGCTTGGGGTTCCCGGTTCACCGACGTCCGGGGTAGGATGGTGGAAGACTGGGCCCTTGAGACAGGCCTAGTCGTCCTGAACCGGGGTTCTGTCCCCACGTGTGTGCGGATGCAGGGCGAGTCGGTGGTGGACATCTCGTTCGCCAGCCCTGCTCTGTCACCGCGTATTGTTGGCTGGCGCGTCATGGAGGAGGTGGAGACGTACTCCGACCACCGGTATATCCGGTTCGACGTCTCCGCCGAGTCCGCAGACCCGCCGGTCAGACAGGCCCCATGTGGCCCGCGTTGGGCGCTGAAACAGCTGGACCGGGAGCTGCTCCTGGAAGCCGCCATCGTGCAGGCCTGGGTGATACCACCGGTCAGGCCTGCCGACGTTGACGATGAGGCCAAGTGGCTCCAGGACGCCATGTCCAGGATCTGTGACGTGGCGATGCCCCGGATCCGGTCGAGGCAACAGAAGCGCCAGGTGTACTGGTGGTCGCAAGAGCTGGCGGCTCTGCGCAAGGCGTGCACTACTGCGCGACGCCAGTACACTAGGCACCGCAGGCGCCGTATCCGTCCTCCTAATGCGGAGGCGAGAGAGGCGGAGTTATACGAGGGATACAGGGCGGCGAAGGCCCTCCTCAAGGCGGAGATATTGCGGGCCAAGGAGGAGGCCCGCCGAGAGATGCTGGGGACTCTGAATAGAGACCCGTGGGGACGCCCGTACCTGATGGTACGCGACAGCTCCGTGCTTGGGCTCCCCCGCTCACTCAGAGTCTCCGGCCAGAAGTCTTGGAGGAGGTGATTGGCGCCCTGTTCCCCGACTGTGGAGGGGCTTCACCCCTCCGTATATGACTCCGCCCCCTGCGGTGCCCGACGCGGGCTACAGCGACGACGACGATGACATCGTCCCAGAGGTGACCGAGGCAGAATTGAGAGCGGCGGTGCGCCGGATGGGCGCCAAGAACACCGCCCCAGGACCCGACGGCCTGCATGGCAAGGCATGGGTCCTGGCCTCAGAGGCTCTCGGGCCTCGATTGATTGGTCTCTACAGCGCATGTCTGGAGAGAGGCCAGTTCCCGCTTCTCTGGAAAGCGGGCAAACTGGTCCTCGTGCGGAAGACGGGGCGCCCTGCGGACTCTCCGTCCGCGTACCGGCCCATAGTGCTGCTCGACGAGGTGGGGAAAGTCTTCGAAAGAATCATTTCGAACCGCCTCGTCGCGCACCTGACGGACATTGGGCCGGACTTGTCGGACGGCCAGTTCGGCTTCCGCAGAGGGCGCTCCACGGTGGACGCCATCATGCGCGTTAGAGACCTCACGACGGGGACTGCAGTGTCCAGGGGTAAGGTCGTAGTGGCGGTGTCTCTGGACATCGCCAACGCCTTCAACTCCCTGCCCTGGAGCTGCATCTTGGAGGCACTCCGATATCATCGGGTGCCTACCTACCTCCGTCGTGTAATCGAGGCTTACCTGACGGACAGGTCCGTCAGCTACCCCGGTCACCGGGGCGAGTGGAACCGGCGAGAGATGTCACGCGGTGTTCCACAGGGTTCGGTTCTGGGGCCGCTCCTGTGGAACATCGGCTATGACTGGGTGCTGCGCACCGACCTCCCGAACGGCGTTAGCACAATATGCTACGCCGACGACACGCTGGTGCTAGCGCACGGGAGGTCGCACCAGGCGGCGGCCGACTTAATGGCGACAGCGGTTGCGACAGTCGTTGAAAGAATCCGGCAGTTGGGACTCGAGGTGGCGCTCCACAAGTCCGAGGCCATGTGTTTTCATGGCCGCGGGAACGCGCCACCTCCGGGTGGGTCCCAAATAACGGCGGGAGGGGTTACCATCGGCGTCGAGACGGCGATGAAGTACCTAGGACTCGTCCTCGACAGTCGGTGGAACTTCATAGAGCATTCCGACGTTTGGCTCCAAAGTTGGAGAGGACGGGGGCTGCGTTTCAAACGCATCCTCCCCAACCTCGGGGGGCCAAACGCCTCCTGCCGGAGGTTATACGCCGGGGTCGTGCGGTCCATGGCCCTCTACGGCGCCCCTGTTTGGGCGCCGAACTTGTTGCGGCGTCCTGCTCGGACGCTGCTCAAGTCACAGAGGGTCATGGCGATCCGAATGATCCGCGGATACCGCACGATCGCTGGGGAGTCGGCGAACCTCCTTGCCGGATTACCGCCGTGGGATCTGGAGGCGAAGGTGCTCGCGCGCGTGTATAACATGCGCGCGGAGGCACGTCGCCGGGGCGAAACTCCGCTGCCGCGCCAGATAAGTGCGTGGCGGGATGAGCTCCGGCGCGATCTCATGGCGGAATGGCAGCAACGACTGTCGCAACCGAGGGCTGGGCTCGCTGCCATTGCAGCGGTAAGTCCCCTCTTTGAGGAGTGGCTTGAGAGACGCTACGGCGTCCTCACCTACCGCCTGACGCAGGTCCTCACCGGACATGGAAGTTTCGGGAGGTACCTGTGTCTGATGGGGCGGGAGGAAACGCCCGGGTGTCATCACTGCGAGGACCGCCCTGAGGACACGGTGGAACACACCGTAGCGGAATGCCCTGCGTGGGCTGAGCACCGCCGTGCCCTCAGGGAAGTGATCGGCGATGGCGACCTCTCGCGTCCGGGCCTAGTGCAGGCCATGATGCGGAGCGAGGGGGACTGGGATGCCGTCTCCTCCTTTTGCGAAGCAGTCATGCTAGCTAAGGAGGAGGCGGGACGCGTGAGGCAGCGAAGCGCTGCCTCCTCGCAACCCAGCCATCGCGAAGGACACACCGGGCGTCGGGGATCGCGGGACGATCTCCGGCCACCGTAAGCGCGGGCCTGCGGACGGCGAGCATGGGTGGCTCCCCGTCCGACCAGAAACAGACCCGAGCGTACGGCGCGTCGCGTTCCGCGCGCGCCTCAAAGAGCCATCAGACCACCACAGATGGGGCCCAATAGGGCCGATGCCGATTCGGAGTCGCGGAGAACCTAACGGGTAACCGGGGCTCCGGCTCGACGTGCAGGAGAAGGAACGGGGTGGTTTTTAGTCAGTAAGAGTCTGACACTCCCTTCCGCCTCACCCAGGCGGGAGCAGTCATTCGATGATTTTCCCCCCTTAAAAAAAAAAAAAAAAAAGTGGGTACCCTTGCTACTTTATTTTTTATTTCATTTTAATTTGTTCTAAAATCAAATTACATATTATTTTACCTTAAATATTATTGAGTAGACATGAAACTTATACAAACACATAATACAATAAACATTGAGTGGAATAAACATTTTTAATAAGAAAAAATAGAAAGACTCGCGTTTTGCTAACGTATTTCCAGTCTAGTTCGTTACAACAAAACATTGGTTGTAGCTACAAGCACTTAAAGCCTTGATTGCCAAGATCCATTGGATCCCACAGGTCCTAGTTATAGCGTGTGAGCAGAACTAATGGTATGCTCTGTAATTGATTGAAC
Organism: Spodoptera littoralis; assembly: GCA_902850265.1. Classification (NCBI taxonomy): domain Eukaryota; kingdom Metazoa; phylum Arthropoda; class Insecta; order Lepidoptera; family Noctuidae; genus Spodoptera; species Spodoptera littoralis. The sequence goes on along the minus strand of LR824535.2, from coordinate 2,447,162 downwards.
GCGATCTCGCAGCGTGGAAAGGTTCGACGTTTCATTTAATTAAAACCCAGTTTAAAAATACATTCGGTATCGTAACTATCAGGCAGTTGATGAATTAATGGGATTTTCAACTGTTTATTAACTTTGTGTGTTTTGTAGTCGATTCTGTGATGTACTTTTAATTTGTGTAAATGTTTTCTTATTGCTTTTTGGGTGCAGTTCAATTAATGTGCTTGGGAGCATTGGTTGAAAAATATTAAATGGCTTCCTCTAATGATACACAGGTTATTTTTAACAACATCACGCCCTTTATCCCCGAAGCAGGCAGAGGCATTGCGGCACTTAATGCCACTGTACAATGTAACACCCACTTTTCACTATTTATGTTATGAATTCCATGTATGTTCCATTGCCATATACCGGGCACAATTTCAAACTCCGTGCTACTACTGAGATTTTTTTTTAAAAACCCGGTAGGTATCACTTTGCCCGACCCGAGACCCCTTGCCCAGCAATCACACTTGCGACTTCTCGGCCACCGAGGCAAGTCTTATCTTTAATCTAACAGCGAAATCAGCAAAACCGTTTAAAATTTTTCTATAATTAGGTCGGTAAAAAATTCTCATTTATTGTTTAGTTCTCTCTCATCTGTAGCGTAAAAGGTAAAATTTTGATTCGGAAAACAGCTTTCGGAAATTCCCCACGTGACTCTCATATTGTCCAATTTATTTTTCACGGGGAGTCGTCTGAATTCTCGCAAGGGATCTTGGTACATAATCAAATGGCGAAGGAGACCAATTTTCCGTGCGATCGCCCACTGAACGCCGTGCACCGCGCGCCACCGATATCGGCCAAATTAACCCACTGGGCCGCTTCCACAGTAGACGTAGAAAAATTGCATACGATTTAAAAAAGTTCGTGGTGTTACTTTTATTTCGGCTGAGTGTTTCCATAAATTGGTTTGGTATAGATATACTTCAGTATAATGGCAGGGAGTCAGAGTAAATTTTTTAACACACTTAAAATCCCCCTATTATACAATATTCTAAATAATACTTAGTTCAAAACTTCTATTTGAAATCATTCTATTTTTCAGTGTATTTTATGAATATCTTTACTTTCCCGCATATTTTTCGAGACCTACCTAAATTTTAATTCCATTATCCTAAAAAATCACCACTTTGGAACAAATGAAAAATGTGACGACATTGTAGAAAACTTTTCAATAGTCGGATGCGGTAAACGGATTGTGATGTCTAGTTAGAACGAATCAAATCTAGATGTAAGCGATCAAGAATCCAGCCTGAGCCGATCTCTATAATTGAACTGTTAGGCTCAATTCCAATGAGGATTTTGTGCTGTAATGTGCACTATTGGAACGTTTTAGGGTCTTTGGTGCTGTTCACAAAAGCTGTTTGTTATAAATCGTTCTTCGATTAATAAATCTATAATTTAACAAACTTAAATCTGAATTAAGTGGTATTTAATATTAAGCAATGGTACATTACACAAACACTTTAATCTTAGCCTCTTGCCTGTTGAAAGTTGCGGGTATAATGTGTTTTATACTGGGAGCCGGTGTTTCAATGGTTATAATAGGTTAGTCATTAAGATTATTATTCAATTAATTTCATGAAGAATTTACTCAATCCTTGTCCACGTGGGAAAAGGCCATTGCTCAACAGTGAGCATGTACCATTATCATCATCATCATCAATTTAATCGAATATGGGCCCGTTCCAACATCAGTCATTCTAAGTTTTAATTTGAATTAGAAAGCAAACTTCCCCATTCTCTACAACATGCTAATATAATCATACAGATTGTACGTAGTCATAAATTACATCATACCTCATACTGCACGAGTAGGGATTCATTATCTCCTGCTGATTAGAATCCGCGGGCTGACGCGTCGTGTTTTGATGTATTACCTACTTCGCAACGGATTTCTGTGAACACGACTACACGAGACAATACGGCTGTCTTCAAGCATGTCTCATTCAATGATGGTTTGTGCCTTGAATTTATTCATAGTTACGTGGGACGTGGGTGTTTGATTTTTAAATTATGTTTTGAATCTTCAATAAGTTATTAAGGACTTTATTTGCTTAATAAATAAAAACGAAAATGAAAGTCACCCGATTTCTTCGTTCTAAAATGATATGTGAGGATTTATAGGGGGTTAAAAAGTCAGTGTGGACGAAATTGAAATAGGCTATCTAAATCAAAACGCTAGCAATACTTTATCTTGGATTTGCTCTGTGAGCAGTTCGTTTTAGACTCGACAATAAGATTTATTTATCAAGTTTACATATTGATGCTTCGCCCATGCCGTTTAAATTGTATGCATCTTTGGAACCCTTTTTAGTTATTAGGTAACATATTCTATATTAGAACAAAAAATAGTTTATTTTCTCTGGTTCAACCATCAAATCCAGACTTGAATTTATGATAACAATAATTTTCTAAATAACAAGGTTCGTCCACAACGTAGGTACGTTGTTAAAGGATAGGAATCAAAGAACTGAACATAATTTACATAAGCCCTGTATTTTAAAATGACTCACTGCAACTGTATAGGTATTCAAGTTATGAACCCTCGATTATACAGCTGCAGTAGTAAATCGTCCCTGAAGTATAAAAAGAGAGCGTATTCCTTTTTAAAAGGCCGGCAACGCACCTGTGACTCCTCTGGTGTAGCGGGTGTCCATGGGCGGCTCTGATTGCTTAACATCAGGTGATCCGTCTGCTCGTTTGCCTCCTATTCCATAAAAAAATAAAAATAAATAAAAACTTCGAAAAATTACAACCGCTCTTTGTTGTGGTCGCATTTTTGTCTAGTAAGTAGTAATAAGGATGACATGACGGTTAAAGTAATGGTTCAAGTTTAGATTCCCTCATCTGAGATGTAAAATAAAATAAAATTGATTCATTATTAAGGCCCATTACTCGGCCTTATTTGGAAAAATATATGCGTCGGTTAACAGACTCGTCATTTATCAAACTATTTAAAATATTGAACGAGATATATTTCTATTAACACCTAATTTATCTTATGGCCCTTATTCGAACTTTCTCTTTTACCCCATTAATAATATTCGAAACGTGTCGTGCTTCGCAAAATGAAGCCCAGTTGAGCCGCCAAATTGAAATCTCATACGACCGGGCCTTTATTAGGCAATAGCGAGCGATCGTTGTCGACTCGAGTCTAGAGGTGGTTTACTGACATCCCAATCGGGATAGGGTTAGCAAAATTAAATATGTGTTAAAAAACATTGATATTTAAGAATTTTCTTCAATAAAAGATATCATTACTAAAATTCCTAAAAACCGCGCTTTGAAAACCACTTCAGACTTTCGAATAAACCTAGAAATAAATAACCTTTAATACCACAATTATCATTAAAATTCTACGGCTTATACTTTTACAAAACGATACGATTCCTATCAAACGCATACGAACTTAGCTTGTACCTTGTACAGAGGAACTTTATGAACACAACTAATGTACAATACTGCAACTCAATTTCAAATTGGTTTGTTTCTCAATACAAAGTTCTAATACAGCTAAACCCCCAACCAGTTAAAACGTCACTGAAGAAAGTTTGGAAATTGACCTGCTCAGGTAGTTACGTGTGTCGTTTTGTTAAACTAAACTTAATTTAAAGTTCACAATCACGTTTGTGGAGAAAAATATTAGTGTTTCATTTTACTTAAATACTGAAAATAGTCATTTTCATGCAGAATTTCCAGATGGAGCGAAGTATTATTGGATGAGTCTGTTACATGTTCCGGTGTTAATACTTTCTACATAAACGTAATATAGGTACGACAACAGCTTGCCCCTTCTGAAATTGATGAGACGAGATTAGTTATAGGATATTTAGCAACAGTGGATTGAGAACAGTTATGGCTAGTGCATCTGCATATACCAAATTGTCTGTAATTTTTTGACGTAGGTACCCTATAGCTACGTACTTATATTATCTAGAACAAATTTCCGTACGTTTAAGCGCTTTTCCTATACCTATTATTGAAAGCAAGTATAACAGCTCACACATAGGACCCACTTAGTTTTTAGTCAAATTTCCGTTGTGCTTGGCGACTGGGCTACACCCAGTTGTACAGTCTCCTTTTTTGCCTTTAGGCATTCACTTTAGTAATTCACCAAGGGAAGTGGAAACTATCGTGTTTTTATAATATAATCTGATTCACTTCGTTGCGGGAACCAAGACAGTTACTCATGTCCCTGGGACGCGCCGGACTTCAGTGTTCCGGTGTTATCATAGTTGTATCTACTGTAAATCCTGGCTTACAGGAGTTGCAGCGGTTTTTGGAGGTTGTGGCGGGCTTGTCTCAAAAAAAAGCTACGTACCTCTATATTAAAAATGATGAAAAAGTTTTTATTCGACACCCCTGAACACGGAGAATCAAACCTCGAGAACCAAACTCGTTAAGTCTAGTATACTACTAACGACGAGTAGAATCTAAGGATCGCAGCCTCGTCTCCACGCCGGCAGGCATTCCTGACACCTGTCCAATTTGCGTCAAATCATCATCCACATGCATCCGATGTCGTTTCATTCACTGTAATGAGACGAGAAACGTCGCAGATGAAATTAAATACTTGAATTCAGTGCAAAATTACTCCGCGATGGGGAATTTGAATGTAAGCTTTTATTTGGTATGGGAGTTGTTATTCTAAGAACTGCTGTGATAGATCTACACTGATAAATGGAAGGTGTTCTTTGAAGGTATTCAAAAATATCTTAGGCACTAAAACTAAAAGCAACAAAACAACAAAGCAAAATTAGATATTGGTTTTAAATTAAAGTACCTATATAGCTTAATGTTCATAGCTTGTTCGTATAATAAGCGATTTCAGTACCTATTACTTAACGATAAGGTAGGTATATGTATAGGCAAAACCCGCTCTTCTGAAGAAACACTTGTTGAAAATTCTGTTTATAATTATTAAGTTCGGTAATGCTCGTAGGCAGATGCCTAGATAGATTCGCCTAGATAGGCGAATAGTATATATGGTAAGTATTTAAACCAAGAAGGGCCATACAACTGCCACCTTTAAAATTCACAAACCCATTCTTGTGAATCCATTTTGTAGATATAAAACAAACGATCTGTTAGAGAACACAAATGAATATCTACACGCTGCTGAACGAACATAAAGCTAAAGTAATGTACATAAATAACTGGTCTTGGGCTTAAAATTACTTTCAGGCAATTTGTCAGGAAAAAAAGTGTCCCGCGTGGTAACAAATGGGTCAACCTTTTTTAGACTAACGGAATTTTCTAATCTGTTATCCCTTTGCGTATTGCACGAAAATTAGTCGGTACAAGGAGGATTTATATTGACAAATTACATATAAAGTTGGATGACAGTTGTTGTACATCGGTCCCTGGGTTACAATTTTTATGAGAACATAAATAAACCTTAATAGCGCGTCATGAAGAAATTTAAACCGAACTAGACCTCGAAACTTTGTACATTAATCCATTAGATTATCCAGGGGACACTCGTATAGTAAATGAAGAGTAATTTAAATATCTAAGTAGCTAGAATGTAGACAAATAGTTTATATTGTCGGGAATATTAATCGTCTGAATGAAATTACAATTTGATTATCGACTTTTGAGATTAAAATAATTTATTTGTGGGCCCGTTATCGAACCAATTCGGCCCTGTATATGTATAGTGTAAGAAAAGATAGGCAACCTAGCAGATACTGCGCATTACCAGAACCGTGAAGAATCTTAATGTAAGAATTGAACGGAATAATTGAGTCTTTAGAATGTTTTATTACAATCATTACACGAACCCCATTATTGAAACGTAAAATAAGATTGACAATCAATTGGCAATAAGAACGTCAATTAAGCTAAGTAAGTGCTTTATACAATTGCTCCTAAAGGGAATATACCAAGTCTTATACAAATCGATTAGGTTTCTTAGATATATGCGAAGGAGCACATTATTAAAAATGCTCTCAGGTTCGATACCTGGGTTTGTCAAGGTATCTAATAATACTAGTTAGGCTAGACCTTTTAACATACCTATACCTACCAACCTACTTAGATCAACCTATCGGCTCATGTACAAATCATTCCATATTGCCAATCGGTCCAGCACTCTAACAGATTTTACGAGGCAGCAACACGACCCACGTAGTTACTCGAATATTTTTATGGACCAAGGTACCTGAAGGCACAATATTTCAATTGTTCAGTGGACCGGCAGAGTTTATAGGCCAGCGTCGAGTGACGTAGTAATACGGACACAAACATTACCCGTTTAAATTGAATTTCGCGCAATTTATCAGGCGGGCTTCGATAAAATACTGCGCCCTCCCACCTTTGAAACGATTTAATTCAACAAGAGTATGCGTGGAGTAATTTTGTAAGTGATGCTCCAACCTCCACGTGGAAGGTGAACGGTTATGGATTTTTGAAGGGTAGCTACGACCATAAAATAAGACGGTATGAGCAAAGTTGTTAGATATCAGTTGTGAATTATGTACTTTCAGTTTTATACTTCAGGCGACGCACATCACACGATTTATGAATGTTGCTTGTTTAAGATACCTTACTTTATACTTATTTATTCATCGAATAGATTTCTTCACTTGCTTCACTCACTGCAAAGGAAATATCTACATATCTATAGTTTCTTAAATAGACACTTACAAAATTACTAAAATCTTTCATTACAAACCGGGAACAATGCGAAAACAACTAAGTGAGTATACTTATTAGAAATACCGGGTTTAATAAAACACCAACACGCAACCATTAACCGCTAAAGACAGCTAGATTAAACATTACTAGCTTCCACCTAATAGAAATTACTTTAGAAACCACAATCGCGCCGACTTTGTCTGGGTCGCAATACGAAACTTCGCGCTGAAGTTCGCGGCAACTTCTAGTAATGCGATTAAAAGTCGAGTTGGTCGTCGGACGCCGCGACAATAGATGTTACTTTAACGTTGTTTGTCTTGCAACATCCTCGGACTGCGAGACTGCGACATTGACGCCATTATTATGTTGAAGTTTTCTTACTGTTTTGGTTTGGGGTGATTAATTAGGATCGGCTAACACTGTAACAGGGTGATATTTTCGGTTGTGTTTGGATTTGACCCGCTTCCTAATTGAGAATTGTTGGAGGAGGTGCTCATAATAGATACGGAAATATGTTAATTTTAGCCTGACGTTTTTAGGAATTAATTTCCTCATCTTTACTTTGCGTGGCTGATTGTGAGATTAGACTTAAATATAACACGTTGATATACCAATACATCAGAAATGTTCTTTGTAAGTAATACCTACCTAAATACCAGGTAGGTCCACTTCTATATCATACACACACATGTATACAGGATACCTATACGTGTGTAACTTTCCTTTTTTTTTGTGAGGATGAAATAACATTATACTAATAACTCCTTAAGTGGTGTAGAAGAGTATGAGACTCTTATTGATTAGAAATCACCCTGCTCCATCGGTGTTAATATTGAATGAATTTATTAAATGATAATGCAATATGTGCTGGCCATGATGGCTTTTGTTTTCAACCATATCCTTCAATCAACCACATCCTCCATTTTCAAAACTTGCAGCAACAATTTTCAATTTTTCGACGTTCAAAAACTAGCAACAAACTGGCTGGTCTTGGAACTTCCGCAAGTCTAACTTTGATAAGTTCGACATACGACGCCGACGCCGCGACGTAAGCGCCCCAACTTGCACAATGCTTCTTTTACATTCTTTTTATACTTTTGAATGAAACTCTCGGCCGAATTTACTTTGTCATCTCTTTGTTCGTTAGACATTTATACGTATATACGTTTTAAAGTACTTTATTCTATTAAACTTTCGTTTTATAAACTGGGGCATAACTATTTCTATAAAACAACTACGAAATCGATCAATACTGATTGATGATTTATTTCAATACATCGGCAAAAAAAGCAACTGCTAATTTGACAAATTGATATAAATAAAGAAATACATCGTATTGGTATTTTGATATATTTTCTAAAACTTATTCTGACAATTTATAGCTTAAACAATCGGCCTGTTCAATACAATTGAAACATCATAAAAAACATTTTACTTCGTTAAAAATAAAAAGGCTAGTTTTCAAAGTTGTTGTTGATAGCAATAATTAAACGTAGGAAAATAGGGTGACGATTTGACGTTTGTCATGCCAAGTTGTCAAAAAAATGTCAGCCAACAAGGAAAATAACCTTGTTCAGGCTTATATTGAATTAAATAAATTCTGCCAAAGTGGTGATTATGATAGAGCGTTAAAAGCAACAGGCAAAGGTAAGGAGTACAACTTTGCAAAATTTGCGAAAAAAGGGCTCACGATTCAGTCATAAATGATGTAATAAGATGACCACACTTTCTAACGCTATCTCTTTAGTTATCTTTCAATTAAGAGTAATTATTGGTGTAAATTTACAAAAATCTACAAACTAATTAACTTAACTTTGATCCTAAGTAAATATTTTATTAATAAATCTTATTGAAATCTTTGTAAACCGTCTTTATGTTATAGTATATCCGAAACCTCAATTTATCACTCAAAGCTCATTAAAATTCATCAGGCAATAGTCAATATCTAATTAATGTCTCCCTTATCATCTATTCTCAATCGTCTTCGGTACATAAATGTGATTTTTCTAGTTAATTTGCAATAAGTAACTTGTTTAACTGGTTAGTTCAATAATCATTGCAAAATATCAATCCATATGCTTTATTGCCATATTGTGTTTATATTATACAATCAGTACTACAGTATAAATTACAATATAATAGCATTTATTAAAAAATACTTTAGGAACCTATATTGATATAAATAAACATGTATGATGGTGATCTGTAGAAAATTGTAGTTAAACTTCAAAATACCTTCTGTTTAATTTTAAGCATACCCTCACAATTATTTAATCTCGCAATAAAAGTTAATTTGAAGTGAGAAGAGACATTTGCAATTAAAAACTACAAAAATCCAGTTTATAGTATTTGAACCTTACTTTAAACTTTTTCTCCTATTACAGTCCTTCAAATAGCTCCAAATGAGCAGAAGGCATTCCACTGCAAGATTGTGTGCCTTATACAACTGCACAACTTCAAGGAGGCACTAGCAGTACTCTGCAACCCCAAGAATGCTGCATTGGCTGCAGACCTGCATTTCGAGAAGGCATATGCCCAGTACCGTCTCAATTGCCCCAAGGAGGCCTTGCAAACTGTTGAAAATGCTCCCGAGCTGACTCCTGCTTTAAAGGAGTTGAGGTAAACTTTTTGTGTATATTTAAAGGGATGAGAAGCTGATAGTAATAAAAGTTGGGTCCTATTTTTGTATGCACAAATACGGTAGTTGACAACTAGTCAAATTCAATACTTTTATCGAAACATCAAAAAGGATACTGTTCTATGAATTTTGTACGAAATACTAGCTTATGACGTCATCATATTTTCGCGTCAAATAGCACACTTATATCTGAAAAAAATGCAAGAATAAATCGAAAATTTATATCGTATATCGGCAAATCAATGAATGAAAGTGTAACTATTTTTCAATATTTAATTGGATTGAAAAATCAAAATAATTTATTTTTGACCCAGGAAACTACCCAATTCCAACAGAAGTTGTGCTAGTTTTATCGTGTTGTGATTACTTCCACGAAGATGTGCTGACAGCAGAGTGCTTTTCGGTAGAAATTTTAGAAGTCTTCAAATTAAAAACCTCCGCTTTTGTTCTCAAAATGGAAGAAAAATATTAAAGACCCATTAATTTTAATTAACCCTTACTTACTCATCTTCCAGGGCTCAAATCTTGTACCGTCTGGAGCAGTACCAGGACTGCTATAACTTGTACCGGGACATTGTGAAGAACACCACTGATGAGTATGAAGATGAGAGGAAGGCCAACATGTCTGCAGTTGTGGCTAACTTGGCTGCACTCAACCCAGTAAGTTCTGCTGCAGTTTATCGTATTTTTGATCTGTCTCATTTGTTACACACTTCATTCCTGTCATTTATTCTCCAAGTCTGAGAACCATCTTAAATCTAACTGTCATCTGCCCTCCAGAACTTGTGCACACTCTTGAATATCTTATTAATATGTTTTACAGCTTATTTATGTAACTGTTTGACCAAGAAACTCAACTAAGTTTAACCCATATATCCCCAAGCCATCACCAGTGACCGCTCTCCACTAACCATATTATAGACCTTATTTCCAATGTTTAACAACTACTTTTGTATGAACAAATTTAGGGGATGATTTTCAACAATCTTCAAGGGTTAGCCACATTTGTGTGCATGAACAGCATTTTGCTGCAAACGACACAACTCAATATTTCAACAACCAAACAAATGTTCAAAATTCTTCCAGTCAGCAGACTTGCCCCAATTCGAGGAGCACACGTACGAGTTGTCGTACAACGCGGGCAGCACGCTAGCGATGCGCGGCAAGTACAACGAGGCGCTCCCGGTACTCAAGCGAGCCGAGCACTCCTGCTCAGAGAGCGTACTCGAGGACGGAGGCACTGAGGAGGAAGCTAAAGAAGAAGCTGCTATCATCAGGTAAGAACTATAATTTTGAAGGGCTGGAGTGCCAAACAAGGAGCTGGAGCATCTGATGATAAGCAATCAACCCCGTCCTTGATGACCTGCAAAAGCAAAGGAGATACAATTTCATTACCAGCCTTGTCAATCCTTCCGGTTGCACCTCCAAATAAAATTAAAAAATAATTTAAAAGAATGTAAACTTAATATTATTATCGCATTTATTCTTTTTCGAAAGAGTAAGCAGTGGTTTTCGATCCAGATTTCAAGTTATGAGTTTCACAAGCTACCATTTTTAATTACATTAACACTATACATCTTTACAGGGTCCAACAAGCTTACTGTCTGCAACAGATGGGTAAGGAAAAGGAAGCTATGACCATCTACCAGAATGTGTTGAAGGACAAGCCGAGTGACCAGGCACTAGTTGCTATTGCCAGCAACAATATTGTTGTTATTAATAGGTATGTAAACAATTAATAACATGTATTCCCTTAAATTATGTGCAAGCTATAGACTTATCAGGAAGTCATTAGGGATTGGACATCTTTTAGCTGATAAGAATTATGATAAAAAGCAAATCTCACATTAAAAACTTTAACATGTGTACATCAAGTAAAAAACAGGCTGGGGTCCTGTAAGTTTTTAATAGTTTTCCACCTTATTACTTAGGTAATTAAGTTGAATATCCATTAGTTTTGATATTTAGTACCTTGATTATCTGTAACTTTTACTTAATAATGTTTTTAATTTGTTCAGGGATGGCAACGTTTTCGACTCCCGCAAACGTATGAAGGCGGCGACAGCTGACGGACTCGAGCACAAACTGAACTCGAGACAACGAGCCGCCATCACGTATAACCAAGCCATACTCGCCATTTACTCTAACCAGGTAAACATAAACACCTATTAACTTATTATACAAACGTCCTTAATAAGAAAAAGTGCCCAAAAATTGAAATATATTTTCTGTTTACCACTGGGTGGCGCCACTGTCGATTAAAGACATGTATCTCAGTTGTGAGTTGTTGTTTGTTTCAAATTAATATTTGTGGATTCATACTAAGTTAGTAAATAGGTTATTGTTTGATTGTATACTATGGTATAGTAGTAAAATATAGGATCTTTCTTCTTCGGTAGAAGGTAAGGTAAGGTACTTCTTTCTTCAAGCTCAATTACTCAATCTTTTAAATAAAAATGTATAATATGTAACTACAAAAACCGATATCATCTCTAAAAAAACACTTCTTTATTTCTAGCCTGATTTCTGCAAGCAATGCTGTGTGAAATTGGTTCGTGAGTTCGGCGGGGACCGTCGCGCGGCGCTAGTGGAGGCCTCGTCGCTAACGAAGGAGGGCAAGAGGCAACAAGCCGTCACTCTGCTCCTCAAACATGGCGGAGATCTTACCTTGGCAGCCGCACAGGTTTTACTGTCTCAGGTATGTACAATAACATATTTTTTACAAAGATATAAGTTCATAAATTAGACAATTTTAAATCTTTTTTTTTAAGGGGGGAAAATCATCGAATGACTGCTCCCGCCTGGGTGAGGCGGGAGGGAGTGTCAGACTCTTACTGACTAAAAACCACCCCGTTCCTTCTCCTGCACGTCGAGCTGGAGCCCCGGTTACCCGTTAGGTTCTCCGCGACTACAATTTTAAATCTAAATACAAAATGCAATTGACTACACAATTGAAGCATAACAGTTATGTGAGAATGTGGACTACAGTTTTGTGCTAATGTAACGTTAAGTCATCTTTGTCTAATCACTGCAGGTGTCTAAACTGGAATATCCAATAACCGCATAGTGAATAGTTTTTTAAGATGTACAAAAGACCTTATGCCTCACTAGCGGTCCTGGCATTAGCCTCTCTTGTAGTAGCCCTATTAATGTCAAGAGAAAATAAGAGAATCCTCTATTAATTTCTCAACCTTATTATTCTTATTCTTACAGGGTGATCGTAAAGGCGCAGTGAAGTTATTAGAAGAGAGTGAGTTCAAGTACCGGCCGGGTGTGATCGGAGTCCTATGTACCTTGCTATCTGCTGACAATGAATACGAGAAGGCCTCGCAAATGTTCTCCGATGTCTATGAACATTATAAGAATGATGACGAGGTAAGAATAGACGACATATGTTTGAATATTAGTAAATGAGTTACAAAATGATTCTAATAAGAATGACTGAGCAATGTCTTTGTTATGGTTGTTAATCATAATTATCACTTTAATAGCTCATATCAAACAAAACGCTATTATTATTGATCTAGTCATATTTAAAATGTTGGTTAACTATTATTGTTGATACCTATTGATTGCACGGTTGGCGCGGTGGCTGGGAAACCGGCTACCGTGCAACGTGTCGCGGGTTCGATTCCCGCACGGAACAACACTTTGTGTGATCCACAAATTGTTGTTTCGGGTCTGGGTGTCATGTGTATGTGAAATTGTATGTTTGTAAACGCACCCATTAAACAGGACAAAGTCCTAGTGTGGGCAACGTTTTTTATAAAAAAAAAAAAATATCTGATTGCAAATAAGGCCGAGAAAAAATAAACCTCTTTCCTCATACATTATGGACATCATCACCTCCACTGTTGTACATAGGCCGTACAAAACCAAATAATGACATGTAACAATGTGTGTCGTGCAGCGCGTGTCCGCGCTGGTGTGCGTGTGGCGCGCGGCGGCGGCGGCGCACGGGCGGGCCGCGCGGCCGGCCGCCGCCGCCGCCGCGCACGAGGCCGTCGCCCGCGCCGCGCCGCGCGACACGCGCAGTCTGGCGCGCCTCGTCAAGGCACTCGCGCAGCACGACCCCGACCGGGCCAAGCAACTCGCGCAGTCGCTGCCACCGCTGCATGAGCTCGAGGTAACTACTATTTCTTACATACAAACTTCTTCGTTGAAAACAATCACATGACTCTTCTCGCCCTGAGTGAGGCGGCAGAGTGTGTCAAACTCGTGTATAGAGCACCCCGTTCCAACTCCTGGCTCCTCGAGCCGGGCAAAGTAAGGAAACATATCATCACACCTGGTTGGAAAAACCAGAGACAAACACATGCATCCTCGTCCATCAAAAATTCTTTCAATTTAAACCTCTTTTAATGTTACTCTATTTTAGTCTTGTAATATACATTATTAATCACAAATACTAACAATATGTATTTAAATTCCAGACTAAGATAGACATAGACGCTTTGGAATCGTCAAAATGGATGATGGGAGCGAAAGTTGTGAAGAAAACTGTGCAAAGCAAACAGGAACAATCACCTGGGTAAATTTTATAACTATAGATGACTTTTAATTATTATAATTCTTTATTTATAGAAATGAATTATAAGAAACGAGGTTAATTTCTAGTCAAAGCTTTATTCTCAATATTACCAATTTTAATAATAAAGTTATAGAGTACTACATCAAGCAGTTAATAGAATTGCAAAATATCTGATAATAAAATATTCTCTCTACAAACAGAACACCTGGTTCGGAACTTGGAAAGAAGAAACTGAAACGCAAACGCAAGACCAAGCTCCCACCCAACGCGGACCTGTCCAGACCTCCGGACCCAGAAAGGTAGCTTGATAAACCTAAGTATTCGCTGAAAAGGACTATAAAATGTAACATAATTATGTGAATCGATGTCATCTTACAGAATTCCTAAAAAATGCCTAAATTCAAAATTATTATTAAAACAAAAAAAAAATCTTAGTTTAATTTTAAGTATTATAAAGGTGTGTATAAGTAATAATTCCTTATTTTTCAGATGGCTACCGAAGTACGAGCGGACCGCGTACCGGAAACGTCGCGGCGTACGGCGTGACGTCATCAAGGGCAGTCAGGGAATGTCTACTACTGCAACTGACCAATAGTAAGTCGTGATAAAAATCACTATTTAATTAATTTAAGTAAAATCTTCATAGAAACTCTAGACTAACTAAATTCTATCACGATATTTAAGGTATGTAATTGACATATTTTTTGTCTAACTCCAGTGACATGAGCAAACAGCAGACCACGCCGACAGCCGCGGCGTCGACCGCGAAGAGTCCTCGCGTCGACAAACAAGCGGAGAGCGCCTGGTCGCGCAAACAACAACAAAAGAAAAAGGGCAAGGGTCGCAAATGGTAGAACTATATAGTATGTCAATATAATATAATTACATTTTATATTATCAAATTTGATGTTTTATTTCTTTTTATATCCTTCCCTTGGTCGCATTGAAAAAATTGACGAAAAGAGGTATCATCTAAAATGGAAGACAGACGTGACTATGTATGTGCGTGTATTGTGTGTGTGTGAATTGAATATTCAATATTTTGATGTGATCTTATTTAATAGAGATGAATTTTTTTTTACGGGGGGAGAATCATCGAATGACTGCTCCCGCCTGGGTGAGGCGGGAGGGAGTGTCAGACTCTTACTGACTAAAAACCACCCCGTTCCTTCTCCTGCACGTCGAGCCGGAGCCCCGGTTACCCGTTAGGTTCTCCGCGACTAATGGTGAAGAATGAGAGTAGGCCTACAGTTGCTTGCAATAAGTGTAGGAAGGATTGAATTCTCAAGAATTTATTTCAATATAGAGGTAATGAAATTAAGTCGTTTATATTTTGAATGTAATGTTGAGAATAGAATGCCTTTTGAAACATGACATTTAGGCAGTGAAATCTATCTTTATAAAGATATAAACATTTAAAATACGCATTAAGATATCAAGTCGTTATAGACACAAGTTTTGCAACGAAATTGAAAATGTTATTCCAAGTTAGGAACAATTATGGCTAGTTGCTTACACAATTGGTAGTTATATTTACAATAATTTTATAGATCGACTGAGATAGCTAAAGGTCAAAGGACCAACCCACATTTATAAGCAAATGTTAGCAATAATTTTAAATGTCGCGCAACTCATCGGTGTATGCGACTGGTTGTATAGGTATATCAATATATACCTATATATAATATATATAATACAAGTATTATGGTAGTATGTAGCTAAATGCCTGCCTGCCTCGTTGGCAGAGTGGTCCGACTGCCGGGCAAGAGGTCTCAGGTTCGATTCCCGAGTTGGGTTAAGTACTTAGTATTGGGTTTTTTTTAATTCTCAGCAGTAGCACAGTTTAGAATTGTGCCTGGTATATGGCACTATACAATATAACACCCTAGGGGGTGACCTTACGTACCGTAGTGTGCATCTCTGCCTACCCCTTAGGATAAAAAGGCATGATTTTATGTTATGTTGTAGCAAAAGAAACACATTATATATAGTAAAATATTTATTCTAAAACATAAAACTAAATGGATTCTTATCTCTTATTGTTCTTCCTTTTAGATTTTCCTGGCCTCTGATTCTTCTTGCTATTGACCTTGAAGGATTTCGTTTTGAAATTCTTCTTTTGAGCCGCATGGCCATTGAAACCATCAAAGTTGTTGGATGATTCCCGAGTGTTTTGTTTAGAACCCTTCTTTTTGCCGCCAAACCCGAATTTCTTGTCTTTCATAGCTCGTCGCTTGTTGACTTTATGTTGTGGACCTTTACCATCTTTTCCTTTGTTATTGCCCTTATTGCTACCTTTATTGTCATCTAGGAATCCCAAGTCTGATGATTTCCCTTTCCTGACACGTTTTAATTGTTCCAACATTTCTTTCTTGTCTGCAGCCTGCTTTAGCCTTGCATCAGTCTAGAAAAAACACATAATATTTTATTAGTGAATGTAAAAATTACTTACTAATACAAAAAGTATTTATGTAAAAACTAGCTTTTACTCGCGGCTTCGCACGCATCACAAAAGGATAAAAAGCCTATGTGACATATGCCAATACACACAGCACCATCTATACCAATAATTTCATTTTCCCTTGAGACTATCAAATTTTTCCGGGATAAAAGTACCCTATTATTTAATCCAGACTTCTAACTTTACGTCTGCAAAAATTCAAAGCAATTGGTTTAGTAGTTACGGCGTTAAAGCGGAACAAACAAACAAACTAACTCACTTTCCGATTTATAATATTAGTAAGGAAGTAAGGATATACAAAGAGGAAAAGTGCAATCAATCATTTGTAAAATACCATTTATAGAATCAAATGCACTGTTTAAACATGCATTTACATTTCATAAGTTACATAATACTTTCTCTTTTTCCTAGAAGTTACTGGCATAACAAAAAGTGGTGGCGCACATATTATATTACTGTATAAAAACTATTGAGTATGAGTATGTTACCTGGACTCTTTTAGCAAACTTCTTCTGTTCTCGGAGCTGTCTAACTTTCTCTGTACGTGCCTGTGCTGCCTGTTTCGCCATCAGGTTCTTGCGTACCTTCTGCATGTGCTCATCCGATTTAGCCATCTCCGCAAAGTAATCATCAGGTCTGGAAGTAAATTAAAAAGTATTATTAGACAGGTTGGAATTAACATTTACTGCAATATAAAATGAATAATTTAATATGAATAATAGTTTTCTGTAAATTTAATAATGGTTAGATATTAATATATGTTTGTCCGGCAGTGGTCAGCAACTGTTTGAGGATGTTGATAAGATTATTGTTTTAACCAGGACTTTAGCTAATATAGCAAGAAATCTACGGAAAAGGCTACATTTACCTGGACACTTCTGTTACAATATTTTACAGATTGAAAATGTATAAATAAAGTTAAAGTATATTAACTAAGCAATAATCAAGTGCAATAAGCATGTGGATTGCGTGATGACAAGTGATCACTGCAACCTGCAAACTCGGTTCAACATGCGAAGAGTCAAAAGTGTAACGCCATCAGTTAAAAAAGGAGTAGAAGGCTAAGATTTGTAAGTCACATGGGTTAGGTTAAATTCTTACCTTCTTGTAGGGATTCCAAGATCTTTAAGTTTCTTTATACCTTCAACAACAGCCGCTTGTGCCTGTCTATGCAAGAGGTTCTCTCGTTTGAACTCATTAAGGACCGGGTTCTGAGTAGGATCATAAAGTTGATGTCCTTTGCTGTTTTCTTTTAAATTCCTAGAAAGAAACAATGCAACCTTATTTATGCTTTTTTATGTTACATCAAGTGTTGATTTAGCAGACAAGATTTTTTTTTTTACATTTTTACAACATTTAACAATGCATTTTGGAACAATGAAGTCAGTTTTTCTTTAATATATGAATGAATTAATGAAGCCAATTACAAAACAAAGATTTATTCCCCATGTGCAGAGGAGTAATATGGTGAAATACATTTTCCAAAATAAATAACAAAAGGAACATACTTTCTTCGCTGTGCAGTCTCTTGCATTTGTAATGCTACATCTGGAGCCATGGGTGCAACAGCCGTTACCAAGTCTAACGTCTCGATCCATGGTAATTTTAATTGAATATCTTTCAGTTTTAATTTTAAATCTGCTACGTTATTTACATAATTCTTTTGAGTTACTTCTATTTCTTCATTAAGACCAGGTTTAAGTAATCCTTTAGCAAACGCCTCTTGCAGCTAGAAACAGAAAATAAAGAACAAATAAATGTAAATTAAAACGAATGTTCTTTACCGGACGCGACACCTTTTATTTCACCCAGAAACTTACTTCCTCATCAGAATCAACTTCTGAGTCAGTGTCGTTTAACACAAAGTCACTCATTATAAATTATTTAGAGTAACCTGGTAAAATTTTAATGTAATTATCTAGTTTTGTCCACTTTTTATCAACATAACCTCAATACTACAAAACGTGTATTTGACAATTGACATTTAAAGTATGGAATATACTCTTTGGTATGGAAGTATGTATGTTTATAATTTTGTGGGCTCTGTGACGTGGGTGAACCATAGACTATTTTTAGGATTGTTGAGAATAACTAGCTAAATATTCTAGATTGTCTATGGAGGAAAACCATATTTCTTAGAACTTATTTACATGATTTATATTTAAAAAGAAAGAAATAAATAAATATTTGCAACTTATATTAAACTAAAACTAACGGAGACATTTAAGTAAAGTCATTTGTTACAAGGTTTTAGGTGTTTTTTAAATGTCTATGAAAGAGTCTTTACCACTGATATGATATGAGTAGTTTTACAGACTTGGTTTCTTTTCAATGGTATTTATCCCAATTAGAGGTTCTAATAAAATAATAAACCCTGACAGAGAACAATTTTTTATTACGGCCCAAGCATACTTATTTGTCTATCAGTGTGTCAAACGTACTCATAAACTCGTACATGGAATGGAAAGGAAGGAAGAAAAGCCGTTTATTTGCCCCGCTACCGCGACAAATACAGATCAACATATTAAAAGTATAGGTAGATACAAACCTACCCTAAGTTCGACCACAAAGGTTCGAGATCACGGCGCTGATTTAAGCTTTCCAGCCTCCAGCACTGGCTAGTCAGTGTGGTAATTTAATAAACGTACCAATATAAAACCATGCTATCACGGGGCATAAGGAAATTGGAAATTAAACAATCATTGTGTCCAGCCGGTTATTTTTGTGTTACTTTCTTGATATTATTACAGTACTGTCTAATTTGTGCGTCACTAACCACTTGAAAAGTGTAAATTATGATATTTACCAAAAGTTTAGTTTTAAATCTACCCTACCAGTAAATATTCATCTGGTCATTATTGATTGCCTTTTATGATTTGATTTTAGGATTTTAGACTAGCCGTAGACTAAATAGTTTGTTGATAATTTTGAACGCATCAGTAACATGTACTATATTGTCTATTCTTTTCAGAAAATTAAAAAAAGAACTTGATTGTCTTTAAAGTTTATCCATAGACAATAAACCACCACTTTTACGTACTTTTTATATTAAAATAATGTTTTATTTAATTAAAAATGATAAATTAAAACTTTTAAAACATTTTGTAATATTTTATCGTTATTTCCGTTACCTAGACTTTATTTCATTGAGAATATAAATATATTCTATAAAGTAATACTCGCTTGACCGGAAGTACTTAGTAGTTCGACATGTTTCATGAAACCCCCGTTGTTTTGTATCAAGAAAATGCAATGGCCGCCATCTTCGACTCTTGTGAATGTTTTGGTCGTAGTTACGGACTTTGAGGCCTATTTATTACGTGCTATGCAATTATTTGATGGAAATAGTTTCGCTACGTCCTACGTGTTGTAAAATTGCTTATATACAGGTCAGTACAAGTTTCCTTCAGTATTTTCTCGAAAAGTGTTTACATCTGGATTTCATACTTTTTAACTATTGTGATGTTGTCATTTTCTATAAATATTTAGTTAATTTCTTATTCCAATTAACAATTACTCTCGTTTTCGGTACAATTAATTCATTACAATTTTATTGAGGGGATATAAATATACAAACCTCATTTTCGTATGTACTTATATTTCTGATGTCTTTGTTACTAAGGTGAATTAGTAGCACGGTAAAGTTAAATATTTCGTGTTAAACTGCTATCTTACGGTAAGATTTCAGTTAAAAATATCTTATAAGTATTGTGTTTACTTTTTTTGATGTTTATTACCGAGACATTTCAGTTTCCGTGCTACAATAATGGCGGCAGTGGATTAACCTATTCGTTTATTTTACGCATTTATTCCTTTTCTCTTACGTTTATTATGTATTATTTTGGTGTTATACTTTATATTTTCTCGTAGGGTACAAAATAAAGTGACTTTCAAATAGTTTTGTGGAACAATGACCTCGGCGGTCGTATCCTATTTGTGGACTAAAAATATTTTACCAAGAACATTATGGTGTGCGACGCACGTATACCTGATCATTTTGAAGATATATGGGTAAAGAATAGATTTTCGGTTGCAGTCACATGAAATAAAATTTGGGGGCCGAGGTGCACTCCAAGGCGTCATCTCGGGTTTGACCCAAGATGATAGTATATACGTTATGTCAGCCACACCAGAATACGAACCAGCGGCCCGGCAAGTAAGTACAACGCCTTTACTAACATTACACACACTACTAAGGTCCTAGATAGTCCTGCTGACATGGACACATAACCAGTCACTTAGCACTATATTTGTAAATATTATGATTTTGTAACCAATAACATCATGTTCCTACTCTGCTTTCCTACTTCCTACACCACAAGTTACACTATTTTACAATTCCTGCTTGATACCAACTAACTGCCTGTGAAATACCTATGAGCAGGTTCTTATTGTGTGAGTGAGAGTTATTCCATTTGGATATAAACTAGTCATGTATTTTTTAATGTGCAGTAAAAGTCATAACATGAAGAGGTACCATTTTTCAGCTATTGGACATTGTAATAAATAAAGTTTTGAAAGAAAAAGTGTATTCTTTGATATCCTCTTAAGTTTTAGTTTTACAGGTTTTTGGTGAGTAACTTAAAGTTGCTAATACATTTGTGTTATAAATGAGGAAATTTTATATTTTCTCAGATTATAAATCCTGTTGATAGCCTGTAAAATATGTTATGTAGGGAACATAGTGTCAACCAGTAGATTTAGAACCTTTTGATTCCAATGTCAATATTCTTATAGGTTTATTATGTTTGTGGGACTATAGTGTTAAACTCTTGTGGATAAAAAGTCCACTATAATTTGTATAGTTAGAGTCAAGTGCTTGAAGAACAAACATTGTTGGTGAACAGTTGTATGTATAATTTGTTATGTATATTTATGCACATTATGCAAAACTGACACATTTCATTACAAATACGAAATTATGTGTATCATCTGTGTTACCTGAATTCCAAAAAGATTAATTTGATTTAATGTTTTGTTATAGGATTACGGGCCGACCACCTCCAGTGAAAATGTATATGAACATGTATTGGATCACAAATTAGCGAATATGAATGTATCTAGTGTGAGAACTCCTGTGTTGAGGGCCCTGCCCTTGTCTCCCACTGAAGGTGATCCTGAACCTGATTCTACAAACCCTGAAAGTATCATTCAATCTGTGCACAAAGTAGACAAAGAAGTTGAATATCACATTGCTGAGAAACACTGTGATACTGACATGTCTGTTGATTCCCTCTGTGGTGGCATTGTCAGGCTTGGAGAGGCCATAGATAATGTCGGACGCCCATCATATCCTATACTACAAGAAACAGAAGATTCAAACGACAATTATGTAGAAAATCCCACAACCCTTATACAAGCACCACTGAGTACTGCAATTGTTCAAAATGTTACTAAATTGCCTCAGAACTTTACGATAAACGTTGATGCAGCTGTTGGAAACATTACATCTATACAGAATGTACAAGATGTATCCGGAAACCAAACCTTATGGCTGCCTACAATACTTGCCACCAGTGCTGCTACTAATGACCCCAATAAGATAGATGATGAGAGATCACAAGCTGGTGTGTCACAAATCATTATCACTAGTGAGAGCTATGTTAACGATGCCAATCAAGCAAGAAGAGCAAACATTGTCGCTGAGACTAACTTTATAAGCAGACCCAAGACTTCAAAAGTCCAAATATTAAGTAACATATCTATTCCCAAGAACCCAAATTATAGCCAACAATATTTAACGGGAAAGGAAATTGCGCCTGTATATGGAACTCAAAATCATGTTTACAAATTGAGCAATTCAGTTCTTTGCACTAAACCTCCGAAAAATCAATCACTGATTGGATGCTCTACTCTACCACCAAATGTTGTGAACAATAGCCCAATTAAAAATACGTCCTACAGTCACAATTTTACCAAAAGCACAAACCTAAATAAAACATTGAATAAGGTAAACAATGGTGCTAATCTTAATACTATGGTTGCTGCCTCATCAGGTAACTCACAATGTCATATATTGTCTCGTGTGGTTTCTGGACCCAATAAAATGTCTGTACATTCTGGAAGAAAATCAGTAAACACTTTTAAGGGTTCAAAAAACTCTGGACAAGTTTCTAATCAAAAGAACCAATCAAGGCCAATAAAAATAATACAACAGACTGGGTCAATTAACAAATCAGAGGCAAAAACTTGGCCAGTTGCCAGTGTCACATACAAGAACCAGCAGCCAAGTTATGGAGTAACAGAGTCAAATACATCGAAAGTCATCCAAAAAGTAGGCAGTCCCACACATAAGAGCCAACCTCTATCTCTATCAAAATTTCCTCCAAAAACGGAACGTTTAGTGTTACAGTCGCCATGTGGACCTGTTTTGATTTCTACTGCTCCAATAAGTACTAGTTTACCGAAGGGTCCTCATTATGTGCAGTCAGGATCTACACCTAATTTGCGATATGTTCAAACATATGGAACTGCAGACAATCCAATATCAACAGTATCACAAGTTACTAACCAACAGTTGACTGCCCAGATATTGCAGTCATTATCACAACCCAAACTTATGCTGCAACCCAATCCCACATCAATCAATCATAATCTTACTCCTTTACCGCCTACACCTGAAGAACCAGTAGAAGTTAAACCAGCAAATCAAAAAAGAATTGTTGTGTGAGTATATGCTAACTGTATAAATTCATAAGTTGTTCGTAATTATTCTAGAATCACAAAATGTTATGTTAAAATTACCTTTCGTTTTGTTCCAGTGGCGATAAAACAACATTACTCACAGAAGACGACATTATCGGCATGGAAGAAAGACCAAACCTTTCAGAAGAGCTAAGAAGATATTCTTTCCAGCCCTTAGCCTTTGTGATGTTGGATCACACGTACGCTCAGCCCGCGCAAAAGCAGCCTTCAGCCACTCCGCCTACGACGCCGGTATCCACTGGCCCGCCTCCCACCATAATTTCACCCACATTAACTACATCTCCTATGAGTCCCTTAAAACGTAATTCACCCGTAATCATGTCCACAGCGTCTTATGAAATGCCTTTAGCAGTGCCTACTAGTGTTATTGGAACACCTGTACCAGTTTCTTCTATACAAATGGCACCGGTTACATATAAACCCCCACCACCTCCACCGCCAGACGACGATGCTGCTTCAGTTATTTCATCGATTGACGGAGATCGCAAAGCCAACAGGGGAGGTAGCGATACTGAAACCGCACCTGAAGGCGAGGAAGAAGGCAAGACGAGATGCATTTGTGACTTCACTCACGACGACGGTTACATGATCTGTTGCGACCGTTGCGGTGAGTGGCAGCATGTCGACTGTATGGGCATTGATAGGCAGAATATACCAGACGCATATATGTGCGAGCTCTGCCATCCGCGATCTATAGACCGACGACACGCCCGAGCCATACAGTTGAGGAAGAGAGAAGAACTCAGCGCCCTTGGTGCGTCAGATACGGACTCGTCTGAAAGCAGCCGTCCTCCAGGACAGAGAAGAAAGCGATTGCTGACTGTAACCACGTATACCAATACAAGTGGTTCATGTGTCACCACATACAACTCTACTATACCAGTGCTTCCACCAATTCCACAACCATCGACACTGACTTTACCTAAGCGAGGACCTAAGAGGCCGAAGAAAACGGAAGTTGTGCGAAAAGGCACGAAAAGAAAACTATCGGAAAAACGTGTAAAACGCAAAAAAGAAATGATGCTTAACAGAAGTAAATACAGTTCAACCATGTCGAATCAGTCACACTTCCAAGACTCTTATGAACTTGCTGTGACGAACCATTACAGTCCAGAGTTGAGGGCTAAGATTATGAAGTATAGCAATAAACTTGGTAATACTCCTAACATGGCGTATGCTATGAACGCGCATTTATGTACCACTGTGCCCCACGCAGGTGGAAAGATTCTGATTGCTACTAAGGACTTGAAAGAAAATACTCCAGTAATAGAGTTACGAGGCAAATATATGTTATCAAACCAGCATAGACCACAACTACAAAATACTGCTAGAGCAGGTAGCCAGAAACCGGGACCTTTTGTCTTCTTCTACAGATTACCTAAAGACAACACGCAAATATGCATAGATACTAGAACATACGGGAATGAAGCAAGATTTGTACGTAGATCTTGTAAACCAAATGCCGAGTTACAACACTGTATAGTTAAAGGCACATTACATGTTTATTTAGTTAGTATTGGAGTAATCCAGTCTAACACTGAAATAACTGTTGGACATGATGCGGATGGCAGCAAACAGCCATGTGCTTGCGGAAATCCGAAACATTGCAAAGTGAACGGTCTCAACACATTAGCGTCCCGAAAGAGTGTGGACTATCCGCCTAGAGAGAAAAGAAGCAGAAACAGATGCTTCAGTTCTTCGTCACCAGTATCTCCACCGCTCCCTCCTGCCGCCACTACTCCAGTTAAGGAATATGTACAACAAATATCTGCGATGAAATCCGAAAAGAAATCTCCACAGCAAATTAAACATGAATACCCTCCACTATCACCTGTGAAGACAGCAGTGATGGCATTGAACTTTGATGAACCGCCTAAACCTGAGCCGATAGAAGATATTAAAACTGAAATAGATCTGATAGCCAAAGAGGAGATGAAGCCTGAAGAAGATGAACGTGACTACTGTTGTAAGCCGGAAACTGTTGAAACTAAATTTGAAGAAATAAAACACGAGTTAATCCCACTTCCACTTGATGAAGAACCTAGACCAATGATCATTTCTAAAGCGGAAGTAAAGGAGGTGAAGGAATTTAAGATAGAGAAGGAACCCGTGTATTCTGATGAAGAAAAACCAGAAAAAGTAGAAGAAAAGAAACCTAAAGAAGAAATAAAAATGGAAGAAGATAGACCAGTGACTAGAGAATTTATGGCTAAGTCAGCATGCCATGACAGATCATCAAGGTCCAGTCGGACGACTTGCGTGAATCAAGACTCTCTGGATGATAAAACTGATGATTCTCAAGATAAAATACAGACTAATAACAAAGAGAAAGAAAAGAGAAAGATGGTGAGTTCGAAAAACTCAAGTGAAACTCAGCCTCCAAGCCTTGGGACGAGACAAAATTCTAAACCTGTATCTAAATTACAGACGCGCGAGGAACGTAAGATGGAAGCTATAATGAAGGCGTTTGAACGCATGGAAAAAGCTGAACAGCGCAAACAGGAAGTGAAAGAAAGGCAGAAGAGGCGAGAGTCTGATCCACATCCCAATGCTAATGATAAGGATGAAGATGATGAAGTTCACAACACTACTAAAAAGAGGAAAAAGTAAGTATCCATTTTTATGTAAATTATTTTATATTTGTAGCTGTTATTACTTCATTTTTAAAGTAAGACATTTTTAGAGTTTAACATTACAAAATTATTGAAATACAGATTACTATTAGAATTCTTTCAAAACTTAAAATGTTGAGATCTGCTTCTTTTAAATTTAAATTCGTATAATTGTTTGCAAATATTGATGGTGTATGTATGATCAGGCGCAAGGGTCGTGCTCGTACAACGTCGCAGTCGAACCGGCGGCGTCTGAACTCTGCTGACAGCGACATGGTGACGTCGGGCGACGAGGCTCAGCCACCGCCGCTCACTCCGCCTCGGCCGGGCCCGCCGCGCCGCGACAGTGCGATTCCTCCACCCAACGTCGACCACGACCGCACTACTGATGGGCCACATGAAGTACGTACAATTTACATTTTAAACAATATTATTGTTCTAAACCATATGTCACTATCTATATTGAAATTTTTCATTACAGGAACTCGGCTTGAGCTCTGCATGCTTATTAGTTGAAGCAGCTGTTGGTTCTGTTGAATCCGCCTTTAAATTACCAAAAACTAAGAAAACAATGGCGACTGAATGGATAGGAAGGTCGCCTGAACGTACACCATCACCTTATAGGTCTCCTTACAGACCCGCCTTGGTCGCCGCACCGTCATTAGAAAGTCTGGTTAGAGTCGCATCGACTATGATTGGGGATCTAAGTGGAGGGAATGACTTGGAACCTGAAGAAGACAGTAGAGCTTCGCCCCCTAGAACACCCGGGAGGGATCGAAATAAACCTCCGAAGAAAGCCAAGCGAATAACGAGAAGTACGCCGCCTGCCGAGGTGGCCGAGGTAGTGCCGCCAGTGATACAACAACACAGCGCCAAGAAGCGGTGGCTGCGGCAGGCCATCAGCGAGGAGAGCGACTCGCCTGTTGCAGGTTTGCCTATATTTCACTTAAAATATAAATATTTTTCCAATGTTGAACCAGTAATTCTATGTTCATTTTAGACGTGTTTGTTTCAGAATCACCACCCAACGAAATGGTAACGCCATTGAAGAAACGACGACTAGCAAGAGAGTCTCTTTCATGTGAACAGAACAATATTGTGCCTGTAAGTAGCTATTCCATAATATCTTTAAAATACTTATAAAATTGTAAAAAGGCAATACTAGAACTAATAGAAATATTTTGTTATGCAGTGTAATGAAGAAACCTCGCCTATTTTAACGTCAGAAGACTCTCCGGTCAAAGATGACGTGCAACCATTGACGAGGCAATTTAAAGTCAGAAATATTATGTATGATAGTTTATATAGTAGAGATAGAACTCGTTCGGACAGCGGACAGGGCTCTGATGACCAATGCACCATAGATAATGACATGTTGAACATGAATATAAAAGGTCCACATGACAGTGAGAACATTAGGAGAATTATTGGAGTTCCAACACCTGAAGATGAACTCCCACCTGAAATACCTAAACCTGATGATATAAAAGCTAACAACAATAATGTTGAAATGGATGAAAGTAATTATAATAAAGTAGTGCCAATGGAAATAGATACAACAATACCTGCACAGCCAAAAATACAAGAGTCTATCGATCTTAGTATAGACGTGAAGGGAATCGAGAGCCCAAATGATAAACTAAATAGCTGCCAGTCTGCAGACACGAGTGGAAACTCGTCACCACAACGCGACGAGATGGATGATATACAGAAGAAAATACATTCATTCCACACAGAGAACATACAAATATTAAAGAGTAGAAATAAGAAACCCAAGGAAAAGCGAAAGAAAGTGAACCTAAACTTCGACCTCAACATGGTGGATGATCAGATTAGCGTGCAGCTCAGAACGGAGAATGACACGTCGTCTAAATCAATAGAAATTAATGGAGACATTCACGATGACATGAGCAATTCAGTTCATGATGACGTCAAAGTTCATGTTTCGCCAGAGAACATACCTCTGCCGCCTGTAGAGTCAATACCTCTACCTGCACCTGAGAACATACCGCTGCCCGAAGAACCAAGTCCGATGCCTGTAATACCGCCTCCGGAAACTATACCGCTACCAGAGGAACCCATGAAACCTGTGAAATCAATTCGTCCAGCATCACCTGTTGTAGAAAAGCTTGACAAAATTGAGAAACCCTTCTCAATCGACAGGCCGTCCGTGTTAGAGAATTCAACGCTACCTTTCTCGTCGCGGTTTAGTTCAACAGGACTATTCTCCGGTATATTCAGCAATATGTCTCAGTCGTTCAACATGGACAGTTCAATAAATGAGAACGTACCGAACATGTCTATTATAAAGAGTGCAATAGATAGGACTACAAGTTTAGATAGTAGTTTATTTGACAAGGACAGTATTACGCCAGCAGACGATCTGAAGAGCGTCCAGGAGATATTAACGCGAGTGAATAATATGGACTCAAATAACAGTGTAATATTATCAGGGGTGCTCAACAGTTCAAATAAAGCGAGTTTGTTAGCTCCATCCCCCAAACCACTCGCAAAGCCTTATTGCCCGCGAACCAACGACCCCAGACTGAACCCTCCGCCTGTAGAAAAACCTAAACCAGTAAGAAGGAAGGTGAGTGCTTGTTAAACATTTATTTTGTCATTGCATTTGACCTAGGACAAGAGCTAAGTTCTAAAATGTTTTTCATGTCCTTTCCTGAATCTGAATGCATTGGAAAATATAATAAAGTTGCCTACTAATTAAATGTTCAGAGCTGTTGTGTCAGAGCATGTAAAACCAGACCAAGGTCGCAGATTAGATAATGGTAAAAACTGATGTCCACGTGATATCCGTCGTACTGAGGACTTCTTTACTAAACTACTACTCTTAGATGTGTACCATGTTTTTATTTACACTGCAATGAGTTATGTAATTCATATCTAATTGTTTGTTT
This sequence comes from Spodoptera littoralis, assembly GCA_902850265.1. Lineage (NCBI taxonomy): Eukaryota > Metazoa > Arthropoda > Insecta > Lepidoptera > Noctuidae > Spodoptera > Spodoptera littoralis. The sequence goes on along the minus strand of LR824535.2, from coordinate 2,418,631 downwards.
ATTCTAATCATTGCTTTATCTCTATGAATAGTTAAAGGTTACTTTCGATTATGACTCTCATTCTCAGTTGCTGATATTTCATTGTAAAGTCTACAATATGAACAATATAATGGTATAGAATAGAATTTCTACTTAGCCGTGTGTCGGCTGTCGAGTATTTCAAAACAGTGCATCGACCGATACGGCGACGGATGTTATTCTAATGCTAGGGCACAGTTATCGGTACTCGACGAAGATTCGATATAAACTGAGCTTGTCGAATGTATATTATGAGTATGCTGGTCACACTTATATTGACACCGAGATGTCGTCGAAGGCTGGTAAGTTTGATCTGGAACTCAGCCAAGATTTTGTGATCATCGACAAAAATATGTTGGTTCTGTAATAAACACTTGAACTAATAGAGAAAATAAATGTTACTGTTCAGGAATGCGACAGTGAAGACTACAATTTTCATAATGATACTGAGTTCTACTTGTCCATACTTATGCATAATTATTTCATTCATCACAAGTTCATAGTGTTTTCTATTTTCAATACTTACTGCAGATTCGTTGTTAATATAATTTTCTATTAATAAATAAATAGTAATAAGATGTATGTGTATGCACAGCTCTCTATAACGGAGTACCGTAAGCGGCACAAAGGCGGGTGTACGGAGGAGGGCGGCGGCGGGTCCTCAAGTGAAGCCGGTGAGACGGGGGAGGCGGGCTCCGGCGGGGAGGCGGCCCCCGAGTGGTCGAGCGAGTCCTCGGGCGCCGCCTCGCTGTCGCCGCAGCGCCTCGACCAGGCGGCGCAGGCCGCCGCCGACGACCTCGAGCAGCGACTGCACCGGGAACTGGCCGCCTCCCACTTGCCTAAAGGTGATTTACCTTTTTATCCCCTTAACATGTAAATAAATATACCACTAGGAATGAAGCATCTTAACTCAGGGTAAACCCTAGTTAGGTATTTGCTAACCTTACCACTACTATATAATAATCACTCTGGTATAGTCAACTATATAGTGTATAACCACAGCATAATTTCAATGTTAACTCAATAAAATCAGAATGTTATTATGAAACTGCATCATCGTATTGTAGACAATTATCTCGTCAAGTGGAGCACGCCAGCAATTAATTCAATTGGTAGTTGGTCCCGCGCATGACTTACGTGCTGTCATAGGCAATTACCGTCGTGCCTTGTTACGCTTCCTTCGTGAATACGCTTTCAAAAAGGAATATATGGACAGGGAATTGGAAAAATGAAATTTATGCACATTATAATATTATTGAGTAGAAGCAAGTGATAATCGGTGCCTTGAAAGCAATAAATGTTGTATAAAGCGACAAGTACTTCGCCTAACTATCGTAGTCCTTAATTTACAGTCGGTCGTTCGGGATCATTAATTATAGCGAAATACAGAGATCTGTATAGCAGTACGCTATGTTATTATGAGACTATCACGCTAGCTAGCTCGCTAGCAACTTCAATATATGTGCGTAAATACCGGTCCTTACTCACACCGCGCAACTGATGCATTGCGAATTTCTAATGCACTTTCATTTCACAATACGCGTAAAAATATAATTTACTGTGAACTAAAGAATTATTGTATTTTCTCTTAATAAATGCTAGCATATTTAACATACATGGAGTCACGTGTAAAGCATAATGAAATGAACTTAATAATGAATTGTCGTGTAGTTATTTTCATTATGCAATAATCGACCCCAGTTTATCGATGCTTCGTATGTTTTTGTGTAAAATTCATTGATAACAGAGTTTCATGCAAACAGTGTTGTTATGTCATGTATTTCCATAGCAACTTTACGCGTGTCTACTTTATCAATATGTATAAATTGTGCGCGTGTAGGTAGAATGGCAATCGAAAAGTGTTTTTATAAATATTGTAGAGTTGCAATTTCATGATACTGCTGTATTGCCATGTGTCATATTATAAAACTTGTAGGTAAAAAGTAAGTTTTTACATTGCGGCACTAATTGCGTTGTTTTTTTATTCAATAAGCATTAGACGCTAAGGTTTATTAATAATTCGGTACCTCAATTAAGTCCAAGGTCGAATGAGAATGACCAAGTTGAGTTAAAAACAATGTTTTGTATTTGAGGCCCTTAAAAGCTGCCTTGTAAACATCAGATCATTTCGCAACTTGTTATAACGCATAAATAATACTTAATCTAAAGGAAACATCAATAAAATAAACGGAATCTGTTTAAATGGTTAACACAAAGCCATAACGTTAGCCGCGTATATACGAGCGAGGAGCGCCGCAATAAAGACTAAAATCATTACCGCTTTGACCTTGACTACAAGAGTGTAAACACAACTGCGCCGTACAGAATTCTAACTAATATTCATACGAGGATTTTTTATTTTACACCCACATGCTCACTCAGTGAGATAATCCGACACCTATGCTACTTATAAAGTTCTTATTGCAGTCGTAATCGCGGGAATTCATTTTATAGTATGCACCAGAGCAAACTATTTTTAAAGCCACGACAGAACGCGTCGTTCGTAGAATGGGGTTACTGTTTTCGATTTTCGCAAAGCTAAAAAGCTCAGTTGGTTTTAGTAGAGTATTTATGATGCAAATACTTACTCTCAGGTTGTTTTTAGCAATTTTAGTAATAATCTATCCTAAAGGACATAATGATCACTATATGCATTATAATTAAATATTTATATTCAAAGTCTTTCAGTTTGACAAATTATTATACTATTAGATTTTCTGCTATTAAATGCACATAATATATAAACTTCGTAACTATTATTATGAAAAAATTTTGAGCTATTGTTTAATACTCGTTTCTGTTTTTACAGGTGTGTTTGATGCTCAGCCGACAGCTACGGAGCGCCAAAGGGAAAACCTAAGCTTGCGATTACGACGGGAGTTTGGTCTTGCCTTACCTGATGACGAAGAGACGAGACCACCTACCGAAAACACCGGTATGGCCTCTTGGAGACATAACAACCTTATGGGACATGGTGCTGACAGTTTGGGGCTTTGCACTGATATACCTGATACCAAGCCGGGGCGGTACGATACAGCGAAAAATAGGGGGACCCCACGACTCACTCCTCCAACATCTAACTGTCAAGAGGACCAATGGAATAGCAATATGTATAGCACAGCTTATGGGTACAAAACTGGAGTGAAGGGGTTAAAGTGGGGAAGGAGAGGATAGCCTATAAGAATTTTATAATTTATTATATACTCAGTAGTAACCCTTTGTAGATTTAGGTAATACTCGCTACACGTATCTAATTCTGTGTCCGTGTCATCTTTGACACTAGGTTAGGTTAGAATAAATAAATTTTTTCTATGATAAATTAATAATATTTAAACGTATCGTAGGAATTGTTTGGTATTTTACAGTTAAATTTAGGTTAATTGTTTTGTACATAATACAGGTATTTATGTTGGCACGTTGAATAAAACATTACTGCAAGTATAGCGTTGTCATTTCTAACCGCGTGTATGCTTTGTCCGGCAGATGGCGCGGGCGGTGCGAAGCGGTGCGACAGGTAGTGGGCTGTGGGCTGTGAGCTCACTATAAGACATTATTTTTGTAAATCTCAGACGGAGTCACACCCGTCGCCTGTATTATATAATAACTAGTATAATGGAACTTTTCTAAGAGTGTACGTTAGATGCGATGCGCGCGTATTGTATATTTCCGTTTCACTTCTACGTTTTTATTTTCCACGGTTTTCTGCAAGTACAAATTGTTTTTATTTCCCTTTGTACATATTGTATATAGGAGAGTTAAGATATATTATAGGGAACCTAATGGGTAACGTATCTATGTATAATGGTATGAAAGATTTTTTATATATGTACAATGTTTATGTATCTTATTGATATATTTATTTATTATCGATTTATTCGATAGTGCGTTTAGGGAATGACGGCTAGGATTTTTGTACGCATAATGTTTAAGTAAATTATAGTTGTTTTTATTATTTGTTTTATGTTTTCTAGCATATATAGGGGGTCCGAGGGCTCGTCCTAGTTCTAGGTCTCTTGTTAGTGTTAGACGTTTCACGTGTAATTTAGAGTCGTTTCAATACAGATACGCATTCTCGCATTAGCCATTTGTAGAGGTTAAATCTGTGTTATAATTTAAGTGGAGCGTATTGTGCAAAGATTTATTTCTTTGGTCCATCATCACAAGGACGAATGTTGAGGCAGCTGGGTAATAGTGTTCGAAGTCATGCCTGTGACACCACCCGGCACCATTTTCTCTGCATAGATCGAAAGTGAATATTTATTGGTTATGTTTCAAGTATTATAATTATGTGGACGGTTTTGTTCATAGTAAAATATAAATTGTTTTATATTGCAGTGTTGCCAAGTGGTGTCGTGGGCGATGTCCTAGTTTAACGTGGCTTTTGCATCCAAATTGGATAAACGAGGTCGTGAATCCTGACTGATGAATGATGAATTGCAATCACACTAGTACTATACATAGAAATATACCTGTTCTTTTAGATACAGCAAATTCATAAATGAAAGCAGTTTAAAATAGCACTGATTACTTCTTGATAGTACTGTGTGCTTTTTGTTAATCGGACTTGCAGTGTATTACAATACAACATGGAGGTTCAGATGAGATATGTACTGTGTACATTTGTTTTGTGTTGCATCACAAGTTGTTTGTAACACACTGCATACAATGCATAATGTTAACAAATGTAAACTATCATTTTGACCTCTACAGTTTAGAAGATCTATTCTACAACGCTTACGTTATTTGTAAGAACTAAACTGCAGAGTTGAAAATTGAGAGGACCGCGACATTCTGTTAGTTTATTGCTATAAGTGAATTGTTTATATGACAGAAGCTATTGGACGTTATATTTACAATTGTTAATGTGTTGCCGCTTGTATATACTTCTATAATAACAACGAATCGATGTTGTGAATAACCTCGGGCTAAAATAGAGTTTATCACAGAAGCACCCAGTGATCTAAGGAAGCTATGACCAGGCACTTGCAAAATATTCTGTTTGTTATATTTAGGTAGGTCTAGTTTTAGTTTACATCTTGTACGCGACATTTAGCACTGATGTGACTGAATGCAGTCAGAAGTTGCTTCCTAATATTCCCAGTGCGATAGTTGCCTAAAAAGGTGTTACGTTTAGTTTAATTAATAACAAAATATTTAGTGTAATAGAGTAGGTACTCTGTGAGTATTGAAACAAGGGTTTACATGTACAGTTGATAATTTGCTTTACCCAAACATTTCTAAGTTTATCATTTTGCCTGTGACTTATATTGCAATAATTAACCGAATGCAATAATTCTTTCTAAAAGAAACTTTCTCTGTATTTATATTTCGTGCTTCAATTAAAATTATACCTAATATTTTGATAGTGGTAATTACTTATCGGTGTTTCTATTTTATTGGTAGATTTAACCACTACTAGGTAAATCGAACTGTGAATATTGTTGCAATTTAGGATAAAAATCTATGTAGTCAAACTACGTTTATAAGCCCAGTGTCTGACGTTTCATCCAAATTGTTGCTCAAATTTTCTATTGTGGGTTCCAGAAAATTGGTTTTTATAGGGAACCCTGTTTATTATTAGATTGTGTGCTTTTTGAGGTCTGTGAAATAGAATGTTCTAGCAAATAGAATGTGCTGCTTATTGCGTGTCAATTACATACATGTACTATTTATTTGTCAACTCGCGATTCCGGTGAATTAATTTATTCATGATGAAATATTTAATTATGATTAGATTTTTATTTATTAATTTCAACAACCCAAGTGAGCTGTGTGTCTAAAAGTACATATCGAAATTTCCATTGAATGCACATAATGATTTCCTACTTCGTGCATCCGTTTAGAAAGTCTAGATAGTTGCACTTCCTTTGTTTACTTACCCGCGACGTCGGCTCGTCACTAAGCTACTACTTAAAAATTAAGTGTTTTACGCATAATCTTAAAAATGTTAGATTCTAGTGAAATACGTTGCAATAATACGCCTCGAAGGCAAATAAATACACATAGTTGTTAACACACAGAAAATATATTTTAACAGCTTTATTTAATCCATGATTTTATTATTTTTGTATTGTATAAAAAGAATATTGTAGGAAGATTTTTATGATTTTTTTTTATTGAATCAAATGTAGATTTATTATGAAATGTCTCAACATTTGCGCAGCCCGACTGGAGCCACAGTGTCGGTGCCTGCCTAATAGATTTGTAAATATTTCGATCTGGTTTATAAAGTGTAAATTAATTGCTTAATATCTATTGTCGGAATGCGTTTTGTTGTGCGTACGCTGAAGAAAATAATACTTCCAACTAGTCTTCTTCGTTCCGCATTACATATTAAAGTAGGTACCTTAAATTATGTAGAATTTGAAATAATTGTAGTTTTAATATTCACTCGACGGCAGCCCAGTAAACGAGTGTACAGGACAACAAAACGCAGTCTAACATTTTAATGTTTCTGTAGTATATTAGATGAAAATCTTTGTGATAAAAATTTCTTAATTATATCAACCCGTAGAGAAGCGTCTGTGTATATATTATAATAGTTAATGTTAAGTGAAAGCTATATTTTGTTATGGTGAACAAAAAGCGCACTCTCTATCGTTTGCCATATTATGAAGCTAGTTTATTGGTACTTCCCCCTCCTTGTGATCGCACCCACCTTCGGCTTGTCCCGCTCCCCCGTCGGATATGTTTCATGTAAGGTATTCGATGTAACAATGGAATATTTTGCAATATATATAATTAATATAATTTTTTAACGCTAAGTGGATCGTAAATAGAAAAGCTGTATATTATCCAGATGTTAAATATTATTATTTCTTTCTCAATGTTTTAACTAAGCATGTAAAATTTAAAATAATACTAGAGAATAAAAGATGTTATGATAATTAATTACATAAAATCTTCGTTTGAATGTAGTGCCTTTCCTTTAATCCAAGCTCATCACACATGTGTCGATACCCGACTGAAGCAAATAATAAACGCGACTCTGTCAAGTATTTATAACATTTATTACTTAAACATGTTTATGTATTTACAAAATATAATAAAGTATACATTTAACAGACTATTTTAAATTGTATTTAGAACTAAATTTACGTAAAATTTGACACTTCTTTGCACATTGAACTCAAACCTGCGGTAAATAATATTTTGAGTGAGAATCCAATGTAAAACAATCATAACTTTACCGCTAAATAAAAACCTCAGTCTTTATCTTGTCCACAAGTAGACACCACACCTTGTCTCCACCACTACCTCCAAACACTAAGTAAAATTAAAAATATTTGAAACAGTATTCAGCAGCTCCCTATATGCGTGTTGTATTATGGATAAGACGCATATCAGGGCTGTGGAAATTTGGTGGGAAAACATGTCTTACAAAATAAATTTGTTTGGCCTTGAATCAGCTTAAAATAGTGTTTCAAATTATCAGTAACGTCTGATCTCTGAGGAGAGTTATCATCAGTTGGTATAAGGATGATTTCTACAGTTGATACAGCAGCACAATATTTTAAAACAATTATATACAAAAGAAATACAAGAATGATTTAGTCACTGACACAATATTCCTATTATTTTAATTCTAATTTTATACTGCACTGTTATACTAATATAGCAAGTATCAAATGTCAAACCACCCCTCCTTGTACTGGTAATAATGCACCACAGCTGTCAGCTATATTTTGACTACTCTTTACATATCACAGCCGTAACTAAGAACACTGAAAACATTGTCCACACCATTAATAGTCCTTCAAACAAATTCACAGTACGCCGCCGCGGAAACTGTGGGCAAAACGTGTTCATAGCTAAAAACTTACAATTAATAATGTCCTTATCAGGATTTGCCCACAGAATAAAGTATCTTTACCCAAACTTGAAGATTGGTTGTTTTATGCAACTATATACATTTGCAACGTTCCACATTGCACTTAATTTTGACTCACATTTGACTAGACCAGCTGGAGAGACTGATAACACTTATACAAAAACACAGCTGAACTAACATTTCTAAAATCGATAAGATTAAACTTTTCTAGATTATTTTGGCCAATCTGTGTTGTCTTTTCAACGAATCACATTTAACCAATCCTTTGCACTTTGGCAGGGATCAAACATTAAGTTGACAATTTTATTAGAAATACGTAATCTCAAAAATATCTGCTGTTTTCATTAGATACAAAAATATATGTATTTAAGATATTCGGAAAATAGCTTCGTTTTAAGGCTCATTATTTTTAGGATTAGAATCTTTTAAAAATATTAGCTGTCATGTTCAAATGTTGGCGCCGTTACTGTAAATATGGCGACCGTAGCTCATAAATTAGGCACTGGATACGTGTCATTTGGCTTATACAGCTCGCCATTGGTCTCGCTCGTTGGGCTCCCTCTTGACGTGGTAGTTGAGACAGGGCTGGAAGTTGACGTGGATCGTCACCGGGTGCAGCGGCGCCGCCAGGTGCACCGCTCGGGCGTCCAGCACATCGTACGGACCAAGGTGCCTTTGAAGGCACGCGTAATCCACACTTAGCGGAACGTAGTATTTTCCTGCAAAAGTGTAAAGATACAGAATTAGGTTTATTCAATGTATAATATTAAAGTAAGCAAAGTCTGCCTCCGGCCAAATCAATATCACTTACCAAGAGCATTCAACGCAAAAACGGGGACGTACTGCGCTGGAGGAGGTGGTTTGTCATAATGATGGTGATGAGGTGATTCACTTGACGTATCCTGTAAGCAGATTTCATATTTATATAGACAAAACTAGTCAGGATTAAGAACAATTCCTTTTGAAGCACAAATAAAGTGAAGACGCCGTGCTACAAGCCTAAAGCTGTAAATTTCCAAATAGGAAAGGAATAAATCATTTCCTGACATTCAGAAAAAAATTAAAAGCAAAAGAGGCTAACGACAAAGCCATCAATAGGTTAGCAAGAGCCGTGACCACCCACCTTTCTCACTCTAAATGCGAACTCGTCTCCCTGTGGACTATATAGCTTGGTAGGCTTGTAGGGGTTAACAAGAACATAATGTGCAGGCGTATTGTTAGAAAGCAGTCTAAGAGAATGAAGCTGTACCTGCGGCGAGGTGTCCCTAGCATCCTCGGTGGAGCCGGAGTTGGACGTGGACGTGGACGGCGCCGGTTTCGTGGCGCGGCGCCGCTTGTGCGAGTACACTTTACCGTGCGCGTGCGCGGTGCGGGCCAACATGTCCGCCGCCTGGAGAGGTACGTATACATTATTACATATTTCCTGTCAGGTCTGCACCAAGTCTTATTAGATTCGGCTTCTTATCTTAATGTCAGTATTTAGAAGAACAATGGATGTGTTTAATTTACCTCTGTATCTTGTGATCTCGAGAACCGCCTTTCAATGGAGTTTTTGAACTTGTAGGAATGCAGGTAATCTTCATTATGGTCAGGTTTCCTCACGGCTCGTAAGGTTGGCTCCCCTCGCTTGCGTCGCCCGTCTAGCGGTAGAGGCTCTGACTCCGGTAGACCTTCACCTTCTCCTGCCATCGGTGTCGGTGCCACTGATACTGCAATATAATAAAAAAGGGTAAATTATCCGTATAGATATATTTATTATTTAACCCTGTATGACACCGCCTATTTGTTTGTATTTGTATGAATTATGTAGACGTGGGGTATCGCTAAATCTATTAAAGTCATACCTTCGGGATAGGCAACTTAAGGTGCAAGTAAATAAGGTAAACTCACAGGGTGCTAGCATATCTATGGGTGTACCGCAGGGCTCAATACTAGGCCCTTTCCTATTTTTGGCTTATATAAATGACTTGCCGCATTTATTCCGGAATGAACCACAGATGGTATTATTTGCTGATGACACATCACTGGTTTTTAAAATAAATAGACGTACAAATAATTATGACGATGTAAATAGTGCTCTGATGAAGGTTCAAAACTGGTTTACAATAAATAATTTAGTGCTGAATGATAAAAAGACAAAATGCATTAGATTTGTTTTGCCAAACGTTAAAAATAACGAATGTGACATATTACTGAATAGTGAGAAATTGGAATTTGTAAAAGAAACTATTTTCCTGGGAATTACTGTAGACGACAAATTACAATGGGGTCCTCATATTACATCTCTAGCGGGACGATTAAGCTCTGCAGCTTATGCTGTCTGGAAAATCCGTCAGTTAACCGATATAGACACGGCAAGACTGGTGTACTTCAGTTACATAGCATCATGTCGTATGGCATTCTGCTGTGGGGACACGCTGCTGACATTGAGTCTATCTTTATCTTGCAGAAGCGCGCCGTCAGAGCTATATACAACCTAGGTCGTCGCGAATCTCTCAGAGAAAGGTTTAGGGAGATCAATATTATGACCGTTCCATGTCAATTTATTTATGAAAATATTATGTATGTTAGGAAAAACCTACATTTATTTAGTAAAGTGTCTGACAGACACAATTATGAAACTAGACATAAGAATAGATTAAGTCCGCCATTTTTTAGATTGTCAAAAGTACATAAGTCGTTCATGGGATTCGGTGTTAAATGTTATAACAAAATCCCCAAGAAATACTGCCTAAATGAAAGAAATTTAAACTATGTATTAAAAAAACGTTATGTAGACAAGCATACTACAAACTAAATGATTATATAGAGGATAAAAGTGCTTGGAGGCAGGCTGGTCCGGCTCCGCAGGATAATACATGAAACACAGTGATGTTCAATGAATTCTATTGTGTAATAATATAATCATGTTGCTTAAATATTTGTATAGTTTAAAACTTTGCACAATCTATTGTAAATGTGAGAGCCCTGTAATTAATTCAATCAAATTAGACTAGTAGATTGCATTTATGTCAGCTTGGAGTTGTCATGCTCACTCAAAGATCTCGTTGGCGGTGGCACGTGCAGTGGATCGCTCGATTCCCTACAAAATGGTTGAGTTGGGCGGTGCTAGAGTTCGCAAAATGTTCGGAACGGGCACCGTCGATTGGAACTGGTCAGCTCCAGACTGTATCTTTTTATTTTATTATCCTCAAGGTTATTTTCTTTTTCAGTCTTTCTGACTGGATTTAGGTGTTGCATTGTTCTCACATAATCGAACCAATAAAACTATGTTACTAGAGAATTGTATTGTAAACCTGATTGAAAAAGAGTAACCTATGGAGTTTCTTGCTCGTTCTTCTCCATAGGAATCTACGCCTTGGAATGAGCAACTAGCTTCACTTATAAATTTTTGTTGTTTGACGTTCAAAAGTGCCATCCTGGTCTAATTGAAATAAATGATTTTGACTTTGACTTTGACTTTGTGGCATGAGTCGTTGATTGAAGTAGAGCTGATGATCGGGCTAGCGAGGGTACTTAAGTTTTATAGTAGGTTATAATGATAACAAATGAATTTAGGTTGTCTCGATCATTACCCTCCCAACGAGACAATCGTATCAACGTGTTGCGGCGTGACGTCACCAGTTACTGACTAATTCAGTCATCAAATCATGGCCGACTGATAAAAAACCCAGTCGATCTCTTGCTTGAATAAAGCTTTTCAATTTGACTATAAAGAAATATATTCAGTATTTAGGTACATTGATATTTTTGATTTAGAAATTTTTTTTTTTTTTCATTTTATTTTTTTTGAGTAAACGCTAATTATTGCCATTATGTAAATGTCTATAATAATATGATTGTACTCTCGTGCTTAGCCCAACCATATTGAAGAAGTTTGGTGTCAGATTTAAACAAGACGATGATAAGCTATCAATAAAATGAAGTTACCTCGATCACATTCCATAGAGTAGGGGTGTTCTTGGGGGCGGTCCTCGTAGGGCTCGGGAGCGAAGGGCGGCGGCGCGGGGGGCGGCGCCTGCGCGATCACGCCGGGCTTCATAGTGTAGCCATGGGAACTACTCGACGAGCTCGCCGTCTCCGACGATGAGCCAGGGTGTGAACGCGGCTTATCGCGTGGTAATGGTTCTCCTGAAAAATGCATTTTTTTGTTATATGGTGGTTCTAACTTCTAATTTATACTAAGGCAAATGCAATGAATTTACCTAAATATGAAACACATAATATTTTCAATTTACATTTGATTTTAAAATTCGAAGGCAGCGTAGAAGTTGTTCTTAGGTCGCATGGATTTTGAAACAAAGCAAAACGTTTGAGCCTCAATTACTATGACTAATAACCGTTTGGCTATTCCTTCAAAGATTAATCCTATTAACTACACTCTTTATACTATTCAAATTGTGTTCTGGCTTCGCATCAACCGCTTCATTATCTGCACTTCCCTATGCTTGACTGTCAGACAATGCCAAGGCCGGCCGGCACGGCATTCACTGTAATTTTGTGTGAAAAGAAAGAAATAAAAAGCCATATGTAGACCAACCTTTAGCAACAGCCTCGCAGTGCCTTTGCATATGCGCAGCCAATTGCACGCACAAGCCGTCTCCCGGGCCGTACCCGTGCACCTCGACGAGGAAGCGCATGACCTCGGCCACCGCGTCCTGGTAGCCAGCTCTGAAGTGCTCCTCCCCCAGTCCTCGGTCAGCAGCTACAACAGAACCCCACGCGAAGATGGAACATCTTCCGGCGGGAACTCCCAACAACATTAGCGTTCTTCAGTGTTAAGTAATGAGCGTGTTTCGTTAAACCTTAATGGTGATTGGTGGATATGACTTTTTAGTCAGATGGAACTTTTAATGGATTGCTGGTTATGATTTTCGTGTTGCGGTTGTGATTCGGACATAAACCATGCAAATTTATGTTTTTGTAAATCCATGAGTATTAATTTGCCTTTCAAATACACAAGTATTTCATTAATATTAATATTTCTGTATTTTACGAAGTTGGTATGGTTTATATGCGAAGGATGAAATGTGATGAGAAATCATCGGGCATCAATTAAAATAGTTTTTGAAAAGTTTTGAGTCAGATTTCCTAGTTGACGTTGCGGAAGCTTTACCTTAATAATAAAATTGTATATAATTTGCTTTCACTTGTTTAAAGTTGATTAATTCATGACAACTTGAACTACTAATGATATGCCTAGCTATAATTATTAAGCGATGACGCAAAACGACACGTGACTACATTAATGAACAAGTTTTGTTTACTTTGTTTTTGAACGTGATACAAAAACTTTAGTCACTTTAAACTGCCTAAGATATTGAAAGATCGCCCGCCTAACAATGTCATTTTCTTTTTCATAAAGTTAAAACTGGCTCAATGTTACTAATGATCTTTTAATAATACTTTTCGAAATTTCGTTAATGCATTCAAAGCAAAGAATTTTATAAATAGGTTCTGATAAGGATTATGTCACTGTTGATGCCCTACTAATTAAGTGAATATTTTTCCAAATATTAGTTATGATTTAATTTTTTCACACAACAGACTTTCCCTGTTTGTGTTTTTAAGATTAGGACACACTACACACAATGCTCTTGTTTGACGAGTGTAACTTTAAATATTCAGAGATCATGCAGGAATACGATTTTAGGTAATCTATTTTAAAGGATTTTATAGCTAGTTTGTTATTTCCTTTGTATTCTGACATCAATCTTAAAACATTTGAAAGCTTCTGAAGAAAACCATGTCGTAAGAAGTTTAACCGGTAACCTACAAGTAAATGTTTCCTAACGAGATTGATTTTAAAAAATCGGAATATTTTGGATTTTGTAAAAGAATTTTAATTTTACTTCCAGACTTCCAGTGAGTACTGTACAAGAACTAAAGGTTTCGGGTGTGGGGAAACAAGAAATGATTTAAATACTCATTTGTTGTTTGTAAGTGAAATATAAAGAGTCTTGTATTCACCAGGCAGCAACAAGAGTCAGAGTATAATATGTTTATGACTCTCATTTTAATGTACCGCTTAATATCAAACTGGAATACTTGTGTACCTCGGCGAATACAAGACTATGTTAGAAATAATTGAAAAATAAAATAAAAAAACAACTAGGGCTTGAATCTGCGACATTTCTTTGCCGTCTCGGTCCTTCGCAAAAACAAGCCCGTATACAATTTGTATTAAATTTCAAACACTCCAACCAATTAGATCGATCAATTCCTATCTATGACGTCAAATGTTAGAAAATAGAAGTAGCATAGCGCCGAATGTGACCAACTTTGGTTCAAACATTGGATGTTGTTGGAGTTAGCATATAAATACGTACAACTTTTTTCATCATTCACAGAACAGAATCGAAGATCTGACGGGTTGGAGCTTAATCCAAAAGTACCTTTCCTGTTGTTTTCCAATTATAACTAACTGATTTTACCAAATAAGCGCGCTTTCCGTACGAACCGTTCGCGCGTTCCTGCAGGTACTTCAGATGACGTATGGCCATCTCGATGATTTCTGTCTTCTCGACCCTGCCGCGGCCTTTCTTCAGGTACTCGGGCGGTATGAGCCGCGACAGGTCTGCCAGGCAGTTGTTCATTCGGTCCCTGCGACGCTTCTCTATGATCCGGTGCGACATCGGGTCTTGCTGTACAACCAATTGGATAATGAGCATATTGGGTGGCACTTCCACAACATACATACTTTGTTTGAATTTAGATACATAACTACAAACGCTAGTAGAATTATCTGCACGTTTTTTAATTTTCTAATTTCTTCCAAGTTTTTTTTTTACTTCAATAAAAGACGAATTACAGAAGCATGATAATTATGCAGGCGTTTGTATAAATTAAGTAGTAAAAAGCATGCATTGACTGGGACATCTATCTACTCTAACATAAACAGGGGTCTGCCCTCCACAAGTTTACATCAAACAGATATAAAAAGATAAAAATCGGGCATATTCAGTATGACTTGCCCTCGAGACCTTCCCCTTCTTCAAGTAGGCGCCAGGCGGGTACTCGGCCTCGTCTTCCGAAGGCGCAGCGAAGTTGAGCTGCTCGCCAGCAACGCGGCCGAAACCGTCGTTGGAATTATAACTGTAACAAGAAAGAGTTAAACATTGTTATTGAGTGAAATATTAATTATAGACCTTTTCTAAAAAGTAGAGGCCTTAGGTGATTCGGGAATCAGACCACATGATCCGTTGCTCTGAAGTCGCGTTTCCGAAGCGAACATACTGTTCAAGTTTTTGAACAGCGATGAAGGAATTGAAAAATTTCATAGTAGAATAAGGGTACATGCTATGTAGCTACTTCTTCTCCCTGCCCATATTGCAAGTGGCTTGGTGGCTTAGCATTGACCTAACGTGTTTTATTTAACGAAAAAGCTTTAAGTAATTTTCCATTGAGCTCTATCAAACATCTTATCAGCTTCGCTTTTCTCATATCATAATTCCACGTAAACAAATCCATCTTTCACATCCACGTGATCTCCTTGTCAACTTCGACAATATTATCCCGAAGTACCGGGATCAAAGTGAATATTAAAAGTTAATAGATTGTGTAAACTCAAGGTTGTCTTTGAAGAGACATGTGATCACGAAACGTGGACGCAAGGTCGTTGCGAACTATTTGAAACAATTGAATCTTATATCCGGACTATTATTTAATTAGAAGTTAATACCTACTGAGTGTTCTGATATAGATACCGACATACATAGCTTGGTTTTCGCCCGTAATCTTACTTGCGTTACCAAATTCTTATTGTTTTGATTCTACCTGATTTATTTCAGCGCATCATTATTATCGTTTCATCATCATTTAAGGTACGATCATAAAGCAGTAACAGTGGGTAACCTCTTTTCATGATGGAGAAAATCATCAAATGATGTCCGAATCTTTTTGACTAAATACCATCCCGATACAACACCTGCTCCAAACGGGAGCCCCATTAGCCCTCGCGGTTGTCCGTAGCACCAGTCGGGAGTACGAACATTGAAGTAAGTGTATTCCACTTCTCAATACCAGAAAAAACCCTTAGCTGTTTAGGAAGTCATTCAAGTCGGCTGGCTAACAACTTATAAAATAATTATTTAAATATTAAATAGTTAATACTTCGAAAGCTAATTCCAATTCCATATTTATTCAAAATACGCCCTTGCAAGGAGATTATCCATATTATTATGGTACTCTAAGATTTCGTTTTGTATTGATTCTAAACTTGTCAAGGTACAATATTGCTTACTAAGGTATAAGTAGGTAATGAAAAAATGCTTAGTTCGAGGTGCGATCACGTGTTCGACCTAGTAAACGCATTCAAGGTCACTCAACACGATTCTATCTACTTAGGTGTTTATATCACGTATATCTAAAAGATAATGTGATTATTGTCTTAATTTTAGCTTTCTTTCACGTTAGGTTTCTTTCTTTTTTCTAGGAAAATAACGGTAAGTAGATAAAACCTGCACGGTTTGGTTCGTGAGATCATGTTTCTGTAATTTTAATTCTTTCATAGATAATAACTGATTAATGGCTGTCACCCAGGTGTTTTTGTTGTTGTGGCATGTTGTATTATGTTATATATTTTATATTATTTTCTGAGAGCTTCTCTTTCAATGTTGAAAACTAGTTTGTAGGTATAGGTACGTCAGTGTTCCGGTACCTGCATTTTCACTTAATGATATAAACAAATACCTACTTAAAATAATTATATATTCTATGTGTAAATAATATAAAATATCTGATTCCTTAAAAAAAATATTAGTCCCTTGTGAATAGGGTTACCATACGTTCGGAACTTATACAAGTCCTAAACTATACTTATTCTTATACGACTACATCTGGAACGCGATAAGAATTTTAGGTCATTCAGAATTTCTCCAAATAATAATTGGAAAATCTAAATAAAAAAATGACTGCTCATTTTATACCATTCATTGTATACCAATTCTATTATAGAATTTATAGACATAAACATACAATAGATACGAATAGATTACTTAAGGAACTTTTTCATAAGAACTAATGATGACGATGACACCTACTGTTCAATTTCTTTCCCATTTATTTCAATCCAGAACCAGAACAGCCTTGACGATGAAATAAACAATTTATTTGGTCAAGTACCGATGTGAAAGGAAATTGATGCCTTTAAAATACAGATACTCATAGAAATTCCGAGAAAAGTGTAGTGGTCGAAAAACATAAAAAAATGGCAGACTAATCTATATTGCGTTTTATTATTCACCGAAAAGCTTTATTACACTTGAAGACTGAGCATTTAAATTCAGCTAGAATGTAAAGTTGACATTTAGGTAATAATTTTATTAAGACAATCATGTGACATATACAAAAACAAAACAATTCAACAAATACACTTTTTGCATTCATTTTCGAGATGAGAAATTATATAGTACTGCACATTAGATATCTTAGGTAATTTATTAATATTCACTTTCGGTACAAAAATACCTACACCAGCGATAAGTGGTCACACGATGTTCGCACAGATAAGTAATATATTGTAGCACGTGAAAATTATAACGTGATGCGACGCCCGAGACACGTGCCGCGGCCACCATTACGTATTTTTAGATTCCGCAGCTCCACATACAAATATACGATATACGATGGTCGCACGCACGTCTTTAAAAAACAAGCTCAGAAAATTGACATTGTTTTGTTAATTAACAAAACAATGTCAATTTTCTGATTATAATCAACGACTAATGGTCAAGGATTGTTGTATTAAAACAACAACTGTTTTCACATATTATTTTGTTTTCTATGGCTTATGAAGCCGGTAAACGAACAGACGGATCACCTGATTGACCTGATAGTAAGTAAATCGGCGCCGCGCATTGACACCCGGAACTCCAGAGCCGTTAGCCGCCAAGTATTTTAACGGCCTATTGGGGACTAGGAATTTGACGATTAATGGAGATATAGAGATTAGGAAGATTGGGGGGGAGGTTATTGGGCCTCCGGTAACTTGACTCACACGACGAAACACAACGCAAGCGTTGTTTCACGTCGGATTTCTGTGAGGCCGTGGTATCACACCGGTCGAGCCGGCCCATTCGTGCCGTTCGTGGCTCTCCCACATTTAAAATTAATAATAAAAAATAGGTTGTTATTATCTAATTTTATTGTAGTCTCTTTTTAGCAGATATTTTGAATTGTGTTTGAATGATTTTACTGGGTGGGTGTAAATTTGTAATATAGGACAAAACATAAGCAACATTATCTTATGATTTTAATTTAAAAAATGACTACATTAAATATAGATGAAATAGCTATTTCGATTGTTTGGCATAAAAAAAAAACAATTGGCTATTTCTAAGAACAACTGGCTATATAATATCCAACTATTCGTTTGTACAAATAAAGTATTCATATTTCATATGATAAAAGATATCGTATGAAGTTACAACACGAGTTGTCCGATTTTTCTTAACGTAATATAAGCTAAGTATGTTTTTGGTTTCAAATTATTGCACAATATTATTTCGAAGCGTGATTGTAGATTATATCTAAATTAAAGACGTTTAAGGCCATATAGGATATATTAATATATAAAAATATACAATCTACGTTAAAAACAAGAAAACATCACGGTTTGTTTTGAGAAAGGCTATTCAATTTTAAGTTTTACATATCGTGCCATCTCTGTCATTGCCATTACAAAGAAATTGTACTGACAGAACTATACTTCAGTGTATTACAATCTGTTAATTTTATGTTATTATTTTTTTATTTTTTATCCTTATAAAAAAGGATTTAAGTCAATCAGGCTTGTCTTGGTTATTTGTCGATAAATAATAAAATACTTATTGAGATAAGTAACTTGACCAATGTTTCGACTAAACATAAAATTGTATGTAATTGTATGTAACATGTGTCCTCCATTCTCATACCACATACAGTTGATGTGTCCCCAATAATTTTATTTACTCATAATTCACAGATTGTTATCATTCACAATCATGACTTTCTTACTTTAGTTTAATAATACACAATTTAAGAATGATGACATATTTATAATATTAGGTATACTGTCACACTGCTGTCTAGGTCTGATGCTTTCCTGAAAAAAGTAACCCAGAAAAGCCTTTCTTTGAAACATTATTTCAATTTTATTTTAAAAATATAAATATTATAATAACAAGGTACCTGTTCTATCAAATATATATTTATTTGAAAGCCACGTGAAGGCGTTATATTTAATTCAGTTATTCCAAACATGACCTTCAACCGTCCATATTTTTCTGCAAACCATATATATTTTTACTAAATATTCAGGTAATATATGGTTCTGTTGTCAAATCGCATAGGATTGAATTTTAACTAACTTTAAATCTCTCATTCACTACAAATTCTTACATCCGAATAATCAAATAATCAACACACCTAATCCTTAACAAAGATTACCCCTAAATATGTTGTCAAGATAAAAAATCCAAACACTGAATAAGAATGTTTGGATTTTGTGTCAACAAACAATTTGATGGAATCGATGAATCGATAAAATTCGTGTCTTCACACAAATGTCAATCAAGTGGCATTGTTTACTGAGTTGTCACAACACTATAAACAAAACACTCACGCCAGAAGTCCCGGCAGATGATCGGGCACTCGTAGGTCGGGCCTCGAAAACGGCGTCAATAGTATATTCATCACAGACATTTAGTGAACGCGATAGGTGAGTACATGACCACTCTCACTACTGACACAGTGCGACGAATAATGATGCCCTCAACAGCCACGTGTGCTTGTAGGCTCCCTACAAGCGCAAGAAATAAGGGACAGTCTAAGATCTCTTGGCGCGCGGCGGTTCAAGTTGAAACGCTGATAACACGTCCGTCAACTACGCGCTAAACACGATAGTGATGTGCTAAAATGCTTTGTACTAGTACGATGTACATGCTGAAGGACTTTTGTAGGATAGTATCAATGTTTTATTGAGTAAAAAAATCACTGAAACCGTTAATAGTACATTTAATTGCACTAAATACAAATAAATCTGTGCAAATTAACTCCGTTTTCAGTTTTTGGCTTTGAATATATTCATGACTAGAATTCAAAAATGATAAATAGATATCATGTTGACATTAAATCATTGGTCACATAACTAGAATATGTAACGATATACATATTTCCAATGATACAAAATGGTGATTGCCAAGAAACTCACGTGTGCCAAACATTTACATCACGTTTTCTTATGTTTGCCTATACACTATCTTCTGTGATTGTACTAAATAGTAGATACGAAAATTGAACACACTTGCATAAACAATTTGTATGGGTAATAAATGGGTGTGCGTTCGATAAATTTGTGAATGTGTTTGATAGGCAAATACGTATTTAATAATTATTTAATTTTGAAATTTTTAGTATTTTTAATAAAACAAAGACAAAATAAACAGGAAAAGCGCTGAATAATATTCTAATAAATAACCTAAAGGAAAATCCATAACAAATACAAATATTAGCGATAGGGATATCTAGATTACAGAAAACATACTAGTAAAAAAGAAAAAATAGTTGACACTGAAAAATCAGCAATCTTCACAAATTTTGACATACATTACAATAATTTACTGTGTGTCCCTTTCTGGGGTACTATATGTACTCATAATCACCATCACCTATTTTTAACCATTTTAGTCGATCAATATTGCCTAATAACTTTCAATTTATGTAAATGCCCTTGACCGACACTATTATCTAAATACCTACCTACTACTACCTACAATAATGCTAACAAGCAATAATACTGTTTACTTACAAAAATGACACTAGTTATTCAGCTGTACTAAAAAAGTATTGCATTTAAATTCGGAATACCAGAGTGTCCCGTTTACATAGACGTCATGGTCACCCTAGTTGAGGCACGTGTTTCACCGACGCGTTCACAAACACGTAGCTCTATGCAGGGCGAAAAGACAAGACATACAAACACAAGGTTTTATAATATTTTACATAGTTATATCGGCCGATTTTCCACGATTGACTAATTTTCTTATAAATTCTACTTTCGAAGATGGAAATGAATAAGTAATGCTACTTATTTTTTGATAGGTACCTATTTGCTTTGTATTTCTGATCAAAAATTTTCACTCATTTTCCTCCTCTTAAAAGATTCGAATTCGAAAATTCTTCTCCTTTAAGTTTTCTATTTTAATTATTTTTTATTTTATTTTAGATACCTAGGTACAGTATAAAAATCAGCATACCTTCCAGACTTTTATATTTTTATACTTTATGCTGATTTTGATACTAGAGGGCACTGGAAGTTCCAGTGCCCTCTGTACTGGAAATATTTTCACTTTTTTCGCATAAAATCTAATGTGTATATATTATTATTATTATTTTTAATTTAACCCCAAATAAACAAAACCCACTTTTAACCGAACACAACTATCAATATAGAGTCCCATCCCTTCAAAAAGAATCGAGAGAAACAAAATAATTCGATAGTAGAAAACATCGATTAGCATCGAGGTTGCGATGAGTTACAAAACGTATCACTAGTTCAATGCTCCATTTTCGTTCAATCATAATAACGTTGCAATTGCAGCGGTGACGTCACTGGTCACGTGCAGCGATCTGCGTTCACGTGCCTGACGGCGGACTGCGATTGGACAAATAGAAAACGTCGAACGAACGACTAGTCGCAATCGGAAACTTGTTCTTTTTATAAACTTTGAACCGTTTTTATTCTAAATTATTTTTTAACGTATTATGTATTTATTAAAGTGACTTTTGAAAGAAATTAATAAGGTTTTCTTTCATATTGATTATTGAACATGAACAGGTAGGGAAAAAAAATATTTGTGTAAGTTGGTAATACCTTATGTCGAGAGGCTCTTAGGTAGGAGGTATCGAAGTGAGGGCCGTTAGTCATGCTATGTACAAACACGAATGGTAGGTAGACACTATTGGCAGTCCACAGAAGCAATTTTGGCTTAACATTCTTTAATTGCTTTGCTACGAGTGTACAGTTTAAATAGAAGTTTTGTTTAGTTACCCTGTCTAATAGTCAAAATAACATGCGATATGTTTTCGTTTGACATTTTCAATTGTTAAAAATGTCCAAGAATGCTAAAAACTACAGGCTTAATTAAATTAATCAAGCTTATATATCTCTGCGTAGCCCATCGACAAATAGAATATGATATAGTATCTTTTCTACTGAACAATAAGCATAGGAAGTAAGCGAACTAATTCAAAAAATGAAATTACTCTTGCGTTTGTCTCCTGAGCTAAAAACAAAGGCTCTAAGTACACATGTACTTGTATCCTGATATAGATAACAGAACTAAATTGGCATGCATCATAACTCTCAACGCTCATTTAAATTTAAACTCACACCCTCTACATTTAGAGTCTAAATATTACTAGCAAATGATGCATGTATACGTCGTATTGTAGATTGCGAATGTGAAGCCACGTGTGCTTGCGTAAATGAAACTAAAAGGGCACAAACGCCGTGTGAATTGTAATCAATATGATATCGTAATACTTTCGTGGTAAGTTCCAAAGTCGCTGGTATTCAGTTCATGATTCGTGTCAGTTGCACTATTCGCGTGATATGTCGCAATGGAATACTAAGATTTTTTACCTTGTAAAACCAGGAACCATTCATAATTGAATGGTACGAAAAGGTAGTTCCAATGATTCAAGTTTTCCAATTAGAAACTTTAGTAGTAGGGTATCAAAGTTCATATCACTTTGACACTAAAATGAGCCTGATATATGCCGATGGGATAGGCCGTAGGAACATCAGTTCTATACACACCAATATTACATGTCTTCAACCAGATATATTCGTAAAATACGATCCTAAAACCAACTTTTAACACATTGATTACACCTCATTCATGAGAATAGAAGATGACCCTGACCTTAATACTATTATGTATGTACTAAATAGGGTAGTTTCCTAAATTTTATTTTAATTTCCGTCTGGTACATTATTTTAAAACATTAGACACGTATTTTTTCTTTTCTCACAAAATTAAATGCTTTTGACGATATATTGATTTGAAATATCGCGTGACGTCACAGCGTGCTACAAAATTTACCACGTATGACGTAACTACCTCCCACTCCTAAACTTAACGCCATTTTATTTAAGTATTGTAACTTTATACGAGAAAACAAAAAATACGTATCTAATATTTTTTCATTATCTAACTGAAGGACTAATTGGATTTTGAATTTTCTTACCCTGGAAACTACCCTATTAAGAAGGCGTATTTATAATTCTGAACTCATCTATTTAATAATTGCGACAACGGACCTCTTAAGGGGGGAAAAATCATCGAATGACTGCTCACAACGCACCTCTATGAATGCCCCGTCTAAGTGACAGCACTTGAAAGTAAGAGGTCAATACCCTTTTTAAAAAAAAATGTTTTATCCGAATTTACAGCCAAATCCGGGACCTATCCAACAACATCGACATAGGTACTTATTATAATTAGACATCAAACGAGTTTAAAATTTACAACTAAATGAATAATTCAAACTCAAAATAAGTTAGTAAAGAAATATTTGTAGTCAAAGTTAAAATCGAGTTTACCTTAATATAATATTCACGACACACGTGTCTGGGATTAAATCCACGTGCTTGTGTTAACCTTATTGCAAGGAACTTTATATCTATCCTAATTTGTAAGCCATATGACGTCCCTACACAAGAAACTTTGTGTAAGTTTCTTCCATAGGTATATTATCCGAATAGCTATAAATGCTATAATGGAATTTTTCTTTGAATATTGCTGTGGGATTTGTGAAATGGATATTTCTCAATGGTCAATTGGTAGCGGGGATATCTGTCGAAGTTTTTGGTCGTATTGCGGGATCACGCAGAGTATTATTGGATTTTTTTGTGTTCCAAACCAGATTATGGCAACAGATTTTTTTTAAGGGGGGAATATCATCGATTTACTGTTCCCGTCTGGGTGAGGCAGGAGGGATTGTCAGACTCTTACTGACTAAAAACCACCCGTTCCTACTCCTGCTCTTCGAACCAAAGCCTCGGCAACCTGTGAGGCTTTCCGAGGTTTCGTATCGGGCATCAGCCTAACTAGGCCCCATCTGTGGTGGTCTGATGGCTCTTTGGGGCGCGCGCGGGTCGCCATGCGACGTACACACGGGTCTGGTTCTGGTCGGGAGGTAATCTAACCCTGAACCCTGAATAACTGGGATTGCAAGAAACTAAAGGATGTCTCGCTCTCAGTTATCGACAGAATTCTAGGCCTTGTACTTGTAATCCAATACCGACTTTACCTACTTAGCTTACGCCCTCAATAAACTCTATGATAGAAGAAGTTAGATCGGAACTCTGCAAGATATAATGAGGAAAAATGGAGGTCAAAATAAAGTTCATGATTGCGTTCAAGATCTAAGAAGGAGTGCTTACCTCAAGCTTAAACACAAGAAGGAAAAACGAGTCGTACCAAAGAAGGATAAGATAAAATCAGTGACTTTTAAGTTCGTTGTAACAATTTTTTTAGAAAACACGATCCTTTCATATCTCTGCATTTCAAAAATCAAACCCATAAAATATTTATCCAGGAAATCCGAAAAGGAGTTCAGATAAAGGCCGCAAAGCAAAACGCCTTTGTCTTGTCTAGACAAACGTGGTGTTGGCGGACTGAAAGTTCATTCGCCTCTTGTTTATGATACGTGAACCACGTGAGCCGATAAACGTGACACAATCGAGCGAATAAGAAAATAATTATGATTAGGCAACTACAGAAATAAACTTTACACTCAAAATTAAAGTAAATTTCCAAATATTTGAAATGGAAATGAGCCCAAAAGCCAGTTCGGTTGTAAAATAAAAATGGCCGAACGGCCGACGTGACAACTGTCAAGCATTTAAGTTGAAATAAAAATTATCTTTTACTAAACAACCGCCGTTGTTGTTTTGTTTTAGTTCGCTTTTAATCAGTTTATCAGTTTAGGCGTGAAAGCGTAACAGAAAAATAAACAAACTCACTTTTGCTGTATTAGTTAGGATTGCGTGCGATAATAAACACACTGAAGATGGCGTAAAGTTTATTCCTACGGCTTGTTGATTCTCATAAAAAAAAGTATGGTTCTGTTCTGCATGGCATGTAATGACGTGAATAGATCAATAAATCGAACGACGAAGATCGAACAAAAGATGGATAGAAAAGACACTACGATGTCAACAAAAATTGTAATGAAGCCTGACAAACAAATTTAATATCGGTACGAATAACTGTATTAAGTTTCTTACACACAGTTCTAACAAAAAAGTACTAGTAAAATTAGCAATCCAGATTTTGAAATCGAAGCAGATAAGAAACTTAACGATTTAACGATATGACGTAATGGAGAAATTCACAAAAACATTGATAAGAGCACTATCACACCTCACTTTGAGCTGATAAAATCTACCAGTGAAAGTGTTTAAGGAATTATAAAGAAATTACCATTTGATTATCTGAATACGAAGGTCCTATTATCTGTAATGATTAAGAGCCTTAATTTACTTAATAGGTATGTTCTATGAATCAATAAAAAGATAATAAAAGCTAAACGTTTAAAAACGCGTTGGATTAAAGCGTATTAAAAATCCAAACATTATAATTGATCAAGTTACAATCCTTTAGGACATAAGTATTAATATAACAGCATCTATGAATGAAGAGGCAATAAAAAAAGAGTAAACTGAAGAATTACCTTTCCAGAAAATGATAACAGAAGTTGTCAAAAGAAGAGAGAGAAACACAGAAGCCAACTGCTTCGTACGAGATCTTAATCCAAAAAGAACGAGCAGGAGAAAAAAGACTAAACATTGTATAACCACAAAAGGACAACAAACAATACGTTTCTATTTTCCTCGTTTTCCCAGTTAAGGCGTTAGAAACAAGCGATGACATAACTAAACGTATTAAAAAGAAAACATAAACAGCACAGTCTAAATTAATAAAAAGTTTTTAATAGAATTTCTGGTTTTTCGTCCAGCATTTTAGTTTCCTTATGAAAGCTCGTTCATAACCAAGTAAACAAAGACGTGAAAGTTCTCCCTCACAACATTTAATAGGTTTCGCCAAAAATTCGGTTTAATTTGGCAAAATTTCGACACACTATTGTAACTGGAAAGGTCAGGATTTCCTTTATGGTTTTTCCTTATTCTTAAAATAAAAATAACATTAAAAACTTTTTGGTTACGAGGCTGTTGGAAAGCATTTAGAAAACAACAAAAAAGGACACACCTTTGGTAAATCCAAAAATTCCCGAAAATTGCAAAATTTAGATTTTATAAACTGGATATCCGATAAATCAAGCTAACTTTCCTTCAAAACCTGAGTCAAACTATAAACCAAAATTAGCTGCTAGACATCGACCTTGGGCGAAACCTATAGCAGTGGCCGTTTTGTGTGTGGCTGACATGATGATGTTAGACCTCGATATTGTGCGTACACATACTGAAAATCAATGAAAAGTTGCAAAATATGGAAAACAGAACCTACCACGCACCTCATACACACGTTCTTAAGTCTCAACGTTTAATGGCTTAATTAAGAAATCAGTTCTCTGCGCCAATGTCTCAGTTTTATGATAAGTACTTATGTCGAGTGACCCTGCACCTCACACGGCTGAGCAGTGCGCCTAAGCAAGGTTACTAAGATTCAACCTTCAACAATTATCCAGCTAGATCAGTTGCTATAAGCTATGTACTCACTGTTGGCTGTCCGTCTCTTGAATATTCATAAATATCATTAATTTATGTAAGCCGTGGAATATTTTATTTGAAATACGTGTTTCCTTGAGTCAGGTTAGGTTTTTTTTTCATATAAGTTGTTGGTTTACTCTTAAGATAATGTCCTCAACGGAATGTTTAATAACATATCTAAAAAACCTTCGTCATATTTTATGTCGTGGTGGCCCGGAGGTTTAAGACGCCCACTTCTCATGCATGAGGGTGCGGGTTCGAAACCTACCAACGGCAAGTACCAATGTGACTTTTTCCGAGTTATATGTACTTTCTAAGATTATTCAGACACCACTGACAAACGGTGATGGAAAAACATCGTGAGGAAACCTGGACTTATAATTTCTAATTATAAGTTTGAATTCGCCAACCCGCATTGAGCAAGCGTGGTGATTAATGCTCTAACCTTCTCCGTGTGAGAAGAGGCTTTGCTCAGCAGTGGGCATTTATAGGCTGTTGATGATTTTCTGCCTAAGGTTTATCTAATCTATCCTATCTATCTATTCTAAGGTATCTTTGTCGTAAAAAGAGAAAAGAGCTAGAGACAACGAAATCGCTTTTAAAAAATCTCTTCTTACGATGCCTTACTATTTATGACAATTATAATTTGCCCATCTTGTCCACCCCTTAACGAAACACCACTAAGCACACTTCACTACCCACATGCATCAGCTACACGAAATCAATTCATTAACCAGTTTAATTCCTCTCTACTAAGTAACCAGTCTACCATGACTTTCGTCATCAACTACAAACAATTAACAATCATGCAGTGACTTCAACATCTAAGCTATTTCTAGTTCACTGTCTACTGTTCTCTCTCTTGACTTTTACGTAAAATCCTTGACATTGTACGCACGTGTAAACGACACAGGTCTCCGAATCGATTTGTTTTTCTTGTATCAATAGTTACGTCACATTCTTTATAATTAACAGCTATGAGCTATGTACGTTCGTAATGCTGTTTAAACAGTAAACAGTCCTAAAATAAGTGATCGGCCCATTTATAAAATTGCAGAGTTACCGCGTGGGAGTGCACGTGATATGTGAAATGAGCAAATGACACGTCGCGATGATGTCTGCATAAACATGACTATGGAATATAAGAATGTTGCCTCCTTCAAATGTGGTAACATCATACATGTTAAATATAAAAATCTAGTATATACTGGTTTAATGAAAATCGTTAAAAATAATTTACTAAGTATTAACGTAGATACCATACCTATACGTAATTCAAATAAACAAAGAATAGGAGTATCTAAATGTTAGACTGTAAAAATAACAACAAACGATAACGATGACCTATAATTGTTAAATTCTAATGACTCTAAAAACATTTGCGTTTAAAATAATGAAAAAAAATTATTATTAAAAAAACAAAATACCCGACTGCACACTAAAAAAAGAGTAAAACAAGCCCCACAATAATATTGATCAATCAAATGCTAAAAACTAATTATGTAATACCGTTTAAACAATACCTATATTAAAATACACTACAATATGTGTTCGTAATCGATAGTTAAATAAACAGAAACTTATTTTGAATACAAATTTACTGAATATAATTTATAAATGTTGATGGAAAGCATCGCAGGCGGGGACCAACAGAGGCTTATTTATAGTCATTTCGGTTGTGCACCATTTAGCAGAATTTTCGTTGGTGGCGGTCAAGGTGGTCCCCGCCTGCGATGCTTTCCATCAACATTTATAAATTATATTCAGTAAATTTGTATTCAAAATAAGTTTCTGTTTATTTAACTATCGATTACGAACACATATTGTAGTGTATTTTAATATAGGTATTGTTTAAACGGTATTACATAATTAGTTTTTAGCATTTGATTGATCAATATTATTGTGGGGCTTGTTTTACTCTTTTTTTAGTGTGCAGTCGGGTATTTTGTTTTTTTAATAATAATTTTTTTATTTATAACTTTTTAGCTGTTTTTATTTAACGAAAATGTTGTAGATGTAGAAGACTATCGTCAACGACGTGTGCCCTCATGCGTGTGCCCGCAATCGGGCTGTATACTCGAGCATATCCCCCTCCGCACCGCGCCGCGCGCCGCATGCCAGGCCACGCCCTATCTTTTTGCTTGCTAACGCATGAGTTGCTTTGCGTTGACGCAGAATTAACATGTTCCCGTGGGAATTTTGAGAAAAAACGTATCCTATATTAATTACTCCCGTGATTGAAATGAATCTAATGATACCGCATACATATTTTTTTAAAGGGAAATTTAGAAAAAATATTATTATGTCTTTATCCCGTGGGACTTTTAGGATAAAATGTATCCTATGACACTCCCGTAATCAAGACAAATCTAACGATACCTCATACATCAAAATCCATCAAGCCGTTTAGGCTACAGGTGGTCACAAAGGAAAAGACATACATACATACTTACATACACTCGAAAAACATTACCCTCCTTCTTTGGCAGTCGGGTAAATAGCTCCGACGCAAACTAATTAAGAGTCACTGCACAGCAAAATGCAAACAAGGCAGAATTTTCCTAGAGCTTAAACTATACATAAATACAAATAGGATTTATCTTCTCATTTTTTACTATGTTAATTACACTAGAAAAAAAATTTAGAACAATTTTCAAGCGTCTAAATTGTAAATATCTGTGGGTTATTAATAAATAATCAGTAGATATTCGAAGCACAGCATGGGCGGACACGTGTTCCAGTCGGTCACGTTGTGCCCCTCGAGGTGCGTTGCGCAAACTACAGAACAGTCTAACCGCCATCGTGACGTAATGCAGATGATAACCAAACCACGCGCTCTACTAGGAAACCAAACTTTATATCTTTAGTCATACCTAACAAAATCCACGCACCAGGTGACACTGATAGCGGTCTTAACAGATATCAAGGGTAGTGCCCAAAATTGCATTGTAGAACGTGTTTGAAAATGTGTTCTGCCAACGTAACTGCTTCTAAAGCACTTTTATTTTATCCATGTGCAATTTTATTTATAACCTTGCGTTCACGTTTTCCTTTGCACTTATTTGGGTGCATCAAGGTTACGGTTTTAATTACGATTGCTATTATGACTCTTTATAGTTTTTATATTGACAATTTTCCTTGCAATGAATTACTTTGATTTTATGAAGAAAAGAGAGGGCGAGTAATTTATCACAGATAGGCATTTTTCATGTCATATCTGCACTGCACAGTCTAATGATAACTGCGTAATTTCCAAGCAAGTCATGACAGTAATGATAATGTAGTCTGCAGTCTAACACTGTAAGCTAAATTATTTAGAAAACAAGTCACACATTTATGAAGCAACAACTTAATAAGTAGGTACTCATATTTTTGTTGATAATAATTCATACACATTCACATTCAAGTTTAAAAATAAGGATTACGAAAAGTTGCATGCTAAACCCGTCGTATCCTATTAAAACTCAATTGATTAATGGTATAAACATACTGTCACTAACACAAAACAGATATAATATAATATCTACCGAAGACGACGAGACAATTACCTAAACAAATAGATAGTAAAAGTGAGGCACTTGCCTCGGGGTGTTCCTAGACCTGGCGAGAGCGTCTGACACCCTCCCGCCTAATCTGCTCCTGAAAAATTTTAAATAATTAGGCATTGAATGCTTCAATTTATACCGAAGAGAAGGGAGGTGGGCTTTTAATAACCGCTAACCAAATTAAAATTGTACCATGTTATTGATTATTAAATTATTAACATGTGTTTATTATTGGTGTTCCTCAGGGTGCATTTTGGGACAACGTAACATCTAGTCTATAATTTAAAGGATGGAGATGGTTACGGCTACAATAAATATGTTTACTTAATTGACGGAAGTTCCACATGGTAAACACAGACTTTTGTAAATTAACAAGAAATCTGTAATATAATATGTTAATAATATAATTTGCAAGCACATCGTTCAGCCGCATGATAGTTTTGCCTTATCATTATAAATGATACACGTGCACTAGTTTATTTAGTTATGCGTTGCCAACCCTTACCCCGCTTAGTAACAGTCAACTAACATCACACCATGCCACCCAGCAGTTCCAGGTAGCCTCTAGACTCGAGTGTCTAATGGCCAATTCTCATAAAATTAATGTTTATCAAAACAGTTAAAGAAATTAGATCGACAGATCCCTGTTGCTGGCCAACTGCGAGGTCCAGCCACAGACACACACATGTAAAGCTTTTCAGTAGTATATAAGTCCATATAATCTTAGTTCAGATGTTCTTTTGTTCATTATAATTTTAAAGCTCATGCTGAGCACACGTGTAATTAATAAATAAATATTTTTTTATACAAATCTTGCGCGTTCATATTTGACTGGCGCAGCCGGGTCGGATTAGTAAATCGCGTACAAGTGATCGTTTGTAGACACAGAAATCGGTCGTAACGTCATCCTAGTCGCATAGATTTCTAATCTGTAAAGAACCTAAAATAAATAAATTCGTCAAAAACCGCAAGCAGCAGCAGCAGCAGCAGCAGAACAAGAACCGGCATGGGATCGAGCAAACTGTGAGTAGACCCTTATTTCGCACTGTGTTCCTTTCCTTGTCTCTTATATTGGTTATTTTTATTGGACTAGACATCGCCAGTAAAGTAATACGTTTACCTTTGGACAAAAATCGCCAAACGGTAAACATAGTATAATATCATAGCTTTAATATAACAAATTGGACTCACATCGCCACTTTGTTACTGAAGAAATTACTTAAAAATTAGTAGTTTCACTTTAAATATCGACAAAAATTAGCAATTAGGACTAAAATCGCCAAATTTGTTAATTGTTTGCCTTAATTATAAATTAATCTTACTATTAAATATGAATATCCAACTTATCCCAAAGGAAATCCAAAGCATCATCCCTAGATTCGATGGAGATGATAAGCTATTAAACCTCTTTATATCTAAATGTGAATATGTCATTAGAAGTTTTAGAGGGGAGAACAACCCAGCACAACAAACATATCTATTCCACTGTATAACAAGTAGGCTAGTAGGTAAGGCCGCCGTTCTCATAAGCGAACGTGAAAACGTTACTACTTGGGAAGGCCTAAAGGAACTCTTTGTCCAACATTTCGGTGACCCAAGATCCGAAGCTTGTATTAGCATCGAGTTAGAAAATCTTAAAATAAAACAAGGCGAATCATATATAGATTTTTGCCACCGCATACAAAACGTAAGGAGCTCATTAATATCAAAAGTAAATCTCCTAACCGACGAAGGTATTAAAGCCGCTAAATATATAATATATAACAATACAGCCCTCAACGTTTTCCTTTACAACTTACCGGAAGATCTAATTAAATTCGTTAGATTAAATAAGTGCGACACTTTAGAATCAGCATTGAGTATCGTTACCGAGGAAGTCAATTTCCAAACCAGATATAACTCTCGCAATAAGAACAAAACTAATCCTAGTAACACTAACCCTACTTCGAATAACCCTAAACCTACCCCTACTGCACAAATTCAACAGAAGTTCGGGATTCCAGCAAATCCAGGTTTTAAGCAACAGAACGCGTTTAAACCTAATTTCAATCCGAATCCTAACCAGGTTAACCCGCGATTTGGTTTCCAACCCAAACCTCAACTACAGAATCAGGCCCAAAAGCCCCAGATTCCGCATCAATCGCAACAGCTTCCACGTACAATAAATAACTATAAGCAATCGGGCTTCTTCAAAGCCAACCCCAACCAACAATTTCGATTTGGTGTTAATAACCCACCACCAAGACAAAACACCGACGTATCGATGAGAACGGTACGAAACAATATGATCGAAGAACCTTTCGAAACTGACGTTAATAACGAAGTATTATACTACTTCGACGGCAATAGCTGTATAGAACTCGTAGAAGTCGCAGATGATAATAACCAATCAAATTGCATCCAAAACGACACGGAAAATGAAAATTTTCAAATAGAAGCCTCTGTACCGGACCAGCAGAAGTAATAAAATTAAACTATACTGGCCTTAGGTTACCCCATATTTACTTACCTGAATTAGAAGCATTTTTTCTAATAGACACAGGTAGCTCGCGATCGTTTATTAACGAAGAGTTAGCCGACCAGTACTTTCATTATTATAAAGATATTGAACCATTCGAAGTCATCAGCACTCACGGACGTAGCAAGCATAACGAAGTTGCATGCGTCCCTCTAACAGACACGTTTAATACAGACATTAACCATAAGTTTTACATATATAACGTAGATCAACAGTATAACGGCCTTATAGGCTCAGACCTACTTAAGAAGTTAGAAGCTAACATAGACATGAAAAACCAAGTCTTACGGACAAACACAACTGAAATACCCATTTTATATAATCCGTCTTACCAAATCGTAATACCACCAAGATCGGAAACTCGTGTTAAAGTGCCAACAATGCTAGACAATGGAGAAGCAATCCTAAACCATGTCGAATTCTGTCCAGGAGTTCGCATGCCAGACGCTATAGTTAACTGTGTAGACTCGTTAGCTCAAACAGTCATACAGAACACCACCGATAACGAAATGACAATAACGTTTAAAAAACCTTTCACTGTATATAATATAGACCAGGAATTACTAGATACTAGTTGCCTAGTAAATAACTTACAAAATAATTTAAACTTAGACAGGTTACTAGACGAGAATTTAAATAAATTGCGTCTCGACCACCTCAATAAGGAAGAGAAACACTTAATTTCAAATTTATGTACAGAGTACAAAGATATATTCCATTGTGAACACGTACCTCTATCGTTCACAAATCAAGTTAAACATAAAATTCGCACTAAGAACGAAGACCCAATATACATACGTCCATATAGACACCCAGTTAGCCAAAATCAGGAGATACAGAAACAAGTCAATAAGCTATTAGAAAATAACGTAATTAAGGAATCACACTCACCTTGGAGTGCCCCAGTACACCTAGTCCCTAAAAAGATGGACGCCTCTGGTGAACAGAAATATCGTATGGTCATAGACTATAGACGACTTAACGAAATAACAATAGATGATAAATACCCATTACCTAACATAACAGATTTATTTGATAGATTAGGAAAAGCATCTTACTTTAGTACAATAGACCTAGCTAGTGGTTATCACCAATTGGAAGTGGAGAAAGATGACCAACCAAAAACTGCATTCACAACCCAGTCAGGACATTATGAGTTTACTCGAATGCCCTTTGGTCTAAAGACAGCTCCAGCTACCTTCCAACGAGCAATGGATAACGTGCTCCGTGGACTACAAGGCATACATTGTTTAGTTTACTTAGATGACATAATTGTATATTCAACCAGCCTTCAAGAACACATAGATAAACTTAGAAAAATATTCGACAGACTTAGAGAAACAAATCTTAAGGTTACGCTAGATAAATGCGAATTCCTTAAGAAAGAGGTATTATATCTAGGGCACACTATAACAAAAGACGGTCTTAAACCTAATAACGATAAAATTAAAGCAGTTTTAAATTTCCCTTTGCCTAAAACACCAACGGAAATAAAAAGTTTCCTTGGATTAGTAGGATACTATCGTAAATTCATTAAAGATTTCTCTAAAATAACACAGCCATTAACTAACTGTCTTAAAAAGAAAAATAAAGTCACGATAACTAAAGAATACATCAATGCCTTTGAAAAGTGCAAAGAATTGCTGACTAATGCACCTCTATTACAATTTCCCGACTTTGATAAACCTTTTCTCTTAACAACAGATGCGTCTAACTACGCACTAGGAGCAGTCCTATCTCAAGGCCCCATTGGTAGTGATAAGCCAATAGCTTTTGCAAGTAGAACACTTAACGATGCCGAAACGCGCTATAGTGCTATAGAAAAGGAACTATTAGCAGTTGTTTGGGCATGCAAACATTTCCGACCTTATTTATATGGTAAAAAGTTTACTATATTAAGCGATCATAGACCATTAGTGTGGTTAAACTCTATTAAAGAACCAGGTAGTAAACTCAATAGATGGAGACTTAGACTTTCTGAATTCGATTACGAAATTAAATACAAACCAGGTAAACAAAACAGTAACGCAGATGCACTATCGAGAATAAAAGTCAACGCTTTAGATGACGTCTCAATGGTAGTTAATACCGATGACTCAAAAACCATTGTCATTACATCAGATGAAGATGACAACATTACCAGTAACTCTAAAGATAGACCTAGATCGCCCTATTCAATACCCTCGATAGGAAGCGAAACAGTCACAGTCTCGGAAACAGGTGACTCTCCTTCTTTAGCTACTGTCCATTCAGAAGAGAATACCGATTCTTCTGGCATCCCAATACTAAAAGAAGCCATAGATACGAAACCAAACCAAATACTCGTATACACTTGGCACAAAAACGAATGCAGCGTTAAAGACCTATCCAGGAACAAACAAAAAGTGTTTGAAGTCCACTTACCTTTAGATAAACCCGATTTAATTAAAGATTACTTAAAAGGTTACATTCGCCCAAAGGTTAAATATTTTATATATTTTGAAGAACCACGTCATCGCCAACAGTTCTCAAACATAATTGCAACCCTCTTTAAAAAGGATTCAGTAAACATTTACGAGTGCACTGAAAGAGTCATTTACGTAGAAGACGAAAACGAGCAACGAGAAATAGTCTTAAAATATCACATTGGAAAAACATGCCATCGTGGTATTAAAGAAACCGTAGCTCACTTAAAGAGAACTTACTATTGGAATAACTTAGAACAAACCGTAGCTAGTATAATCAACTCCTGTGACCTTTGCAAACAAATGAAATACGACAGAAAACCATTAAAACCCGAATTACAATTGACTCAAACTCAAAACAAACCATTCCAAGAAATTTTCATGGACATATTTTCAATAGAAGGAACTTATTTCCTTACTATTATAGACGCGTTTAGCAAACTAGGACAAGCGTTTGAAGTATCCAATAGATCTACACCAGAAGTTATTAGAGCATTATTAAAATACTTTTCTATTTATGGTGTCCCACTGAAAATCAGTGCTGACCCAGGATCTGAATTTAACAATAACCTATTGAAAGAAATGTTAACTTTTTACAAAGTAGATTTACACATAGGAACACCACATAACCCAAACTCTATGGGATTGGTCGAAAGATTTCACTCGACTATCATAGAAATATATAGATTGGCTAAGTATGAGCGGAAGATAACCGATGCCGCATCAGTCATGACTTATGCTATCATGGCTTATAACCAATCGATTCACTCAACTACTGGTTTAACTCCATTCGAGGTAGTCTTTGGACACACAGACGCCTCAAGTACTTTTGCTGTAGACTTTAATAAAAATTACACGCAACAATTAGTATCCGACCACGTTAAGCGTACTAAATATCTATACAATTATCTAACAAATAAAATGCTACAGTCTAAAGAAAAAATTAAAGAAAAACGCGGAGGAGAAAAACAGTTCGACATAAAGATAGGCGACGAAATTTATATGAAAGGAGTAAATACAAGACGTAGTAAAGATAAGCCTAGATACCAAAAGGCGACAATCATAGATGAAGTGAATAGGAATACGGTAACAGTTAAAGCCCGTAAAACAAAGAAAATACCACTTAAAGACATTAAGCGCCCTTCACAGGTTCGCCCTCGTGATAGCGGTGCAAGCGACCCTGAGCCTGGCCCTTCAACTTCAAAGGATTGAAGATAATCCGGGAATTCTTCCTGTTAAAGAAGGACAAGCTTCGCTAAGCCTCTATAATTGGCATATAATTAAAATCCTAGACTTAGATTTAGTTTATAAGAATTTAGATTACAACATAGGCAAGTATTATGAGATTTATAGTTATATGAGAGATAAGTTAGACATATACGTTTTAGATGGTAGTCTCGTTGATGCTGAGTTGCAAACCCAATATATAATGAATATAACTGTAGAACGCTATAACCAGTTAATCCCAAGCATAAGAATAAAAAGAGGACTTATCAATCCTGCTGGATTTATAATTAAAGCTCTTACTGGAAACTTAGATAACGATGATGCAGTTAGATATGATAGATTAATAAGCAGTTTACAATCACAACAAAATGTTATAATGAATAAAATTACTTTAGTTTCCGAAATAGTTGATACATTTGTTAATATCACCAACTCAACTAGAAATAACTTTATAGTACTAGAAAAAACTATTAAGGAAATAGAAGAAATTTTAAACAACACTCAGTTCCAAAGGAGTAAGAACCTTGTATTAAATACATATAACATGTTAATTCATAATTTCCAAATATTATTAACCCGCTTAGATGAAGTAGAGACAGCAATAGCGTTTAGTAGACTTAATGTATTACATCAGACCATATTAAATACAACCGAATTATTTTACATTCTTACAGACATCGAGAAAACAGATAGGTTAGCATTTCCTGTGACTATCGAAAACTTAGTTAATATTGAACATTGTATTGATATCAAAGCTTATGTAAAGGGCAAACAAGTAACTTTTATTATGTCAGTACCAATAGTCCAAGCAGATGTCTATAATTATTATACTTTACATCCCTTTCCTATGTACAACTCCCACCTTGACCTATCATTTATGATAACTCCGAAACATTCCCATATCCTTGCGAAAGGGTTGAAAATAGTGTCGCTCTCCCAGCCTTGCAGGGAAATAGACGAAGGAAAATTCCTTTGTTACGACAGCAACGTGTCTCCAGAGGAGGAAAATAAATGCATCATAGATTTGATGACGTTCTCTACGAAGATAACATCGTGCCTGCCTCTACCTGTCAACGCATCTACTATTAAAGTCAAATCTATACAACCAGACTCTTGGATAATATTCGCAGGTTTTCCTACATTCTTAACAGAAATCTGCGATAACGACATGAACCAACACGACGTCATGGGTACCTACATCTTAACACTGAACAATGCCTGTGAAGTGAAGCTTGGTACAACTACGTTAAGAAAGCACCGTCTTCAAGCAGGAGAAGTTGTCTTCCACAGCTCGCCATCCATACACCTACCTAGCATAGTGACACCAAAGGACATCGTGCCGCGGAAAACTATTAGCCTGGACGAGATTAACTTGGAAAATCTACAGTTCCTATCGCACGCCTTAAAGGAAAATAGTGAAGTGATAAGTAGTGAAGGACATTTTGTGAATGTGCACAGTGTTAGCATAGGCACTATTGTAATCTACCTCATTTTAGTTATTATGTTAATGATAACCATGTATCGTTATAGACATGTATTAGTATGTAAATCCAATCAAAATCATCAACCTCGTGATGTACCCTCGGATGATGATTTTGCACTTACGGAGGGAGGAGTTATGCGTTGCCAACCCTTACCCCGCTTAGTAACAGTCAACTAACATCACACCATGCCACCCAGCAGTTCCAGGTAGCCTCTAGACTCGAGTGTCTAATGGCCAATTCTCATAAAATTAATGTTTATCAAAACAGTTAAAGAAATTAGATCGACAGATCCCTGTTGCTGGCCAACTGCGAGGTCCAGCCACAGACACACACATGTAAAGCTTTTCAGTAGTATATAAGTCCATATAATCTTAGTTCAGATGTTCTTTTGTTCATTATAATTTTAAAGCTCATGCTGAGCACACGTGTAATTAATAAATAAATATTTTTTTATACAAATCTTGCGCGTTCATATTTGACTATTTAAAGTAGACATATATTATTTATTGTTATTCCATTTCGATGACCTCATCGTTCTATTTTTGCCGTAGTTTACCTACTTTGCAAAATTCTAAATTATTTTGGTTTTAATTTTGTAATAACGACTGACTTGTAGATAATCTGGTCTCGTTTTCCTGGTCTTTCTCTCATGTAAAGTCAGGATGGTCTCTGATTTTATTTTAAGAAGCTTTAAATGACGTATACATGTCCTTTAAACAAAAGAGCTGTGTTCGTTTTAATTAATAAATTGGTTCTGAATTATTTTAGTTTTCTCTAATTTGACTGAATATTATCTTTCTTTCTCCTTTATCACTTGCATTATATTGTTTAAACGATAAACTTGCCGATAACCACAACGCTGAAAAGGTCACGTTTCTCATATTTAGTTTTATCTAATTTGGAAATGCTACTTCCATTAATGAATCTACCTTATATGAAAACATCTTTCGCAATATTTTTTCATTCTTGAGGTATACTTTTATCTGAGACCTTCAAATGATATTCTTAAAGCTGCTTATAACGAGAGAAATGATGGCATTAAAATGTAAGACAGGTTCAGAAGAATATACTCCGGAGACCTTGAAGAGAATATAAAACGAATTGCATTTTTTGCGACTACAAATATGATGTTTTGGTGATCTATTTTTTGACTGCACGACAATCATAAATAGCCTTCATCATAAGAACCATCATCCTTTCCTATGAAGAGCGCAACGTTCAAACTGAAAACAGCAGGAATTTTAATTGATTAACAAGACAATACAATATTTTCCCTATTTGAAGATAATCTTTAACCGCCATTTTCCATTGCTAAGGTCACCTGGACTTATGAACTCGTGATCGTTTTGTCCTTACTTATCTACATATCTCATACTTGCATATAATGGTGTGTAAAATGATTTATATTTTGATTAGCATCAATACTTATCAATTAATTTCGTTTTATATTCACTTTTATATTTTTATCGGCAGCCAATGACTCAGCAGTTGTAGTTAACGTATGTTTAGGAAATATTACAACAGTTTGTCATTCATATTTGTCGTTCTAGTCTAGAGGTCACATGTGAAATTGAAAAGTTAGAATTTTGATTCATCAACAGCACGTGACAGGCCACCGCTGGTGTATTGGGCAAGGAGACCTCATCTCTATAGGAGGATTTACCACCACAATGCGTGCGGGATGGAAATCACACTTTAATGTCTAAATACTCACACGCATAGTGCTGTCGCTACAAATTCTTTGTAAAATGACAGAGATGGCACGACATATAAGTACAACTTATGATACAGTAGTAGTAGTAGTCTTTCAGTATTCGTGAGTAAGAGGTTCAGGTTATATTTGTATTATAACTTTCGTGGGACATGCTAAATAAATATTATTATGTTTTAGGCTTACTCACGTAATTATTTGACGAGGAAGATTCAGGTTCATCAGAAATTGCTGCTGGTTGGCCTCTGTCAACTTATCTATAGCCACTTAGTCTGCTCCATCTTCATGGCACTCACGTAAGGAGTAGTAAGTAGTAAGGGGCATAATGAAAGAGTCCTAATCTACTGTCATTTACACGATTTGATTAAAACTTTCTTGACAGTCTATTTCATTTTTGCTTCTATTGAAGTGTGTGTAGTAAGTAATGTACTGTCTGATATTAGATTTAGAAGGCATTGTAAGTAACTACCTGTTTATATTAGCAAAATGTTAGCCTATGTGGCTTGACTCTACTGATTTTCAAAGCTACTATATTTATGAAACAGAATTAGGTCATTTAACCGAAAATTCTGGAAAAGTCGAGAGAATATTCAGGTTCAAAGCCTTATAAGAACGTTTCTTACTAAATATCATTATTTTATTTCATGTCGATACCAGATAAAATTCTTGGTATTAGCTACTTATTATACGACAAGCTTCTACGTTTTCGTGAAAAGAGTTTTTAGTATTTCCAAAAAAAAAATTGTAGGCATTTGCTTTTTGTTAGAAAAAAAAAATTATTAGAATAGCTGCCAATACCTTTACATGAAAATTATCATGAATAATGAGAATCTGGGATTAGGTCCGGCATAAAATATGTAAGAGATTTAATGCCTAAGTGCCCACTTAGGTAAAGCCAGTCAAGTTATTTAGTATGTAAGTGAGAAAATAAATATTGATTTAGTACATACAGTCGACGAAAAGTGGAAATCATAGTTAGGTACCTCTGCGTCGATCAAAGCATAATGTATACCTCTACTTATTACTTATTTCTTCTAACCCCTTTGGGAAGCATTATAGTATTAACATAGTTATTCTAGAACATTAAGATTCATTTCAAATGCATAAACTTTCTATCTATCTAGAATCTGTACGGTATCTATCTAGAATCTGTATCTGTACGCGAGTTCGATTCCCGCACGGAACAACTCTTTGTGTAATCCACAAATTGCTGTTTCGGGTCTGGGTGTCATGTGTATGTGAACTTATATGTTTGTAAACACACCCACGACACAGGAGAAAATCCTAGTGTGGGGCACAAAAATTTAATTAAAAACAATACTATAGTAGGCACCTATACTTAGTAGCGCTGAAACAGTAAATAATTCACAGTGCTAACGTATCATAGTACCATTCCATTGACACAGTGATACTCAATTATGACACCTGTATAATGACGTCACTACACAGTACCTACACACGTGCTGGTATACTTGCATTGTTTGCGAGTTCCATGGCTCCGGCGACAATGTGGCTAATTACAACCGTTTCTATTTAGATTCTTCTATTATGTAGAACTTTGATAGGCAGGGTTGTTAATTAATAATGGACTTTATGTATGGGTTGAATTCATTTCCAAAATATCTAAGTATCATATGATTTTAATCTTATTATCTTATTACTATTATATAAAGCGGAAGAGTTTGTTTTTTTGTTTGTTTGTTTGAACGCGCTAATCTCCGTAACTACAAGTCTGATTTGAATCCTTCTTTTTTGTGTTGGATAGCGCATTTATCAAGGATGGCTATAGGCTGTAAAACATCACGCTACGACCAAAAGGAGCTGAGCAAAGCGTGTGAAACCGCGCGGAAGTAGCTAATACCATATAATTGTTATGGGAATCCGGAATGCCATTGGGTCTAGTGAAAACTAGATATGTCCTGACTGTTTAGAACTCGGTACTATATTGTCAGATTTCCTAACGCTCCGTCAATCAATAAGGGCTAGGTATACCTTTTTCACTGGGACACCATGGCGGCACAATCAGTCGCGCCACCGACCGTGGTCCATAAGTTACCAAACTAGACGCTATACAGACTTCAGAAAAATACTAGCAATTTAGCTGACTCTATACAATTACATATACCTAGGCTGATTGGTATAAACATCATAGTCGTGTTCCTCAACGAAAATTAAGTAAAAAATTCCACATAACAACAAAAGTACGAGCGCACATTAAAATAAATACAAGGAACATTTTACCTCCCTACCTATAATAATTTCTAAGAATACTTTCCCCACTTTCGAATAAGCTCTCGATATCACATTATTAACGTGCGCGGCTAAACATTAATTAACTCTGCATTTTCCTTATAAATACGGGAATAAATTTTATTATAAGCAAAACAGGTCTTATATAATTGGCAACCCCTAAGACCACGCCCAAAGAGGAAAACCTTTATCGTGGAAATTAAATGTACACGTTCTATTAAAGGGTTAAGAACGTGTTTGCTAGGACATAAATACCCGCCACTAGGTTCACCAGGCGTTTGGATTTTGCAGGACTTTCTCTATTTAAGTCTGAGTTATGGTTAAGGCTGATGCTGACATTAACATTGTCTGTTTAGTTGATAGGTTTTTGTTTATGTGTGCTTTCAGTTAAATTATATTTTAAGGACAATAGAGGATTAGAGGTGATTTTCGGACGTAAACATTTGACCTATTTACACGACACTGGTTTTACACATTTCTGTGGATTTTCTCTAAACGATCTCTCGAATCGAATTGAATCGATCAAACATGTAGTCATTTCCTGGATAATAAACAGTCACTTCCATCGTTATTGCCTGCTTAAATAAATGCAACACAATCCGTAGCTGATTTTGTTCTGGCAACCCTACATGCAACAGTGTTGCGAAGTGCGTTCACAGTAAATAAATGCTATTCGCAACACGTGTTCAGTATCCTACACGTGTGTTTAACAGACTACGATGAACTCATGAGTAATGAGCGTATTATTTTATAGAACAACGACCATTCAGATTCCATTCGCACGAAACGAACGTACTTATGCAAACATGTTTCTAGTTCGTAAGTAACCTAATTGTCCTAGCAGTGATTTCGTAAATATACCTTTGATTTTATTTATTTTTTGAGGGGTAACAAATATAGTAAATTTTACTCTGATTTGGTATTAAAGTAAGACAAATAATTCGTTTG
Organism: Spodoptera littoralis; assembly: GCA_902850265.1. Classification (NCBI taxonomy): domain Eukaryota; kingdom Metazoa; phylum Arthropoda; class Insecta; order Lepidoptera; family Noctuidae; genus Spodoptera; species Spodoptera littoralis. Next base: position 2,375,937 of record LR824535.2, on the reverse strand, counting down.
TACCCGCTAGATTGAGATGCATATTATGTTAATCACAACACTTACTTTCCGCCAGTTATGTTACAATCAATATAATAGGGGGCCACAAGCCGGTTACTATTCAAAAAAAATATAAAATTCGAAAAAGACAACAGTGTTGTCTTTTCATCACCCAACCCTTGCAACTTACAGTCTTAATATTAAAAGTAACTAAACGAAGAAGTAAGAAGGAGTTTTAAAGAAGGGTCATCTTTTGAATAAGCACGTCCATTTATATTGAGCAGTTACAAAACCGAACGAAGGGGTGAAATACAAACGATCCGAACTCAACTTGACCGTGAACTGTCAGCTGTCAGTAGCTATGGCAACACTGTGAAGGTAAAGGTTAGACATTTTGAATACGAACTTTTTGCGGTATGAATTCGGGATGAGGAAAATTATAACAAACTTTCCTCTTGAGAAAGATTGGGTGTGGACTTTCTTTACGTAATTTGGAGCTAAAAATGAAACAATTAAAGCCCTAAATTACGCAACGGGGTTGATAGAGAAGGCTACAAACGTAATCGACACCCAACCCACTCCATAGTACGGATATAAATGTATGACCATAAAGTATTATAGGCCTATTATGTAGAAACTATACTTGTATGTCACCATTCATTGATTAATTACCACTAAAATATAAGTAAAACGTGCTCGCAAACACAAAATTCTCCAATAGATTTTCGACTTTATGACAAAGCTATAAAGTAGTGATTATTGATGTGCTCTGCGTCATATGGGTGCTCTATGTTTCATTTAAGCGCCCGGTGAAACCCGACATTCGGTTATACACAGCTACCAATAAAGCTATACAATCTAGTATAAACTGACCTTTGATTGTGCGAAAAGATGGTACAAAGCAGGACCAAGATACACTGGCCTTTTATGGCTTGTGTGTACTGTGTACTACGTAATATAAGTAGCTACGTATCCAAATATCGCAGTGTAATATGACGGGAAAATATTGCACGTGTCTTATACGTATGCGTGTGATATTAACACATACACGTTCGAACATAAAGATAGTGCAACAGGGGTGACGAAAACAAAATTCCTTTATTCTTGTCGTTAACAAAAATCACATTATTATTACATTATGTAATTTAAGTCTATCTGCAAAACATAATACATTTAGGTACTTCTCTTCATTAGGTATAATTCACAACTGTAAGTTTTCTTAATGATTAATAGATCCAGATGAAAATTATCCAGAGACGCCTCCGATGTAAAAAAATTAAAAGTATTTTTTTTGTATAGACTACCTATTCACATCTGTTAAACTGCAATTGATAATCGATTTAATTACAAAGCAATAAATATGTTGAACAAACCATCCATTAAAGAAATGCTGGCAATTTCCGTCGATAGTCTCAAGAGTTACCTAAAATAAAGCATTTAACAATAAAAATAAATAAATTCGTTTTATTTTTAGCCCATTCGAACAATTAGCGACAATGTTCTAAACTTGGCTGTTTTAAAACCAGAACTAACTAATTCTGTTTTATTTATTTTTTACAGTTTTAGTGGCAAAATTGAAGTTGATATTCGTTTTTATTCTTATGCGCTTGTTTTATTGCATAAGACAATATCACAAAAATAAAAACATAATTAAAGGAACCAACAATGACAACAATACATTCAAAATTACACAAAATGTACAAAAAACATTTAAAACGCATGGTTACCCTATTTTTTATTTTTCGTTACTTTCCTATATGACGCCTCCAAAATGAATTTCGTTCATTAAAATTTTATGAGAATTTAATCCACTTAATAAAAAAAGTAATAGCTTAAAGGTGATAGAGTTAAATTTGTCGATAACTAGAATAGGGTTCGAATAAGTGTATTTTAGTTTTATACAATTCCAAAAAAATATGAAATAGTTCATAAAGTCCAAGGAATATCTCTACAGTAACTAAAATAAACGCAATCAAACAGTCGGTCGATATAAGAGTGTGCTGGGGATTTATGTGTGGAATAGTTACTATGAATCATACATATAGTATATCATACATAGTGTCGTCCACACAGAAAACGTCTTTTTCATACATCAATATGTCATTGTATGAATTATGCAAGTGACTATTGAATAGCAATTTATTTATTATTATTTATACGTTACGCCTACGATAGCTTAAAGAAAAACAAGAAAAAAACATGACAAGTACCTATTACTTACGAACTCTTAAAATGTTCAAACGAAAATCCTTTTTAACTTGAGTCACCGCCCTTCCGTAATCGTGTGAAAGGTAAAATAAAATAACGTACAACTTGTACAGAATTCGAGAGTCCAAACATAATCCCTTATGACATAACAACAGGCTAACCAAAAGTATTCTTATGAAAAACCTTATAAACATTTTTTTAAAACAGTCGAGAATACCTCAAATAGAGTCAGGCGATACGAACGTGAGCATTTGTGTGTCAGTGTGCACAAGATTACGTGTTTTACGTATGTTGTATGTGTGTGCGTCGGCTCGGTCACGTTTTGCGCGGCGTGTGGAGGACGCGGCCACGGCGCGTGCAGGCACCGCGCCCCCGCGCCCCCGCGCCGCGCACTCGCCCCGCGCACTTGTCACGTGTTACCGAGGTGTTATTTTCGCTTCGCTTTCGCCACAAATGACAATATTACTCCGACGTCCAATTAATTTAATAGAGATTATCTGTCCCTTTCAGCTTTGTTACTAAAATACTTTATTTCAGTTCGACAGATAACTGAAATAATTTACGTATTAATGGACAACTGACGATTCATACGTTGATGTTACGTGGTCTTATTTATGTAATCAAATGGGTAGGTGCCGACATGATTTTTCTTTACTTCCGTTTACTGTCTCGAGACTATTAAAATAAGAAATGTTATAGAAATAGTTTATGAACGGCAACAAAGATTGCACTACTGCGTCGTTTGAAATTCATTTGCAAGTAGGTTGCTTTATCATTGATTAGGTCTGAAACATGTAGCATTGAACTCTGTTCTATAAATAGATTATACACCAGTTCTGACGTCACTACCAGGCTGCTGGTGGCACAGATTTACAAAGCCTGTGGAGCTGACCAATGACCATAATTGTCTAACCTGGGCATGATTATTATAATTGACTCTCAAGTCTCACCTCGTAAGTCGCACACCTTGATAGGTGACATTAACCTATCTGAAACTATTAATTACATTTTCTTGTTTTTATAATCAAGGCGAAAACCTATTGGACAGTAGGTGTAATGACCGCACACCAACCTATGAGTCACCAAGAAGAAAGTTTATTACATTGCAAAGCTAGGACACCCTAGGAAACAAAACATATTTACGTAAACATAACTAAAATATGTAGTTTTTTTTAAATACATAGACGATTATAGTATAGCACACAAAATCATGCATTTTTAAGTTTTTTTTTCTTTATTTACTGACCATCTCAGAAAAGCTAAGCTTTCGTGTCATCACGTGTCACTGAATCGAGCCTATAGAAATATTAGAGTATTTTCCTATTTATTTACGATACTAATTGCATACAGAACTAAAAGTACATACAACGTAGTCAGTCAGTTATGCATACTCCAAGGCCTGTTGCTCCATTCGTCACTAACTTTGAAACGTAAACAAAGCAGTAAAATACTTTAATCAACTCCATCGTGCAACAAATTGTAAAATATTTATACACAGCCACCATAAATGGAATAACTACAAATAAATACTCCACGAAAACAGACTGTATTTACGTACTTTTGGATTCATTCAAAACTCGCTAATTTAGGGAGTTGTAGTATGAAAAGAATGGTAAAGAGGAAAATGGGCATAAATACATCCACGGTTCTGGAACAATAATAATGTTTACTTTACGTAATGTTTTTATACTTAAGAAGAGTAGGAAAATTTTAAGTAACAAGGGACGAAGCTCTTTGTTTCTACGTGAGTTTTACTTGGCAATAAAATTATTTTTGTTTTCAAAACTTTTATTAAACCACACGGAAAAATATTTCATTACTTTTCGCTCAGGTCGATATTATGTCATCGTACGGTTTTTAAGATGAAAAGGTCACCATTTTTTTTATTTTTTAGCGGAGAAAATCATCTAATGGCTGCTCCCGACTAGGTGAGGCGGGAGCATTATAATGGGACTTAACTATAAAACAAAAATAATATAGAATTTATCTAGTAAGTAAGTACATAAAAAATAATTAATTTCGTTTAGTAATTAAAAAGCAGATAGATCCCTACAGAAATTTTCAATTTAAAGAAAGGGAAGTGCAAGCCACCACACTTCCATTGAACTCAATGTTATCAACATTACAATTTTTATATTGCCGTTGGACATTCCCCGTTTCTTTGAGCACCTCATTGATATGACTAATTATAATTAATTATCTTTGTTACGTTATTATTTAATCCTCGTTAAGATAATGAAGTCGGCAAACGATTCAATAGCGGTTCTATTAAATTTTTTTCCATAATATTGAGAAGTGTCCGTAAGTGGTGAGAGATAGGTTGATATTAATTTACTGTATTATCCGACTGTAGGAAGGATTTTGTAGTAGTATGTAGTACTAGTACCTAATAATAATATTACCGTGAACTGACATTATTGTAGAACTAACTACCTATGCGTAATTTTTGCGTTACATTACACGCACTTGGTCGTTCGTGTGTTCGGTTTTTAAGTTTTAAAATATGGCGATGTGTGGTTTTACTTATAGATTGACAAGTCGAAATCATTATGTGTACGAAAATGTTACGTAATATCTAAGTAGAATAAAAGAGACTAGAAATAAAAAGTTATGACTATAAACGTTTAATTGTATTAAGTTTCTTGATAAACCTATGATACCTATTGTGTGATTTTAGTTGTAGTAATTACTACGGCTTGGCTCTCAGGTTAGGAGGTTATGACTCCATAACCTCTCTAGTATTTGTGGTTATTATTGCACAATTACACTTTATCCCGATAGATAACAGAGGAAAACATGAGCAAAAATTATCAGTGTTTTGGATTTTACTAGCCAGTTAATTAAACAATTTAACATCACACTATATTACAGCTATCATTATAGGTATCTAAGAAAATTCTGAAGGAGTTTGAATGGCAGATGAAAATAATAAAATTAGTTAGCTACATTTTGCGGCTTTCTCTAGAAGACATCAATGGATCCCTATTGACGATTGTCATCATCCGGTGGCAAACCCCTCCTGAGACATTTCTGAGGCACTTGGTATAGCACTGGAATAATTACCTACCTAGATTTTATATAAGACCTAAACTTTAACAAATTAATTTTTATAACTAACGTAAATTGTCAATGGGATAATATTGTTATGCGCTTGACAATTAATTATGCAAAGACCTCCGATTAAACAAGGACTTGATTGAACGTCCTTGCGAACAAGTAAATAATAATACCTAATCAGTCAATGAGTTTGCACCTACTACATAGTAAAAAATCGATAAGTATTTTTTTTTCTTTAATAGTGTCACGCGTTTATTACGCGCGAACCGGCTTGAATAGGTAACAGATAATTACTTTATTACTAGGTATTAAATTATGGCCGTAGTCCTGATTACTTCCAATCAATTTTTGGGCCTGGTTTATCGATATCCTTTTTTTTATTGTTGCTAATTGAAGTATCTTTTATCATTGCCATTTATCTAGTGGCCTATCAAACGGTATTTTTGCAATTGTGTTGTGTAAAAATATAAAATTATCTGCAAGTATTTTTTGTTTTTTTCTTTTACGTAGCTTAAATTACCTGAGTCATAATGGTTCTTGCCAATTTGACGTGTAAATAAAAAAAAATACGCCAACATAAGTGCGTAAGGGTGAAATTGACCACTGAAATTACATTATTTATACACTTTTATTACATTTAAATTCAACTCCAGGATCATAACACGCAATAGAATTAATCTTACTAATGTAATGTTGCCAAAATTCATGAAAATCTAATAAAAACGCTTTGACTTTTAAAAAGAGATGTCGAAAACTGTAAAGCGGAATAATTTGAGCGAGTTGAGTATTGAAAACGAGCGAAAATAATAAATAATGATGAATAATGATTTCTAGGTCAAGGTCGGCCGTGAGAAAGTTGTTTTTCCTTCTTTTTATCAATCCAAAGCAACCAATGTGGGTACAGCAATGTAGGCATTACCTATTGCAATATTTAATAATTTGTTGTTACTATTTTATTCAATTTGTTGTAAAAAAACTAAATAGGTATTTGTTCCGATGTCTTATTTTGTACTTACGCAGTCTCATGGTGACAGGATTCAATTTTGAACACTGTAAAATAGGTATTTTACAGTGTATGAATTAGATTCTACTTATTTAATAACTCTGTAAAGAAATACACTACAATACAAATGTCACGAGTTATATTGTTTCGTTTTGAAAAATAAAATATTGAATGAAATTATTCAATGGAACTTACTTGTCATATTTGACGGAATGCCCGTTCTCCTCCCAGTAATGCCTTGTTTCCATATTCATTTGTAAGCACAACAAAAACAACAAACCACTGTTTCACAAAATAGCTGATGATAATATCAGATACAAGTTGTCTGTTTACATTTTATTCCCTTTGCGGGTAGGTTTTGTTCAGCACTTATCACAAACAATTGCACTTAAGTTAGGTCTCCGCAATCCATTTTAGATAAACGATCACAGTGAATACAAATTGTTGTTATCGTATTTAACTGCATGTATGGAGCGTGTCGCTAACGTCGTCACCGTGAGCGCTTCGCGGCCACTCTGAGCGGATGTACTCCAAACACCGGCCGGTTTCAGTCATGTGACGCGGCGGCGGCGTCAAAATATGGACGGGGGGCGTCGGAATGCCGGCGCACATTCCGATGCGTGAACTCAAAGTTCTAGGGCAAATTAAAGATATTTAGCCATTTGAATGCCTTTATGTGTGTTGAGAGCTGTATTGGAGTGTAATAATGGGCAATATGGCGTTGTATCGCTAGCTAGGAAGATTTTATTGGGTTTTGTGGGTCGGGCGCGCCGCGGCTGCCGTCGTCGCCGGGCCACGCTCGCTCGCACGTGACCACTGTGACGCGACGATTGCTCCGCCCCGCACGGCGCGAATATACTTTGCGCTTCTGGGCATACCCGACTGTTATAGTTAGCGATATAAGCGTTACGTGATTATTTAACAGAAATATTTTTGTCGTGTTTTTAATTAAACATGTAGGTAGATAGGTGAGGTAAGTACCTGTTTTGTTTTCACGGGTTGGGTAATAGGTAACTAGAAGTAGGGTACATACTTCATTTACTAATCCAATCCAATCACAAAACACTAGTCATATACACTACCTATCTTCCAGAGTTCTTACAATCGAAACAGTAAATAATAAATAATAATAATTTTTCAACTCTAAAAACTTTGTTTCATTTCAAGTAAATGTGGGAGCCCCACCTCCTCTGGGGTGCTATAGTTCATCTTCTAGTATCTTCAATGTCAGATCACCGAGGCGTGTGTTGGGCAGTTGGGCACGGCTCCGAGGGCGTGGTGTTGACGTAGCGCCCACGCCACGAGCACGTGCCGTGACAGGAGCGGGAATAGAACGAAATGGAAATATAATAGGACAAAAAGAGATAAAACAGTAGGCAGGTTTTATCAAGTTACAATACAAAGTCACTTGTTTACATTTTTCTGTCTGACATACAGATATTACAGGGTTTTATGATTCGCAGAATGGTAGTAGCAATGACTACCTATTTAATTAATATTTACACTTAACAACCTAGGCATTTTGTGAAAAGGCTAAAACACTACCCAACCGGCAACGCTCTTGCAACTTACTCCTCTGGAAGTCTGGATGTCTGCACTCTGCAGTGCCCATGGGTAGGGCAGATCACTAACCATAATCCGGCAATGGCTTATCAAAAGAAAAAAAAATATAAAAAATATTTAGGACTCGAACTTAGGATTAGGAATCGAAATGAGACCTTTTACGATAGGCGCTCTTCATGCTTGCAGTTACTTGACCATTTTGAGTACTTATCAAGAGAAACGCGAATATATGTATGTATAAATAATAATATTACCTAACTAAGAACCTATAGTTCAATTAAATAGTTATAAGTATCTACGTCTGTCGCTGAGAAGCTAACGGGTTACCGGGGCTCCGGCTCGACGTGCAGGAGAAGGAACGGGGTGGTTTTTAGTCAGTAAGAGTCTGACACTCCCTCCCGCCTCACCCAGGCGGGAGCAGTCATTCGATGATATTCCCCTCTTAAAAAAAAAATCTACGTCTACAGCTAGTATTTGTTAAAACTAAGAAATAAGGACATACGAAAACTAAGAACAAGAACCTATTATAAATAGTTAGACGCACTAGACGAGTAGAGATACCTAAGTATGTTATGTACTGTAAATGACCTTTATGAATATTTGCATTCATTAATCGAAGTGATTAATGTGTTTTGTAATAAAAAGCCTATGTCTAGAATTCTAGATACTTACTTAAATTATTTGCGGAAACTTGTACAATTATAGTATTTGCCTTGAAATCTTTAATGAAGTGCCTTGTGCTGGACAGAGGTTGGATAAGTATACCATTGTACCAGTGCTAAATGGTGATTTATTGCACTGTCAACATGGGTAGGAACAAGCTTTTGAAATAAAAATTCTTCAATAATTTACCAGACCCGACATCCATTGCAGGTTGTAGGAAACGCACGTAGTTTCACAGCTTAACAGAGGCAGTTAAGTCAAGAAAGATTCAATGCGTAACATAGTGACGTAGCTCTATCTTAGAAGTAATTCCTATGTTAACTTCAATAGGACTCATAATCCCCTGCACTTAACAGTTGGAATTCCCGCAAAATTAGTCTTTATTATTACTCTACACAATGATTAATTCTCCGTTGAAACTAATAAATATCTGCATACGATTATAGGAAATGGGCTCGTACATCACGCTGGCTACCACGAGACCACATCTTTGAATAATGACGCAACTGTGTGAGTCTCGGTCACGTCCATACTCCATTGATGTGTGATGGATGATGTTATAGAACAATGATCAACATTGTCTGATGAAGAGTACGTGGCTAAGTTACAATTGCCTGGCTAGACAAACGTCATAAAAGCTAGATAGACGATATTAGAAAAAAAAGAGTAAACTGATTGGCGATTTGACAACGGGGAAAACTATCAAAATACTACTTCCTAGCTTTTGGGGAGAACGTCAAGGAGAATGGGATTTTTACCTCGCTAAACCACCCAAATGGCCACCATAATCAACTATAAAGGACAAGACAAGGGGGTATCTCTATCACTGTGAGGACCGCCCAGAATACACGGTAGAGCATACGGTGGCGGTGCGCCCTGCGTGGGCTGAGCACCGTCGTGTTCTCAGGCATGAGATCGGCGACGGCGATCTCTCGCGTCCGGGTCTAGTTCAGACTATGGTACGGTGCGAGAAACCAGAGAAACTATCACAGATGGGGTCCAATAGGGCTGATGCTGATATGGAGCCGCGGAGGGCTTAACGGGTTGCCGTTGCCGGGGCTCCGGCTAGAAGTGCAGGAGTAGGAACGTGGTGTTTTATAGTCAGTAAGAGTCTGACACTCCGTCTCGCCCCACCCAGGCGGGAGAACTCATTGGATAATTTTCCCCCCTCAAAAAAAGGGCTAAGGCTAACTACTAAGGCACACATACTACCTATTTCCCTGTGGCTGTTCTTCTATAACTAAATGGAGAGACCTACTCTGGAGCTATCACAGTGCAACGCCTCCTTACGGCACATGCACGTCCCTAAGGAGGTTCTCGATCCTTTGAAAAACAATAATACGAGTAACATCGATATAAAAATAAATGAAACTAACATGAAAAACTGTCATGGTGATAGCAGCCATGCATAATGATGTTGAAAGTGACGCTGCTACAAAAAACAAGTAGGTAGTATTTAATATTTTTATATGATCGGCACCTGCCTTTGTTCTAATATGACCGCACGACGCTTGAAATTGATGTTATTAGTCTCAGTACACATAGGAATTATCGGAATTAGGTACTCCGTTGTCATAGGTACCTGTGTTACGTTGATAAATAGACCCGTTCACAGAATACTAACCCGGTTTCAGATTTTTATGAACGTGGAAACATTATTAAAAATAATATTATTTTATTGTTTAGATACTCTAGAAATCGAGATGATTGCACAAACCACCCTCTTTTACCACCATAGACGTAACAATTTCAATTGAATTTATATAAGTAAGTAACAACCACAAATACATTTTCAAGTAACTAAGGACTAGGGGCTTATAAAACAACAAAATAAAATAATTTCTCAACGAAACAAGGTAAATCTTTTCATGTAAAGGAGGCGTCGCCTTTTGTACAAGTAACTTATTCTTGTAACTTGTTATTCAACTAGTCCAAATATAAAGTCTGTACAAATTCCGAGTTACTTGGAATGAAACCTCACAACACGAGGCTGGTTTATTTCCGTTGGCGTGTTCAATATAAGGGATTAGTGCGTTCAAACGTGCACGGGTTAGGAATTCGTTACGTGCAAAACGTGCGGTTGTACGACGACGCTGCGGCCGGCGGCGCACGGGTTGGGGAGTGCACGATCATCATTGTTCACTCGTTATGAATGGCTCTGGTTACATGAAATACATAGGGTTGCACGTTTCGAGACAGACGTGACATAGATTGCCTAATGGTTGATGTGAATGCAGTGGTTGACGCTGCTCCGCCGGTTTATTTAGGAACGCATTAAGTACCTATTAGTACCGCCTGGGTTACAAGGTATTACAAACCATCCCCTATTTTATTTTCCTTTATGACAGACATCATTTACCTCTTTGTAGGTAAAACAGGTACTGGACCAATGTTCTTCAAGTAAACGTTATGTAAGGCTCACTGGCACTTGCCCACGCTTATCGCAATAAAAAACTATACTTACCTACTAATAATAAAAAATTGGACATAGTGGGTAAACTCTGGCACTTTAACCAATAAAAATAATAATGTAAACTTTAACCAATAAAAATAATAAAGTAAGTAAAATGTAAAATTAATAATGGTATTATTAATTATAAATAAAAAAAAGAACTGCCTATGACTGCAGACATACAGTTGAAGGCCTATCGAGCATCGTGTCTGACGTAGTCGATAAAATAGCTTTACTAGGGAACTGATGGACAGACAGAAAAACACTTTTATTTTTAAACAATATTGCCAGGTCTAATTGACTTGAGTTTCACTCTCGACTTTGTTTGGAAAGGCGTAGCTTGCAACCAAGTTCATACGTGCTCTTAAGTGGAGGCAGCTGACTGCTGCACAACACTGACAACGCACAATGTGTCGCAGGTTCAATACCCGCGCGGAACAACTTCTTGCATGACTCAAAAATTATTGTTTCGGGTGTGATTTGTAGTCCTTTCTTACCTATATGAAACTGTTTTTTTTTATATGAGCAATTAAACGAGCAGACGGATCACCTGATGGTAAACAGTCGGCGCCGCCCAAAGACACCTGAAACACCAAGGCGTTACCGGCCTTTTGGGAATTGGGAATTTGAGGATTGTGGAGGGTTCGAGGATTGGGGAGACTGGAGACGGGGGTTATTGGGCCTCTGGTACTCATCTCACTCACATGACACGACAAAACACATCGCAAGCGTTGTTTCACGTCGGTTTTCTGTGAGGCCGTAGTATCACTCCGGTCGAGCCGGCCCGTTCGTGCCAAAGCATGGCTCTCCCACACTAAGAACTGGAAGGAACTGTCCTTTGTGCGTTAGACACAGAAAAAAATCCTTTACAACTTTGTACACACGGCTACACATCGAGCTTTACATAACCAGTATAAATTGAACGTTAAATGTGCGGAAATATGATGCGACGCGACAACAGGATAAACTGGATTTGTATAGATTGATGTGTGGCCATGTGTACGTGCTAAAGTAAGTAATGCTTTCCTATACTTTTGTAAACAGATCAATGGTTATACTATGTAATATGGCCTATACTTTTGTATAAAGGTACCTTGGTAGCAAACCCATCGTTGATAGTCGCTGGACAAATATGTAGTTCAGTTGAACATATCGAACCAAACTAGCAGTTCTTCATATTTACTGATATTTACATAACTCGACATTGAGAAAAGCAGTTTGGTTACCTCGTCACCTGACTTTATAATACTTGATTTTGATTGTGTTCCGGTTTTGAGGAATATATTGCTGAATATTCAAAACTGCTTCCTTGATCGCATGGTCGCAAATGTGAATGCTAAGCAAGGGGTATCCTACAGATCAAAATATTATTTAGCTTTTTATAGTTCTACTAGCGGACCCAACAGACGTTGTCCTGCATATCCACTTGAATGTATAAACAAAAATTCATTCAAATTAGTTCAGCTGTTTAGGATAAATAACCTAAACATCGACTGCAGCGCCATTTGCCAGGCTGATTTGTGAATCTAAACCATTCCCAGATCCCCTTGAACACACAAATTTTTTTATCAAAATCGGTCCAGTCGTTTGAGAGAAGTTCAGTGACATACACACTCACAGAATAATTATATATATATATAAAGATAGCACTTGTGCCCGGTGTATGGTCATCCTCTGCTAAAGGAGCCGCATGAACCTAACTGGTCAAAGTGGTGCTACACTGAAAATGTGTAGGTAATCTAGCTTTAACTACTCCTTCCTGACCTGTTTCTCGTATAAGGCCTAAAGCGCCAGTTACTGACTATCAATCATGATTGTCAATGACACAGAGAGCCAAGACTAATATTAAATTAAAACCAATAAAATATCTCAATACTTCTATGGTTCAAGAACGGCTAAGTCACTTGTTTGTTAGTTGGTGTAGCCGTGTAGATAGTGTGTACATAGTATAGGTAACGTTGTTATACCTACCTATACATAGCTACATTCATTCATACGCTACGGTGTGTCATTCAATTACGCATTTAGATCTGTGGGTAAGTAGGTATTTCATTCTAAATTATTCTTAACCATTATTTAGTAAAATAAAATAATTAAAGTTTAAATTGTATTTATTAAATAGAAGTTATTCAAATTATTTATTAATTTGTAAGTGCTAAGCCTGGTAACACATAGAGATTTTTTCAAATGGCAACACTATATTTGACAGTAAATTGATACGTTTAGTTATTAAATTTTAACTTCCAAATAAAAATAACAGCAAAATTGAAGAAAATTATAAATAAACTTACATAATGACAATAAATACTGCATTGATTTCTGTTTTCTAAAACATCTTTGTACATAAGTATAAAGGCGTTAACTGACTTTGTGAATACTTCGACCACGTCATCACAAAGCGTAAACTAAACGCGGATTGATATCTGTCAATCAAATTGTACAGCAGATTTTCGGAAGAGGCGTTCATTAATTTACGTTTTTTGCCTAAAGCACAGTGGTTTTATCGTTAAAAATGCTTGCTATAATCAATCGTATCCTTGATTGGATTAAAAGCTTGTTCTGGAAAGAAGAGATGGAGCTAACACTGGTTGGATTGCAGTACTCGGGGAAAACAACTTTTGTTAACGTCATTGCCGTTAGTATTATCTGAAAACAATATTTTTATGTTATTTTAACTTCCTCATAGTCTTTACACAATTCTAATGCGATTTCGTATAATTATTGGATCAATTTAATAGTCTACCAACATTGTTGAACCTTTGGAAATGTTTTATAAATGATTATTTTTATTATTTTCCAATGATTATGTATCGTCTGTTAGAATTGTGTGATCTCATTGTTCATTTTGTTGTGTTTTTTGTGTCATTGAATACAAAGGAACATTGAAAAGAATGTTACACAGGAACTACAAAAATTGAGCATGCAATCTGTGCCTCTTTGCTCTGTGCACATATAAAATTAAATACATTTTAAATTACCATAAAGAAACTATTTGGCCATAGTGTACTATCCAATCAAAATTCTATTGCAGTAGATCTAAGCATGAGATATTCCAATTAACTAAAATAACTACCACCATACAATTACACAGCTATTTAATTTACTTTTAACAGCTTTCTAAATAAAAATGAGTGAAATCCTTTCAATAATTTATCACATAAAGATTCTAACAACCAAACTGGAACTAAATCAATAATTACTGTACTTACTTAACTTATCATATAATAAACATGTTGAACACAAATATGTACAGTATATATCTATGTACCTATATGGTTTTAATATATACATGAAGGGTCACATTTCAATTGACAATAATAAATTATCTCATGTCCGATTCCAATGTCAATATAATAATTCCATCCACTGTGGTTCATTTACCCTTTATCTTATCATAGAGATTCTAAGCATTCTTTATTTCAATAATTACCCATATTATGAATACTGAGAAAAGCAATGTCTTCATATTATTGTCTATTATTGTACAGTTTTGGTACATCTATCACATTTTATCATCATAATTAATCATTTATTTACTCATTCAAGTATAATTAGGTATTTAGTAATGTCTATAATTATAATATATTATTTCATTGCTTTGTCTAATTACACTGTCCATCTGTTCATTCTAATATATTGATAGAATCTTTTGTACAGTAAAAATGAGACTATGTTCGTGAATTTGTAAGTCAAGTGTAAAATATGTATTGTATTTATTTGTAGTAACAATCAATAATCCTTGACTTTAATCTCAATATGATTCATGCAATACCTACATTTTAGATTCATTGTTGACTGTGTAAACATACACAATATTCCTTACACAATAGTAAGTTTATAATTGAAATTATGACTTCAATTTTGCAGCCCACTAGATGTTTTTTAATTTAATTTTGCCTATAGTTTTTTGATTATATAATATTCTATTCTATTGTAGGTATGATTTGATCTAGTCAATTGCCTCTAGTTGTACAGACCTAGACTCACACAGTAGTAACAGTGGTAACAGACCACACTAGGATTTTTCTAGTGTCTTCAGGGCATTTAAAACACATGGTTCCAGATACATATTATACCCAAACCATGTGCAGTATGTAACCATAGTATGGTGTGCAGTAGCTGCTTGACCAGCTACGGTGTTGACTATACAATCGTGAAGTTTGTTCTTGACTGCAAAAAAAATTAAATGAGATTTCATTTCGTTAGTAATAATACAAAGAGACTTAGATGTTCACAGTTACACTATAGTTACATAGGGGCATTACAGTTAGATATATAAATCTTACAGTTTTAATTGAAATTCATACCTACATATGTAAGTTGAGGGAACTCCTCAGCGGTTACCTGTGTTTAGGTTTGATAATTTGTATTGATGAGGACTTTACACCTAGATTTGGTTTGTGGCACTGGCTTCTAACCTATTAGTGAGTGTGTAAGCTATAAGTACTTATGACCAATAATAGTTATTTTTTTCCTTTTTAGTTTTTACTTTTAGTTTGTCTTTAGTTTTTGATGTCGGTTTTTTTAAACACAGTTTTTTAATTTTATAGCAATTTTTAATTAATTAATTCGATCAAACATGAAAATAATATGTTATCAGAAGGCTTGATAACACTCCCATGAATCAGAATGTTAATTTGTTGTAATGGGAGATGTTGCTAATCTGCCTAATGTTGAAATATACTGTTACATTAGCATTTACGCACAATGTAAACTTTGCAGGCAAATATTATTATATATTATATTGCAAAGGATTTGTAACTCAAAATTATACAATTTTCATGTTTAGCTTTGTGATTAATACTAAACTTATTATCTTTAATTCAATGAATCATATAACAATAATAGTTATTGTAATTTGTATTTAGGTAAATGTACCTCTATATAATTACAATGACATATAAATGATTATCCTTGTTCTTTTCCCACAATTGTGAATGTTCACCATTTTTTATTAAAGGTTTATTTTTTTTTATTACATTAACAAAGTTACAAGTTAATAGGCCCACATAACTTTTATTACATAACTCACGTCTAAGCTATATTAGGTCCTTATATTTAAGAGTTTCTTTTATGAGATAATCCGGCAAATAAGCAGACGGATCACCCGATGATGGTAAGCAATCGTCGCCTCCTATGGACACCCGAACACCGGGCGTTACACGTGCGTTTTGGGGAATAGGAATTTGAGGATTGTTGGGGATACAGGGGATTGGCAAGGTTGGGCCTCCAGTAACCTCTCTCACACGACGAAATACAACGCACGCGTTGTTTCGCGTCGGTCTTCTGTGAGGCCGTGGTATCACTCTGGTCACAATGGGCCGCCATTCGTGCCGATGCATGGCCACACTTATTTATGTATAAGTATTTTATTATGTAGAGAAGTTAATTGTCACTAACAGAATTAGAAATGCTTTTTTTCTTTCCACAGTCCGGGCAGTTTAGTGAAGACATGATCCCAACAGTAGGATTCAACATGCGCAAAATCACCAAAGGAAATGTAACTATCAAGGTAAATAAATATTTGTATTTTTATCAGATGATATAAATAACATATCTCATTTATTTATTGTTTGAATATTAAAATTTGATAATAATTATTATTGTTTCTTAATTTGAGATTGTTTCTGGGTTCTCCTAAATCGCTGTGCAAATTTTGATTCACTGTGATAAAGCAGTAGCTAGTAGATAGGAGTCTAGAAACACAACAACCTGAGAAATAGGACTTAATGGAAGGATGGTTTTGATTTGTATTACATATTTTTATTTTAGTAACTTGTATGCATTAGATGTATCAAAATTTGCATTACACCTTTGCTGATTACTAAAGATAACTGAAAGTCACCTTCATTTGCTCATAAATCTCATTTCATTCTTAGAGATAAATAGCATGCAGGTTTCATAGTGGTTTGTGTTGTCAACACAAAATGGAGTTTTTTATTCTGTGTAAAATTGTTTAAAAGAAAATAGTAGTAAATCAAAGTAGTAGTTGTCTTTCTCTACGAGACATAAGTTTTCTTATAGGAGGAAGAAAAGGGTAGATACCCATTAGTCCCCAAGAAGGATCATCTGATGGTAAGCGATCAGCACCGCCCATAAATACCCCGCAATAGCAGCATCGGATTCTAACAGCAAACCGATGAGTTTGATCTTCAACTCCTCGTCTCCAACCACTGCTATTCACTTTGGGAATGTCGCGGAGAACCTAACGGGTAACCGGGGCTCCGGCTCGACGTGCAGGAGAAGGAACGGGGTGGTTTTTAGTCAGTAAGAGTCTGACACTGCCTTCCGCCTCACCTGGCGGGAGCAGTCATTCGATGATTTTCCCCACTTAAAAAAAAAAAATCACTTTGGGAATATAATATTAATTGTTTTCGATGCTTGTTTCTAGGTTTGGGATATCGGTGGCCAGCCCAGGTTCCGCTCCATGTGGGAGAGGTATTGCCGAGGAGTTAATGCTATTGTGTAAGTAATCATTATAAATTATAGAATATTCTTAATTGGGATGATGACAGCGTGTGAAAATTAAAAATATAATTAGTCCGTAAGTTAGGCAATGAAAAAATATTAGACACCTATTTTTTTATTTTGTCATATAATACAACAAAACTTAGAAAAACTAATCAAAGTTTAGGAGTGGGGTTAAAACGTCATTTCTACGTACAAAATGTACATAGAAGTGACGTCATGCAACATTTCAAATCTATATATCGTCGAAAGTATTTAAAATAATCTACCAGACGGACATTAAAATAAAAATTAGGCATCTATCCTATTATTTAGGTTTTAAAGGCTAGATGTAGAAGCACTATGCGTGGTGGGGTTCTCCTTTTAATGATCAGGACCCTCAATAAAGAGGAACACAGTTCAAGGAGGCGTTTGAATTCATAATGTAACTAGCTTCTGCCCGCGACTTCGTACGCGCAATCCCGTTTTCTCCCGTTCCCGTAGGATTATCAGGATTTTTTTAAGTCATCAACCTTTTCCTAATAATAACAAATACAACAAAAAAGAATTAGTGAAATCGGTCCAGCCATTCACGCGTGACCAAGGGAAAAAGAGATTCATTTTTATATATGCATATAGATAGTTTCTGTCAACGGTTTCACTCGCGATCCCATGGGATAAAAAGTAACCTATGTATGCCTTATATTCCAAGACATCTACACCTTTAAATTATGATAACAGCTGTATTAATAATACAGCTAACATATTACAGATCACAGGTAGGTCCATAATAATAAAAAAAACATAATAATAATAATGAATAAATGAATTTGATCTGTTACAAAATTGTATCCAGATTTCGACGGTTTTGACGTAATTACGTAATAAATATACACTAACTGTCACATTTATAATATTAGTAAGATTGTTGAATCTACAACGTTAACTCTCGTGTCGCAGCTACATGGTGGACGCGGCGGACCCGGACAAGATCGAGGCGTCTCGCAACGAGCTCCACAGCTTGCTGGAGAAGCAACAACTCACCGGCATACCAGTGCTCGTACTCGGGAACAAACGGGACCTGCCGCATGCACTCGACGAGCACGGACTCATCGAGCGGATGTAAGTACCTTTATTTTACGATCTCCGGCCACCGTAAGCGCGGGCCTGCGGACGGCGAGCATGGGTGGCTCCCCGTCCGACCAGAAACAGACCCGAGCGTACGGCGCCGAGCGTTCCGCGCGCGCCTCAAAGAGCCATTAGACCACCACAGATGGGGCCCAATAGGGCCAATGCCGATTCGGAGTCGCGGAGAACCTAACGGGTAACCGGGGCTCCGGCTCGACGTGCAGGAGAAGGAACGGGGTGGTTCTTAGTCAGTAAGAGTCTGACACTCCCTCCCGCCTCACCCAGGCGGGAGCAGTCATTCGATGACTTTCCCCCCTTAAAAAAAAGTACCTTTATTTTAAGGAAGGAGTCATCGTCGAATGACTCCTTCGATCCACCGTGACTTCTAGATTCACTCGCTATTAGACTAACCAGTCTGATTCATAATTGCGTTCGTGTAAGCAACGACAGCTAAATATTACGTTTATGAATCGCAAGAAGAAACATTATTGCACAATATTCAAACTCGCTTAAACGTTTGTTCTATCATTGCATAAGCTGCAATATTAATCCTAAACAGTCAATAATATTGCGCAACACGACAGTTACAAAAACTAAGCAATCTAAAAGACATTAAAAAATAATAACAAATTATTATATGTTTTTCTCCCAGGAATCTTTCAGCTATCCAGGACCGTGAGATCTGCTGCTACTCAATCTCGTGCAAAGAGAAGGACAACATCGACATCACACTACAGTGGCTCATCGCGCACAGTAAGTCCGGCAGCGCGCGTTAATCGCACACCAATATCGACTCTATGTGCAACACATCTTTAGCACTTAAGGCGCAGTTTTGCCTGAACTTTCTTCGTATTTAAAGTTCTTCGTTTGATTACATCTCTATGCGACGAACGAACACGAAATATATTCACAATATTGGTGACTTACACTGCACAAAAGACACGAGTCTTCTTGCTTCGTGAAAAGTCAAAAGACTGGCCTCGCGAAAAGACTAAATAATGCCTAAATAAATTGGACTTTGACATTTCCTAACTGGTCGATTTGATCACGAAAGTGAACTTTATGTGGTCACTTTCTTTGATTAGTCGGTTACTCTATGTATATTTGGCTACGAGACTGAAAAGGGACATTTGAAGAGACTGCCAAGTATACTACTTCACATGACTGTTTCCTAACTCTCGGTTCATTTAAGAAAGATTCGTGGGAAATGAACTGCGCCTTATAGAGACTGTGCTTCTAAGAGATGACCTTGTTGCATTGTATTGTAAGTTGCGATTACAACGGCGTTCAATACTTTATCACAGCGTATTATTTTCAAGAAGTAAATTATATTAAGAGTAGGATACCAAAAAAACGTGTTTTTTTTTCTTACGTGTTCAGATGTTTTGTATTGTTGACAATCAACATCTTCGCCTCGTTTCGAAACCAGACATTATAATTTTGAAGGAATAATATTTTAGGAATATTTTTTGGTCTTGCCTCGTATTTGAATGCGTTGTGTATAAAGTATTGTTCAAGCCAGTCGTGTCGTGATAAATAAATTTAGCTTGAGTAATGCACTCTCTAAAACAAATGTTGAATGTGGTGAATTATCTTGTCACAACACAACCGTTGGCTTCAATTTGTTTTCATTGTTTGAAAATGGTGCCAAGCTGTAATTTCATTTGTTAATATCATATAATTAATTATTATTTACATGGAATATTTATTGAAATGCAATAATTATGTGAAAAGATAATGTTGTCACATTACAAATGTACGTTCACATCTAAAGTATAGTTTCTTTTAGATAAATTTATTGAAAGACGTTTTTACTCTTCCTGTGGTCGTTTCATATATAAATCTTGAATAGTTAGAATATATATCACATTAAAACTAAAAATTAAACCTGAACATATCAATTGTATCGCGTTTAATTTACAGTTAAGTATAACATTTGGTCTAAGAGTTGCTATATTTTAGATGCAGTACTATCATAGTCTATCATGTTAGACTATTTAGATTCCTTAATAATATTAGCGTTATATATTATAAATATACTTATCTCATATTGTTAGCTAAAAAAATAAGTTTAAAGGTATCTAATGTGCGAATAATTTTGTTGTTCCCTCGTTAGGCGCAACCTGTATATAATATGAACAATCTACGTTAATTATGTATAAATTGAAGTACTGTTTTGAGGTATGGACACAATATTTTACGAGAATTGTCTATGTCAGGACCAAGAAATCGTACGAAGTGAAAAGACACCTATTTAGGATAATGTGCTTAACGATTTACAGACATAGAACTATAGGCGCATTGACCTAGAAAAGTAGATCGCATAGGCTTGTAATAAAGATTATTTTCCATTGTAAAATAGTGTCTTCATGACTCAAAAAACCAATGATCTTTATTTATTTTTATCATCCAACAAAATTATTCATACACTAGCAATGTTTTGTCGAATATAGAAAGTCACTAGATGTGTAATTAATTGAAATTGAAAACCCGCTTCGACTGCACATTATGTTTATATAAATAAACGTTTATATATAGTTGTATCTTGTAATATATTACATAGATTTGACAAGAGATGTTGGAGTTCTTATTGCATGGCGCTGGTGTCGAGAAATGTTGATTATAAAATTATATTGAAAACATTGTACACATGGCTACACATCGAGCTTTACATAACCAGTATAAACTGAACGTTAAATGTGCGGAAAGATGATGCGACGCGACACCCGGATAAACTGGTTTTGTATAGATGATGAGTGGCCGTGTGTACAAGCAATTTGCGACACTAGCGCCATTGATGAGCGTCATGCAACTAAATCAAGATGTAACCTCTTTGCTGGGAGAATGTCAGAGTATTGAGTTAACAGCGTTTAGTATTATTTAATTACGAACATTATATTTGGAAGATTATCTCAAATAGTTTCACTGAACAATTGTATTTTTAGTTGTCGAATTTAAATTATTATGATTTCCCTTCAAATAATTATGTAAGTTTACAAATAATCAACGAAATTGATTACCTTTGTACGGACTAGGTTAGTCGAGAATTATAACCATATTGAAATTAAATAAATGTTATATAATCGTTATATTATCAGAGTTTTCACACGCGAAGACAATAACTGGGACTTTTTATTTGCTCTGCGTAAAGGAAGCCATACCATGCTCAAAGAATGCCTGGTTAGGCACTATGTATGGCGCTCTTTGCAAATAGTAACAAATTGGTTTTCATGGGCAATATGTATTGTACCTTAAAACTTGGTTAGGTCAATTTTACATAGGCATAGCAGTTGTTACGCGATTTATACAATGAGGACTTTTTACCTGATCAGCCAATTATGGTTTTGTTACTTACTTAGCTCTCTCAATACTTGGCGTCAAGTCTGAAACGATCTTCAAATGTAGCATTCCAATTTTCATTAAAAATTATTTGAGGTATTTGTTCAATTATAATTATATTATTTTTATATAATGGTGCGTTTATATCGTATGGCCATAGTATAAAGAACAAAGTAGGTTATCTTCATACAAATGCTCCGCGCGCGGCTTATATGTGTGCGCCATAGTATCTATGCGTCGACGCACGCACACTTTAACAAAATCTCGACCCGTTTCTCAGTGCGCCAGGCAGGGCTGACACTGTACGAGGTTCGCGCGCGCTTCACGGCTTTTCGGCACTGTTCAATGAAATAAAAAATGTCTGATAATCGTAGAAGAACGTATTGCTGTGTGTTTGGGTGTCTTAATAATTAATCGATTCCAGAACTGTCTCTGTTCAGATTAGGTACCTATTGAACAGGAAAGGTAAGCTAGTCACTTTTTCTAGCATAATATAATTTGTAGGTACTTGATGATGAGATACCTACTTACTTATTCTTACTCTTATCATTCTTCATAGTTCCTACTCAACCAGAAATGTAATTACCTACTATACTTAAATATTATAAAAAATGTGGTATTGTATTGTTTATTTCACAGTTTATCTGATTTGTTAAGAGCGTAGCCGAGTCGCATTTTTCCATATAAATGTATTCCCAAATTTACTTTCTGAATACTATGTATAGAGCTAAAGTTTATTTTAAGAAGTTAATAATCTTTTTATAAGCTTTTAATTTTTACTAAATTTATAAATTGATAAAATATTCAATCATAATATGCTTTTCATTTCATACATTTAGATCAAGTGTCTGCTTGTTCGAAAATATTAACTAAAAGTAAAAGTGACAACCCTGGGGATCAACGCAAGAGTAGGCTAATAACTCGGCGGGCGGCCTTAGATAACCTACTGTGTTCTTTATACTATGGTATGGCTGTAACTTATCTTTTTCTATAAAATAATATAACACACGCAAAGATGTAATGAAAATCAAAGTGTCTTATTTTAACATAGCCTTTATATTAACCGTAGTCTACACTAGCGCAGAATCGAAGCGTCAATCCGAAATGTCATTGCAAATTCAATCTTCATCACCGCAGAATAATGTGTATTTTCCTTCCTGAATAAAAGTCAGCGTGAAATACATAGAATTTAGATGAGTGGGAGACGTTACTTTGCAAAGATTTGGGTTTTTATACAGAATAGTAGCTAAATGAGTAGACGAATCATCTGATGGTATGAATGAAATCGATCCCGCCCATGGACCCGCAACACTAGAGGAGTCACAAGTGCGTTACCGGCCTTTTAAGAAAAAGTACAATGGACAAAAAGCCCTAAAAAAAATTAAGGAGAATAAAAAAAAGAAATAGTACGCTCTTCTTGAATTCAAATATTCAAATATCTTTATTGCTGAACACAGTACATTTAGATGCATTGCAAGATGTTAGATGAATGCGTAGTTCACCATGTTTCACCAATCAAGGCATGCAATTATTATTCGTAAATTATAATTGACGAGTTTCAGATTACTTACAGCAATTTTATTATTTATCAGTTCAGTCAAAATTTTACAAGATATTTCATAATAAGTTTCATTGAAGGGTCAAGTGTTTGGAAACACCACTGGAGCCAGTTTTTCTATGCGAGGCAGAATTCACAATTGTTTCTAGGCAAACATATATTATGATGGCGATTGGGGAAGTGCTGTTGCGTGGACGGTTAGTGATCGGTGGGTGAATTTGTTGAGACATTTCACATCATGATGCTGAGATACCCTTCGACCCTTCGCTAATGTAGATTGACACTTAGAATTGTTGATCGTTTGCTCAGAATAACGCTGTTACAAGATATTTAGCAGGAGTTTAGACCTTTATACAAAATGTGCTTATTTATAGACTGGTTCTAATATCACTAAAAGTTTGTTTATCATGTCTATTAAGTTTGATTAATATGCAAAAACATTGCAAGTAAGTTCCATCGATATTTATTTTAAATCGATTTTAATTTTAAAGTCAGGACCTTCAACTTAGCTAACCTTAAACGTTGGATTAGTCTGATGTAGATTGTTTGTAAACATTTGTAGCTTTTCGAACAAAATAATTTAAAAAGTAATTTAAGGCCTTTTGCTATATACAATAGAGTTTAATTTAGCTTGTCTGTCGAAGATGGTCTCTGTAACTCGAGTTTGGTTCTGCTTTTATACGAATTTCACTATAACCGCAGTTTGTGGAGTGCAGTTTATTTGTCTGCCTCGCCTGAGGGTATTTGGATTAGGCTGAATCACTAAGAAACCGATTGTTTCATTCTCTTTAAGTTTATTGAAATAAAAGGCATGAATTTGAAGAAAACCCCAGTGTTTTTGTGAGTTTTTTTAGTACTTTACTTTAACATACAAAATTGAACTTTATTTGAAAGTGGTTATTTACAGTTAAACTTTGTTAAACGATGCACTCCGACTATGACACCTCGCTTTAAGTTTTGTTAGAAAATACTTTATACTATAAAGGAGGACATACACGCTAGGTTATGCATGATGGTTATAACTGTGTATGCAAAACTGACAAGCATAACCGAGCACCGATGCACCGACAACTGTACAGTTTAGTCACATACACGCTAGGGTTGTCGCGAAGAACCTAACGGGTAACCGGGGCTCCGGCTCGACGTGCGGGAGAAGGAACGGCGTGGTTTTTAGTCAGTAAGAGTCTGACACTCCCTTCCGCCTCACCCAGGCGGGGGAAGCCATTCGATGATTTTCCCCCCTAAAAAAAAACGCTAGGGCTTGCCTGTCGGTTATGCATACACGGCTAAAACCATCTTGCGAAACCTAGCGTGTATGGCCTCCTTAATACTACCTACATATTTCAAATGTATGATTTAGATAGCCAACACATAGGTACCTACCTAGTTCTTTCAATTGTATTCAAGATGTTGACCGATAAAGAAGCAATTGGATAATAGAGGTAGATACAATCTACACACGTATCAACGTCTGCAGTGCTCGTGTGTGATTACTTGATTAGTAACTATGACATAGCGTAAAAAATGTATTCGTGTAGTCTGGGGCTTCTGTGGAACATTCTCTTTTACTTTTATAAGTTTCAATACTCGACTGCCTCGTTGGCCGAGTGGTCGCAAGTGCGACTGCCGGGCAAGGGGTCTCGGGTTCGATTCCCGGGTCGGGCGAAGTATTAGGTACTGGGTTTTTTAAAAAAAACTCAGTAGTAGCACGTAGTCTGGAATTGTGCCCGGTATATGGCAATAGGCTCACCCCCTATTACATGGGACTCACAACATAAATAGTGAAAAGTGGGTGTGAACAGTGGCATAATGTGCACCTCTGCCTACCCCTTTGGGGATAAAAGGCGTGATTTTATGTATGTAAGTTTCAATATCATCATCCGCCTCTTTTCGTCTACTGCTGGACATAGGCCTGTCCAAGGGCACGCCACTGAGTCTGTTATTCAGCTGTATTCAATCACTATCGGCCAGCCACCTTGCCGATATCGTCATTCCACAGTTGCTTAGTTTCAAGTGTCAATATGTGCGACAGTAACTAACGTCGTACTAAATTATAGATTTTCTAACGAAGCCATATTTTTTACTGTTACTGCTGTATAAGGTTGCTAAGCCGACAAATGGTTCCTGTTTCTGTACTAAATCAATGTTTAGTTTCTTACCTAATAAATAACCTGACTGTTTGTACCTGGTACCTGGTACCTTTAACAAATGAGTATAATGACTCATATCATTTATTAATAAACTTTATATATGGTTCTTGCTAATCAAGTCAATATGGGCTCATGATTACCATACAATACTGGACAAAGGATGGTGTACGCAGGTAATGTGAAGTCTTGGTAGTTTTAATTAATGGGTGCTTATCTTACTTCCTTTAAGTATATAGTACAGAAAAATTTGAAAAAAAAAATCATTTTTATGGCCCTTTTGGATGGTAGCATGATATTTGATAAATGAACTATCCAATAGGTACAAATAATTTTAAATTTGAAACAATAGTTCTGGATTATTGCGTTCAAACAAACGCTTTAGCTTTATTATATTAGTATAGATATCCTCTCTAGTCATACGATAGTCAGTCAGTAGATAGTCTCTCTTTTTTATTAAGGGAACCAAAAGTTCTAGCTTTTATAAATTAACCTACTAAAGTAGTCGAGTTCCTCGTCAAATAATTACTTGAGTAAGATGAACACATAATAATTAATTAACCTTTTTTTTTTGAGGGGGGAAAATCATCCAATGACTTCTCCCGCCTGGGTGAGGCGGGAGGGAGTGTCAGACTCTTACTGACTAAAAACCACCCCGTTCCTACACCTGCACTTCGAACCGGAGCCCCGGCAACCCGTTAAGTCTTCCGCGGCTCCGTAATAATTAATTAACCTACTGTTAATTCTAAGTACAGACAAAACCAAACAAATCGTTTTATTAGTTCAGTTTACTTCTATGACTGCCTCGTTGGCCGAGTGTTCGCAAGTGCGACTGCCGGGCAAGGGGTCTCGGGTTCGATTCCCGGGTCAAGCAAAAGTATTACTGGGTTTTTATAAAATTCTTAGTTGTAGCACGGAGTCTGGAATTACGTCCGGTATATGGCAATAGGCTCACCCCCTATTACATGGGACATAGTGAAAAGTGAGTGTTACATTGTACAGTGGCATTAAGTGCCGAAATGTGCACCTCTGCCTACCCCTTCGGGGATAAAAAGGCGTCATGTTATGTTATGATAATTCAGTTTGAATCGGATAGACTCCGTAAATAGAATGTTGCAATGCAGTATGCACTACGTGCAACTATGAGATCACAGATATTCGTTTAGTATACATAGAATGTTTCCTGTTTATGTATTGTAGTCGACGCGTGTAAACGCTAGTTATCTAGACCTAACACACGTCTTAGGGCTAGATTCTCTTTTACAACTTTCTGACCAATTAAACTCAAACTCAAAAGCATATATTTCAATTAAACCATAATTTGGTACTTTGAAACCTCAACAAATATGAAATAAATAATAATAACCATAAATAAATAATAATAATAACCATAATTTGGTACTTTGAAACCTCAACAAATATGAAATAAATAATAGTCTGTCAGTCTGTCCGTCAGTGAAGCTAGGCGCTCGTTCCAAAATGTCGATTCGAGTGGAGAAGAACGAGCAAGAAACTCCATTCGTTACTCTTTTAAAAAAAGTCTGTTTTACATTGCTCTGATACATATTACAATATTGTACACACATGTGAGAATAATGTAAAGACATACCTGACGCAACGTACAAATAACAGAACGTACTAAAAAAAAAGTACTTATTTAGTTTTATCTTCAACTACCTGGCAATAGATGGTGGTAATTATCCAGACAACATAGGATGGCAAATAACCCTTTAGGAATCAGTATCAGTAGGTAGGTTATCTTTAAAAACTTACCTACAAGATACCGTATGCTGTAGTTGAAGTTTCAAAGACTATAATGGTTGAAACATACATTTACATACCTAAACGAAAGCTGAAAATAGTTCAGCTTTATTTTAAGAAAACATACAGCTTAACACTGAACACTAATGAAATATTCATCTCTGTAAATATACCTTCTATAGAATAGAATGATTAGGTACACGTAAATATTTGAACTTCGCTAAAAATCGCGAGTTACTCACGTGAATATACCTACTGAGAAAAACTCTACTAGTTTCGAACCGCAGAGGGGTTCTTCCTCATGAGCAGCGCGGTCGCAGCGATGTAGCTAAACTGTACTTTAAACGTTAATTTTTTGAACAATTGCCTGATAGTTTCGCAATCTAGTCTCTGAAAGCGGAAAGATTGTATGCTATAAGTCCGGTAGGGACCGATGTTTCTTACCACCAGGTTCACCGGGCGGAAAAATGTTCACCAGGTTTCGCTAAAAGGTTAAATTAGCCGAATGAGGCCGGTATTACCCATCTCTGAGAAAAACCGAAACAGAGGTCAAAATCTCATTGAAAGCCCAACTTTGTTATACATAAGTGTTGAAGTACCTAATCACATGTGCTATCGTGGGTACTGTCTACGTCATACTGCGATAGTGAATTCATTGTGCATAATATAGGTAGGTACCTATATTATGCACAATGAATGACATAGGTATGTAGGTATGATACGATTAATTGCAGCAATGTTGAATTACCTACATTGTACATATTATTTGCTTTTTATTTATACTTAGGTACTTAACAAAGCCGAAGTTTGTCTGTTTGTTTGAACGCGCTAAGCTCTTGAACTAGTGGTTCGAATTGAATAATTGTAATAAGAATAGTCTTTTTACCGATGAAGGCTATAAGCTATACAATATCACGCTACGATTAATAGGAGCCGAGCAGAGCGAGTGAAACCGAGCGAAAGTAAGTGGCTAGTAGG
Source organism: Spodoptera littoralis (assembly GCA_902850265.1). NCBI lineage: Eukaryota > Metazoa > Arthropoda > Insecta > Lepidoptera > Noctuidae > Spodoptera > Spodoptera littoralis. The sequence goes on along the minus strand of LR824535.2, from coordinate 2,347,654 downwards.
TAGTTATTAAGTTTGGTTACCTATCTTATGTAGGCATTCTGGTGGTGGTGGCTGGCCTAGGAGACGAAAGGAAACCACAGACGTTGCTAGGAATAAAAACCATTTAATGTAATAATAAAATAGACCATAATTTTATAGGAATTCATAATTATGTATACAATAGGTAGGTATTTAGTCAATGCTTACCTATGCACTATAAAAATATTAATACATATTCATAAAATACCTACATTAGATTCTCATAATTACCGGATAATAATAATAATAAAAACAATAAGGAAACAGCGAGATGTTTTGACTTATAAACGATAGTAACTGTAATGAGGACGTTTGATGCAGTAACGTGCCTCGTGACATGTTAGGGCGATGCCCCATTAGAGCGAGATACTTTTTGTCCATTGCGCTGCATTGCGTCGCGTCGTAGCAACGGAACAATGCATTGCACACCCCACCAGGGTTGTAAGGATGATGACGTCGCAGATATAAACGAGAAAACAGTCCGTCAACGCAGCGCATCAGCCTACCTCCCGCTTCGTTGCTTGTCCGTCGATTCGTTGAAACGTCGCGAGGGACGACGCAACGGTGTACTAGGGCATGCCACAAAAACTATATGATAAACGCCGTGACGACGCAACGCACTAATAGGCATGTTGTCAGCGTCTCTTTTCTAATTCTTCTGTTTCAATTTTTCAACTCTTTATATTTTTATTACTTCCACTGTCTCACCTAATCAAGGTGTCTTTTTTATTTTTTATTTATGCTGCACCGTGCCTGGTGCTAAATAAATGTTTTTTCTTTCTTCTTTCTTTCTTTCTGTCTAATGGGGCGTGGCTCTAACATGAAGCGGGCGTGGAACGTTGCAACACAGGTAACGTATTACCTATGAATACATAACATTATTGTCTTGGGTTACGTTTTAATTTTATGTCTATAAAGAAATCATACAGTTATATTATTATAGTTATATCTTTCGACTGCATGATTGGCAATTTGCCTGTGTAGTACATGTGTAGCTGCATATATGGCGTATGCTCCTGTACGGAACAAATATTTGCTTGAATCTACACTAGTCAAAACAAAATAAGGGCCACTTGTTATTTTTAACAGCGGTAGCGATAATTTATTTTTTCTGCGTACTCAAGTAGCTGAATGGTTATTGTAGCGTTACCTTATTTGTTTACAAACATTTATTTAAGTGTTCTACAGGCATAACTCTGTGAAGTGAGCAGTTTTTGATAATTTAATGTACCCACTTGATTTTACCCGATTTTAAGATGGATTTTAACTCAGTCAAACTGACGATTCTGTCAAGAACAGTTTAGTTTTGTTTTACTTCTGGCTGAATTATTTCTTTAACAAAGATATGCCGAGAATCCGACATCATATAGACTTACCAACCGTAACTAGGGCCGTAACATTACTTCAAGAAGGCCATTCGCAGCGTTCTGTTGCGATGCAGCTGGGTTTTTCCCGGCGAGCAATTCAGAATGCTTGGTATCGATTTCAAGAGACTGGGAGACTAACCAGGAGACGGGGATCTGGCAGAAATCGAGCAACTACCGCACAGGAAGACCGCTACATACGTTTGACTGCGCGCAGAGAACGCTGCATCACAGCCCGTTCCTTACAAAACCGTTTGCGGCAGGCTACGGGTACACGTGTTAGCGATCAAACCATTAGAAATCGGTTACACGAGGACCAGCAGTTCTCTAGGAGACGTGTAGTGCGGATACCATTGACTAGTGCTCATCGTGCAAACCGATTATCGTTCGCAAGGCAGCATCTGGCATCGGATATGAGTGAATGGAGCACAGTATTGTTTACGGATGAGTGCAAAGTAAATTTTTTTTGTGATGACCGTCGTATTAGGGTCTGGAGGCGTGAAGGCGAGCGATTTTCGGATGCTTGTATCCATGAAAGGACAGATTTGGGGGCCCTAACGTTATGGTGTGGGGAGGAATCTCTACATCTGGTAGAACTGAGTTGATAATTCTCAATGAAGGCACAATTACAGCTCAATGTTACATCGAGGAGGTCATAAGACCTCATGTGGTCCCATATGAACAAAGAATCGGCGCAAGATTCCGTCTGATGCACGATAATGCTCGCGCTCATACAGCTAGGGCCACCAGAGAAGCTATAGAGGAGGCTGGTATACAGGTGCTGCCCTGGCCTGCAAACAGTCCGGATCTCAATCCCATTGAACACATGTGGGATTTACTCAAACGCAACGTTCGAAGCACAAACCAACCCGTGCACAATGAAAGACAGCTAATAAACATTTTAAAATCAAGCTGGGAACAAATTCCTCAAGAAACAGTGGTACACTTGGTGGAGAGTGTACCATCCAGGCTTCAAGAGTGCATTAGAAAACGAGGAGGGCATACTAAATATTGAGGAGTTACAATTCAACCAATATCTGATTTGTTTATTTTTTTACTTGATTCTGATTTCATACGTTTTGCTTGCAAAAATGTTAGTTTTTCAGAAAAAAATGGTAATTTTTTTTTTTGGAATGTGTCTTTCATCATTTTGTGTTGTTAATAATAAAAAACAGTTAATTTATCAAATCTAATCATTAATCAACACTTAAACCTCAAGATTTCATGAGGAAACTATAAAAACGTGGTGGCCCTTATTTTGTTTTGACTAGTATATTTCGAGGTTTCATTATGTGAATAAATTGTATTTATATTAACGCATTAACATTTGCAAAATCGGTGGAAATTCCAATAATATAAGAGTTACGTCACTGGTGGAGTTCACATTCCAATACAAATTCATAATATAAATAATTTGCACATATATCCTCAGAAATCGTAAGATCAAGCAAAAAATGATCTCGTAAAATTTCATTAAATTACTCATGCAATTTAATTGATCTGGATCAGATCATCTAACTGGATAACTGGACTACATGTCTTTTGTGACTGACTGAAAGCCATCTCAATTTTGTTCATTCTACATTCCAACAGACTAACTCTGTCTGCTAGCTTGTTCATTTTACCTTCCAGCTCTTCAAACTTCTGGTCTCTTTCGTTATTGATACGCAACGAGTCGAGTTCGTCCGTCAACGTTCTTAATTGGCTGGACAAGGCGCTGTCCGGCGGAGACGACTCAAAAGAAGAGACAGAGGAACTCGTCATCAACAAAGGTTCCAGCTCCCCGTGTTTCAAATAAAACTCAGACTTTTTAAACTCTCTCATTTCCTCCGCAGTCAACAATGCCCCGACCACCTTTTCAATATCATTCGCGTCGATAGCTGCAATCACATTCTTTAACTTATCGCAATAAATCTTCTGTAAACTTTCCCTCAGCCCGCCAATCAAGTTGTGGTCGCAGTTCCAAAAGAAGGGAATTTCTTTCTTTTGGATGGCGACGTAGAACTCCTCCACCATCGTACGGAACAGCACACTGACTTTGTTCTGCCAGTAAGCTTTGTCTTGTGTTTCGTACACTTTCTTTAAGAAGAGTGATTTGATGTAATAGCTAGCAATAGCTCTCATCTCCAGCGCATCTCGTAACTTTTTCACCTAAAATTATTTCAAAATGTTTAGTTGGAAAAATATTTGGTTATCTTCCTGAGACGTTTTTGCAAGTTGAGTTTTTGAGTAGTATCTTACCAGTCGGATAGTTGTCTTCAACGCTTTACAGTCTTTGATAATTTCTCTCTCCTGTTCTTGGAAGGACAGGCGCCAGCAACGGTTCTTTAGGGTATTGTCACTTAGAGCCTTGTTAGGCTTGGGAACAACCAGCCAGTCCTTCGCTTGAAGTCCGTCGATTACTCTAAAATAACAATGCTATACTTAGTTAAGGCAATCCGAATCTAGATACCTAACTATTATGATTCACATAGGTACTTTACAGCAATACCTAGGTTTTCATTCACTGAAAAAACTTGAAGGTGATAATTTGGTTTTATATTGTTTTCTATTGATCCACATAAGTAGATAGTTGTTTTGTAAAACTATCAAGTATTATTTAAATGCTAACTAACCTGTAACCTTCCGGTGCGCGAGGATACATGAACTTAATGACCGGTACCAAGTCTACATCCAGCGCGTACTTCTCAGTTCCCTCGTCGTTTCTAATGTTAAGCGTGTAGGCCGGTCCTGACTCCTTGTACGTTAGCAAGTAGACGTCCCCGTTCACCGTAACCTTTCCCTCCATAGCGTTCAGCGCTTTTTGGACATTCTTGTGCATCCACTGACGGAACTTATTCTGCAGTAAGTACTTCTCAGAGTCCCGCCACTCCCGCGTCACCTTGTGCGTCTTCTCCCAGTCAGGCTGCTTGTCTAAATTATCAAAAGCACTCGTGATCTTCAGCTTAACGAAACCCGGCTCTTCATTCTCAATGATGATGTCCGCGTAACTGATTGGTAGCCGAATTACGATGTCCATGTCGAATTCATCCATCTTGCCCACTTTGATGTTGTCGGAGACGCTTCCACCGTACATGATCTGGTAGATGGTCATACGTTGTAGATGTAGCCACGATGAGTGGCTACACCTACAATGCATGGCGTCCCGTCGCAGCTCTATAAAAATACTATTGATCGAATTTCAATACATACATACTGTTTAAGACTAAAAGCTATTTAGTTCACAATTTACTAACAAATCGTTGCTGTAATTTGTAGCTACTCTACTTATGTAAAGTTAGGTGCTTCTAAACGAGTTCCATTTTTATGTACTATACTGCATTATTGACTTTTTGCCAACATGGCTACAGCCAACGTTCAAAAAAAAGGCAGTTTAGAAGTACCGTTATTAAAGTACAGTAATAAATTTATGGAGCAACAATCGATTTTGTGTAAAATGTGAATTAAATTGCTTTTAGCCCTACAATTATGGATGTATGTACACGATATTTGACAAATAATGATTTTTATAAATAGATAAACGGGACAGAAGTTACATAAATAAAAACATTAAGTCACTTCAGTATTTACCTGACTGCCATATTTCTTGAAATAATTACATTGTTCGCCCATCTTCTGCTTGACTTGATCGAAGACGCTCTTGAATACATTCTGTGACTTCTTAAAATCATCATCTTTGATCGAGATGAACTGCTTGAACACTTCTCCGAGGTACAAGTCCAAACTTCTCTTTTTCGAAGCCATGATTCACTGAAACAAAAATAAAATCTATTTACAAAACAATACTTACGATAAATAATTCTTCATATTAAATTGTACGTTTGCTAACACACCCACGACACAGAAGAAAATCTAACACCAAAATCCTACAATAAGTAAAAATATAAGTTGGGTTAGCTCAACCGATTTTCACAATTGAAATAAATTGTCTACAAAAAATTAGAAAGACGTTCCCCCTTAACGTCTGCTAACAGAATGTCGTTCGGTAAGTAATGGGGTCCCTATTTCTTGATCATCTGAAGTAAATATTATTGTTTTCCATTCGGCAAAAAACAATAACAATAATAGAAATGGATAAAACCGCAGTGTCGTTGGTACTAAACGTAAAATACGTAACTATGTAGATATATATGACGTATTGCAACAACAATCGTCATTGTTGTGTCGTTACATTAAGTAATTGTTGCATTTATTTACTAAACTTCAATATCTACTGTACCTACTTCAGATACAGTTTAAGACGAACTTAATTTCAGCATTGTATTTATTACACAACACAACGTCACGTTTTTTTTTATTACCTACACAAAGGGATTTTACAAGACGGGCTTTAAAAAACATAACAACGTCACTGCTTTTATCCACGAAGAGGAAACAACATATTATTAAGTATTATCTATTGTTTTATTTACATTTTTAACTAGTTACGCAATGAGTTCCATGTAAAAAGGGAGTGTCTATTGTCATACAATTATTGAACACTATTAACATAACATAACATCACGCCTTTTATTCTCGAAGGGGTAGGCAGAGGTGCACATTATGCCACTGTACACTGTAACACCCACTTTTCACAATTTATGTTACGAGTCCCATGTAATAGGGGTGAGCCTATAGGTACGCACTATATGTTAACTGCTGAGAAAGTACTACGTTATCGATATTACTGGGTCTTTAAGACTTTGACTGCCAATAAAAAACTGTTGAAGGTAAATCCTCCGCTAACGCCGGTCACCCGTGACCCCCATGGCGTTTAACGTGTTAAAAAATATCTCTGTGGTATGTTACATACCACCAAAACTGACCCCTTACTTGTACTGTTAGGTAACACTTATAAATATGTGTAAACAAAATATGAATTATCTTAGCTTATCGGTTTCCCAGTATTGTCCCGAAGCGGTCACCGGTGACCGCTCCCCACTTACTATTATAGACCTTATTTCCGAAGTTTAGAGACTACTTTTGTATGAACAAATGTTGTGGATTTTTCATAAATTGTTGGGGATTATAATAGTAATCTTGGAGAAGTTTGTGAAAACGGGCAATCGGGCATTAAACAAAGAAGCAAGGCACGTCCAATATAATAGATGCTTGTGCTTAAAGTACCACTTACTGATACCAAGTACCAACAAGCCATCAACACTCAAAGGACATGGCAGTATTAACTTAATGGAATGAGATAATGTTTAAAACCTCAACCTTAATACAATGTCATAAAGTCCATATTTTATTGATTTTAACATTGTTTAATTCTACCACACACTGCCAGTGAAAAATCTACTTTATGACACACATATAAAGTTGACTTCTATGTCATCACGGTGTTTACTAACTGGAATTAACAGTAGTGGTTTTATTTTCCTTATCTAATCAATATCTATGTGGTAGTTATGACCTCTGTGGATTTATTTTATGTATCTAACGAGATGTATCATGTACTCTTACTGCTATAAAACTGAAAACTAATACAATAACAATGATAAAATAACATAATCTAAATTGCCTCTGTATTAAGTTGTTATTATTATTGAACTTGGATCTGGTTGGAGAATCGTTGGAACTGAATTTGTCCAACAACTGCTACTAGCCACCGAGATATGGACTGCAGCATTTAAAATAATTAGCATTATGGCATAGCACTCTTATATTCACAATAGCTACATCTGCCCTGTTTCACCCGCTCTGCTCGGTTCCTCCTGACCGTAGCATGATGTTATATAGCTTGTCTGGATGGCCTAATGGACTATCCAACACAAAAAGATTTTTTTCAAATCAGACCAGTACTTTCTGAGATTGCGTCTAAAAAAACTCTTCAGCTAAAGCTGCTTACTATATACAAATATAATCATCATTATCAACAGCCTTTAAATGCCCACTGCTGAGCAAAGCCTCTTCTCACAAGGTTTGAGCATTAATCGCCACGCTTGCTCAATGTGGGTTGGCAATTACAAACTTATATTTAGAAATTATAAGCCCAGGTTTCCTCACGATGTTTTCCTTCACCGTTTGTCAGTGGTGTCTAGATAATCTTAGGAAGTACATATAATTCGTAAAAAAAGTCACATTGGTACTTGCCGTTTGTAGGTTTCGAACCCGCATCCTCATACATGAGAAGAGGGCGTCTTAAACCTCCAGGCCACCACGACAATATACCATCTAAATACATATAAATATGTTCCACATTACAACCTCGTTAGTCTAGTGGTCGCAAGTGCGACTGCCGGGCAAGGGGTCTCGGGTTCGATTTCCGTGTCGAGCAAAGTATTACTGGGGTTTTCCAAAAAAATCTCAGTAGTAGCACGGAGTCTGGAATCGTGTCCGGTATGTGGCAATAGGCTCAGCCCCTATTACAATGGACTCATAACATAAATAGTGAAAAGTGGGTGTTAAATTGTACAGTGGCATTGAATGCCATAATGTGCACCTCTGACTACCTCTTCGGGGATAAAAGGCGTGATGTTATGTTATGTTATTTCCACAAAATACATTAAAATAATATAAAGGAAAAGAAAATAAATAAGTATGTACATCTAAAAATAATCTACTCATATTTATATGTTATTAAGTATAAGATTAACATTATGAAATAAATAAAATAGTACATATTTGATTTGTATATTGATTAGATTTTTCACTTTGCTTGTTATATTAGAAGTTTGCCAAAAGTAACTGACAAAAAGATGTTCTATATTTAAACACGTTTGTCTTAAAAAAAATTACAATTAGTAATAACATTGCATTGTATGTGTATGTGTAAACATAGACAAGACATAGTGAAATATATTTAAATAATTCTTTATTATTGAAGTAGGCTATCGGTTTTATCTAATATTATTATTAATCTATGTTTGTTTATCAAAGTATCTGTAGATTAATAATTTCATTGTGTTGGTGCAGACCTTTAGTGGAATTTCATCATGTTGTATTACATATTGGACAAATTCTGTTGCAATTTGTGCATTTCGGTACAGTAATCGTTGAATTTAACTGTAGATGAAATAGTTGTATCATAATTAAAGGCAATACATCAATTTTTTAATACAAATATGACTTTGACTGCCAACAGAAAACAGCATGGTGCTTATCAAGTTAAAGAGGGTAATATAATTAACTCATCGAGTACCGTATTTATAGACACAATTAAAGAACAATAGGTTGCAGTCACCAGTGACCACTTGGTGTTTGACAGTTTAAATAAGGGTAGTTATAATTAACCTTTCAACCGTCACATCAAAGAAGCAAAGAAGTGCCCTCAGCACCAGCTAAGAATTCATTTGTAACCGCTTGGATCCACCAATATGAGATAAAATAGAAAATACATTGTCTCGCGTGGATCCATGTTTATACACACGAAAGGTTAAATAATATTTTATAATATGTATAATGTTCAAGTCAGTCATGCATGTAGTTGGCTGTAGTATGCTGCACACTTTTTTGTTTGTCCTATGAGTCTGGCAGTCAATAATAGTGCTAAATAATAGTGCTTTAGGATAATAGTGCTTTAGGATACTCCTACTAATACCTAATGCTTTACGGGGAATTTATGGATGGAAAACAAGTGTCATATTCTAGTTATCCAATTAATACTAATATCTAAGTACAATCCTATTTAATCTTCATTTAAATTCAAAATCGTATAAATCAGAAGATTACCGAGTTACTTCTGAGTACATTCTACAGTACTAACAAACTGTTCCAATAATAAATCCTACTTCGATTGCAAAATTGTTTCTTGTTCTTCTTGTACTTGTAATATTTATATGTATCAACGATCTCGGAAAATGACGTTTACTAAAAAAATAAGGGGGAAAGCTCGGTCATCCAGACATAATATGTGAATGGAATTAGTTGAAAATGTCATAAAACATCCCGACGGAAAGCTACATGTTGCGTTGAATTGAAAGTGTGTGACAATAAATACATAGTTAACTACTATTAGGACCCTTACTTTATCCAAAATATTTGGAAAGCCATCAATCATTACAATACATTCTTCTAAGATTTAGTTGCTATTTGCCACTGTTTAGTATGCTTGATTATAAACATTGTAAACAAACTCACCACTTTAAAGTATTTAATCCAACTTTCGTAGTGCTATTGTGCATTAAGTAATGTTATATTTTATCAATTTCTCCGCAGTCAACCGCAATCTGTGGACGTTGAAACTAAATTGTTTCATGTTTCCACTTAAAGTCAATGCAACTTTTAATAATACACTCGAAAACTGGGATTTCCTAAAATCACTTTACAGTGTTGACGTTTCTAAAGTAAATGTTACCCACAGCGCTCCCCCATAAATTACTAACAGTTGGTGCAAATAAATAACAAAATCAATCTTATTAAAACTAGTTTTTCAATTAAGTACATAATAGTTTTACAAACTTTGTAAGGATTATGATTATGTTACATAGTTTCAATCTGAATTCTGATCATTATAGACTTTGTGTGCCTTCAATATTACTTCCAAGGAGAAAGGTTATCAAGAAAAGATAAAAATATAATTTTAAGGTTTTCCCCACGTTATCTAAATGTTTTTTTGCTTAGCCAACACCATATCAAATGTCAAAACTCAAACTTAGATCACTGTCTTTTTAAATAGCAAAAAATGTTTTTGAATATAAATAAAAAAATATTTATTTTAACAAGCATATTGATGAAATAATATTTTAATTCAAGTAAATGAAAAGTATTAATTATATCATGTTTATAATTAAGTTTTGTGGTATATTGGTCATATTACTTTCTCATAATCACGTAAAAATGAAAAACCTGTAAAATAAAATATTCAAATTACTCAATGTGCAAAGAAATGTAATATTCTCATTATTTTCTCCGATGATAACAAAATATTTCTAGACTGTTCTCGAATCTTGATCAAGTTCATTTATCAAATTTTTGGGAATCCCCCGATAACAGAATAGTGTTGCCGACACTATCGCTTAATTTTTATTACCAATTTGTCAGTTTTATAAGAAAGTATATCATTCTCTAAAAGTAAAAATATTATGAAAAAAAATAAAAAAAATTAATGATTATATTTGTTGATTTTTTTATTAAATCCATCTAAATAGGGAATTATTACGAGCATTATTTTCAAATAAAATACGTGCTAATTTAACATACTATCAGTAGGAATTACAATTCGTGTGTGTGATCACCAGTTTGTTAAAACATAGATAAAAATTGAGGTTCTTTGTTATTTAGACACAGTTTCAGATTACAGTTGAGGTGTTCGTTGATTAAAAGATTTAAACTTTGAGTATTTTAATTTCATACTTAGTGCATTGAACATCACATTTGGTAAGTAAAATAACTAGTACAGTGTAACCAGCAAATCAACCTACTCTAATGTATTAATTTTTGTCATTAGATTTTCGACTTAATGTCTAAACAATAGAGTTGAAAATCAAATAAAGAAATTGTACAGAAAAGAGTAGGTTGATCTGCTGCCCACTTTTTAAGTTTACAAGATTTTATGATTTAATTAATATTTTAATAATAATAAGTACTTACCTAGTAGTTTGAAAAGAGACTTTTAGCTTAGTTTAAGTTCTAAATTGACACGAATACGAGTACTGACGAACCCTGTAAGCGCGTGCGTACACCATACACCAACACTAATGAACTAATTTGGCGTACACATACATAGTTGATATCTCAAGAATTAAATTTTTTCTAAATTCTAATTTATGAGAGGTTTATAATTAAGTTTTGTGGTATATTGGTCATATTACTTTCTCATAATCACGTAAAAATGAAAAACCTGTAAAATAAAATATTCAAATTACTCAATGTGCAAAGAAATGTAATATTCTCATTATTTTCTCCGATGATAACAAAATATTTCTAGACTGTTCTCGAATCTTGATCAAGTTCATTTATCAAATTTTTGGGAATCCCCCGATAACAGAATAGTGTTGCCGACACTATCGCTTAATTTTTATTACCAATTTGTCAGTTTTATAAGAAAGTATATCATTCTCTAAAAGTAAAAATATTATGAAAAAAAATAAAAAAAATTAATGATTATATTTGTTGATTTTTTTATTAAATCCATCTAAATAGGGAATTATACGAGCATTATTTTCAAATAAAATACGTGCTAATTTAACATACTATCAGTAGGAATTACAATTCGTGTGTGTGATCACCAGTTTGTTAAAACATAGATAAAAATTGAGGTTCTTTGTTATTTAGACACAGTTTCAGATTACAGTTGAGGTGTTCGTTGATTAAAAGATTTAAACTTTGAGTATTTTAATTTCATACTTAGTGCATTGAACATCACATTTGGTAAGTAAAATAACTAGTACAGTGTAACCAGCAAATCAACCTACTCTAATGTATTAATTTTTGTCATTAGATTTTCGACTTAATGTCTAAACAATAGAGTTGAAAATCAAATAAAGAAATTGTACAGAAAAGAGTAGGTTGATCTGCTGCCCACTTTTTAAGTTTACAAGATTTTATGATTTAATTAATATTTTAATAATAATAAGTACTTACCTAGTAGTTTGAAAAGAGACTTTTAGCTTAGTTTAAGTTCTAAATTGACACGAATACGAGTACTGACGAACCCTGTAAGCGCGTGCGTACACCATACACCAACACTAATGAACTAATTTGGCGTACACATACATAGTTGATATCTCAAGAATTAAATTTTTTCTAAATTCTAATTTATGAGAGGTAAGCGTGTGACTTAAACTGGGGATGAGGTATATACCTGCAGGTACTCTGTACTCTGTGTGTGTAACCTTACCTTACCTTTAAATATACCTAAATCTGAAAGTTACTAAGTTTATAGAAAAATAAATAGATTGTATTGATAATACATGTAAAATGTAATGCGCGACTGGGTTATTTTTATATACGGTATCCACCGCGTGCGCTTTATATTTTATATTCTATTCATTGTATGGAATATGAAGACCTATTATTTTAATTATTTGCTCTAACACACCTTTCAGAGAAATTTCATTGCACTCACACATTCACACATTGCTAAGTTTTTATGTAAATCACTTTTATAATTGCAGTAAAATGAATAACAACAACAGGAATAATAATAATAATAATCCTGAGGAAAATGGTGGTCCAAATCCATGGGCGATTGCAGCCGGTATTGGGCTGGCTGGTGCCATAGTGGGTGGAACCATATCATATCTGATGAGTGGCTCCGAGGAGAAGGAACCAGAGCACCGTAGTCCACGATCCCCCGGTGTGGAGGATAGGATGATAAGGAATACGGCTAGTACCAGCAGGTCTAACGACTCCGAGGATACTTCCGTATCTTCGTATCTTTCCGATTTGTTAGGAAGGATGTCTACGTCACGGTAAGTTCTAATCCTAACTTGTCATGAAAACAGCTGCAAAGCAAAGGAAGTCTTCTAGAGGTTCCCGATTGCGTGTCTCTCTCATTTACTTTTGATAGAGAGAGATGGATTTTTGTACTATTTTCACTCTTTTCCCTACAGTAGATAGGTAGTGTAATTCCTTAGGTACTAGGTACGTGTGGGAAGTGCTGGGTGCTTACTCTTGAATCCAATTCCGATCGATCGATATTGGTATTGTGAATTTTCGTACTCTTGAGTTACAAGTTACAACACTAGCGCCCATTGCTTTCGTATTGCGTGGATATTGAATGAACTAAATGGTATTGAGTTTGGCTTTATATTCCGTACTCTAAATGCTATTTTAACAGCTACGATTGTGGTTGTATAGTGTTGACATTGAATACTTATTGAGATTTTATTGGATTGAAATTGCATTGACATTTGAGATTGGTTTCAAGAATAAGCACCCTGTTCTGCATGGTACAACTATTTCTTAGTTCTTACACTACGCCACGGGGCGCTCGGGGGCGGTTCGACTCCAGTATTGAATATACCTGGAATGCATTTGTTACACCTATAAATTATTGCTCCGGGTACGGTACCTCCTGATATGAAACTATGTAGTTTTTTTGTAGACAAACACTCAAGGCCCTATAGAAATCAAGTGTAGAGTAAAATAGATACTTGTTTAAAAAAAACAAAATACAAAGCCCTTTACAAGTACCACAGCACACACTTATGATAAAATTTCAGCCATTAGTTTCGTGAACAAGTGCCATATTGTATAACTTGCAGTGTTAAAACATTAAGTGTTTAGCCATTTAAAAAAGAATCAATCACTTCACCTCTTAACGTTGTGTCGATAGTTTACAATATAGTTGGTACCTACTTAGGTAAGTGCCAAAGATCTTGAAAAAATATTCGAAACTCTTGAGACTGTACTTAAGAGAAGAGCCATAAATCTCGAATGTAAAAACTTGGAAGTTGAGATTATTCTCAAGCTAATTTAAGTTACTGTAAGTTAGTTAAGTTGTTTGAGTCAGTATCTGTAAAGTCATTCGTTCACAAGTCACCAAATCAAGAACACGCGTATTATTTGGCCGTATCATTTTTTAGTGAGTTAAAAATGTCATTCGATATCAGACGCGTTAGTACCAGTTTGTTGGTTTGTTTGTTTTGATTGGTTGCTTCAATGGGGCCGGCCAATCAGAGTGCCGAACGCATACTCGTTACGAATACTTTTAACGTCAAACAAGCTGGTACTAAGGCGTCAGGCTGCAATATTGTAAGGTTGTCTATGAACGAGAAGGACTTGGTTGGTGGCGAGAAGTTAGCTTCATACCTAGTCAGAGTTTCAGTTTTAGTAAATTAAAAACAGAATAAATCAGCGTAGTGAAAGCGCATTGCATAATATCTAAAAGTGACGTCATTTTTAGCGGGGGCCCTTCTATATCTACGATGAGTATTGAAGAGTGCCAGAACATTCCTGAAAACCCAGTGATTACGAATCTTAACTCGTTGTTGTCCGACATACACGTGCGGTACATAAAGTTGAGCGACTTCGGCACTCATTATAGAGTGTTTGACACGATCTTCCAAGCTGTGCACAAGAAGATGAAGGAAGTCGACCCCTACTACCAGAAGTATTCAAGCACGGTGCGTATACCTATGTACTTATAATCTTACTAGCTTTTACCCGCAGCTTCGCTCGCGTCACAAAAGGATAAAAGTAGCCTATGTGACATATACCAATACACACAGCGCCATCTATACCAATTCTTTTGCTTTCCCTCGGGAATATCGAAATTTTCCGGGATAAAAAGTACCCTATTATTGAATCCGGACTTCTAACTTTACGTCTGCAAAAATTCAAAGCAATCGGTTTAGTAGTTACGGCGTGAACCCGGAACAAACAAACAAACTCACTTTCCCATTTATTATATGTGTCGACGTGAATACTTTATTTTCATAAGAGATGGGGTTGTTTAGAAAATCGGATTTCAAATGTTGGTTTACTTAATTTCGTTTATTTCACCTCTACAAACAAGTGCACTCTTAGTTATTTGATGTAATCATTGTAATACTTGAATTAACATATTAAATATATTATCACTCCTTTTATTCCCCCAAGGGGTACACAGAGATGCACAATTATAAGAAACACTGACGTTTTGCCAGTTACGTTAATATTTACATGTACCTAATAAGGACGAATCTACACTATATACCTCGCACCATTCTAGACTTTGTTAGTGCTGAATAAAAATCCTTTTTAATGCCTAGTCCGACCCGAGAATTGAATCTAATACCATCGAAACGCTCAGGATTCAAAATTATTAAGTTAAATACTGAGATATTTAATAATTAGACTTCATCGCTAGTGAAGTAGTTATAAATGGCACTGTAAAGCCAAGCGATGTCGCGTACGACTCCCGGGCCGATAAAAAATATTTTTCACATTATCGACATTATTATCAATAGTCCAAAGTCTGCAACTGTTCTCTCGTTATGCTCATAGACTCATTCCTATTATACAGGACCCGAGGACCCATAACTAATGAAAGTAAATATTATTTTCAGTACATAACATGAATCTGTACTCGACAGTTAAAGGAATTAAAAGGCGTGATGTTATTCTATGTTATAGAGGATTTGTTCTCATTCTTATGAAGTTTTGGTCCTAACTGTTGCTTATTTAAGAGTTTTAACCTTACGTAATCGTTTGGTTTACTTCGTGAATTGTAATATTTTATAGGTTTGTAGGCTCTTATATCTCCGTTCTACAGCGAGCTGGCTAAAAGTTGTAATACTAAAAATAGTATAGATTATTCTCTTTTAAATGATATCAACACTGTGGGTTCAATGTCCAATGCGCTAGGATTCTTTTAATGCTAGTTAATGATGGACCGATAGTTTCTAACAGCGAATACCTGAGCAAAATCACATGAAAAAGATTTAGAAATAGGCACATATTATGTACGTAAACGTTTTAATTACCTACCTAAAGAAAAAATGCACTTACAGTATTTTATTTACGGCTGAGCTTGAGAGAATTGATACAATAATCTCTCATTTACCTTATGTGTTTATAGGACTGCAGGTATAAGAATTTAATGTTTTTTTTAATATTTTAGGTCCAGTGTTGTGGCAGTCATTTCGATAATTTACGCATCGATAAACCTGACGAATTTGACATGGACATAGTGATCGGCTTACCTGTTAATATCAAGGTCGATCCTTTCAATCCTGACTATAGTGACATCATTTTAGAGGCTAAGTCCCCGGGATACGTCCAGCTAAAGACGGGGATTCAGTTCCAAAAACTACCAATGAGGGACAAGGAAGAATGGTTGATCAACAAAACTGCGTATGAATGGAAAGATGATGCTAACTATCTCCTGCGATCAAAGTTCTGTGATTGGTTTAAGAGCGTCGTGAACAAGGCTCTCAATAAATTTGAAGTTAGTAGTAATGGACGTCCCGTGTACTATGTGGAAGGAGTGCCGTATGTCATTGACAAGTCGGAGTCCGGACCGGCAATGACGCTTCTGATTAGCAACTACTCTAGAAACTTCAAATTGGATGTAGATCTGGTGCCGTGCTTCAAGTTCCCGGAGAACCGATGGCCGATCAGCAAATCTTACCGTGACATACCCCCGCGTTGTAAGAAGGACTACTGGATGGTGGTCGGCAAGCCAAATAAGGCGTCGCCGAGTGCGTACGACCAGTCGCGCTCCTGGCGCATAGCTCTGCACAATCAGGAGCGCGAGTTGATGTACCATTCATACAACTTGCGACAAGCAATTCGATTGGTGAGTATTCTTGATTACATTCGAAGTATACTTACAAACGTTAGCACCAAGTTAAATCAGTAGGTATACCAAATGTTTTGGAATCAAGTTGACAATTAACTGAAGTATTTCATATTTTTAGTGGCTTCATGTGATTTCTGTATAAAAATACATTAAAGTAACGCCATTTCATTACCTTTTATTTCTCGAAGGGTCTGGCAGAGACGCACATAAATGTGCAAGACCTATTCATTGTTGTCGGTAAATTATTATCCAAAAACTTAAAGATTTTTAACTGTTTAAGAATATCGTAATACTGACAAACCCAATATAAATATTTAGTTCGACCCGGGGATTACACCGAGACTCCGTGCCTGGCAGTCGCGCTTGCCACCAATCGACTTACTTACCTCGACAAATGAGGGATTGCCGAATATAGTATTTAGTTAATTATTGTTTATTTGTTTTACACAGATCAAAAAGCTACGAGACTCGTTAGGAATGAAGAAGATAGCGAGTTACTACATCAAAACCATATTCTACTGGGAGGTAATAGAAATCAACAATCCGGACTATTGGCAGAAGAGCAGCCCAGCGACATTGTTCAAGCAGATGGTAGGGAAACTGCATCAGGCTTTGGTGGCGAGAAACATACCTTATTTTTGGAATAAGCAGAATAACCTGATAGGTTCAGTACCGCCACAAATTTTAGCCAACTACGAGGCCAAATTGAAGCCCTTGTTGGAAATATTGGAGCAACCATCGAAATACAAACACGTAGCCCGATATTTATTGACACCTGAAGAATTCGCCGATTATAACGCAAGGTTCCTTCATATCTAATTTTTACACTCATTCATATTTCGATAGACCATAGAATACATAGTATTGATAGTAGGTAAGTATGTGTGAAGTTTAAACCTCGAACGTGTCACATGATTTTGTAATGATTTAATTTTAATTTACGTATTTGTATTGCTTAAACCTACACTTGTGTGGGCTGTATGGCAGTGTATGGACCTACGATATAACTGTGTACAGTAAATCTGCACAGTGAAATCGCAAGGTGTAGCCTACATAAGACAAAAATCTCCCTCTTGAATGATATTTTAAAAGAGGATATAATAAAAAAATAAAAAAACTTGTAAAAAAGAAAATTGTAATATTGAATGAATTTATTTATTGATCGTCATTATTAGGTGCTTTATTTACATATATCTGAGACTCTCAATTTGTACCTATTCGTATTTATCTAATGGTAGTTAGATATCTACCAAATTAGCGTAAGGATATACCTAATATAAACTTTTATAATTTTACCTTTAAATTGAATTGCTTAATTAAACCTTCAAAATGTATTATTGTAGATATAGGTGGTGAAGAAACTCTTTTAGATTTTAATTTGTAATGTATTTAGTTAACGCCCGAATACTGAAAGACTACTAAATTTTAATTTGTATTAAATATCGTGCCATCTCTAACATTATACAAAGAATTTGTAGAGACAGAACTATACTTAAGCGCGATTTATAATTGAGTGGCGTTTGAGTATTTCGACATTAATTAATTATGAATTATGTTATTTGGTATGCACGTTAGAACATAAATATTGAATCAGTATTGAGGCAGTTAACACTAAGGGCCGACTTTTAAATCATCAGTTAATTCTTAATTGTAGAATAAAATTTACATTTAACAGTTTTAATTTAGTATGGAAGAATTGTCAAACGACATTGAATAATGTTGTTCCTCAGTAAATATTTATCTGGCGTTGGAAGAATCGGCTCTTAGTAAATTGCACGCTATTTAACAAAGGTATAATAATTGTACTTTGTAAGAGAACAGTAGTCATCCAATAGTTATTATCTCTGTACTTAGTCAGCTGTCAATTTATGTTTTCTTACGTACAAACCAAATGGCTATACTTAACAAGTTATATTATTATACTGTTTTATTGTAATATTTTATTCTATTATTCATTATTAAATATATCTATTTTAAGCTTGGCTATAGGTTTGTTTTATTTCTCTTCTTGCCTCAATTCTTTAATTCAACTGAAGGATTTAATTTAATTGAAAGCTAATGTTGCTAATGTTGTCATTGGATTTGGAAGTCAGTTCCAGTTTGTTCGTTATTTATTGAAAAAGCTTCATAAATTCATGTTTAATTGCTCTTAGAAAATCCTCTAAGGTCTCAGACTGTATGCAGGTATGTATGTACAAAGGTAGAATAGATGAATTAGTCGTTTCGTTACTCTATGCTTATGTCCTTTTTAAAAGAAATATCATTCGGATGCATAGAGTTTTTCAGACGTACGGTATCTGCGTACCGTATTGACATTTGACACAACAAATACATTTCAAAAAGCTATACATATTTGATACAAAAATGAGAAAAATTGAAACAAAATGGGAGACCGTGACAACAACAACCTGATACCGTTCTTCGCTGGAATGTTCGTCGGTGCTGGCATACTCACCTTGATTTACAAATTCTTATTATCTGAAAAACCAAAGAAACCGATGAAAATGAACCAGCAAATTAGTGCTCAATTCAAGTGCACATGCTCGAAAGAAAAAGAACGCTCCAAGCCGGTGAGTTAAAATCGAAATGCAATTTTTTTTTATTGGGACAAGCCCACCGCAACCTCCCAAAACCGCTGCAACTCCTGTAAGCCAGGATCTACAGTAGATACAAGATACAACTATGAAAACACCGGAACATTGAAGTCCGGCGCATCCCAGGGACATGAGTAACTGTCTTGGTTCCCGCAACGAAGTGAATCAGAAGATATTATAAAAGGAGAAGAATAAAAAACTGTAGTTTCCACTTCCACACTTTCTCTCTATAGTTTCCACACTTAAATGCAATATGTAGGTACTTGGTGGTTTTCGCCCGGAGGACACGGTGGAGCATACGGTGGCGGTGTGTCCTGCGTGGACTGAGCACCGCCGTGTCCTCAGGAATGTGATCGGCGACGGCGACCTCTCGCGTCCGGCTCTGGTTCAGACCATGGTACGGAGCGAGGGGGACTGGGATGCCGTCTCCTCCTTCTGCGAAGCAGTCATGCTAGCTAAGGAGGAGGCGGAGCGCGTGAGGGAACGAACCTCCTCACGACCCGGCCGTCGCGAGAGACACTCCGGGCGTCGGGGATCGCGAGACGATCTCCGGCCACCGTAAGCACGGGCCTGCGGACGGCGAGCATGGGTGACTGGCCGCCTGACCAGAACCAGGCCCGAGCGTACGGCGCGTCGCGTTCCGCGCGCGCCTCAAGGAGCCATCAGACCACCACAGATGGGGCCTAACAAGGCTGATGCCGATACGGAGCCGCGGAAGACTTAACGGGTTGCCGGGGCTCCGGCTCGAAGTGCAGGAGTAGGAACGGGGTGGTTTTTAGTCAGAAAAAAAAGGTACTTGGTGGTTTGTTCTAGTCTGAAAGTATTCCAATTACCAAACTGCACACAATCTAGGTAGGTAGTTACGTACCACACCACATACATGGTCAACAAGTTCATCCCAAAATGTTAGAGACTATATTTGTATTGTAACTTTCGTGAGACATATTAAATAAATTATTATGTTTTCGGCTTACTCACGTAATAATTTGACGAGAAACTCGACTAGTTTCAAGCCATGCTAGAGGCTCATATTCATGAGCAGCAATTCGCGACCCGCGACGCGGCGACTGTCGCGCTGCTACTTGAAACTAGTCGAGTTCCTTGTCAAATTATTACGTGAGTAATCCGAAAACATAATAATTTATGTTAGAGACTCTTGAATAATTCAAGAATAAGATGACACTAGTGTCATCTTATCCTTAGTCCTGGGTAGCGTCTTATGGACGGCATATTATAGGCAAAAAGGAAACATACAAACACATGCATAACCGATGAGAACATATATGTATTTTATGGATCACACAAAATGCTGTCTCGCGAGAATCAATCGTGAAATAATGGCGTCAACCCTGCAATAAAATAACGTACACATTTTACCTATACCCGGCACCAGTTTGTCGGCAACCACAGCGTGTGAGAAGTGGTTTAATGTAATTGCATCATCACCAATAGCTGGTAACTGACCTACTGCTGAGAAAATACTTCCTCTCACTTGAAGAAGCAAAGAGTTATATTTCCCCCCTCATGCTTTTGACGCCCTTTCGGCTACATCATCGGGCTACCACGACTATACCTGAACCTACTGTAATTTAAGTAGCACTGAATTCGATCAAAATATGCTTTGCAGTGTAAACTCCACGGCGGCGGCGGCGCAGACTAATGCGTGAATAAGAACTTTTTTCTCTCCCAACAAGAAAAAAGAAGAACACAACGTCAATGTCAATTGCTCCGTCAGTGAAATCAAACAAAGATGGGTGTCCGCAACAATATTACATAAATTATTTTTTCCGTAACATCGAAAGTCGCACCGGTCACAAGAACAACCGCTAAAAAAATATAAACAAGTCATATCAAATTGAAATTTAATTATGTGCGATTGGTAAGTACGTAACTGATTTGTTTTCGCTTGTTGGGTACATGGGCGCTGCCAGAATTAGGCAAGGAGGCGATGCATAATGCAGCCCAATAGGTCAGGCCCACCTGTATTATACTCCCCGGCACGAACCGTGTAATTATTTCATGGTTATTACCAATATTGAATTTTAATAGTCTTTTTAAAAGAAAGCTACAGTAGATACCTACCTATTAAAAAAAGGAACGTATTAATTATTTGTGTTAGAAGTACTTGTGGATTACTTATTGAGAAATTGTTTTGTCGTTGTATACTGAGTCATCTAGATTAATATCCAGTCGTGACTGGATATTAATCTGCCTGAATAACAGGATAATTATAAATAACTAGCTTCTGCCCGCGACTTCGTACGCGTACCATCCCATTTTTTCCCGTCCCCGTTCGTGGTTTTCGGAAAAAAGTAAAAAAAAATTTTTGGTTAAAAAGTACCCTATGTCGGTCTCCTGGCTCTAAACTACTTCCCTACCAATTTTCAGCCAAATCTATTCTGCCGTTCTTGAGTTATAAGTGGTGTAACTATCACGACTTTCTTTTATATAGAGGTATATATAAGATTATCCTTTAATTATAAATAATTATCCTGTTATTATGCTCAAATGTACATTAATACGTAGTTAGTACGTAGGTACCTAAGTCTATAATTAACTTTTTATACAGCAAGATTAGTGTGAATACCTATTATTACTTATCTACTAGAACAATTGAAATAGGTAGGTAAGTACCCATATGCTACTTAGGTACAGCATGCACTTAGGAAGAGCGTTAGGTAGGTATCTACTTATGAATAATACGAAAGGCAAACATCAATATTAAGTTGGTTTGTATTCCGAATCGTTTTAATACAACTCCATGTTTTGTGAATTATAACAGTTTAGAAGAAAAACAGCGGAAGGAGCGAGAACGTGCACAAAGACTTGCAGCACGTAGGTTCCGTGGTGGACTATACGGACCAGCAGGCGGTGCGTACGATGGTGTGGATGGCGAAGGAGCCTTTGGTCCGGAGGGCGGCTATGACGAGTATGGTAACTGGGTTCCACCTCGGGACCCGCCCTCGCGCTTCACTCCCGTGCGGATCCTGCTTGGAACGGCTGGCCTACTATTAGCTCTTCTCGCATTGTTCTTGAAGACCGCCGACACCAGTTCCTCACCATTTCTCCACAAACTCTGTTTTTCATATCTTGCTCCTAAGCAAGACCCAAATGCAACTTTAGATAGTGCGGCCCTTGAAGCTAAGCGACAACGCTGCCTAGAGCAAAAGAAAGAAGTAAGTCCCGAATCACCTGTTACTCTTTGCTTTTTTACCAACAAGTTGGGGTTGGCTTTGTCTAAGTCTAAGGCTTAACCAGTTTCGACTTAATGTTAATATTACATTGGACCTTTATCATAGAAATTCCTTATTGAACGTTATAAAGAAGTCATAATGTTTTTTAATCTATACTTAAGTTTGATTAAGTTCTGTTCCGAAGAAATAAAACAAACTTAACTTTTTGTTTCAGAAATTGGCTAGAGAAGCTGCTGCTGCTGCTGCATCTGATAAATGCAAAAATAAAAAATAAACTATCGAACCATCTTTATATTTTAATAAACAACTAAAGCGAACATTTTGAATTATTTGTAAAATTTAGATTTCGGTAAATGTAGCGTTACTTTCAATAATTTTGCATTACCATTTGAATGTTAAATGTGATGAGACGTGACTGGGATATGGGGAGGTTTTTTTCCCCTCACTCCGCCTGCTCCTTAGTTATAGCATAGGTACTGCTTCGCAGAAAGAGTAAATCACTTCCCAGTTCACGTCATGGCCTGATTAAACTAGTATCAGACTTAAAATTACTCGAAAACATCCTGGTAGACAACGTTCGCTGCTGGATGCGGCCCAGAGGAAGAAACTGGTACTGGTACTGGTTTGATTCCATTATTAAAAGATGAGAAAGAATATTATCACAGTCTTCCAGTCGTAGCCGGATTTGAGCCTTTACAGAGCAACAGATGATGCGCTGGTGTGAAATACTGCCTCAATCTATTGAACACAACTGTTTACTTAGGTACTTTAGGGGCATCGTGTTAGAAACTCACCGTATTGGCTGAAGTAATAATAAAAATAATAATCCTTTTATGCCGGTTTCGGCTACAGCCTCCGTTTCCCGACAGACGACAACTGGCTCCTATGGGCTCTCATGTGGCTGAAGTGGCAGGCATTGGTATAAAGTGGAGTGAAATTAAGCGTGAACCTCAAAATCGATAACGATGGAAGACCTTTGGAAAATAAAACCAACGGCAGTTTTAAAGCGCTAAATACGCAGATTTGTGTCTTCGTGGGGTTAAACTGGACCCCTATTTGTGAGGATTTTGGTGTCGATTTCAGACAAAAGTCTGTTTTCTTTAGGAATGTTAATGCATCCGGTGTAGAAAGAATCTTCATCTGCTGTCATCAATGAATGCTTCTGTTTTGGGGTAGCGTGTCATTTATATAGACGAGGAATAGGCGATACACTATCGCCTATTTTATTGCAGCTTCCTACCCTTCATAGAAGACGACTGAGGATACTTGTATAGAATTTTGGGGCGCCATCGAGCGGGAGCAGGTGAAAAATTTGTGGGTAAGAATAACTTACCTAAGTGACAATATATGGTGATAACGTTAAGATTGCTCACCGCATCGATTGGAATTTACTTTCTTTCTTCTTATGCTTTCTGTTTAAGTCGGGCAATAATTTCATAACATTAGGGAGGTACGTAATGGATCGCTCGATTTGGCGCTCCATTGATCGTGCATCCATGTGTTATGTGATTTTGTGAATGCATCATACATCATACAGGGTAGAAAAAAAACAAGAAAATTTTGAAACAAAATATATTTAATACGATCTTCACTTTACAAATTCTCGTTCAGTAACTGCCTAATCGGCTTCATCAACTATAACTATAATAAGTCTGGGTTTGTAAATGACACAACCGTATAAGAAAATGTTCTACATTAAACCGTTAGTGCCTTAAAAACAAGGAACGTTAGGAGCTATGTACACAAACTTATAACTCAACATGAAGTCAACACGACCGATGATATTTATTACTGGCTGCAAAAATATGGCATACCTAATAAAAAAATGTGGTTGTCAAATTTTCGCGCCATAAAATTGTTTAAGAAACGTCATTGTTATGGGAGAGTGATGACCTACATAGTTGGACAGTGTGAGATTAGAAGTACCTACCAATAAAACACTTTAAAATTAACTATGATAAATGAAAGTAATATTATATTATTGTCAGTGGAGGAACTAAGTAACTTTATTTGAAATATCTACTGAACATCCGGATCTTTAAAGACTTTGTCGTCTTTGTTCTACAACATTAACATGAAACAGTAAGTACAGCCTAGAAACTTAAATGCTTGTTTTATAATTCAATAAGTAACAAGAGTATCTTATCGCCATTCACGTCTGTGGACGATAACTGATTATGAAGTACCTATTTATATTATTAAGAACGTAATGATAACGTGAAAGCTCTGGATAGTTCTCGAATAATCTATTGCCTTCGAATGATAATATTCCTACAACAATGATGCAATAATGTCGTTAGTATAAGATAGTGATTCAACTATTTGATGAAAGTTTTGTTGCTGTTAATAAATTCATTTTTTGTTAAGTACGTTACATACAGACATTGGTATGTTTAATATTGTTTAACCAGTGGTATTGGTGGCGGGGACTGAATGCCGGCCGGCAGATAAGAGGTTAATAACACATTACATTGGACATTTGGGACAATGAATCAGGGGCGTAGTAATTGACTGTTGGTGCTTGTGACTTGCATATAACACGGTCCTAGGTTATGAAAAGGGGGGCTCCATATTATTGTCCAAAAAACATTACGAATATTACGTGACCAGGGCCTATATCAAACAATTATTTTCTACGGACTTATTAAATAAATTATTATGTGTATAAAAATAATTAATTCTGTAAACCAGTAATGTAAAATATAATCGGCCGTGTGAAACTCGCGTTAACCTAAATATTGTAAAAATAACTAACCATTACCTACACTCTGTAACTGATATGCTTATTGCGGTGTAACTTTGTCCCCTTTGACAAAAATATACGAATAATTAATAGGAAGCCAGCTGGCAACACTGATCCGAATTAGTGCTGAAACATTTTTATTATCTTATTGAGAAAAGTTACACCTAACGTGACACGAGTTTAATATTCGTTATTAATTAAACTCAAAACATTAAATAAATACCTGGGACTTTTTACTTTTCGAAACTGTAATTTGATTTTATTTCGATTTATATGGTCAAACATGCTGAAGTCATTTTATAAACAATTAATTTATGGTTGCCAAGCAAAAACATAATTCATTTAATAATTTCTTTATAGTTTTCTATTGCACATCACTACTAATTTGAATAAATAAATAAACTTGGCTATACTAACTCGGTCGAAATGTCTATTACAATTTTGAAAGTATTACAAAGATTATGAAACTTACAGTACATACATTGTTCAAATACAAAATCGAACTATTGCAATTAAAATTTAGTCGATTATTTCAACATTAAAGTTAATATTAACAACTATTTGATCACCAGACATGTATTAAAAAATATTATTTATAGATCTTACTGGCGAGCTCAAGACAACGTGATGATCATAGATATTAGGCAGAATGCTATCGGTCCAGAACTACAATGAAATACAATGCTTTACATTACAAAGGGTATATCAGTTCGTAGATTCTGGTACGAAAGAGTACACAAAATCTCAAGTAGACCGTGATTTAGGTACCACTGATACTTGGAACTGATATTTTTTACGCACACGGGATTTACCTATTTGGCAGATTACAGAGATAGGCAATTCAATATGTAGGCATTTTGCTCGATGAGATCACCTTCACGACTACTTGAGATCGCAGATAAGATAAATAAATAGATTTTCATTCGACAAATTTTAATTGATTATACTTAACTTCACATCACAATGGTTTCAAGAATTTGCAAAAAGCAATCATGCTCATCTCTTTACGTCAATACTTAGGTAAAATTTGTTCTACATTAACGCTATCTTGCTTTGTTTTCAGCAGAATAGCAACTATCGTTACTAAAAGTTGAATTGTGTAGATAGCATGACATTGAATTAGGTACAGTGAAAATGTTATTAACTAATAAAATCGGCTAGGACAACATAGGTATATGGATGGCTAGGACAATATATGTATACAACAACAATTGAAATATATAAAACAACAAATTGTTGTAGTAAATACCACAGTGAATTCTAGTATACACAAACTAGTAAGATATGAGGCAGTATTCGTAATTATTGCAGAATGGAAACTAAACATAGTTGCTTCTATCTTTAGTGGCGACATCTAAGAATATTAAACATAATGATTACTGTCTCACATATTACAGTATGTTGCATCTGCTGCAAAAAGCTGCTAAGTAGTTCCACTATCAGTCTTAGTGTCCAATTAGTGGCAATTGATCTCTAGCATGTACTGAAAAGGGTATTTACCGGCACTTAGGAGACTCAATACATGTTAGAGATCAATTGTCGATAGAAATGCATTCAAATCTAATAGGTAAGCAAGTTGAGAGTAAGTTCCATCTATGTATTAGCACACATATACATTTATTGAAAACGGTGTGTATTGAAAGATCGTACAGCTGCAAGGACACAAAGCATTTCTTCGCCTAGTTATGGACGGACACGTAATTGCTCATTCATAATATATAAATAAGGAGTTTCAACACTAATTCGACATCCTGACGTTCTAGTCAGCCTTGAGACACGGTACCCTCTCGTTCAGTCAGTAAATTAAATGTACAGTGTATTCTTGGTTAGAAACGATTAAAAAGTGTATTGTATTTTTATATCTGAATAAACTTTTGAGATTTATTTTACGGTAAATCGTGGCAGTATTAAAATATGTTTATGTTACCGTCCTGAACGAAACGGCACAGTGTCTAAGGCAGACGATTTTATAATTTGTTTCTTGAAATATTTTCTTTTGGCACTGACATCTAAGCCGCATTCGCGGTTCAAGTATTCCACAACTTCATCTCAACATTAAATATTTACACCATGTATACCCTGAATTTAACAATATAACCATGATTTTAAAGTAAAATATACTATAAGATGACGATGATATTTAAATACACTATATTAATACTGTATTTACAAAAATATGATATTACTATTACGTTTTCAGTGTTGCCCGTTATTTTATTTAATAATATCAGCTATTGTATGTATTTTTATGCAAATTTTCGGATAATAATATGCAAAAAATATAATTTTCAATGTTTAGTTTGGAAATTCTACCATTTTGGTAGAAAGTAAAACAACGAGCAACACAAAACAGTATGTTTTCTTTATAGTTCGGTGTGATTTTTGACACATATTTGTACATTATATTTTGTTTAGAGGAAAGTGGAAGGTGGATGCACGTGGTGTCATATATCAAAGACAAGAGAAAATTAATTCACGAATATATTGTTCTCTTGACTTTAATTTACGAATCCACAAAAGTTCAACATAACATGTGCATCCATTAAAGACATTTGTTCAATGTTTTCGTTTTAAGTCATAAACATTCGTTCTAAATGGTCGTTCATTTTTCTATTACACTTCATACATTTTCGCATAAGTAGTTAACACAATTTTATTATTTTATTAATTCGACGGAATTCGCCAAAAATGACACGTTTTAAAAGACTAGCAACGCGCCATTTATTTTATTTTGTAATTTTATATAATTTTAGGACGAATTTAGCCCGTATATTATGAGTAGATACATAAATAATTTATGATGTAAGGTAAAGGTAAATAAAAAAAGTTCTTTCAAAGTAAAAATAATTTTAAATAATATGACTTTGTCGAAGTTTAACGAAATATAGCAAAATGAATCTTTGTATAGTTAAATTATAAATAGGATCTAAACGCCATCAGTATTCCACTGTCAACGTAACATATTAAGATCAGTACTAATCCGTAGCCAACATTTATTATGACAACTTAACTTTAAATTTAAATTATGTACACACTTATAGTAGCTGTAAACTGGCAAGTAATATTTAATACTGGAAACATAAAAATAAATTATAAAGTTATTGAAACATAACCTAAATAAATGATTATTTACATGTTGCAACACTGCATCCGACGTGTTAGCTAAATCAAAATTCAGACCGCGATGCCGTCTATAATATTTAGACTAAAAAAGACTAAAAGGCCTTCATAATATACGGATAGGCCACGTTATAAAGGACTATTCAACCACACATTGACTATATCACCGATAATTTCGACTAACCTCCTCTACAACTTTCTGTCTAATCTCAATGTTCGCCTTTATTACAAATATAAACAAAGTACGAAGTTACAATCAGTCAAACAAACGTGAATTTGTGTCGGCAGACCGGCCGCGAGCCGCGCGCCGCGCCTATAGTACGGCCGTCTTCCTCGACGGGACGTCGGCACTAGCCTTGGGAAATACTGCTTCTATATATTATTGTGATCAAATATTCTCAATACGCGAATAAGGGTCGCCTTCGTTACGTTAAAAAATAGTTTCTTCTGTAAACACTATGGAAGTCACAAATCCGCGGGCGAGGCCCGGAGTCGGGAGCGGAGCCGGGCGCGGAGCCGGGAGCGGAGCCGGCAGCGGAGCCGGGCGCGGAGCCGGGCGCGCGCCGGGGCTAGGACCGGCTGTCGAACAACGGGAGCTTCGAGCGCACCGCGCCCTCGCACAGCGTCAGGCGCGCCGCCGCCTTGCGCGGCGCCAGCCGCAGCCGCGCCGTCGGACGGAGGCGCTCGCACGGCTGCCCCGCGCCCGCGCGCTCGAAGTACTCCACCATCTGCCGGATCTGCAGCGAGCGGGCCGCGCGCGGCAGGCGCTCCTCCATGTACAGGCTGTCGGAGCCGGCCAGCGACGCCACGTCCTCCGAGCTGTCCGTGTACACGCTGGAGCTGCGCTTGCTGGGCCCGGCGCGCGCGCGCCGCGTCCAGCCCGCCGCGCAGCAGCACGCCGCCAGGATGTGGTACTCGCACAGCTCGGCCGCGCCCGCCTCCGCCTCCGCCTCCACGTCGCGCCGCCCGCACAGGAACGTCGCCGCGTCCTCGTCCAGGCTGCGGAGCGAGCCCGACGGCGCCGACAGCGCGGAGTCGTCCAGTGGCGCGCGGCGCGGTGGCCGAGCGTCTAATGCGCGATCGTATTGTAAGAGGCAGTCGGCACAGAGTCGAGCGCGAGCTTCGCCCGTGGGCGCAGGGCCGGGGGTCGCCTCGCTCACGTCGGGGTCGCGGCGCCACCACCAACATCGGTGGCAGCCCACCAAAGAGCAAGGACAGACGGCGGCGCGGGGTTTGGCCCCGGCCCGCGCGGGACACAGCTCCTCATTGGCGACGGAGAAGATACCGCTCTCGCAAGAAGCGCGGCGGCGCAGCTCGTGCGCAGGAGAGCGCGGCGCGCGCGCGTCGAGGGAGCCGCGGCGCGACAGCGCGGGCGAGGACGGCAGCGAGGCGGCGCGCGCGTCGTCCGCCGCCTCCAGGGCGCGGGACGCGGCGCGCGGCGGGGACGCCAGCGAGGCGCAGGACGCCGAGCCCGGGTGCGGCTCGAGGATCTTCTTGACGCCGCGGAAGGTGTCGAGCGGGCGGCGCGCGGCGGTGGGCGCGGCGTGCGCGTCCCCGCAGCAGCATGATGTGCGCCAGGCGGTGCAGGCGCGCCAGGCGGGGCGGGGCGGCCCCCGCGGGCCCCGCGCCGGGCCCCAGCGCCCAGGCGGAGCGGTGCGCGGCGGCGGTGGCGGGGCCGGCGGGGCCGGGCCAGCCCGCGCCGCCCCACTCCAGTTCGGACAGCGAGCGCCTGTGTTGCACTGTACAGACAGAGACTGGTTACGACACTGGTTACAGTGGGCGCTGGCTGTATGCGCGGCCGAGTACAGAGTGGTATACTGACGTTGGTCGTGGTCGTTGTGTCGCGGGCTGCCCTCGGAGCGGAACCGCTGCGGTCTCCGCCACGCGTACAAGCCAGGACACGACCGAGGACCTGATGAATCTGCATCCTCACTGAAAACATGTTAAGTTATTGTTTATGCCGTGTTGCATAATGTAATAAATTACATGGAAATAATTATGAATAATTAACAAGCATACGACGCAGTTGTTTAATTTGACCACAAACCTCTCATGATGGTTGTTAGTACTATGCGAGCCCCAGGTAGCGTCATCGAGGCTCTCCTTCACTTCGGCCAGCTTGCTCACTATTTCTGGGAATAGCGGACGCGCTTTTGGTTCATACTGTAAACACCAAAAACCAACCAGTTGAATTCAAACAGATAATCTTGACAAAATATGCAGGAAATTGTTTTGATTTGCAATCAACAGGTAACGTAGTATCGTAAAGTGACTTACGATGCAGCAGTTGAAGGTGAGTCTAAGGAAGTCGGGTACGGTGTCCTCGTCACAGAGCTCCACAAACGCCATGTAGTTGAGGCCGAAGTTGTCCGTGCGGGGGAGCACGTCCGGGTCGGCGTCCACCTGCAATACATCACTTACGACGTTATTATTTGTATTACTGCTTCGCATTCAGAACTTCAATGTCATAGAAAGGTCTGAACTAGTGCATATTTATCTTACATAACCTCACACGTGTAGCAGCAAGTAGATTTAAACATTGAACAATATCCTACACTTAAAATTGTTGTTGAAAAAGTGAGTTTTTGAAAGGAAACGTATTATAAATAGCATAATTAGCATAGCGTATTGAACTAACCCTGGCGATAAGTTGGCACAGAATGATCCCGTAGGAGAATATGTCTGAGCGATGGTCGTACCACCGTCCGCGAAGACATTCCGGGGACATCCACCATGGAGACCCCACGCTTGGTAGCCTGTAACCGTTCCTGGAAAGAGAGATAAAAAAAA
The DNA here is from genome assembly GCA_902850265.1 of Spodoptera littoralis. Taxonomy (NCBI): domain Eukaryota; kingdom Metazoa; phylum Arthropoda; class Insecta; order Lepidoptera; family Noctuidae; genus Spodoptera; species Spodoptera littoralis. The sequence goes on along the minus strand of LR824535.2, from coordinate 2,316,680 downwards.
CATTATCACAACTCCCAACCAGTCCGAAATGGCAACATAGAAAAGTAAAGATATAAAGGCAAACGGTAAATGTTTTTAATGGAAAGACGATTTAAACTGCCAAACACCGCGAGGACACCGGTGACCGCAACCTATTGTTCTTTAATTGTGTCTATATTAAATATTTTTGTTTTTTTTTTAAGGGGGGAAAATAATCGACTGACTGCTTCCACCTGTATTTTGTAATGAAAAATGTGCACAAATATACTATTTACTTGTCTTCCTATTATCATCATTATCAACAGTACATGAGAGACCACGGCAGGCCTAAGAGCTTTCTTTACAAAATATGGATCTGCCATGACTTTAGGTACTACATTTTTGAATATAATTTTACAGATATTTAGCAAAGATATTACTATAGTGACACTGAAAATCTAACCTCACACGCGAAATAGCGTGATCATGTCAACCGCAACACTGCAGCTAAGTTTATGACAACTTAATTGTATTAATAATTTTACTAATTACTCCGTAAAAATTGGTATGGTTGTCAATTAGCGATTTAAGAAACTAAGTTATATTGTTTTATTTATTGTCTGTTTCATTAATTCTGGAAACTAGATATGCAGTTTTAGGTCATTCTAACCATAGTCATACAATAAAACAGAAGATTTCGCATATTTGAACCTGCTTATCTCTTCCAGAGTAAAGCAACTTTAGGACAACGAAAGAAGTTCTCATTTCGTCAAAATATATCTAAAAGTGGCCCCCGTGTTTCGAAAACGTCTATAAAAATAAGCAATTATTTTATTACACAGTTACTGCAAATGCAGTAATTTTAATACACAATACTCAAGACGTGTAGTAATTCGCTATCGTTCGTGTGTACGCATTGACACGCGTGCGAGTACGCAACTGCACGCCCACACATGAAGCACATAGTTTACGAAGTACAAATGTACCATTACTACACTGAGCTTCCTCAATCGGAAAAGGTGTATGTGACCATAATGAAATAACATAACATCACGCCTTTTTATCCCCGAAGGGGTAGGCAGAGGTGCACACTTCGGCGCTTAATGCCACGCTTAACGCAAGTGCGACTGCCGGGCAAGGGGTCTCGGGTTCGATTCCCGGGTCAGGCAAAGTATTACTGGTTTATTAAAAAAATCACAGTAGTAGCACGGAGTCTGGAACTGTGCCCGGAATATGGTAATAGGCTCACCCCCAATTTATTACATGGGACTCCTAACATAAATAGTGAAAAGTGGGTGTTACATTGTACAGTGGCATAATGTGCACTTCTGCCTCCCTTCGAGGGTGTCATATATGTAAAAACTTGCAAGATATCTTCCGTAGATAGATGTTGGTATTTGATGAATTTTCATACTGTTTTTATTACGTAATTTCATGGAGCCTACCAAACTGCACTTGTCTTTCTTCTTTTAACTTTTGTAGACATGCCAATAACTAGGTCCATAATATTAATTTATTATTACTATAAACTAAAGCTGTCTAGCATATAACAACAACAGAGATTTTTATCGAAGATCGTTATCACATCAGTCTTTAAATTAAAATGATTCTTTTATTTCATTTATCCAGTTTCGATACGAGCGATGTTCAAATGTATACTGTTTCTTGTGGTTTTTTGGGACCAATCAATCAAAACTGCTTATCCGAAATAAGCTTTTCCAAATACATTTTATTTGGTATCTTCTTATACAAGCACGAATAGGATACCCACTAATAGGGCCTCACCCTATTAGGAACATGTATCAGATTTTCTAGTGCCATATTCTTATTGAAGCTTTGTAATAGATGCGTGTAGGTATGTCGTTGGTGACAATTATTTTTTCTTTTTTTTTCTGCATCATAGTAAACTGTCCATAGACAATAAGCCATGCCTCTGTTTTGGTCTGCGACTTATTATGGGCGTAGAGCGCTCCCACTGGATGGTTAATTCCATCTGGGAGCTCTCTCTTTCAAGTTGAGAATGTTATAGGTTCTCAACGGTGAAGAATTAATGTTAATTTTACAATAATGATTATTGCTTTCTGTGTATTGATATAAAATATATGGATGGTCAATTAAAATAATTAAAATAATATAATTTCTGTGTATTGATCTGCCTTTGATCAGTCTTGTGTATCTAACAATTGCATTTTGACAGTATTATGACTACACGGTTGGTGCGGTGGCTGGGCAACCGGCTGCCGTGCAACGTGTTGCGGGTTCGATTCCCGCACGGAACAACACTTTGTGTGATCCACAAATTGTTGTTTCGGGTCTGGGTGTCATGTGTATGTGAACTTGTATGTTTGTAACGACACAGGAGAAAATCTCAGCGTGGGGCAAAGTTTGTTTAAAAAAAAAACGTTGAGTAAAGTGAGTAAAACATACTGTAGATCTCTAGTTGCTATGTTGGTGGCGGTTTCTAGTCCAGTTATCTTGGCGCTGCGACAAAACACACAGGTGCTCTATCACACAGCTCTTCGACTCCGGTACGTACTATTTCATAATGCACAGACCGATGACCGGTTTTACATAAGTATTGAACGAACTTGGGCAACTGTCTCTTGTACGTTCCTATTGATATTGTAATAGCTTCATTCTATGATCACGTAACGCGGTACTCTCTACGTTTGAATCGATTATTTACGGTCATCTCAAAATGTACAGTTAGGCGATAATGAAGCGATTTGCCGTGTCTGCAAATCGACCAAAGCTGACTGCATGATATCTTTATTTCTCTATTCGATAACCGTTTTATAGTTTGGCAACACGAAATAATTTTCTATTGAAAAAAAAAAATATTTCTGAAGTTTTTGTAAAAATGAGATTTCTACCAGGGTTTTTTGCTAAATTCAATATTTTAGTTGTTAATATTCGTTTTCTACAACGTACATAAATTATTATGAAAGTGAATAATATATTTTCGCCTTTATTACAATGCGTGTACATTTAAAATTAGACTGGCGGTGGAAATTGCATCGCATTACGCTTCACCTGGTTTACGTCGGATGTTGATGTTTCAAGTATTATTTATTGCTTTTCTCCAGTCTAGATCAGGCTTTTCTTATTATGAAAACCATAGTTTGAGAACGAATACTTACACAGGATGAGGTATTTTAGCTGCGAGGCCGAAGTCAGCGACAACGGCCATGTAGTCGCCTTCTCCATACTTTCTTAATAATACATTCTGGAAACAGAAAAATATTATTTTACTGAAATGCATTCAAATCTGTGAAATAAAAAAGTTTTGGCTTGTTTTTTAACACCTTTCTTTAAATTCTATAGACCTTTCATTATTTTTTTCTAGATTTTCTCCCTCCTTACGTCCTTTATTCGAGTCCAGTATTTATAGTTGAAGTAGTATTAGTTAACTATTTTATTTATCTTACCTTAGTAGTAAGATCCCTATGGAAGACACCGAGGGAGTGTAGGTACATCATGCCTTCTGCTACGTCAGCTGCAAGGGAGACCCTGAGGGGCTGCGGCAAGGGCTCCGGCGGCCGGCTAAGGATCAGCTGCTCAAGGGAACCACCTTCCATGTACTCCGTGAGTGCGTGTAACTGCCCTTCATGTACGCACACGCCCATGAACCTGGAAAATAAATTAATACTATTAAATATGTAGGAATGATAAACACTCTTAAAGACTAATTACGAACGAACCGAAATTGTTATTCCGCAAAATTGGACAAAAAAATCTAGTCAAAGTAATTCTAACTGTAACTGTTGGAGAAAATGTAATTATGCTAGTCAGCGCTGCGGCCTAGTCTCAAGCAGTGTTTCTTGGGCAATAAATCAGCAATTAGAGAGGAAAGATAATATATCTGTAAGTGAGAATACGTATCTAATCCCATTAATTTCAGTATCTATGCGTTTAAATTTCACCGCCTTGCCATAGAAAATGAACGCTATTAATTATATTGATTTAAATCACTTGGTTGACAGAAATAATCACTGCCGATGTATGTGAAAACCACATTCAATGAGGGAAAGTGAACCTATTCTTACAAATACAAAAACCATGTGCCATGAAAAACCGTGGAAAGCCTAGAGAATGTACCAGTTAACACCAGAGAAGCAACCATTGAAGTGCACCCGTAATAAACCGACGATTGATTGCACCATTGTTATGTTTACAAATGAGGGCATTACAAAAATGATCTTGCATTAATTATACACTCCATTCAAGGCTGCTGGATTAATGCATGACTTGTCTTATAACCCGATGTGTAATCTAGTTTTAATTTTGTAATCAAAATTCAAGATGCATTCCGTTAATACTCTCCCACGCGAAATATCAAGGTCGATGCACACAGATGATTAGAAATCCGATTATGATAATAAAGTGTGTTGTGTACACAATGAGCGTCGTGCGAGTATGGTCTCGAAAGTAATTGGGAAAAGATTGGAGATGCCACAATAATGATTCCCAGTGATGCGACCACAATAGATGGCCTCATTGATGCGGACCATCAACCTGCCGTACATTCAACTGAACAAATAGATGTGATCTCATTTGGAACTGTCCGCACAGATATGCTAGATTTGATAGACAAGATACTTGAACTTGAAACACTGTTCAAATATATTCATGAGCACGACAGCCATAACTAATTTTTCCTCGACTCGCATGTTCATCATTATGCTAGTAGAGTGTCACATTAGCTGAGTGACGTGCCTATGGTATGTTACATGCTCTTTGTACATCCAAACACTCTATTTACAGTTTTCTTTAGACAGTGATGTCAATTTGTATGCAAAGAAATACAAAAATGTCTCTGTTTCGAAGTCATTATCTTATTGATCACGCAATGAATCAGATGTCAAGGCTTCACTGAATAATCATTTTATAATCAATGCAAATTGCCAATTACAGCTTGGCGTGCAGATATATCAAAGGGGTCTTAATTATAATGAAACTCCCATTGATAATAAGATAAGGTCAAAAAACAGCAACAATCGGGGAGAAAGCAAGTCTATTATTCCTAGGAAGCTGTGTTTACGGGCACGCAATAAGAACACAAGAGTTTAGTTAATTGACACTTTTAGTTTGTTTAATGTCGGTTATCGTTGTAAATTATAGATGATCATCCGAGGTGCGGTCGCGGTGCACGTTGCTCAACCGTTAATCATGTGGCTTTTAATGCTTTTGTATAATTCGACGTTTGGCTCTTCTTCAGAGATTTCTTCACTGGTTCCTTGGTTTTGTAAACTATGTTTTAATATACATTCGTATATGCTTGTATGTGCTACATTAGCTGATGCGAAACTAGAAAGAGTGACTGAAAACACAGCTGTGTTAGATGGATGAGAAAGAAATGTAAGACAAACAATCGGAACAGTGCAAGCGTTGTTTTATTTCCGAAGATAAGCAAGCAGGAAATGGGCGAAATGGGGGACAGTGGGTGCTATTGTTTGGTTCATCGTTTTCATTTCGTAATATATTATGCAAACAGAATACAGGGTAACAACAAATACGAAATGTCATTCTCGTAATGCGATATAAAAGACAATGAGTACCAAAAAATGGCCACACGACGGGCGACGTGTACGAGATCAGGAAGTGACAATGTATACGTGTGAATATAATGTATTGTGTGACTTCTGAAAATATTACGTGATTGACTTACAAATAGTTGTATAAAATAGATTATTATACGACTTTATGTAGTATGGACTGGTAATGGAAAAGCAGATGTTTTACGCTGTTTTAAGTTCAATTGTATAAACATAATAATGAGGAAAAAAAACTTGGTTCCTTTGAAGTATACAATAAAATAAAGTGATTTAATAAAAATGTAATATGTAAAATAAAAATATCAATTCTTAAATAGATGTAGGTATTTGCTAAGAATCCGCGGATTATAAATCTAAGGATGTCGTGAAGGTAGAATTTGATATTTTTAATTAATTGGAGATTAATTTACGGCTACTATTTACCACGGAAATAAATTAATACGAATGTGGTAACATTCTAAAGATTCTAGACAAATTAAATTATTATAAGTAGTACAACTTACATAAAATATTATTGGGCATTAATAGCTTGAATGCGATGATATGAGACACATACATAACATCACGCCTTTTATCCCCGAAGGGGTAGGCAGAGGTGCACATTATGCCACTGTACAATGTAACACCCACTATTCACTATTTATGTTATGAGTCCCATGTAATAGGGGGTGAGCCTATTGCCATATACCCGGCACAATGCCAGACTCCGTGCTACTACTGAGTTTTTTTAATCCCAGCAATACTTTGCCCGACCCGGGAATCGAACCCGAGACCCCTTGCCCGGCAGTCGCACTTGTGACCACTCGGCCAACGAGGCAGTCGATGTAGTATGAGACACAATAGAAAATATATTGTGTCTCGCGTGGATCCACCTTTAGACAAACGATGGGTTAAAGGTAACGCGATGTACCGTGTACGAAGGAGCCACAAAACTACATGGTAGGTATAAAACTCAATATCAATTTTTGTTATAAAAAAGTTAAGTAAACAATAAACGCAGCGCCCCGTTCATGACGTAATGTACAACAGGCTTCAGTTGTTTGGTGAGCAAACATGGCACAAAGGGTCGGTCGGCCAACGAATTTGTGTGCCAACAGTGATCCGCAGCGAGGGTTCTCGCACCATTCCACACAGTAGTATATAATGTGATTACCCCAGTATTTCTGAAAAATATATTTCGTGAAAAATCGCTAAATTGATATTGTTTCCATGTTTGCAGACAATCACGAAAAGAGTGTTGTGTGTGGAACAATATAACGAAGAAGAGAAGACTGTAAAGAGGAGAATGTCAAGAAGATAATCCTAATCAATTACTTATTAGGGGCAAATATTAATAATCTAAGAATACTAGTCTTCAAAATATCAAAATTATTATACATAATATGCAGGCACACAATATTAATGCGTCAAACATCTTAACAAAATTCTTTACATTTTCATAACCGTATATCGGAATTTTGTATGCAAATATGTAATTGGTAGCCGACACGAAATGTTTATAACATATTGTTGACCTTTCCTTTAATATTTACGCCATGATTAATTGTTCACACTTAAATAAGAGGAGAAATTTTTACAATGTGATAAATTCAACTCAATAGGTCCTGTAGTGCAATAATATAATTCACACTTGACTTGGTTTAATGACAGCTCGATAGTGTGCCAACCATAATACGGTATCTGGTATTAATGCTATATGTAGGTAAACTGTACATTTATTTTATGAAAGAAAAAAGTTGATAGAACAAAGTGAAAATACAAGGAACATTAATGTTTACTTATACACTTGAAATAGTGTAAACGGCGACAAGTCAACAAGGAAGTAGAGATTTGTTTAAGAGAACAGCGGAACTCAGTGCAAGCTAGCTCGGTTAGACTGCATGTTTTGTCTCAGTACAAACGGATAACAAGTTTGTCATTTTGGCTGAATCCGGATCCGCATCCGAAACAACTTCTCCGTAAGTTTTGTGTTTGTAAACTCGAAAGGCTGTAACTCAACAGTAATTAATGATCCTATGTATAACACAAAACCTTAATGTCGTCCCCTATTGTATGAGATAAATTAGGTTATCAATGGAATTTGTATACTAGACAATTTTGCCAACTCCTTTGGATAGAAACGAGGCGAGATATAACGATTGTTACATCATCCAAACCATTACAGAGTAGCGCCTCATAAAATTTACATGCGGCCGTCTAAATAAACTAATTAAATTAAATTGAAGCTCGTCATAAAAGTAATGAAACAGCATATTTTAAACATTACGTCTAGTGGTCTCGAAAATACACAACTTTTGTTAAAAGCGAGTAATTAAATCCTACAGACGAATATTTTGCCAAACGAGTTTGGCTTGGGAAAATAATCGTAAACAGTTTTGATTGCTGTGGTTACAAAGTCACATATAAAAACACTGATGGTACAAAAGATTCACACTTTACGCATTCGTTTCCTTGCCAGAATGCTTAAAATCAAGGTGATCTGGCTTTATCTGTCTGGACGTGTGACTCTTCAGGTTTTTTATGCCATCTTTTATTTATCTTATGTCTTTCAAGATTATCTTTCTTGGCAGGACAAAACACATTTCATGAATGTTGTGGGATGCCATGGCTCGGCCAAATTACTCGCGATATTATTGGCGCCGCAATATTTTATCAAGGAGTCCTCCCAAAGAAGGACGTCTACATAAGCCACATGATCCAAAAACATTCAAAATAAATACTCTGTGTTAAGGATTGGATCCAAAAGCAAAAGTTAGTCTTAATTAAATACAATGAAATTGACGTGGGAAGTCAATTTACTTTGAATAGTCGTTTCAGAATAGTAATATGAAATAACTTGAAACTAATTGTAATAATAGGCAAAGGCGAAAATACTTAACTAACAAGAAATAGTTAGGTTGCAACATTGTATACAAAACAATTTCCTAGCGTTTCCTCTAAGTGAATGAAGTTAGACATAACTTGTACGTGTATTATAAACAAATAAAGTAGTTTTCGCATTCCCAGACAGCAGGCGCACTGTAGTACAATGTGCTAAACTGAGCGGAAGAAGTAGGTACTTACTCATAGGGATGTTTTACAGTTCCTTTCAAGGAAATGTAATAATAATAATAATGGTTTCCTATGTTACTTAGTTTACCATGTTGGTAAAGTGGCTAAAATGCAACGCATGAGAGCAAAACACTGTAATAGAGGTTTTGGATTTATCCAATAAGAACACTAATGTGAATGTACTACCGTACCTGACACGTAAATAGAGTTATCACTGATGAAAATGCAGCACAAACATTGACGGCAAAAATTATCGCCTTACAACATTCTGTACCTTTGGGGAATAAAAAGCATAGTGTGATGTTGCTAAGTGTATGAGACAAAGCCCATTAAACAGTCCCCAGTGAAATCAGTTAAATATAGCTGCGTCTCAATAATCCCGCAGTCAGACATATGATCCGCTGACGTCATTCATACAATTAGTTACAATCGTGTTCCTTGTTCGATGCCTACGTCATAACTTCATAAGATGGGTTGCAAGTCAGGATTTAACCTTGCTCAAAGACTTTTTTACAAAATGTCAAATTATTTACGACTTTTTGATTGATAATTATTTCTTTCTTTTTCTTTATTAGGCGTTTCCGCATAATTCGTTAAAGATCAATAAAAATGATTTAGCGATGTTTTAATTTGGTGGATTATACAACTTACAAATTACGAAACTTTGATGTAGGTAGAGATAAGCCTTCAAAACTTAGCGTATTGTTACGAAGGATCTGGATTTTTTTTTGGAATCATTTAATCTAAGTTGTAGAAGAAGTAAGAGAGGTATAAAATCGTAGACAAGGTTCACTTGGTTATATAGTTTCCTGTTTTATTGATTCAGTCATTTTCATTATTCTAGTACGATAAGTCTTGCACGATCATTATTTATGAATTACTAAAGATATCCTAGCAGTAGCGAACATTCCTAGCAGCGACTAAAAGCCGCTAATGATGTATTTAATGATTACTGATCTTTCCGACCTTGCTCTCCATCTGCAACGTTCTTGATACTATTAACCTTTACTAATATATGGTAATGCAAGTAGGTATTAACATCTTGTCTCATTCTGATCTCTTCCACACTAAGTCGTCTTAACAAAATGTCAGTGCATATCGAACGAACAATCCTTAAAGAAGATTAAAAGTAGAATTTTTAAACAAAAGAAAAATGCCTTGAAAAAATGCTTAGAAGTGGAAACGAACAAGATTATTGTTTTATAGCAATTAAGTATAAGGACGTAGATTGATAGCTCCTTGAGTAAACCTCTCAGCCCATAATTAGAAACTCGGGATTTTGTAAAATTCCAAAGAGAACAAAATAATTGCCGAAATTGAGAACAGGCCATACTTAACAAAACGATACGATATTCTATTTCATTTTAATATTTAACACCGTATGTTGCTACTGCGCACTTCAAAATGGCATCAAATAAATATGCAAATAATGTTAAATCGTTACAATTTAAGCTTGATTTCATTTAAACTTTAATATAAGGAACATCATAAATCATTTAAATGCTACACTAGTTCACATTATCTGGCTATGCGTGCACAAACGTACGTATTTACTAGTATTATCATTTAGAGCAGTTATTGAGAGATGATTTATTGTCGAGTTAAGATTTAGTAATGCATTGAGCACTTGTAGTGATATTGTGGAAAGTTTTAGTGTAAAATTCGTATCATTACGTCAGAAGGGCGTGTATTGTCGATACCCACATGTTAAAAGTCCCATATAATAGAGGACCATGCTAATATTAAGAAATTCCGAAAATCATTCAACATTATAACTTTGCCTAGAAACTATTGTTAAATTAAAAAATTCAAAGGTCAAGTTTCCGTTAATCGTGAGTATTTTTAAAGTGCCTCATCCTTGGAAATTTGAATAAAACATGAAGTCGAACAATAAATCGGTTAGACAAAGAAGTCTGCCGGCGTGTCCCTTTGGATCCGCCTCGCTGCCTGGCACCCTCCTGACCGTTACATTTTATATTCTTTAGGAACTCAAATATTTGTCAAGTCTCCCATGACTTTAACAAATGTTGCTTCAACAAACATACAAACAAAATGTTACATTTCAAACTTATTTTGATATTTAATTAATATCTGCGTCTGATTTATGTTATCATCCAAATGTTTCCAGTGACATACTATATAGGTAGGTATAATTAGCATTTTACGATATAAATTCCTATAGCGTTTTTAGATCAATAGATGTCCAAAAAGTGACTAGATGGCCTTGGGAACTAGATGCTTGCGTCGATTCGAGTATTTAGGATGATTGATTTTCCTTATCTTTGTGTTAATTAGTAGAGCCTCACCCTAAGTAGCCTCAGTCACTATTTACAAGTCATGACATCGATTAAAACCTCATTTCCGACCTGTCAACTTCTTTGCAGAGGGGAAGTGTATGACATCGCCGCTCAAACGTTACTGTGCATGTTATGAGTTTGCACCCTGTAACTTACTAGATAAGCCTTCAGGGTTATCCGCTTAACTTGATTAACGGGGGTTTTATAATCGTGTTCCCAAACAGCGAATTTCTTTGTTACGTTTTCTGAATAAAAGTTATGTGATTATGGACATAGCAATAAGACTTCTATATAAATAATTGGATATCAGTGAAAACACTGGAAAAAATTAGGGTAGAAAACAATGGATATTCGGAGTAAAACCTCCAAAAAAGGAGTTTAGATACCCGCTTCAGTCCATATGCCTTTTGTTCACGTGTGCCTAATAATTTGGCAAACCTTAATGAAACTTGGAAACAAGGTTAAGTAATATTGATGAGACTTACCCAAGTATGTTTGGATGTTTGAGCTTGTTCATGAGCTGCACCTCTCGTAACATGTTGGGCCTGTTGGCACGTTGCTGGTTCATCTTGAGCACCATCACCTTGCCGGACGTCTTATTCGTAACCTGTAACAAACAGATAAACATTTAGTTCTTAGTGACAAAGAAATTGTAATATCTGTATATTATTATGATCTGCAGTTTTAGGCAGCTAAAATATACATTATAAATTGTCTTTTAATAAACTGTCTGTTCAAAGTTGAAGTAACGAAGCTATTTGATGACTTCTGAAATACTAGCAAGTTAAAACAATACCCATAACTTATCATCAAATACGAATAAGACGTAGAGATTGTACATTGAAATTGAATTAGGAGATTTAACAGATTGTGGAGGATACCGCAAGATGTAGAAAACAATTTAATTTCGATATGTATCAGAAATGTTTAATATTTTTTTCCTCTTAAAACAGCCAATGACAAGAACGATAGCAAAAGGCTGACGGCAACCTTTAGGAATGAAATAACATCAAAAGAAGAAAGCAGTTTCATCAAGTATAAGTCTGATTTGTAAAAAGCACATCTAATCTAGCTAATTGGGATGATGACAGGGTATGAAAATTATAAATCTATTTAGTCCGTAAGTTAGGTAATGAAAAAATATTAGACACGTATTTTTTTATTTTATCGAATAATAAAACAATACTTAGATAAAACGAATCAGTTTAGAAGTTAAGCTAAAACGTCATTTCTACGCATAAAATCAATATATCGTCGAAAGTATTATTTTCTGTAATAAAATAAATACGTGTCTAATGATTTAAAATAATCTTTATTGTTCTCGTTCATTTTTGTATTTATAGTTTTTATTATCACTTAAGTAATTAAATGTTGGTTAACCTATAATTGGCGACTGTATAAGCCTAAATACTAATCTTAGTTTCATATCACTTAATGCTATGTATACAGAAGCTGTCGGTATACCTATTTAAATATTGCCAGATTGCAGAACCAGATTGCATTCCACCCTTTCTTCTGAAACATTTAAAGAAATCATTTTCCTCTCCATTATGCCATATATTCAATTTGTGCTTAAAAACGGGCCACTATCCCATCCAATGGAAGACTTCCCGAGTAACACCTATACCTAAGACTTCTGATAAATGTGCAGTTGAGGGCTATCGACCTATTGCTATATTATCTTCACCAGCAAAAATTTTTGAACACGTCTTACACAAATTGATTTATGCACAAGTACAGACACATCTACATAATGCACAACACGGATTCAGACAAAAACGATCGGTTAACACCAACTTACTGACATTAACTGAGTTTATATCTGCTCAGCTTGATATAAAACGACAAGTGGACGTGTTGTACTTTGATTTTAGCAAAGCCTTCGACAGAGTCAATAATGACATCCTGCTTTTAAAGCTCAGCACTTTAGGTTTCTGTCCGAACCTCCTGCGTCTTCTTGCAGACTACCTCCGGGATCGCCAACAGTTTGTTCGGCTAGGAACTTATGACTCGAGCCCTTACCACACACGCTCAGGCGTGAGTCAGGGGTCGATTCTTGGACCTTTACTTTTTCTGTTGATGATAAACGACCTACCATTAGTTCCCGAATACACAAAATGTCTTCTATACGCAGATGACCTCAAACTATATGCCAGTGTTAAAACTGTGCAGGACTGTGAAGCCATACAAAAGGATGTTGACGCTGTCTACGAATGGAGTGTAGCAAATAAAATGAATTTCAATGTATCCAAATGTTGTGTAATGACTTTTGGTCGAATGCGGCATCCAATCTACTACCAGTATAGACTGAATGGTACAGTTTTGTCCAGATCAACAACAACGACGAAAGATTTGGGAGTCACTTTTGACCAGAGACTTACATTTCATGAGCACATTGTCGTCGTCGCCAAGGAATCTTTCAAGAGACTTGGTTTCGTTCTTAGAAACTCAAAAGATTTCCGTAAAGACCATGTCATTCGGCTATTATACAATACGCTTGTTCGGAGCAAGCTCGAAGCCAGCTCTAGCGTGTGGAATCCTCATGAGGCCACTTATGCTCTTTTGTTAGAAAAGGTACAAAAAGCGTTCCTACGATTTTTGTATAAACGTCTGTTTGGTTACTACCCGTATCTGTATCCAACCAAATTCCTGACTGGATGTCTTGGATACAACACTCTGGAGACCAGGCGGGAGTTTGACCAAGTAGGCATAATGCTTAAAGTGTGTCGTGGATTAACTGATGCTCCAGATCTTCACAATGAGTTGATACGACTATACGTGCCTGATAACTATCTTCGCAATAGGAACCATCGGCTCTTAGCGGTGCCTACTTCCCGCACTAATGCACGTGCGAAATCTCCAATTCCACGTGTTCTTGCTACGTTTAACAACCTCATGAAGGTCTACCCGGACTGTGACTTGTTTAATGATAAGTATAAGGCTGTAATGTCTGTTTGCCTGGTGTATTGTGAGCAGAACCACATATAAAAATGTTATTTTATCTCGGTTTCCAGATTCTGTGTACGTACCTATATTGTTATTATTACTGTTATTTAATTTTAATTCTAAGTTGTATTGTATTTTGTATTGTGTATATTTTTTTGTGTCCAACTTTATCTGTTTTGTAATTTTACTATATTTTCTCATTTTCTTTTAACACCTTTTTAATGTACTTTGATTTAGTTTTCTTTTTTTATATTTTTTGTAATTTAATTTGATTAATGTAATTGGTGTCTACCGTGTTAATCAATAAACAAAATAAATAAATAAATAAAATAAATAATCTGTCAGACGGACATTCAAATAACAATTAGGCATCTACCCTATTGCATCAATTTTTCTACTTTCAACAAGTTATATGAATATATTCGCAGCATCAGTTTCCGTGCATACCGTGAACAATGCAAGTGTTTGTATATAGAGGTAGTATGTAGGCTCCATAGGCCGCTTCGTGCTCCCGTCTATATTGGATTTCTAGTTTTCTAGACTGCCGTTCGAATTAACTGTAACCGTGCGTTACGATGCCGTGTTGTTTTAAATATAGGTTTACCTTTTAATACATTGTTGTTAGGACTTTCTAAGAAGGAAATTAAAGGGCCACCTTTAACTATTTTTTTATGGCATAAGCCGGTAAACGATCAGACGGATCACCTGATGGTAAGCAATCGGCGTCGCCCATGGAACATCAGAGGCGTTACAAGTGCGTTACCGACCTTTTGGAGAATTAGGAGTTTAAGAATCATTGGGGATTCAGGAATTGGGGAGATTTCAATTAATGTTTATTACAGCAAAGGTAGAAGAAGAGTCTTGTAAAGTTTTCAGATTTGAAATAATTGTGAGGTGTTATTATAGTACGTAACTAGAAATTTCATTGGATATACTCGAAAGTGTGTTTATATTCTTCACATCTACCTGTAAATGAATATGACTGAATCCAGACAAGACATTTTGAGTAACCCAAACAAAAGCATTGTTAGCATATAAGACTTGTATTTATTTATTGCATACAAAGTATAATTTAAGAGTTTCCATTATCAACGTGTACTTGTTTTAATCTAGATAACGGTCATATGTAAGTCAATAGAAAATGTTTATTCTAGGCAATACAAAGAATTTCAAGGAGAAAGATAATTGTTTTGAAGGTTTTATTTCAAACGTACATATATTAATAAAAAAAACGCATATTTTTTTAAGAAGCAAACATTGGTAATCAATCCCTGAATAGCATAGGTATAGGAATCGTGATCCTTTTAACACCACTGAACATACATACAAACATGAAAAAAGTAGTGCAAAAAGCAAACTTTTAAGATTTAAAACCTAGATGTGAACTCAAGGTGACGCGACCGACACACGAAGTTAATAAGCGAATAATTATGTTTACAAAGAACAAAACATCAATTTAAAACTAAGGAAGATAAATGACTCACTAGTATCATTATTTGTTGAAAATATATAAACGCCAAGGCTGTTTAACTTCCATACATAATCTCATGCCTGTCTACCATGGGCTAGGCAGAGACTATGGAACGCTAATTGCTACAATTCTTACTTACGTCTGTTAACTGTCGCTGTATAACTTATTTTCTAAATATCTACAAACTTCACAGTCCTATTCATGATATCGGCTAATTAAGTCTAATCAAAAATATGTCGGTTTTTGACAGCTTTAGTGGTTGGACCAGCTATATTTTATGTTTCGCTAGCGCCATATAATACACGCAAATATATAGTAACTAGCGACCCGCCCCGGCTTCGCATGCGTGCAATGTGCATGTATTATACATATTATAAACCTTTGTTAAGAATCACTATATCCGTTAAAAAACCGAAGATTAGATTTTAAAGATTATTATATATGTATAGGGACAGACAGACGGCGGATAGCGACTTAGTTTTATATTATGTAGTGATGGTCTATTAATTTTCCTACGCTTTGTTTATTTAACAAAAATGTATTTGAATTTGATCAAACAGAGCTTTTTTACGTGCTGTCGTAGCATTACTTATTTGATGAATAGTTTTTCACCCTACACGGGGAAAATTTAGCACATTTTCCCGTAACAAGAAAACGAAACATCACTTAGCGCCCCCTTCGGTTATGGCGGCGTGACGGTAAGACGCATTAAATAACCATTTATATTGTGTCTACTATACACAGTATACGTGTTTATTTCGTATTTCCTACCCATTTTGATATTTATGATTGGAATGGATACAGTTTTGGGGAAGTTTCCTGTTTTTGTCGTTTTTGTTTTTCTTTTTGTTGAAGGTGAAAAGACTTTTGTTGGTAAAAGTTTTTAAGGAATAGTTTCTCTACTTCTGTTGAGAAGTTGTGTTAGGGTTTGTAATGAATGGCAGATTACACGGAGCTAATACAAATCACTTATATGTATAGGTGTTTATAATATAATATAATATTAGTTACTTTTGTAATTCGTTTTTTTATGGGATAAGCCGGTACACGCACAGACGGATCACCTGATGGTAAGCAATCGGCGCCGCCCATCAACACCCGAAACACTAACAAGCGCGTTACCTTTGGGGATTAGGAATTTAAGCATTGTTAGGGTTTCAGATATTGGGGAGGGTAATTAGGCCTCCAATAACACAACGTAAGCGTTGTTTCACGACGGTTTTATGTGAGGCCGTGATATCACTTCGGTTGAGCCGGCCCATTCGTGCTGAAGCATGGCTCTCCCACACTTAAATCTTATATCTATTCTTCTATATTCTATTCTATTAGATATATTATATTCGTTGTTTACAATACTTAGTATAGATTTACTCCTTAAGATAACAGTTTCTACATTTTTTGCCTTAAATTAGATCTTAAACATACTTCAAGGTTTTTCTTTTAATAATTGCGTTTATGAAGGTAATAACGAGATCGAAAGATATGACAAATACCTTACATTGCGGGTATAAAGATGGTATCAAGGAGGTGGCGGGACAAAATTGGATACTAACAGCATAAAATAGAACCAAGTGGAAAGATTTGAAGGAGGCATACACCAAATTGGTTGAAAAAGGCTTGAGATGGTGATGATGATATAGATATAAAAGAATTAACCTCATCTAGAGAAAAGTACATAGTTAACTATTTATCTTACGTGGGGAACATATTAAGGCTCACCCCCTATTACATGGGACTCATAACATAAATAGTGAAAAGTGGGTGTTACATTGTACAGTGGCATAATGTGCACCTCTGCCTACCCCTTTGGGGATAAAAGGCGTGATGTTATGTTATGTTATGTTATGAACATATTAAGTTCATAACTTATTTCGCCATGATATCAAAGAGGTCCCAAGTGTCATGGTGATCTATTCTCGCTTGTTCATTACGACATCTTAGTTTTGAAGACCATTTTATATTTGTATGCAAAATTACAGCAATTTACATTATATTGGTGTTGTTTTGTTTAAATGTTGTCAAAGACTTAATTTCGGGTAGGTCATGAGTTCATGATTGGAATATGATAGGCTTGCAAAATGTTACCATTGAAGTAGAATATTTGGTTAGAAAAACACTTCACAAGGACTTTTCAATAATAGGTATTGACAGTAATTTCTTCATTTCTTATAGTTTCTATAAAATTGTATACAATAAGAGTGTAAACCCTATTTGAGAATAGGCTAGGCGACAGAAGAAAGTGTATCAATACATTTGTGAACGCCTACAAATGCTCATATACGTATGAATGGGTTTAGAAAATCAGTATACTTATTTTCACCCGCTCTGTTCGGCGCCTATTGAACATAGCGTGTTGTTTTATAGCCCATCGTCTTCCTCGATAAATGGGCTATCCAAATTAAACAGATTTTTTCAAATACGACCTTCTTGAGATCGGCGCGTTCAAACAAAGAAACAAACAAAATATTCAGCTTTATAAAGTAGGTAGTATAAGATTATTTAAAGCTGAATAGTTTGCGTTTGTAGCTAGAATATACTTATTATAATATAAGTATTCAAATATATGACATGAAGAGCCAACTAAAGGCAAGATTGGCAGAAGGAAATGCAGCAGCGAGTGTAGAGACGGAGCAAGTTTCATCCGGAAAACTCGGAGGAAGGCGGCTTCTATTTCCGGATCAGTGAAGTATTGATGCGTATATTTATAACAAGGAAATAGATATGGAATGTTTACATATAACACGTTTATGGAAATTACGTTCAAAAATTAAAAGCTTCAGTACAAACAGATTTGAGATTTATTAAGTTGGATTAAAGTCTGATCATAGACCTGCTTCGTTGGAGGTTATAGAAATTTGCTTTAGACTTTATGTTCAAAAGCAGAAACTCCCTGACACTTATCCAGATAAAGGTGCATTCATATGACATGGTAATAAAGTTGCCATCTAAAATATCGCGAAGCAATAAAAGTCTATATTGATAGCCATACATTTTCACTCCCACGGCACCGTAAACCAAAGCAAATACCTGTCTAATAAGAAACATAAACAGTTTTTTTATCCCGAGTGGACCCACTAACAGTATCCAACGCCCACTCATATTGACTCTGATACAGTCAGCAGTAGCCTCTCGCTCCATTAAAAAATTTAACAAATATTCAGTCTTAAAGCTTTCGGAATAGTGGTGAAATTTCTGTGCAAGTTTCAATGGTCCAAGATCAATTTGTTCGGTTGACCGCCAGTGGTCTCGTCGTGGCACTTGACACAGCCTCGCTAACGAACTGATGATGACGCTTTACGAGTAACTACTTCGAAGGGATAATCAGCAGTTTGAACGAGTTTGAACTACAAGAGCAAAAGTTCATAGATAAAATACAGTTAAAAACTGCAGAGGGCGTTGTAATCGTTTATGGAAAGTAATGATTTTTAATGAGATTAAAATACAAACTGAGAAGTGGTTTCTACAGCACTTGAAGGTTAAGTACTTGAGTTCTGAATTATTTTTCATTAAGAATCATACCACACAATAAATGTTCATATATCAAAGCAGTAAGTGGTTGAGACATACATGAGGTTTGCGAGTACGTTGTCTATTGCAATAGTGCATAAGTAGGTAATGATACTTAATATAATGGGTGCTTATAAACGGTTCAATCACTTTTAATGAGCATTTCACAATGGTTTTAAATGTCACTATTAACACAAACGTGATTGCACATATTTGAGCATACGTTTTAGCAGTCATCAAGGTCAAAGAAATTTTAATGCAAATTCTATTATAATTAAGACATGTAAAACTAACATGATAATAATATGTAAGTTTTCATCCGTTGATTGTGTCTTTTTAAATATAAAGGGTGAGCCTATCACATCTCGCTATAAGATTTCTTGGTAGGACGTTCGAGCTCATTAAACTAGACGCATTATATATTCAATCTAGCCAATTGCAAGAATCCTTATAAAAGCCTTCAAGCCCACGAACGGTTTACAATTTTCGAAGAAAGAACAACAACAAAAACAAATCTTAATCTCGTCTTTATTACATGACTTGAAGATAACACGTAATCCTGGCACGCAAGAATGTTGAAAATTCTTCGTGGAACATGGCCGTTGCATCGCGCAAGTAAAACATGCAATGAAAAAGAAGAAGTAAAGGCAAAGGCATGTGCGTACAGCCGGTTATAAAAATAAAGTTATTATGCCAGTGATATTGAAGCAATGGGAAACGGGATCGGGGCGTCAGATCAGACCGTGTAAGTAATAACCGCTTTCCGAACATAAACGTAATTTTTATAGCATCAAATAGTTATGATATGAAAATTGCGGGAGTTTATGGTCTCTTCAAACTCTTATTAATAATGAGATAAAATATATTACGGGAGTTCAGAATTTCAATAATGGTATTGCTTGCTCAGATGGCAATCTATTGCAATAAAATGAAAAATTCTGGCCTTTTGAGAATAAAATACAGAACAGAGACTCCTTATACACTAGAAAAAGTTTAATGGCCCTGTATAATTAAACACACAAAGTAAAAACCGGAGTTTTAAATCAAAGCATCAGTGTGTTTGCTTGTCGGCGTCTTTACAAAGATAATGCAGTCAGGAGAAAATGCGACATTAACAATGTTTGCAAGAAACTACGATAAGATAAAAATCCGCAATGCACGACGTCAAACTGTATGACATATGGGCGACTAAAAATAGGCTTATCGGACAAGAGAGTGCGCCGATACAGAGGACGAAGTAATAATGTAATAAGGGAGGACATTATTGTGATAGAGGATATTATTGTGATGTCTAATTAATTATTCATGTTTAAGGACTGACTTCTTAACATACGTATAAAATGATAGAGAGATAATAAACAGTATCCGATAAAGATAATTTAACAGATAAATATGAAATTGACAAAGACACGGTGACTGCCCATTTTCAAAATTTATAGTTATAGGCTTGTACTGCTGAACGACTAAATTCTTGAGGCACTCGTCCTATTTATTACAACAAGAATTTCAACAAAAAGATCTCACTGACCATATATGAAATCAAAACTGGAGTACCTTTACTATAGATCATACTGTATACAATATACATGCAGGGAAGGTAAACAATAGTTTCTTAGCACTGTTTACACATTCCACCACCTAAAAAGGATTTGGTATTTTTACACCTAAGTTGTCGCGAGCATCAGCTTTCGTTGTAAATCGAAGCATCTTTTTATACCTGTTTATTTCAGACAAACCTGCCGATGCAGAAACGTGGTATGCGAATTCCTTTGATTTTGGTTATGTAATCCCACAGAAGCTGGTCTTCGACAAAAAATGGGTACGAAGAATTTTAATTCGACAATTTCGAGTCCCGAAAGTGAAGGTAGGCACAAGAAATAATAAGAAGTTTAATGCGACTGTGCAAAATTGAGCGAGGACAATTTATTTCGCATAAGCCAAAAAAATATAAAAGAAGTTCGAATCAAACATTCATAAGGATTAATATTTGATCAGTTTCAAGTTATGAGAGTCGTCTTGAACATTTCAAAACTTCGATCCGACGGCTGTTACGTAGTCCTTTTGATCTTTGGTAAACGAAAGGATACTTCATTTCATTTTCAAGTAATTTTTTTTATCTTATATTACATGAAAAGCTTTATGTAAAATATGTCAAGTTTGATATTTAAAGACTTTGACGCGTGACTGAACATGAACAGCCTCTTTAACCTGTATAAAACATTTTGGAGACTCGGTTGCCAAAGAAGAAAAAAAAAAAAAAAAACCTGTATAAAAGATTTTTCTTTCTTTAATATTTTTGTATCGTAATCTGGATTCAGAGCACATTTATTTATTAGTTTAGTTTTGCATTCATTATAAAAGCTAAATTCTCTACTGTTACTTTTTGCATCGGTTCTTATAAACCTATCATGACTGATTGACTATCCAACTGACTGTCAAAATAACTTTTTTGTTGTATAGACAATATCTGCAATAACGAATTGGACATGTTCCAATAAACTCCGTAATGCTACTGCATTTTGTAATGGACGCATCAAGATTTGGAGGCAATAAATACATGTGCTGTGCTCTAGTTAGATTCCGTTGTTCCAAATATCTGAACAATTACAGACAGAACTGGTTGCTAGTGTTAAGATTTATTGGAATACTTCACCCAATTTCCAGTTAGTAAATTTCACTTCATATAGAGATAAAATCAAGTTCATCTCATAATAAATATTGTAAGGCTCGATAACTACAAGAGAAAATGGATGATAAAGTTATTTTAATATCGGTTGGCACTATGCCATCACTGCATTCATGGTTGAATTATTAAAATCATTGCTGCAAAAAGTTTGCAAATAGTGTAACTTATTGGCATTTGTCTTTTTGATAATTTATGCAAATTTAACGTAATACAAAAATTATTGCATGTAGGCCATTAGCCTAGAGGCAGAATAATATAGCACATAGAACTCAAAGTGGCACTCAGCTAGCCAACTTAATGTCTAACTGAGATTTCCAACTATCCTAAACTACGAGAGTGGCCAAAAGTACATTTAATCCGACCACGTTTCCAGAGGAAATTTCCATAATTGCAACCGCTTGAAAAGCAACAAGCTAGTGCCGTACCTACATAATAAGGGTTCACTTTGACCCCAAACTGGCCGTGCCCTGTACAAATATGGACAATGGAGATTCTATCTTGTGTTTCGCACGGTCGAGTATCAAGCACGGATTTACAGCTGCAATTTGAGGAGTCCTCTCAAATTGGACATGCTGCTATATCTAGTTTGTTTTGAAATCGTTGGCCTAACAATATTCAATTGCATGTGAAAATTAGTTGAGCATAAGGTATCGAATTAAGTGTTTTTGAATTACGAACATAACATTCAGATGTTGTCCATAAAATGTTATACATATATTGTATTATTCATTGAAGAAAATGGTTACACGAGTTTGTAACACAATCGGTTTAATTAAGTAATTAGACTAATTAGGGTTATCACGATGTTGCGAATTTGCTCTGTACGATCAGATACTCCTTTTATGATTAGGGTTTCAAACTTTTGGGTAAACGAGGCACATTTTTGGACCCGTGTGTATTGTGTATTACCTAATTCAGCTCATGTTCATGGGTAGACACGTTTCGGATGTTTGAACTGCGCAGTCGTGACTGACGTCTTGACAGATACTTTGCGTCTATCACTACTCAGCCATTGTTTTCGTTTGCCTTCAACACTTATCGTTGCATTTTATTTATACTTGTATTTTGACTTAAGTACACGATAATGTTATCTGCATTTTTATTGCATTTCATCGACAAAGACGTCTGTATTGCCTGACACATTTGACTTACGATTTTTCGTTGATATTTTTATTTTAGTATCATGGACAGATTTATGAAGTACTTATTCGCAGAGATTTTTCAAGAAATAAAGGTGTGAGTCATAATATTAAGACGAGCAGGAAGGCATAATAAGTGTTGGTCTTAAAGACACGTTCGTTGCAGATATGTCGTGTCCGTATAAGGAGGAAGATGAACTCCAGATTTGCACGCCTGGATCCTTACCATATACTACTGAACTGATAAGTTCCTATGGACACTATTAACAAACGTGATTTTTTTAGTTAAGGTACATGTTGAGCTATCTTTGAGATTTTATTTACTCATTGTTTATAAAAATTATAATTATTTAAGTTAGAAGTGAGAACATCGCATTCTCCTTCCTGTTACCAAAAAAAAAAACATTAATGAGGTTTTCAAAATTACAACCTTGGAATTCTTATCACCGTTAATATTTAATATTCATGACCAAGGAATATAAAATAAATAATATTTATAGTAAACAACCTTGTAACATGTAAATAACAGTCTAAAAATACAGAACACTAAATCAATCACATCCATCTTAGTTAAATGTTAGGTTTTTAATTTTAATTGATTGCATAATCCTAGAATTAAATTAGAAACACTAAATAAGTTCAATGTTTAGTGAAATCGGTGCGTTGTAAAAGAACAGAGACTATGAAATGTAACTTTAAATAATTCTTAAGAAGAATCAAGCAGTAAATTCAGGTATTGACGTAAATCCTAATCGGATTTTTTTTTTTTTTTTTTTAAGGGGGGAAAATCATCGAATGACTGCCCCCGCCTGGGTGAGGCGGGAGGGAGTGTCAGACTCTTACTGACTAAAAACCACCCCGTTCCTTCTCCTGCACGTCGAGCCGGAGCCCCGGTTACCCGTTAGGTTCTCCGCGACAAATCCTAATCGGATAGATAGCTCTGAAGTGACAAGAAGGAACAAAATAGCAGGTAAAATACTACGAGTAATACTGTATTTGAATTGCTTAGTTTGCTATCCGGCCTTCCGCATCGAACACCAATACCGGCGGCATTGCAAACAGCGAGTAACGGACGGCCGATGTACGATAAGCTTCCCCTCGCAAATTGTACGGGACCGCATTTTTCAAAACCACACCGAGGTGCCATGTTGAGAAATTACTTCGAACCCCACGGGATTAATCGCAAAATCCTTGCGTAGCAGGGAATTCTTCTATTTTGAGTAAAATTGGTGTTGGATAAGAAAGGCAAAGATGGTGAACAGACGTGGACAATCTTCAATGGCATTAGGCATATTAATATTGATCTCTACAGAAACAGGTATTTCATTAGCAAATCAATGCCGAAAATCGCATATTTATATTGTGTAGAAATGTATGACGCACATTCAAAGAATTTTGATAATTTGTTATAAAATTTTGCAAGTACTCTCACTGATTATCATAATATCTTAATACAAAATGTCAATATTTAAATAAATGACGAAAAGATTGAAGAGTTGTTGACAAAACATTTTGTAATAATATAAATAGTATTTCGTTCACAATGTTATGACATGAAAGGTTAAATTGTGGTCATTAAAAATATTTTCATTAAGTTTTTGTACACTTTCTTTGCGATGCCGTTTCCATTGTTATAATTTGCACAATCATAGACAAAAATGAAAGTAGTCTCTTTGTTTTTGTTTAGTGTCTACGATTTTCGTGAATAAAATAAACCTGGTCAAGATAACCGAAATAGAATCTCTTCCCGCTTTTATTTTGAGTGATACCCTTCCGCCGATTATAAAGGCGATACGAATGCGTTGGGCGCGACACACATCTATTTGTGGCCAGCTAAAAATAATGGTGGACGGCTTAGCGCCGACGTGAATGCAGTTTTTATGCACCGTGCTAAACAAGAAAGGATCGTGTGCGTTTTTGTTGCTTGCGTAGCTTTGCTTTCATCCAAAGCCGTCCGAACATATCTACTTCTGATTTTTCACAATGCATCTTAGGTTTTTGAGATACATACTACACATATTACATAGGTTGCAATGTTTTATTTGCATGCTTTCTTTTAGGGGCAGTCTTTATTGTTGATAATTAGCTAAATTATCTTTTGTTTGTTCATTTCATCTGTTATTTTTATCAATTCTTATCCAGAATTTGTTTTCGTATCTAACTATTCGCATATTCTTCTCCCCCACTGCATATTTCACAACCTCAATTCACCGAAGGCTACAAAGAAGTAAACGGCATACATAGCATACGTTCTTTATCCTAGAAAATGGTATTTAAAAATTTGCAATGCCGCTTTAGTGTGGCCTAGAAATCTCACATTCGACACAACGTTCGGATTTGTGGTTCGTGATCGAAGACTTAATTAACTTGATCATCGAGGTTTCATCAGAGTTACAGTATTTAGGATAGCCGGTGTAATTGAGGGACAGTCGTTTAGTGGAACTGTATACGTAAGATACATGAGCGATCAAGACCTGGTTAAGAGGTAGAATGTTAATTTGAAATTCTTTGGTCAATTAGTGGGAATGAAGAATTTTCAAAGGCTTTTTTTGTATCATGTATAGTTTTTAATGTAGGCCAAAAATAATATGCTAAGCTAATTTGTTCAATAGTTAAAGTGAAGCTTTAATGGGGTGATATCTCGACGCATCGCATTATGCAAGTCTCGTGCACCGTTACATAAAAGAGAAAGAACTATAAATATATTGCCTTGTGAGTTTATTGCATCGGCGATAGTGAATCTAAATGTTGCGCCAGCCCCCGAAATGGGGCGTGTCGTGACATGTTTAATCTTAATACTCATTATTGAAATAAGCTTCAGATCAATCAATACGTTCTCGTCTATTTTTTCTAACATCTGTACCTGTGCAATGTGTTACTGCAGAACACATGCTAAAACAAATAAGTAAAGATAAGGACGCAAAATTGATATTCAGATAAACAGTTGCAAGTAACGACAAATACTGATGTTAATGTATACCTTACTTTATGCAATGCCACGCAACTTGCAATGGTAACGGTACCCAATAGTCTGAAAGTTTGAAAAATGCCACTACAAGAACTTGTATCACCTAAGTAGTGTGTTAAGACGGGTTATTAATCTACACAAAACATTAGCACCAGTTTTACGGTTAAAAACTAGTGCTGACCTTAACCCAGTTGGGATCAGGCCAGGAGAAATATTAGAAAAACCATTACAATAGGTAGCAACACGCAAAGAACAAAAAGAAGGCTAAGTTGCTGGTAATAACGGTAATCAAAATCGATCAATGTCCAACAATCTCATACTATAATGTGAAACAAAACAATTTTATTATAAACGAGGTAAAACGAACCGTATTGGAGAACGTTCTCAATCAGATCCCGTTGTACAATCACAATTCAGGTGGCACGCGACCCGCTGTCAATAGACACGCATTCCGTCTTAAGAGGGAAGCGTGTGCGCATCGTATATTCGAACGTAATCCATTCGTCTTGCTGCGAAACGGTGACTGTGTACTAGTTGTGTCCGAGATTGGGATTATATATTGATGTTTCTTAAGATTTTTAGGAGTATAGGATAAATTGTCGTTACCACGTTCGACTTCTGTTTGCAACCCGTAACCTCTTCGGTTGATAATTTGTTTGACATTAAACTCATTATATCCCTGAGCCCAATATCTTTGCACCTAAATATGATTAACTCAACTGGCCAATTTGTTGTTATAGTCACATCCTCGCTATGTTTGTCAGGCATAATGGATGAATGGGTCTTAGAATGGATTAAGAGCCACGACAGATTATTTATTCTCATCAAGTATTTCCTCTTTCACACAGCTTTATCAAGATCTTTATTTTATTCAGAACGAGTATAAGCCTAGATGTTGCGATTGAATTAAGCAATTAGGACACGATCGTTTACCTTCTCCAACCATTTATTGTGGGTAATAATCAATGATGTAATCACGGGCTGATTGTCAACTCACGTAAGCAATTTTATTGGCTATAAAAATATTTACAAGCTTTAGGCAACCTAACCAAGACTTACGACTGACTTGAAGACATAACATGTCCAATTTATTTATACTGAGTTACGCATGGGATGAATTTCCTGTTACACGTATAAACAGCAATTCTAAGGTTCAACAGAACATAAAAACTATTATGTAAAGTTCTTATGTGACATGTTGGAATTCAGAATATTCGAGCAACCGCTATACTACAACCATCTCTTTCACTCTTATGCGATGGAAATGGAGGGAAAGAGATGAAGATGAAGCTGTGAAATGTGACTTGGTGAAATATTGATAGTGTTAGACGTAAAATGTGAGAAGTGATATTATAGGCTCTAATACTAATACTCTCTATAGGGAAATGATTGAACATTTTTTCCGGTTGCGTAAAACATTCTGGTATGTTGAAGTTAAAATAATGTATGTTATGTTGAGTGGTGTAGTTTTCTACAATTTGTACAATGATTGAAGAAAAATGGTTCAATTAACATACGTAGACTCAGTGGATAGATATCTAAGTAATGGTACTTTAAATAGTAATAATTCAATTTCCACGTGGCTTTAATCCAATGAACTGAAATGGATACTTATCGTATTTCAACAACCAGTAGCAGAAATTTCAACTAGAACTAATTAGATCAGTCTACTACAAATTTCGTGTTAGGTACTCGAACATTGCTGGGTTACTTTCAATAACAAAAAAAGTGTTAGCAATCTGAATTACAGTTTAATGAAGCGTAGCGATAATTAGTGATGTTATTTATGAGGCGTCGTGCTAACGCGCGAGGTGTCGAGAAACGCAAAGCGCAATCGTCCAAACGACACAAATGCTGCGTCCGTTAGTCGCATCGAGTCGCAGGCGCACATCCACGATAATTTCAGTAGAAACGGTAACACGACAGTTTAATAGAGAACGTGCGGTAACACTAACTGTCCCGGAATCTGTACCAAGGCCGACCGTTTCCAGATAAACGTCAATATACGAGTAAAATTAAGTTCGGAACAGATGGCAACATGTGTGGGTGCTGGAAGTATCAGTGTCGGATCGAATTTGGCGAAACGTGTACAATGAGGAGTAATACAGTCCCTAAAGCGCCTCCAAACATTTATGAACCCAAAGGAATGCTGCACGTGGGCAAATCCTGTACCATTCACACTGTACGTACATAACATTTTACCAAATATTTCCGCATAAAGTTTGTAAACAATAATTTGAACGTATAAAGCATTGTTGACTACAGTAATTATTTTCACATATGGACAGACAACGACGAGGCTCGCCTACGCAACTGAAACAGGCTCAGAATGAAATGACCTTGGTTAAAACATTTATAACCCATCATCATCATCATCATCAACAGCCTATAAATGCCCACTGCTGAGCAAAGCCTCTTCTCACACGGAGAAGGTTAGAGCATTAATCACCACGCTTGCTCAATGCGGGTTGGCGATTTCAAACTTATAATTAGAAATTATAAGTTCAGGTTTCCTCACGATGTTTTTCCTTCACCGTTTGTCAGTGGTGTCTAAATAATCTTAGAAAGTACATATAACTCGGAAAAAGTCACATTGGTACTTGCCGTTGGTAGGTTTCGAACCCGCACCCTCATGCATGAGAAGTGGGCGTCTTAAACCTCCGGGCCACCACGACATTTATAACCCACCGTAGTCAAAAATCTCCCCAGACCTACGAAGTAGTATAACCATAAAAATCAATTTCCCGTGAGAGAATGCCGACGGAACTTAGAATGCGAACAAACACACCTTAATGATCTAAACACAATTTTTGGCAACAATATAGTCACGAAAAGTGTCATGACATTTTGAATCATTAAGCATGTCAACTGGGTCTAAAAGTACATTTTCGAAAGTGGGTTAACAATGACAAATAGATGACAGGAGATTCTTAAGATGTTTTTAAATGTTGTCTGGTTAAAATACAGCTGCTACATACTTATTTTGTTTAAGTGGGCGTAAATGTATTGACTTAGATTCAGACTAATTTTATGTACATTTTATTGAGACTTGAACTAAATTCAGTCAATCTCTTAAATAAATGCTGATCCAAAATGAGTGTGAGCGTTAAAAAGATTTAGAGGATCTGAATGCAGTTGCTACTGTAATCCCAGCCGGAGCGGCGAATGAAAATGATAAAACTGGAAAGTACGATACATAGCCAACAGCACCCGTTCTTCATTACTTAACACGACGAAACGGCCATTATTTGCTACAGTCCATCGATTAACCGAAGAATTCGATGACATCACTAGTTTTATAACTGTTCCAATAATTCAATATTGAGCCTTCAAACAAAACGTCAGTTGTTTCGAAGTAGACGATTTCCTATTGTAAATATTATCATGTTGTTTATTGAGACCCCCGTCGGATTGTAAACAATGCCAGCAAACAATATCTGTATTGACAGATTTGAGAATGCTCTTGCCTTAGCGTAGGATATTGATGTCGACCAAGTGCCTATTGAATCTTTTGATATCGATGCATTGACAGATTTGTTACGTAAGGAGTTGTGTGAAATTGAAACTTTTTATTTATGTAATGAGTTAAATCAATAGTTTGTTTATTGCTCGCCGTGGGAGACTTCATGATTGCAATTTCAGACATTGTCAGTTCCGTGACGTTTCAGTTTTTTTTAATGATCATTGTATGATCATTCTCTTCGGTTATGTCATCGTCATCCGTTGGAAGACGTTCATCATTTTCTTTAGTATTCTTATAACGTTAATCGTGTAGTTTCGTCTTTTGTGTATGCAAAGAACCTTTTATAATTTATACCAATTTAATCATTATATTTTTCATCTGTGGCATATGACACAGAAGTGAAACTAGTAGATCATACGAAAATTCGTTTACCAAACAAAAAGCTGGTTAAATCCAAGAGAAACAGATGCCAGTGTGCCGAGTGGATTAGTCTACGAAAGCAACGGATTTTATGAAAGCCAGTGAGGCTTACAAATGGGATTTTCATACGAGGACATTTGACTAAACTTTTTGCAGCTAGTGAAACGTTGTAACGAGTCAGTCAACTTTTCGACGATGTGATGTAGATTCATTGGCTATAACAATTTTAAATTGTGCCATTATTCCTTAGTTTGCAATCGTGTATACAATTATAATATTAGACCTGTTTATTACGTACCTATGGGAATTAGGAGTAATTGAAACTTTATTAGTAAATCTCCAGTGCAAAACTCACTAGACCATTAATATATGAGTGTACCAAAATAAATAGGATCAAGTGCCAACTGAATAATATCACACGTAGTCTAAATACCGGAGGGCTTATAAATACGGCTACATTACGTGGTGCAAGCGTGTGAAGTGGAACGAATTCGGTTGGTGCGTCAGAGCATCCGCGACCAGGACTCTCGTCCTTCGCTTCTTAATGGCCAGCTATAATTAGATACGTTTTGTCTTGCAGGAATTCCTAAGTTATTTGTTATGGTTATGGGAGCGTGACGCTGCAACAGATAAACGTGCTGCTAGCGATATCTAATTGGCTATATTTCAGCAATTGCAAGCAGCACTGACTTTTATAAGAACAAGTGTGTTTAACAAAAACCAAACGATTTAAAAAACGATACTTTAAATATTTAGACACTAATCCCACGTTTCGAAAAAAGTTCACTCACTAACTTCTGCAAATCTGCATAATGTAACACGACTTACCTGAAAAAGAAAACAAAATTAATACTTTGCAATAACAAGAACATCGGGCCTTTGCACTCCAGTTTACGCAAAAGTCAATACCAAAGTTGTTTGAACTGTAGCAACAAAACAATATTCATCTCAAATGGCTTTTTAGTCCAGAACAATAAGTTGATAGAACAATAGCACCTGACCTAACAACGTATGAATAAAAAGTACCACTCGAAGTCTCGATCCTTTTTGCAATTGAAGCAAAAAACTCTACGAAGGGCCAATCGTGGCTTAGTCCGAAGTATTCCGAAGTAGTCCGATCTGGGACAGTACGTGGGCAATGCTGGCAAGGTGCTGTTGATGCAACTTCCTCTGCGCCTACTTGACGAAAGAATACTTCGTAAACTGTTGTAACTCTTTTGATCGTTACTCGTGAAGGTATGTGGGAAGAAGTGAGTAGGATTGATAAATTGATTACAAGAATTGGTCAGAAAAGTTTTAATTTACATTTTAACAGTAGAATGACTACTCTTGTATATTATGTCAGCTTGTAACCATTGAGTAATCGCCTCTGGTTGTAATTTGAGATGAAAAATGTCAAATGAAACCACTGACGCTACGTGACTGCATCGTTTTGTTTACAAACAATATTACACACTATCGTTACAGTAGACCTTTCTAGTGTTCATGACTATTCAGTTTATCCTATGGAGCAACTCCTATGATTTTTTCTTATTAATGATGCAATTCTTGCGACTCACTTGATGACAAGGAAGTGAATATGAACTATCATTTACAAAGACACGATCATCGTCTTCATAGGAAAGTCAGTAGCTCTTCGTATCGACGTATGCGATTTTACTTTCAACACATGCAATTACAGAGTAATTGAATCTCAGCTATGTTTTTCTTGTTACAAACGATCAATAGAGCATTTCATTAAAGTACCACGGAGTGGATTAACATTGATACGCGATGAAATTCGAGATGCCTTGTTACGTCAGGACACGCAATCTTGCGACTAACATGGAGCAGTTCATTTGTTTACTGATTTAGGAGATACGATTTACAAATTCATTAGATGTCGTGAGTTGAAAGAATTCGGTTCTTCCGCAATTACTTTTGCAACAGCTCAAGGAATTGAAAAGGAGGAAACCGAAAGGTATTTAATTTGGTTAGAAATGGCAAGGAATTGTACGGATGATGTAATTTGTTTTATCGTGAATGTAGGTAGAAATGATAGCTGTGTACATGACACATAAATAATTAGATCACGTCCTTAGTAATGAAATCACGCAATATGTCACAATGTTTAAGATTTGAGGGAAAATAATGTAGCACGTGTATATTACATTCGTTCATTTAGGTTTTTGTCCTACAAAATTGTATTTTCTTTTCAGAAAGTGGATTACATATCATTGTTTGTTTCAATTAAACATTTTTATCTCCGAATTAACTTTATGACAAAGAAATTATTCTATACATAAATTAACTATTACTTAAGCAGTTTTCTCACAAGTTATTACCGAAGAATAGCATTAACGAAATGTTTTAGTGTTCCGTGTGATTATTCCCAAGGTATTAGATGCAGACTCGAAAGCGTCTCACGTAAAGTGAAGTAATAGTTTTTAGAACATCTAGATTGTAGATAGATTTTAAAAACTGGACACATGTAAAGTTAATTACTGTTACATGTAATAGAAACAAAGGTAATATTTTTCTGTAATTACTGTTTTGGTTCCTAACTGTTGTGCACAAGATTCGAAACCCTGATTGGATTTTTCCCTGTAAGTATGATAGCTTGAGTCTTTATTGCGAAAACTATAAAGATTAAAATTTACCCAGACATTTTTATAAGACTGAGTTAATTTTACATTTACGTACTCTCAATGCCGCGTAAGCCACAAATCTTGGTACTATAAATATATCAGACGATTTTAGTACACCTATGAATTTAAAACCAATTACGAGGTGTGACGTAAATCGATAGATTCCAATTTTTTCACTTCAAACAGTTCTTCGAAGAGAATTTATAGGTGGTAAGAATACACGGTCGGCTTGTTTTGATAGCCTATAGTAAATGGAGTCTGGATTATTTTCTAGATAATTTCAGTCCTTGAGTCTAGGCACGTTAGTCGTAAACTTAATTCTAACAATGTTTATGTTCGGGAGAGGTATCGTTAAAACTTTGATATCTTACAATGTTATTCCAGCTTCATTTTCGTGAACTAATCTTATTATGTTTACTTTCGAAGAGTTGCGAATATGTCTAAGGTTTTTACTGAGAAATCTATACTTGTGATCATTATACTTTGTTCGAAAGGAATTTTCCACTTGGGTTATGTTAAATTAACTCGTCGAGTACCGGTTTTATAGACACAATTAAAGAACAATGGGTCGCGGTCACCGGTGACCGCTTGGTGTTTGACAGTTTAATACACTTTATTGATCTCAGATAAAGATATAAATACTTTTACATTTATCAATAATTGTTCATTTCTTAATTTCAATCATCTAAGCAACATTTATTGGCTACAAAGTGATTAGGTAAGCAAGTACTATTAATGATGATTAATTTTATTGTATTATCACGATGGTTGTTCTTGGAATATTTTTTTATTGATTGAAAGGTCTGTTGAGAGTACTTGAGAGTTAAAGATTTCTAATCACGTATCTTGTTTTCTAAAGATATAATAGGAATTATATTTATAAATGATAATTGAAACGATAAAATCATGTTGTGAATTGTAATTTTGTATGGACACAGGCGGCGCCGAGGTAATCACGTACTATCAGGTGATCCGTCTGTCCCTTTGCTTATATTTTACAGTTCTGACAGTAGAAAATACTTATAGAAGCCCCTGGCGCTAGTTTGGCCCCTATTCCATACAATATTTAAAAATATGAAATAGATAAATTATGAATTTCCAAAGGGTTCCTTTCAAACAGTATCAACGCTACGTCACTAAGCAAATTGGCATAAACAATTCCCTAGTTGATTTATAGAATTAACAGGGATAACTGATCTGGTTCCAGTTTGTAGTCGTCAACAAGAAAATTAGGATTCTTGTTTGAAGACGGACTAATATGATAAAGTTATTACCATTCAGAAAACAGTCTTAGACTTGGCAAACAACGCTATTCTCTGAAGAGATTGTTAGACAACGTATGTAAAGGTATGAAATTCCATTTTTCGCTGTATGATGTAACATCTAATTATGTTAAGAGTCTCATTTGGAGGGCTTATTGGCATTAGCCCTAATTCCCCAATCCCCAACAATCGTCAAATTCCTAATACTCAAAAGGACGGTTGCGCCGATTGCTTACTATCAGGTGGTACGTCCGCTCGTTTACCGACTTATCCCATAAACAAATATATCGGTCCCTGTGCCAGGTACTGCTATTTACTAGAGAAATGTTTTCAACTGAAAACCATGGAGGTTTTACACACTGCCCAAATAAGGACCGCAATATTTTATCAGTTATCTTAGAGCAGGATAGTGTGCCTATTGGAGCAAGAGTTTTCTCTTCTAATAAATGGTAAAACAAATGTCGTAATAACTAAGTAAGATCCACATTGAACTAATCTAACAAGAGCAGAATACATGTAAGACAGTACGACATTGTTATTACAGTGATATAACTGTCTCCTGAGATAAACGCGAGCATTTCACACGGCTATCTGGCACGGCGAAGTAATTATGAAATAATACAATGTAGGACGAATTTATATATTATATTAAGTGAAGATATTCGGATTGTGATGAAGGTAAAGAAGAATATATTTGCTAACACCTACTCTTTCCAGTAGGTGTCGTAAGTGTCGACCAAGGAACTACGCATTCAACAGAAACTGGGCACCAGCATTCTCTGGTAAACCTAACCTTTTTAAAGTGATATTTCCAAGCCACCTGCCAAATTACCTATAACAAAGCTGAGCGGATCATACTAAGTAGAGATGGCCCATAGTCTAATATAGATGAAGATATATTTAAAATTTCAATATTACAGACAGGCCAGACATTATGGATGGCATCGGAAATGTTTAAAATAATCGGCTTAATTAGTCTAGCAGTGATGTCTGGGAATTATATTAGGTTATCTGATTAGTTTTTATGATTACTTGTGTCATAGTCTTCAAGGTAACTAAGTACTACCTTTAGTGTATCGTCAGTTACAAAACCATTTCTTACCGCCTCATCTTGGTTTTTAAATTATTTTAAGCTTGATTTCAAACTTATATACCTCTTAATTACAACTTTCAGATATTCCAAAACGTGTGATTCAATGACGTTATTCTTTAATGAATGAATCAGAACATTCTGGTTAACAATCTGACAAGAAGATGGCGACCTTTATACAGGATGGTCCTAGTGCCAATGCTCTCAAATCAAGTTGGAGTACTGCCCAACATTGCAATGAAAATTAGTGTGAAGATATGTCCGAATATTCCAAGTCGTCACACGTCTAACGTATCAAATGAAACGTTGATATTGCAAACGAGAGGCAGGTGCGCAGACGCATTAATTTTCGTTAACATCTGCCAGTGAATTAGACGCTATATTTATACAACTTTCCAGGTGTATTTGTTGTGAATTAGAATAAAATGTGGGTTGAAAATAGGGATATATATATATATATATATATATATATATATTTTGGAATAAAAACAGATGCTACTTGATAAAGTTTAATGTGATATAGCGCCAACGGTTTCACTGTCTATTATATAGAGTTGCAGTTAGTAATGTGACGTTGCACATGTGTTATATCGACGGGTCTGTTGTTCAGACAGCCTGCGAGTGCCAGGTATACTTACGAGATAATAGCTTATAATTAAGCAGATAGATATAATCTGTGACTCAAGTTATTAACACCGTTGGAGGTACTTCACTCGAAGAGGAATTTTCTTACGCTTCGAGCTCTGTTTCATTTCTATTAAGAAGGCATTTTAATTGTACATAAACAACTAAACCAACTATCCTAACAACGTGGACGTGCGTAAATATGCGTAAGAAAGTAGTAAAAGCAATATTTAAATACACACGGCATGATCGATATGTAAATAGTTCGATAACTATTCAATTAGAAGGAATCTTGACTACATTAAACTAGAAAGTTGTATTCAAGGTCCAAAATATTCAACGCAGTACACTTCGAAAATAAATATTTACATTTCTGAGAATAAAAATAGATAATCTGTATTGGAAAAGCCGAATGATAACGTTGTGAAGTAATGAAAACTATATGATGAACTGTTACGACAGCTGATAACGAAACCCATTAATAAAAACCATGATACTGATCAAAATTCGATGCAATGTATTGATAGCATACATTGCCGTTGCCGTATTAAGACTTTAAAATACTATTGGAATAAAACAATCGATGTATAATGAACAATTTGGGACGGTCGGTAGAATTGTTTCGATAGTTCGTGGGTAATAAAAAGTAGTAGAAAGTGCCAGAGAAGTCATCGGCACTTGGTGTTGGGCCAAACTGTGGCAAGGTCATTGTAAGTTTGATAATAGACATTATGAAGTAATAGATCGTTTGTTTACATTTTTTAGAGCTACAATATTGGTCAGTTGAACTCGTTTCATTGACTTTATCACTTAACATTTATTTAGGAAAACTTTGACCAATAATCAAAGACATTTTTTAGAAGTTAAAATTCCATAGTGTTATCGAGTTTATATTCAGAACTTAATTGGAATTTATAATCTTAAAACAGCCGGGAGCGAGACAAGAACCCACCCGGATAGAATACGTAACCCACATCTTAATAAATCACAGTGAAACGATAGTATTTTGAGTGCTTTCAAAGACCAGAATATATTCTGGGTGGTCTGGGAGTAGAACCTAATTTAATCTCAAAGAAAGAAGAAAGATGTTAAAATAAATAAATAATACAAGTAGTCCTTTGCTTCATTGCTTGTATGTGTTCCCTGACATTCCCAGTGACATCTTGGCACTAAAATCATGGACTTGATAAAATATGGTAATGTCGGTAATTCTTCTTAGGTTTTAATTATTATCTTCTAAACAATATATTTCTAGATAATAATAAATAATATTACATCCTGGCTGAAGATCGTTCTTTATCGTAATTCTTGACCGTTTCACAATCAAAATTAACTTCGTTTCCTGTTATACGAACGATTGATCGAATTATTAAATTGTCGATAAAAACTTCATAATTGCATGAATCCGGCTTTGTATTTCTAGTACCGTGATTTGTTCGAGTTTTTCTTTAAATCAAGTGTTTCCGTCGTTTTTATTATTTTAAATGTTTTTAAGAATAATTG
Organism: Spodoptera littoralis; assembly: GCA_902850265.1. Lineage (NCBI taxonomy): Eukaryota > Metazoa > Arthropoda > Insecta > Lepidoptera > Noctuidae > Spodoptera > Spodoptera littoralis. The sequence goes on along the minus strand of LR824535.2, from coordinate 2,280,113 downwards.
TAATGTTATTGAGAGATGATTCATTTGAAAATTTCTAAAGTACCTCTACAATGGTATAACTACAGTACTTGATAATATCTTATTATTAATTTGACGATAAGTGGTCACGGGTGTGATTGCCAAGCACGTGTGTGGAACTCTAGTAAAATTTTATTAGGTTTTCGAATTACAAATGTTGATACATAAATAGTGTCCGGATTGTATCTGTTGTTTTCCACATTACTCTGGGAAAAACAGAATGTTTACATTATATCAAAAATACCATCTTTACTTTTTATTAGCGAATGTGGCATACTTATTTGTTACATCAGAGAAAAGTGTCACGGACACGTTGTTTTGATACAATTAGAGATTAGAATCACAACCATACAGTACATCAAGAGTATCATATACCAAAATCGAATCTAATACGACTACATTCACTTGTTTACGTGCCATTTCAATTGCATGTGTGTGCACGCAATGTATTCGCATACCAATATCGATGTAGATAAGTTAAAGTGTGCGTTACAGATTCCTTCGCGTTCTCGATTAGCTCCACACCGACATAAATGTGGTAATTACAGCTTGGATTTTATCCATAAACCCTTCTGTATTAACATTCCAACATCATGTCAGGACTTAACAAGCAATGCATATGACATTTTTTTAGTATGAGTAGGTTTTGGTCGTGAGTGATGTTTATAGGACAGAGGCGATTATCGTTTATCGTTTTTCATATCGATTGAAGTAGTTTACATACAGTTGCCATATTCGAAGAGACAATGTGACGAGTTACACTTATCAGGGCGTCTTTCTTATTTTTCGAGTAGAACATAATATAATTGTGTTGCGTTATCTTTCCAAAACGATTGACGTGGAGTGATTGAGTCTTTGATTGCGATAATTATAATTGGTCCCTGTGCAATATGTCGCGTTATCATCGTGATATTTTTCGAGAAATTCTTGGTCAGACACAAAATGGATTACTTTCATGTAAGAATAACGAATAATCCCTTTAATAAACAAAAGTTTACTTCCATATCTTTCATAAATGGGGTACTGAGTTAGTGATACACAAAGAAACTGACATACTGCGGTTTGCCATTCGCAATGAAAGAAACGAAATATTTCAGAAAGCACAATAAAGAGAAGTATAAACAATGAAAACAAAGAAATTATAAAGTCATGCTGTGTTTTACTAATTTAACTGGTATAAATTCAACTACGTAATATATGAAAGTTATTGTGTAGGTACTGTAATGAGGAAGTCAACTGAGCATAAATAATGCTCATCTTGCTGATAGAATATTGTATAATGACAACAACACAATACATATTTAATATGTCCGACTTTATTATTTTACCTTTGATGTTTCTTTATTGTACACTCATCAACTTAAAATATTAGTTTCTTATTTTACTTAGTGCTGGCAAATAGAATGATTCAAAGATCTCATTTCATTAAATTAATGAATGTTCTTTAGGAATTTAACGGAAAATTCGATTACGTTATTGCTATTTCATGGGCACGTACAATATTAAGAATTAACGTAAACAATTACACCTTGCAGATTACAGTCGGTACGGCGATAGTGAAATGCGTATTTAAATCATGATCTTTTCAATTGGTCGACATAATACTTTCACGTTTATGTAATCACGCGCCTCTTGGCTCGCCCATCCGTCATACTGCTTGCTTGTTATCTCGATCTTAAACTATGAAAATGAAATATCTACTCTTCTTTATAAGTCGTAGATAAGAGGCCCCTGGCGTTTTCACGTTTTTCTCTTTCATATTTTAATGTCCATAACGCTTCGTGCTACGGTAATTGTTAACAGGAACACGAAATAATAATTGCGTGCATGGAATAACAAAGCATTATTGCAGTACACCGCACTTGACATTGTGGTGGACAAGAAATAAAGGGTTGTTTCCTCAATAAATATGATTAAGCATGCGGACAGTGAAAGATCACAGTTTGCAAGACCTCGGAAGTAAAGAAGTGGACGTGTTTGGATAACAAATGTGTTATAAGGACATGAGACAATAACAATATGGAACCATCGCGAAATTCGGTGCGTTAGAGGACGAACCTTAAAACAAATGTATATACTTTATGTAGTAAACAGGAAAACAATAACGCGAAGGCATCGACTCAATGGCAGATTTCGCCATAGTACAGAGCTTAGGGAGCGATCTTACGAATCCGGAGCGTACACCGAACAATGTGATGTCTTATAGAAACATATCCAATAAAACGATATAGAATCTTTTTCAATCGGATTACAGGGTATTGTGAAACCATAGAAGCGCTTTGCGACTGGGTCAAAGGCGTCGGATTTATTTGTTGAACTTGTCGCGAACAAAACGTGACTTGTGGACGATGTATTTTGAAATCTATTAGCCGTTACATGAAATCAATAGTGCCTTTGGGATTACACATTGAAAATAAACTAATATTCATTTAACATTTGAGAGAGATGATAAGCATAGATCCAATACCGTTTTTGTTAGTACGGTGGCTAACAGGTCAATCAGTCTTTATTACACCTTCAACTGTATTGTAATAGCATAAAGTCAAAAATGTACTGAACAAATTTGATAGACTGGAGTAGGTTGATCTGCTGGCCACTGTACATAGTAACACGAGATATGAAGAGCTTAAAGATCTAAAGAAAGAATCTTCAAGAAAGTCGAAATATTTCCAAAACACTGCGTGCCTTTTCCACTTTCCTTATATTTGCAGGCAAATATTTCTATTCTAATTGGCATTGCAAAATGTCCATTGCCAATTATCAGTCGTGAAAATATGAGTTTTTAACATTTATGCCATTGGTTAACGTGCATAATAAATCGGTAATATATTTTTATATTTCGGTTATGGGTACAATCGATTTAATTCATTAGCCGTTATGTCTATCTAATATGTCTAAACACGACTTTAACACCTTTGATTTATGGCTAGTTTTGGCTGGTACATGAAGTTTGAGGAGAGTTATATTTAGCGTTCTTGTTTCTAACGTGTAGGCGCGTAATGTAAGACATTTTGAGGGCTGAAAGGAATGTCAAAGGTCACGATCTTTACACGTACTTCAACATTTTTGTTTACCTAAGTCTGGTAAAGTTTGTTATAGAAGGAATATTGGAAACTTCAACAGTTTACTGGAGGTACCTAATTACAAGGTAAATGTAGCTACATAATGATCATTGTGATTGTATTTGCGTGCGCATCTCTCACAACAATTGAACAGATTTTTATGGGACTTTCACTGAACATTTCGAGGTTATCGTGATTGAAGTGAATGAAATAATTGTTTGAGCAATATTGAGAGCGGTCGAAATAGCCGACGTAGAAACTTACGGAACATAGAGAAGGAAATATGTGTGGTGATACAACCATACAGTTTGCGCTATAGCTACAAATTATAATAATATTGTTGTTTACACAAAAACAAATATTAATATGTCCTTAGGGTCACTTAAAACGACGTAAAGACTCGTCAGTTAACGTGCAGTGTCGTAAATAAGTCGTCATTGTCTTATAAATACGTCGGAGACGTTTATGTGCGACGTCCGAACGGCGCCTGGTGACGTTTATAATGTTTACTAATGATAGATTCAGTTCTTATGATTAATTAATGTCACTATTGTATATTCGTGGTTCGGTGAGCACGAAGTATCTGTCCCGGTTGTCATGCGAATATCAATCGTCTTCACAGACAGTCCGAAGCCCAAAGACAATGACGGAATTATCAAGGTCAAACGGTTCATTGTTAGCTTGTTTAATTGATCGTGGATTAACTTGGAATCAGACTAAATACTGTACAAAATGCATTATTCATTCATTGAAAATTATGTTTTATTGGTTAAAAGTACAAGGAAAGGCGTTGTTTATGCGTAAGTCGGAAAATCTTTTAACGTCACTGGCTACTTATTTACGTTAGTCACGTTATTGTGGCTAAATACAAGAAAATACACACGTTATTACCTAGTCTCTACTTATATGTTAATATCAGCAATTGTGGTTTCATCTGCTTTGTTTAGCTCCATGTTTTCTAATCTATTGGTTGATTCCGCTTTGCTTAGTTATGTGCCAAACACAATCCTGCGACCACTTCTAACAATAGCATGCTTATGTTGTCGTCATGTGCCTGGCCTTTTCTTCATCCATACATAGGTACGGCTTCCGATAGTACATTAACCTTGAAAATTAATTCTAAGCCTACCATGTCTAATTTTTGTTTCACACTAGAATTGCCGATTTTTGTGTATATTTTTGGGCAGTAGTTGAGCATTGATTGTATCCAGGTACGTGCGGAGACTTCGCACCAGATTAGGCCTTTTCAAAGCCACGGTTGGTAGCATTTCAATGTCAAACGTTACTTCCCGACAATACTGTGGCATGACTCATGCGATCAATCGTACGTTTATTCGATAATCTGATAGAACGAGATCTCTTATTTTGACTGATAAGTTTTGAGCTCCTCTGTCTTATTTATCTAACTGATAATGAAGAAATGGTGCAATGTTTTTTTTGTTCACTGGTTCTAAAATAGCTTCTTACGTTCACTTGGAGCCAAACAACTAGAACGTAGCAAAATACTTAGTCCTGAAACATGAAGGTTATTTTTGCTTTTATACTTTGTATTGTGAATATAAGAGAGTAATTAGTATAAAGACTAAAGCAATCAGGCTAAATAAGTGGTTGAGTTATTTTTTTAAGCACCTGAAGACGATAACTTGTTACGAATGTATGGTACGGATCATAAATATGTATGAACATTATACACAGCGAGGCATATCAATACAGTTAGAATATTTAGTATCTGTTTTAAAACGCCTGTCCATCATATTAGACATGTTTTCGGGCTGTCTCAGGATAATGTGGTATTTCTATATTACGAATATTATTTTTCTGTCGTAATCTACAGCTGTTTGGTCTACCCTTGTATCATGTCAGTTCATTGCGCTAATATTTTGATGGATTGACTTGAAACGCTAGGTTATTACGATAAAATATGAAGCATTTACTTATAAGGTTTCTGCTAAAAACGTTACCATGCCGTACCTATACCTAAACGTTACTATTACCGTGCCATGTAGGTATAGCTGTATTTTTTAAACGAGAAATTGTTTTTAATACGCCTCCCTGAGCTAATTAGATTAGTGCTTAGTTCACTTAATAAGTAGGTAATGCCTGTAAAACCTGACACATGTTTAAAGAGAGAAGGAGAAAAGTATGAGAATAAAATCCATATTGGAATCTCGAATATTCTGAAACGAGTAAAGCGGTAAAATCATAAAACGTCGACGACTTCCGATCTCGGATACGCAAATAAAAGTTACCGACAGAATTAGATTGGCTTTCCTTGCGGTATTCAAGTCCCGGCTCCATAACTCATGTTTTGAGTGAAAAGGGATTTTTGGTAGATGACATGGGTAGGCGAGACGCGAAACGAGGATTTTTATGTATACCTGACGTTTCGGTTGCGATCATGCCCTAATTCAGAAGGAATAAAATATTGCTATATAACAACTGGCGTTCTATAAAAAAGTGCTGACGTTTGCTAATAAGAGATACATTACATTGTCCAATAAAATCTGTGTACCAAGTTTTTCATCCAACCTTAAATAATTCGTGTAATAAAACCAGCCGTGCGAATCCTCCGAGCTTAATGGACTGTGTTCACCATCGTAATTGATACACTACACTATAAAAATTCAATTCTGTCTTTCATTACGAACATTTGTGTGGTCTGAGGCCGAAAAGAAATTTATTTACGATCTCTTTTCGTTTTTGTAACTTTTGTTTCTTATTTTGTAACCTGTAGATTGATTTTGGTTTGAAAACAACGTTGTAGAATGTAGATATTATATTGAAAGTGACTTCTTTCATCTTGTTTTGCTCTTTTTTCGACCTCTTTATCAGTTTTATGAGATTATTTTTATGAGTACAATATTATCACGTATTGCATCAGCAAATACTTGTATCATTTTCAGTTGACGACACCCATCTTCAAAATGCAAATAAGCTTGCTATCAGCACATATATAAAAAGTCGGATAGGTTTAAAATAAACGAATATGATCAATCGTGTATGCATGTTAAACATTCAACAAGTTGCAGCATTGCGCTATCTCACTATTACATTTGCAATAACTCTATCACCCAAAAATAATATCAGAGATTTAGGAAAATCTCTATTTTCCTTTTAGTAAAGTTTCTTTTTTGTATTTTAAAACGCACGTATCTTTAGCTAAGTAAGTAAGTAACTTTGCATTACCTAATTAAATTTATGACGTTTACATAATTACTTGCATCTTGTTATGAGTCAGTAAAGTCTTAACAAAGATAAAAGATAGTAAACAAGTGCATAAGCTAAAAAATCCAGCAATAAGAACAATTCACAAAATAATTACATTAAGAAGGCAAAGACAGTTTTTAAACAAAACCAAAAATATCATAACATAACGTAATATCTCCGAAGGGGTAGGCAGAGGTGTACGTTACGGCACTACCACCGTACAATTATACTTAATACCACTATAGAATGTAATACCCACTTTCAACTATTTATGTTATGAGTCCCATCTAATAGGGGGTGATCCTATTGCCATATACTAAGCACATTTCCAGACTCCGTACTACTACTGAGTTTTAAAATACCCAGGAATAGAACCTGATCAGTTTCAGATCAGTAGAGTCAGAAAAATATCAGTACATCTTAAATCCAACATCAGTATGACCCAAACGACTTCGACACGCTCAATTACGCAATTGAAGTTCCTCTATCCATTGCGAATAAACAGGCCTTATTTATGGATATGTATTTCAAGCCCACTTACAGCCAAACTTCTGCCATAAATTTTGGCAGACAATATAGCTGAACCTCATTGTCTTCAACTGAAGGTAGGCGTTAATGTTCCAGGATCGTTTCATAAAATACTTTTGATCCTAATTCCATTACTTTTAACAATGGCTAACATCAGATCCAATTTGGAGCAAAATTCTCATCTAAATGAAATAAGTGTGCTATTGTAAGACCTACTAAAAGCTTTTTAATGAATTTCGGTTTGAGTTTGTAGAAATAAGTCTACATTTGTGATCAATATTTGCGTAGAACGAATCCTTAGTACATATTTAATGAAGGACTTAAAAGACTTAGATCAGAAAGTCTAATACCTTTGTGTGCGGATTCCGAACAGGCAAAATTAAAACATTTATAGCAATCGCATCGACAATGCATATCCACCAAAAACATTGTTACATTTTAATTTTGCAACGTTCGGGAAATTGACTTCTCGTCAACGTTTTAATTACCGACGACTTTAGTGAGCAATCAAATCGAGTTAAAGCTGATTACATATGTTTTTGTTAGTAATGAAGGCATGATTCCTTGTAGTCTAGAAACAAGAGACATGATGTTGTAACGATTAATGTTATATATAAGTGTTACTGTAATTATGGTTAATAAACATTTATTTATTTATTTTATTTATTATAAGCTCACAGTAATCTAGCCTTTTTTTAAGGGGGGAAAATCATCGAATGTCTGCTCCCGCCTGGGTGAGGCGGGAGGGAGTGTCAGACTCTTGCTGACTAAAAACCACCCCATTCCTTCTCCTGCACGTCGAGCCGGAGCCCCGGTAACCCGTTAGGTTCTCCGCGACACAGTAATCTAGGCTAGGATTAAGACATGTGTTGAGATTCTAAGCTCAAAAGACGTCATTGAAATTCTGTTTGCTTAGGGGAACCTCTCTACCTGTATAAAGTAACACGTCTTCAGGGATTTACGCTCCACATTAAGTTCGAACCCGTTAAGCCTGAATATTTTAAACGTATTCAGAGTCAGAGGCATTATCCTACCTAACTTAAAATACGCTTCAAAATTCGAGATTTGAGATCAAAGTCGGTATAACCTTTACAAAGTTACAATTATTATCTCAAACAATTCGAGTGAATTTACATTGTTTACTTTCAATTTATTAAATACGTATTAAGTTTGTTCATTCATAAGCTAATGGATTGTATTTGAAGTTTCTTCATCATATTAATTTAACCTTTACCGAAGACACACTAAAGCAATAGACAAGAAAATATTTACTACAAAGATTCATCTAAAACCAGGATTCGCCCTCACAAAAGGAACGATATTTTGTCATAAAACAAAAGAACTTCACTTTAGTAATGTAACTGTCTCTTGTTGGGCGCCAATAACAAAATCATACGCATTGACGCATATTTGAACACGTTACGAGGGTCGCTCAACTAAAGCCCTCGACTGTATCGAAATGTGACATCCCCTAAGTTTATTGAGTCTAATGGTCAGTTAGAGCCATTAAATGGTCATGTGAGTCAATTCACTCCACAATTCGTCCTAATACCATCTTAATTAATTGGCCTGATATGAACAAACGAGTTTCGATTCGTCTCTATTATGCGCGTGTGTAGTCTTTAACTACTATTGTGATTTATAAGTGGTGAAATTATGTAATTATTAAGAAAATAGTTTTATTACACATGATCAAAGATGTTTCACGTTGCTACGAGCATAAACAGCCTACACGCGTGAAACCGACACCCGTTGTAAAAAGTCGGCCTCGATCGTGCAGTTGAGGTGTGGGCACAGTGTCAGCGAGTACCTATGTAGAGAGAATAAAATAACATATTTAATTTAATGTAGTAAACGACGCATGTGTGACAAAATTAGTGGTTACACAAACCTAATTTAAAACTAAACGTTCCTAACAAAAGAAAACGATAAATTAGTAACATGGAAAACACGTTTTTATCCTCTTAGTTACAAAAATATTTTAATGAATCAGGAAATGGCATAATCGATAACATACTATAGGTATTATTAGGACAATAAAATGTATAACACGTGTATAAAATAGTAATACGCAACATAACGCAAAAATATATGAAAAAATCGTATAATGAAATCGTTTAACAATACTTCCTGAAAGTGTTACTTAAAATCAGTCTATAACAAGTAACAACATCGTTGCAAAAATTATGTTATTCAATATTGTTAGTATCAGTCGCGTAAAAAGCAAAATCGTGAAGCTTGAGTTTTGTAAGGCGTTGCGACACTCAGCAGGCAATATTTGGGTGTTGTCACTTTATGTGACAGAAATAAGTCTACATTTGTGATCAATATTTGCGTAGAACGAATCCTTAGTACATATTTAATGAAGGACTTAAAAGACTTAGATCAGAAAGTCTAATACCTTTGTGTGCGGATTCCGAACAGGCAAAATTAAAACATTTATAGCAATCGCATCGACAATGCATATCCACCAAAAACATTGTTACATTTTAATTTTGCAACGTTCGGGAAATTGACTTCTCGTCAACGTTTTAATTACCGACGACTTTAGTGAGCAATCAAATCGAGTTAAAGCTGATTACATATGTTTTTGTTAGTAATGAAGGCATGATTCCTTGTAGTCTAGAAACAAGAGACATGATGTTGTAACGATTAATGTTATATATAAGTGTTACTGTAATTATGGTTAATAAACATTTATTTATTTATTTTATTTATTATAAGCTCACAGTAATCTAGCCTTTTTTTAAGGGGGGAAAATCATCGAATGTCTGCTCCTGCCTGGGTGACGCGGGAGGGAGTGTCAGACTCTTACTGACTAAAAACCACTCCGTTCCTTCTCCTGCACGACGAACAGGAGCCCCGGTAACCCGTTAGGTTCTCCGCGACGGAAGATCAGATCTAAGGAACTGGATATATAACTGGTATTGTGAGTCTTAATGAAGCCTGATATATTTATGATGCACATGTAATCCAAAGTCATAGTGCTCACATTTTTATTCTTCTTTTTCGTCTTTTATAGAGTTGTAAAGAATGATGAAATAATTTATCACCAGCTGGTCCAATCATATGTAAATTTTTATTATTCACATTTTTACGAACGTGTTTCCTTATCAAATACAAAGTTATCATACCAAGGATGATAATAACTGTTGATAGAGCTATAGTAGCGTATAGACATATGATATTTTAAAGAATTTACGATATGTAAATTAGTTTGGCATAAACGAGTATCAGTATATTAGACATGGCTCATATCTTTTAGCCTGCCCGTATAAAGATAATAACGTAATAATTGTTTGATCGCTGATATACTAATTTTGCTCTGTTTCACAAATAAAACGTTTTAGCTAACCATTTAGTATTTTAATTACATATTCAAATTAGACAACTCAATAGGAGCGTGAATTTTAAATAGATGAAGTTGAATACTTCCTAAAATCTTGCGAAATTAGTACTCGACTAAACTCGATAACCTTTGTTACATCAAACAAGATACCTGTACGCTAATTAAACAGTTACGTAATATCTATGGAAACTAGAGTGCACCGAATTAGTTAGGAGCTTATTTTTTATGAAATTTAATACATCGTCGCTTTAAGTGAAGCCTTATAAGTTGAGTATAACACTCGTATTATAAGTACACGCGTGGCGCTGGCGCCATGTGGGCGAGCGTGCCATCTGTCGCGTTGAGAAACTACTGCTTACCTGGCCACGAAACTAGGCGAGCTAGCCATCATGTACATTGCGTGTCTACCAACAAATACTGGCCATTATCATTGAAGGTCTGACACCAGAATTGGTAATAACGAGTTACATGAAGATTGATTCAAATTAATGAAGATGCAGCTGAGTGGTAAGAAGCTAATAAGAAAACGTTTACAATTTGCAATTGTTTGGAATTAATGCCAGTAAAATCTAGTTTTGTTTCGAGATCAAACCATTGTTTCTGATTGAAAACATGATGCAGTAATCATAGATTCACGTACCAATCGTAGCAAAAGGCATTCCAAAAAGTAGGACGGACGCATGTACTTCGAATATGCATCAAATAAACCTGGTTCGGTACGTTGGATACGAATGAAGCACCTTTATTAATATTCACATGATGCACCACAACTGAATCAATTGACACAAAGTATCTCAATCCCAATATTGGATAACGTTATTGGACACTGCCGAATTCCGCAGCAAGTGAAAGTGAATATCCTTTTAAACAAGAACAAATACGTTTGGAATCTCTTCGGAATGAAAACAGAGAACTCCTGAGTTTTGTAGGTCAACTGACTAGAATAAACAGGAATCTAAATGCGTGTTTATGTCGTGTGCTAGAAATAAAGACAGACCGACTATGTTTAAAATAGTTGGGGCTTTACTTGGTGACTTGGGCTTCCATTGTTATCTTATTATTTTAAGAGTAGGCGATGAGTAAACAAGTCTCCATCTTGTCAACACTTATAACAAGGTCTTGCATGTGATTGTATTTATTTGGACTAGTACCAAAAATTTTGCTCAGATTTTTGAGAGACTACGAATATATATTTGTCATCATGAACTTCAAATTAGAATTAGATTCTTATAAGATGTCTGTGAAGTAAAAATGAAGCGACAATACATATGTAGTTTTTGCAATAGTGACTAACTACATGTTTATCGCGTTGAAATAAAATATTGTGTAGTATCAGCTGTTTGCCATCTGTTGCAAGATTTAAGAGTGCTGAAGAAAACGGGTTGCAAAGGTCGTCTACTACAAGTTGCAACTATCGCCTGCAGAATATATGCAACTTGTCACTTTTACGAGAATAACACGGTTTGAGTCAAGTGCTCTCGATATGATCGGTGAAATTATCGATTGCATGGAAAAAGTTGTTTATAAACTATTAGCTCTACATTGCAAGAAAAATAAATGTAAGCAACACATAGACAAATTCTTCAATATTCCATTCCGGATTATCACTATATCTATACTAATATTATAAAGAGGAAAGATTTGTATTTTTGTATGTTTGTAATGAATAAACTCAAAAACTACTGAACCGATTGCAATAATTTGTTCACCATTCGAAAGCTGCATTATTTAGAAGTAACATAGGCTATATAATATCACGCTAGGTCCTATAGTTGTGGAGCAGTAACCAAAAATGTTTTAAAAACGGGGGAAAAGTATCGTTTCTGAGGCCTTCCGTGGCGTGCGCTGAGCATATAGTTAAAGTTATACAAAAATGTTCTATAGATGAATTGTTTATCTTAACATTATTTTTAAAAAAGTCCGCGAGAGCAAATGTCTACCTTTTATAGTTTACCCATAACAATCGTTTTAATGAATGGTTCAATCCTTATAAAAGTTTGCTCTAGATAACTTTTGAATTGTTCAATCGGTTACCTTAAGACGCGACATCGACAACGGAGGGCAGGTCTCTAAAAAAAAACTGAGAATAAATATAAATAAAACGTAAAACTATGTAAAAAATCTTAAGTCCCCCCGTGCGAAGCCGGGACGGGCCGCTAGTCATAGATATAGTGGCACACTTTCTGTAAAATGACACTTCTAGAAATGTCCCCGACACGATAAATTACGGATGAACCAGTACAATCGTTTACAAAATTCTAGAAGTATATCCTAAACACGACACTCCATTACGTTGACCTTGGAGCCCCATCGGTACGGCACGGCTGAACGGAAGGGCAAGGCAGTGAGGTGACATTGAGAATGCGGCCACTGCTACAAAACCTAGAAAGCGGTTTAACTTCCAACATAACCAGTTCAGTACCAGTGGATTTCGTTTAATTGACTCGTTAGTGATGCCAATTTGCGGTTGTCTAATTACAATTTATTCTACTTACAGATGTGTTATTAAGTAATCAAGAAGAAATTGGATAAATCACTGTGATTTATTTGTTTATATCTCAGGTTATTTATGGGTCTCGGTTTTCATTGAGTTTCCTATGATAATTACGTCTATCTCACAGCAACTTTAACACAACATTCATTTAAAACCGAAATATGTACTACGTTTTGGGCAAGACCAATTCAGGTATTCCTAAAATTCATATCATAGTATTGAGTAGTGAAAAACAGTGCAACATGGAGTGAGGTAATGAGACGTGGCTTGTTATCAGTTATCAGTGTACAGATGGATGCACAGCAGCCCACTGCGCATTGATAACAGTATCAATAGACGTCTGCAACGCCCACGGTTAGGAAACTCAATGGTCTACTTTAGACCAAACACGATGGACTTTTGGACATTTCAGATTTACTGTGGAGGTTTTTTCATTTAACCAGTAGGACATTTTGGGAGTACCGAATTAGATTATTTATTGTAATATCGATAGATTCAGTAGAAAATAACATTGTAAAAAGATTACTTTTATTAGTGTAGGTATATCTTATAGAAACAAAAAATTCGAAGGGGACCACAGCCTTACATGTATCCATATAAGTAATATTCAAGACCAAAGAACTACTGATACCTAGTATGTATCCATAATCATAAGGACACTCAGTAGAATGAAATAGACACTGCTGATTATATGTGACACCGGTATGTATCCAGTTACAACATGACCAATATAACCTGGCATTTCGCGAGGGCGCTGCTGTTTGAAGTATAGTACTTCTAATTTATTACGTTCCTGGTTTCGCCACGTCTCAAGTTATACTGGACGCTCTACAAAGGTTCTATCGGTACGATACGGGTGTTCGCCACGCAATGGGTGGCCCGTTCTCACTAAAGTTGTAAATTCATGAAATTCTGTTTTTTAATACTTCGTATTTTATTACTCACTGTTTTCTGCATAGTGTGCAAGGATTCATGGGTGGGAGCGGTGCAGACAAAGACAAAGCACTTTGTAACCATCCTCGGAAATGTACCACAGACTAGATTTTAATTACATTGAACGAAACAGACCAAATTATTTGTCTCATTTTGCTAATCATATTGATAATGTTGTCGATGATAATGTTGATCATGATGTAAGATGTCATCGCCTACAAGGTGATTATCTGGGTGAACAAAATTAACCTAATCAAACTAATAACTAAGCTACACAACACACCTTACAACAACACCTACTTAAGTAAATATTGGAAAGATCTTCATTCACAAATACCAAAGTAATCATTATGATAATCATCTTTACACTGGTATCTACAGGGTGATTATCTATTTTAGTAAACAACATTTGCTTAATCAACCTAATAACTAAATAGCCGTAATATAGTAATTTAAAAAAAACCGTCGCCGAAGCCCTTCGTCTGGTTAGCCCTAACGATCATTACATATGGCACGCGACGTCGGCGCGCCCTACACCTGTCCACGTATGAGCAGTCTTCACTACAAGCGGTGGGAGTGTGCCGCGACCTCTAAACTTTTTAATTTATTCCGTTTGATAGGGCCCGCTTTGAGTTTAGGTAGAGGTTAGCTTGTAGTTTTTAGAGATAGGGATTTAACTATTGCGTTGCATTTCTATTGACGTGAATTAAAGCAGACTAGCTGAATGGAACATTTTAAGGAACATAGTAGGAATACCTTTTTATCTAGAAACTTTATTTGTAATAATTTGAAGAGAGAGAGAGAGAGAGAGAGAGAGAGAGAGAGAGAGAGAGAGAGAGAAAAATGAGGTATTTTCATAAAGACTAACTATAAACATTTCTCATTATATCCACTGACATAAAAATGTTTACAGATCTCAGAAGTTCTTTTAATGTTGATGAAATAGTATAGTTGGAAATGGATCCTACAATCCCATTATTCTTCACGAAAACAAAAATAAAAACCGTCACATTGACCTGTTTTCTTAACTTTGCTTTTTTCGAGTTGTATATCGTTGGGTAGTCTACAGCGACTTTTAGAATAATAAAGTATAAAGTAGATTAAAGACTACACAATGGTTGTGATGCGAAAAAGAGGTCGTCTTCACTATCACAGCTCTTTTTAGAGAGCCTAAAAACTATTGCATTAATGAAATTAAGCAATAATAAAAAATAAACACCGATTACGTAATGACTAATTAATCAAAACACGAATCTGTGTTAGTGTGCAATTCGGGGAAATAAAAAATACATAATTGCATGAAGTAGGCGAGTGGGACGCATATTATTAAGACATCTCTAGTTCTTCCGAGTTGTTTGAAATTTGTGCAGAAGAGAAGTGAGAAGTGACGAATGCCATCTGTCACGACGAGTGCGGTGACCCACTGGTAATTGATACGAATGCTAATAGAGACCGAAGTGAGGCATCAGATCAAATGTTTTGTGAAAATATTCAGAGTGTTTTGCATAATTGGACATTTGAATAAGTGGTGGACCCAATTTTAGGAGGGTCACAGACACAAGTTCAGGGAATTGGGCTCATTAAGATAACAATCACATCCTATACAACCATTTTCAAGTACAAATTACTTGAAGACTTGCTTACCAACGCTGGTACTAATTACAACACACACCATTGCTATAAAAAGGCAAGGGTTCACTAACCGAAGGTGTTTACACACAAAATTATATAGCCCTATTAAGAGAATCCCGTAACCCTATGAATCTGCCTTAATCCAACATTCGTACAAAAATACCACTGCAGTGTAAATAAACAGGAGCTTTGACACATACCAGAGTAAAGCCACACTAACATTTAATCCGCACATTAGAGCATTTACTATGAATAGTTATACTACTCAAATGTATCGTATGACATAATAATCATAATAAAGTATTTTGTACGGCGGAAGCCGGTTCTCGCGCGTTGACATGAAACTAGGAAGCAACGACCTCGCATATTGCACTGTCTTGCAAAATAAGTGGACGCTAAGTTGTTTTTTTAATCTAGTATCCAATTGTGGGTCACTGGGTCTATGTTGAGATTGACATGAATAATGCGAAATGACTCATAGTGACAAAGTTTATTAGGTATCGATTTGATTGGCGGTTTATAAATAGTTTAGATATGTGCATTACGTGTTATATTAGTTAACAATTCCATTTAAAACAGTGGATCGCACTGCATAATATTTATAAAGATTATGCTTCATGGATTTTAATTATCGTTTATCTTAAGAAAATAAACGGTGGCGTACAAAACGCTTTCTATTTTAATTAAACATCCTCATTGCAATCAGGATGTTAATCAATGAAAGTCAACAATAAACTTTCGCACAAATAATACTTTTATTCTTTTATCACGACCGGTCATTAAGAAAACATTATGAATATCATTAACATCGGCAAAGTGAATGTAAAATAATACACTTTTTTCAGAAGTAGATCTTTAGTTGGATAGATTCCAAAGATTACAAAATGAAAATGCGTCTGACTGTGGGAAGCAATCATGACGAGGAGTGTAATTCAGATTTAATTTGACATCTGTATGTGTCAACGTTATGAGTCAGCTAACTGATTCATACGTTGGGTCACACTAGGATTCCCTGCGCGATAGTATAAACAAACTGCACGTACATTTTTGACCTCACTTATACCTGTGGGTCATGTTAATATTTGTCCTGATAGCCGAAATCAAGACCACATTTAAACCGGATTTAGTTTACTCAGCATACATTTTTCAAACTAGGTCTAAGATCTGTATTTATATGCATTTCTTAAGTCCTCTTTCGATGTCATTATTGTTTAATAATCGACTTAACAACAGGTTATTATTGATACCTAATAACCGGCAAAAACAGCCAACAAAAAGCCACATCCATGTATTTTAGTTCCCGGCAGCCGGACGGGAGCGACGTTCTATTTTAGCTGGATGTTAACCCACATTCGCGCCAACACTACAAATTAACTAACTGATTAGCGGTTGAAAATTTAAACAAGAATGTTACATGTTTGCAAAGCGTTTGGGGACAATTGGGGACACTGTTTGTTTTGCGGATTGCAAAGCATTTGAATTTGAATTACTATAAGTCTGGTAAACCACTACATACTTCTTGCCTATTTATGCGATTTCAAATGTACATCATTATATAAAAGACTGTGTACCATGTGTAATAAGCTATTAAATTTATTCCAAAGAACGAAAACTACATCGAATAATCATAAAGTTGTATTCTTGAAGATTATTAATTTGCAATAACCGATAGATTATTGGCGACGAGAATGACGACTAAGTTTTCAAATTACAAATAAAGATTTATGGTCAGCAATAAATTCTCACATCAATATTATTTGCTAATACGCCTGAAGCACTGCTAAATGGACAATTTCCCTCATCTGACAACAACGGTTCGATGACATCGCGTATATCTGCACCCACTTTCATTTAGGTAATTGTGCTAGCTAGAGTATAATCACCTGTCGTATTCGCGAAGGATATTAGCATTCGTCATGATATACCTACTTTATCATTCACGACATTAGTCTAACAATAATACTAATAAATATTTATATCATCGGTGGGTCGTTAAATTGACAAATATGTGTGTTATTTACGGAGACATTTCCGTCATGAGCCATCATGTCTTTTCGCGCCATAAATAAGGTGTATCATAAACAACTGGATTTGCGAGTGGAAATCTCACAGTTGGTATGAATTTACTTTCATAAAATAAGGTAACTATTGCAGATCCGATCACAATTAATTATAATACGAAAATGTAATTGAGTAGAGATATTTTGTCTGTTATCAGATCTAGCCCTTTATTTCATTCACTTCTTAAGACGATAATAAATCAATATAATAATCCATCAAAATTGTACAGAAAAACCTAACTGTAGACATTGTTAAATCGAGCATAATGATATTAAAATGCAGCAAAAAGCAACATAATCGTAGGAAACGTTGCATGCATAGCATCGCCATTAATATTATGATAAAGACAGTTACACTACATCCAGTTCCCGTCTTGCGGAGTTTCCGAACGTTGCGCAAGCGAGTCCCATCTGCGCACGCGACTACAACACCGGAAATTCTTATTTTAAACTTTTTTCGTATAAAAATCTTTGACCGTTAAATTGAAAGTGTTCTTCTGCGGCCATGCCGTGATAAAAAGAGTTTTCATTGTGATTTTTATGAATAACCGAGAGAAGTAATTCGATTGATCTAATTTTTTCTTTGATGGGCTATTGTGTTTTTATCGTTAAGAAAGTGTTGACTTTGAAATGTTAGATATAAGTGTTGATAGTGCAATCGGACGAAGTTTTCCTTCAAGCAATAAAAACTTGTATTGTTTTCAGACGTCAACTGAATAGGGTAATCCTTGATTGTTTATATTTACCTTGTTCAGTTATAGGTTAGGCCTTTGTTCATTAGTTGTGTTCAAGTTAATAATGTTGAATTACAGTACCTAACCGGGTTTATTTAAACTTTTTCTATTGGAATGATTTGTTTAAAATACCAAGACATAGAACTATTATAAAATTCTATAAGGCGACTGAAGATCGTTAGTTGAATAGGAAATGAGGACAATACTATAATCGTGGATACATAGACGTCGCCGTCATGTGTTATGAAAACAGAGATATCTAATAGATGGAAATAGAAAACAATTTCGTACGAGTGTTTCCTCAGTGCTCTTATCACGTCCTTTACAAGTTTTACTTACACAAGTGGGTCGGTAAAGTCAGCCGAGTCGAACGCATTACGTTTTTACACTTGCGGCCCACTGCAAGTATGCAGTGTTCTTACGACATCCAATAGTAATACTTATATCTGTTCATTTAGAACTGGTCTTCACATTTTCGTTCGTATTTAGAACATTAATCAACTTTTTAATTTTCTATTAAATTTTATTTATAGCTTCATGTTAGAGTATAGTGTGTTCTGGTATTGTTGTAGTTAAACATATGATTAGTGGCGGGCGAAAATACGTTGGAATTAGACAACAATGTTACATTACCAGTTGGTTTAACGATAGTTTTAATAGCAGAACACAATAAATAATCGTTTTTATAACGATTGAAATAGATTTTGCTACTATTCCTATGTAGGTACACTCCAAACAAGCCTAATTCCAGATTTAGTAGCTCTTTCTTAAACTAGATAATATAGAACATTATCTAACTAATTGAACACTGTACATTTTATCATTACACCGGCGATTATAGACTAATCATCAACAATTTCTTCACTGAAATGTAACATTCCCGTTCGACAAGTATATTGATTTTTTACTTCTGTTGCTTCCATCGCCACTACACGCGTTACGTGTAAAGTGACGAGGAAGTCAACAATAATTGTTAGTTATTGATCGATTACTAATTAACTGTTTAACCGTATTACCTTGTGCCGTACAAAATTTGCATTTATGGGTTCCGACTTTTTCCCACCTGAAGTAGGTTACATTTAATTATTTTCCTTAGTGGCTCAGTAAGTCAATTTGTTTGTTTTTTTATTATTAGTGATGGCACTTATACCGTTTACAGGGAAAGTGCTTCAATAAATTAGACGCACGGTTTGCTTATGCTCATTTGGCTTAAGTAATATACTAGATTAAAAGTTCTTTATTACAAGGGGAAGTAAAACAATATGATTAAATATCTCATCTAAATATATAAATCGCGTGATATGTAGCAGTTACTTAGGATTATTAAAACCTTTAAGTTACAGGTTTACCTCTAGTTACGTTATGAGCAACTTGTTCGACGGAGGAATCTAAGTTGCATCTAGTATGACGACTTATGCACCTGCCTACTTGTACTAATCTATTTTTTAAGATCTAGATTCTAGTTTAACATTTTTTACGCGTTTTTGTTTGAGACGATCTAGGTAAGGTATGTAAAGTTTAAATATTTTACTCTAAGTTTAATTGTAAACTATGTATGTAGGTAAATAGTTAACAAAACGCACACATAAACATATTCCAACAAGTACTAATAAAGGTAAAATATATTTTAAAGCTACTTTAGCACAGTATCTTAAAATCGATCAACGGTTTATTGGACGCGTCATATAATCAATTAAGCTAATAGGTTTAAACATAAAAAATATGAGGGCTGAATCAGTTTTTAATTACATTATAAATTAACTACAATACCTATACACTTTGTCACAAAGGTTTACAACTCATCCGAGATCACTGACACCTTGTTAAACTCGAGTATAATAATTGATCAATTTATCTATTTCTAGTTTTATCTATTTTGAGAGCTTGTTCGTCGGTTGCTAGTCAAAGACTTAGTTTATATCTTAGTGTAGATAAGACAAAGATAACCTCTGACCACAAGGATGAATAATATGTTATTGCGAATGATTCGATTACAATCTACGCCGGACCTCAGTCGGAGAGTAAAAATATTTAAGAAATGTCTCATTGGCTTAAGCATTTTCATCCGCTAGCGTGCATTGCCCGAGGCATTTTTATTGCTTTTTCTAAATAACTGTCCATCCCAAGCGAAGTCTGAGCATGGAGTAGATCATAAAGTACATTATCCTCAAAAGAATTTCTAAGCCAATTTAGTTGAACGTTCGCCACGCCAATCTAAACGCTCTCGTAACAAAACAGTTGCATAGCGTGTCGCCAAGTTATTACATACTGTATGGGGATTCTATAGTAGAAAGCGCCCGAGTAATTGGTGATTTCAATTAACATACAGTGTTATAGCGGAGGCAGTAAATTTTATACAGACTTGCACTTTCTACGTGTTTTAAGCACGATACTTCCGAGTTGCTTTCCTTGGTCAATTTAAATTCTTGCGTCTCGACCTTGCATTGCGGGTTACGACAGATGACGTTTCATTGTGGTCCTTTTTTCGTGGCTCGAATTGTAATGTGTGATTCATACGTGAGCGATTAACTTGTGGTGATTCATTAATTCGATGTTATCTGTGAATATTTTAACTTGACCAGCCTTAGTGGCGTTGTTTTTATTAAGGAATAGACATGTGTTAAACTCTATTACGATATACGACGATATTATCAGTTTGAGTCATCTTAGACAGATTAACTTGATTGAAAACTTTGTACGTATAAATTTGTCTATCTTATCCTCTGAACACACCTGCGAGATACAGAACATATTTATTCTGCAGAGAATTCTGGTTATTTATAGCTCGATGAGGGGTTACAAAACCATTAAATAAGGACAGAGAAAATGGGCCATACTTATGCCTCGGGTCACAGATACACTCACTGACCGCAATCCCCTATTAAAGGAATAATAAATAGAAGATAATGTCGTACCCATTTTTCATACAACGACTTAAATCGCGGACAAATTCGTGATCGAGTAGACGTATCAATTAGAAGTTAATATATTCAAAGTTAAGCGTACCGTGGTCGAAACCAATGTACATATTGGGAAAACGATATTGGTAATTATAATTAGTGATTTACATGATAAAGTGTTGATCATTAGTCTGTAGTGACATTTACATTCGATTAGAGACCGATAAATCTATGTTTTTCGATTTAAATGATAATTTTTCTTGTATATATAATATTCCTTAGATAAATTAGGAGGGAAAACACTGTCATCATCATCATCATCATCAACAGCCTATAAATGCCCACTGCTGAGCAAAGCCTCTTCTCACACGGAGAAGGTTAGAGCATTAATCACCACGCTTGCTCAATGAACTTTGAAATTCAAACTTATAATTAGAAATTATAAGTTCAGGTTTCCTCACGATGTTTTCCTTCACCGTTTGTCAGTGGTGTCTAAATAATCTTAGAAAGTACATATAACTCGGAAAAAGTCACATTGGTACTTGCCGTTGGTAGGTTTCGAACCCGCACCCTCATGCATGAGAAGTGGGCGTCTTAAACCTCCGGGCCACCACGACATCCATCGAAAACACTGTGGAAGCGTTATAAATATAATCCAAAGGGGATATAATAGTCCGTAGGATTCCTTAAAACTTTTCGGACCCCATAATCCTCCATATTTTAATTTAGAAAATGCCAAGACAAAGAAAGTAGTTGGCAAACATTCTGTTTAAAAGATATGAGTACGAAAACACTCAATTTATTTTCTACCTGTCTAACTTAATTAGAAAAGAACACTTGACAAGTAAGAGTGAACTTCAAATATTTTTTTCTTTAATTGCATTAGGGAAATAAACAACGCACTTTCCTTTTTTAACCAATTAACAAATTAACTTCTTGCGCACTATCAATCTCGTGGTGAAGGGCCGTTACCTAACCCTGCCCACATACCCAAAATTCTTACATTAACTATTTGTAAACTCTAATCTATTATATTATGAAAGAATGAATTGATATTAATTAAAAACTCTATTGCTATTTCAATTAAAATTGGTTTTTCTTTGGCAAAACAAAACGTGAATAAAAACTATTTGGATGTGGCAATTCGAGTTAACGTATTGGGTGTTTTATTGGTTATGTTTACCAAACACGATATTAGGCACCGTACTATATGATTTTAGAAATCAAATGCTTAAAAATTAACAGAATCATACCAAATAAAATACGCCTTTTATCCCCGAAGGGATAGACAGTGCACATTACGGCATTTAATTAATGCCATTGTACAATGTAACACTCACTTTTCACTCGAGTTCCATGTAATAGGCGGTGAGTCTATTGCCATATATTGGTCACAATTCCAGACTCCGTATTACTGAGGATTTTTAAAAAACCCAATAGTCATTGCCCGACTCGGCAAACGAGGCAGTCAACATAATCATTAAATAAATAAAATAAAATAAAAAGTGTTTATTGTAACAAAAACATTAGACACACAGTTTATGAATACTAACATCTAAACTAGGCCGAGCCATTTTTTTTTTAAGGGGGGAAAATCCTCCAATGACTTATCCATCCTATGGCGGGAGGGAGTGTCAGACTCTTACTGACTAAAAACCACCCCGTTCCTACTCCTGCACTTCGAGCCGGAGCCCCGGTAACGCGTTAAGTCTTCCGCGGCTTCGTGAAACTAGGCCGAGCCTGTACCTTAGATGTTAGTTCCTTTCAATCGAGACAGAATATTATTTACAATTGATAGAACAATTTCATTTCAGCACATAAGACTAATAACGCATAGGTACTAGATTTCCTAACACAATTAGATATCACAAAAAAAAGAAACAAATTAGCTATCAGATAACCTTGAGCAAATTACGCAAATTGTATGATATACGAAAACATTTAAAACTTGATTAAAATAAGTATAAAACAACTAATTAACACCTGCGCAGTAAATAAATCTATGATTTTTAAATTTATAAGGTCTGAGGTCTTAGTACAAATTTGATTTACGTTTAAAGTATTCAAAACGAGTACGCGTTCGGCGCTGTGATTGGCTGGCGCCGATAAAGCAACCAATCAGAGGGCTTGGTACGAGTTTCTTTTTCGTTTAAAGTAATGGAAACGAGACGGCGTTCTGTGTTCTGATTGGTTGGTTCATTAGAGCCGGCCAATCGCAGCGCCAAACGCGTACTCGTTACGATTACTGCAAACGTAAAACAAGCTTGTACGAAGGCCTCTGTATAACCGCGGCCATTTTTCTAATTCGCTTTGGACCTCACGTGTGCGAATCTTGTTTTATAATTAAACGCGCGTGACTTATCGGATTAGTGGTAAGCGGATAAATAGGCGAAATTAGATTAGGAATCCCCTGTTAGCTTTTTGTTAATTTTCTTCAAATAGGTTAGATAATAAGTTGTTTAGTGTTAATTCTCAATTACAGAGTCTTGAAGCTAATGGAATTATTGTTTGACATGAGCAAGTAATGTTTAGGTGATTATCGCCCGAATATTGAAAGGCTAACTCAATTTTAAGTTTAATTAAAATATCATGCCATCTCTGTCTTTAAAAAAAAACTGTTGTGACAGAACTACACTAAAGGCAGATTTTTCAATCATCAGGTAATTCTTAACTGTAGAATAAAATTGACATTTGACAGTTATTAGTATGGAAGACTTGTGGAATACTCGAAGTTATTTCTCAGTTAAAATTTATCTGAGCATTGAAAAATAGGCCCTAAGCGCACATAAAATTGAGTGACGTTTAAGTATTTCAGCTTATCGATCTTAAATAAAGTGCAGTGAAGTCTAAATTCGCTTGTTAATAGATACGAAAGATGTTATTTGGTAAAGTAACTATTTTTGGCCGTCTCCAAGACTTCAGTAAAAGACATTTCTGGAACATAAATTATGTACATAAAGAGATTACTCAGTGGTCTCTTAAATATTAAAGGAAGCTAAATGAAAGAAAAGCTAAATGTAATAAGACAAGCTAATTAATAAACCACGATGAATATTCTTAGGCCCAAATTTTACTTGGGAATGATCTTACCAATTTTCTGCGTAAGGCATTCTGTTCACTTAATTATGTTAATTGTAGGAATATCTTAGTAGCAAAATTCAGTGCTTTCAAACGTATGAAGATTGTTTATCAAAATTATTTATCTTCAGATATTGAAGATTAAATTGATTTAATCATATCACGTATTTGATTAACTACAACATTTTGATAATACCAATTTAAATAAAAAGAATTAGATACAATTACTTTGCTTTCAAAACTACTAAACATCATAACAGGCGTCATCGGAAAAGTTTTAAAACATTTAAATTATCCAACATTTATTCACTTCGCGTAACAAAAAATAAACATAGAAAACCAAAGAGCAAGAAATGTTAAAGAAAGCATCACTGCAAGTTCGACAAGACATGTCTTCAAGGAAAAATGATTTATATCACTTGTCCCCAACATTTTCTGTACTATCCAATCGCAGCGATTAATCGCAACGACTTGAACTGCATGTTTTGACAACTGTACAAAATGTTTGTTATGTTCTCTTCAGCCTTGGCCTAATGTAAATGGGACAGTCGTAATCTGTAAATCGGCAATGAATCCAATGAATAATCTTGCTGGAATGCGATCAATCTATTTGTAGAGATAATATAAATTCGGACTCGAAAGACCAAAACTGTTTCATTGTATAATAATGGAGACATGAGGTAAAAAAGTTTTCAAATGTAATGTTAGATGCATAGTCATGCACAAGTAGAGAAAATCAAGTATTAAATGTGACATGAAAGTTGAATAAAACGACCTCTGTATTACATAAACACGTAACCTCTTAGCAATCACTGTTACCCACATGCACAACGCGTTACATTACTGCTAGCAAATATCAACGAAATTACCGTACTATAAGACGTGCGGTGGACTTTTAGGCCATTACACGGCTGATGTAAATAAGTAGGCAAATAAAATTAAGTTCACTGAATGGCCAATGAAGCATTCATTTTTTGCTACCATCACCTCTAAAGATCATAAAAAAACAGTAGAAGAATCTGCAGCGAATGTTTACGGAAGCAACTGTCAAAACGTGATGTCCTTTGAATTTTATTTGTGCTGAGGTGAGAAGGTCAGAACATAAAATGCTCTGTCATTACCAGAAGCAATTCTAACGTATTACTGTGGCATGACATGACTGGCTGTTAATAAGCAGGGACATAATGGACCGTGGTAGGAAATAATTACTTAGCCATAAATATGAAATGATGAAACCCAAGATATATATGGCAGGGCTGGATATACATTTGGAGATCACGTTAGTACGGACCGTCAGTTTAGGCACCTATTACGGCGATGACAAACACCTGTCACTGCTATTTCTCTAACTCACTGAGCGTGGAAAGAAACGGAACAATGTAATTTAAAACCACTTCCGACATATTTCTCACACGACGATTGAGACAGATAACACCGAAACTAACGACTAAATCGTCGGCAAATATTTCTTCAGACATATTCATTACATCTACATTATAAAAACGTTCTAAAGCGGGTCATTCATCAGTTTACTAAGACTCGGAAACAAAGTTTAATAATACCAGGTCGTGTGTGAAAAGTTAAACCTCGTTACGATTGTGGTTACAAAATTTAAACACCTCATTCATGCAGCGTTTGTTGTTAACATTTACGTAATTACGTTTAAGAATTAACATGCATTGTGTTTATTGTATAAGAGATGTTGAAAATGTGTAGCAAATTATACAATCGTCCCTTACGTTTTGGGTGCAAGCTCCTTAGCAACATTGACATGATTTTAATGGCTGGTTTTTGACTGAC
The DNA here is from genome assembly GCA_902850265.1 of Spodoptera littoralis. Classification (NCBI taxonomy): domain Eukaryota; kingdom Metazoa; phylum Arthropoda; class Insecta; order Lepidoptera; family Noctuidae; genus Spodoptera; species Spodoptera littoralis. The sequence goes on along the minus strand of LR824535.2, from coordinate 2,254,318 downwards.
CACATTTCGTTGATTAAGATTGGGGACACCTTTAAAGCATGATGAAAGAAGAAAATGAAAGCATTTTGTGAAAAGGTAAGCATGAAGACATAGCAAAAACAAGTCTGCGAAGTATTTCAGCAAAACATCTTGGCATCGCTATTGTCAAAATCGCTGAAACGTGAGGATACAAAAACACATTTTCTAAAGAATAATATTCTCTTGAACGATTTATATCGTCGAGTCTCCAGAAAATACCCATTCATCACGATTAGGCGTGCAGCAGGAGGAATGAATTCGTTACAGTCATCCATCAGAGTATGTGAAATAGGGTAAACAACACCTTCACTAAAATGTGCGAAACTTTATCAATCAACCTGCTATACTGTAGCCATACGAAAGATTTAAGTGCATGCATTTCAGGGGGCTTAGACAAAGTAACAATTTAAAAACGATAACGAAGTTAGTTAAGACTAAAATGTATGGGATTGACATAGGCCGCGTTAAGTCACGTGGTCAATCGGCATCGTTATCGCAATTTGGTAGACAATGTTATATTTCATAACGAAACTATAAAGTAACGAATCGTTATCGTGTTTATTCCATATAAATGCGTAGACAAGCAGACCTTTCAGTGTTCGCCAACGCCTCGATCGTGATCGCCAAAAACGATAACGAAACGAATGCTAAAAGGTTGTAGTTATTGAAACAATATGGCCGAATTTCATTATTGATCCTGTTATTATTTATTTTGTGTTAGAGGCAATACACTAATACAGATCAAATAGATTTAAAAATGCATTCTCTGCGTTTATTATGAGCTGCACACAATGAGACCGACTGGGAGAGACGCCAAAAATGGTTAAGACAGCGACGGTTCAATATAGGTACTTCATTGTTAAGATCGCGTCATTGTTTACATTACATACTCATGAATGAAACTTAGATTTACTTACGTTTCCATATACTCGAGCAGCGTTGCGAATTGTTCAGGACTTGCTCGCACTCTTGATTCCATGTTTTATCATTAAATATTAAAATAGATAAGAAATAGAGAGAGATCCATCATCGTTTGAACACCAGTCACTTATAAAATGAGTCTATTTTGATTATCATTAAGTTTTGGAAACGATCTAAAAGTAATAACACTCTATTCACTTACGACTGTAAAATTATCGTTTATATTTAACTTAAAAACAATTAAACGCAACACTCACTTTCTTATTAATAAAGTTTTAAAAAACATCAATATCTCGCGAGTTTGATCCGATTTGAACTTTTTGACTGTCACTGACAGCTAGATTTTCGATACCATAACCAATATTTTTGTTTTTTGCCGAATAAAGAATTCGACACAACGATCACGACCATACTGTTACATTGGCTAGGAAATGTGTATCGTTATCTCAGAGACGATGGCGAATTTACTTTTCGTTTCGCTATTAAGCGATGTGACTTTGTCTAAGGACCCAGGTCAGATTATCTTAATATGGTATTGCTTAGACATAATATTAGGAATAATGCAAACTAAATATAGGAGTTAGTATAAATTATGACTATTTTATGTCTTATCATACCATTTACGTTAACCGGTGAACATAGGCCTCGATTGAATGACCAAAAGCAGCTGTGCCAGATAAGTAATAAGCTCATTTGACATATGGATATGGGACCGTCATTTTATAACATTACATTATAGCTGCAAATAAATCAATTAAATGAATTCATGATGGGACTGACTTCATCTAAGACCCGAATGAAACGTGTTCATTTGAGACTGCCATCCATTAAACGCACTAAACGGTTTAAATTAATTCCGGCGCCTACCACTTTACATCGTCAATATAAAAATACCGATATGCAAATACCGAGTCTGTTAAAAGTTAACGGAACATCTCCCACGTTTATACCCAAAACCACAAACCAGACGTACCTATTACTGGGCGAACAACTTGTACCATAACTCACGGTGTCCGGAAAACTCCCCGATTTCAACACCCATGATATTCCACTTCGGATACGTTGGATATTTGAATGCGTTGGCACAGTGAATCATTTATAGGCATCTATTGAAAGGCTGGTGACTAAATATCGGGTATTGTTTTAACAAAGTGAACTTTAGAACGGTGTACGTGAAATTGTGGACAGCGTTACGAATGATGACTGAATGAATCAAATGGCATTTTCTAATTTTCCTTGTCCCTACTCTCTGTCAGACAATATAAAAACAAGTGCTAGAAACTATACTACCAGCCAAGATTATTTTTTTAAGCTTTGATAACCAGTTGTTTGCGACTGGTCCTAGTTTCTCTCAGTGCACTTGTCTTCCCAACTGACAGTTGTCAACTTGCACTCGATAACCAAGAGACACATTCATCAAACTCAGCAAAACTATTAAAGAGTCTATCTTCTTTTGTAGATGTTACTTCATTGTTAAGATCAACTTTATAGAATTTGGTGCAAGCGGAACTAGTATCACCAGGGTAATTTTGATGGGATAAGACGTAACCTCAATCTTTTGCCATATTTAGGACGCCCAAAGAATTTTCTCATCATTCTGCTCTCATATTTCCTTGGATTCAAGAGAATAGACCAGGAAACCTCTACTCCGCCTATTAACTTGAATCCCACATTCAGCTCATAGTCGCCAACGCTGTAGATTCCGGTAATCCTACTCGCTAACGAGTATCGAGTGTCGAGTAACGATTGCGTACGAGTCGACTCTCGATTTCGTCGTAAGAGGAATGTCGCCGGGGGAGTCGGCCGACCCGTGTTACCTGACCGAGCTGTTACACGTTGCGATGCAAGTGGTGAGAGATTGCGATGGGACGCTGCGTTTTTGTGCTGCATAACATATTACGTCGATGGACTTGCGCAACGGGTATTCAAGAACAAAAGGAATTTTGAATCAGACCAGTACCTACTGAATCTTTTCAATCTTTCATCATTTATTCATTGTGAAACCACTTTCATTGGTTATAAAAACATTCAGTAAAAGAGAGAGGCTAAGAAAGTGTAAAACCTTAACATAATAATAGGTATTGTTTGGGCCTACGTTATTATAAAGGTATGCATCAATCAATTAACAATAGCCCGCTTTTATCAATGATCAAATGATTCCATTCATAAATTTTAGAATACTAGTTACGACAATGACAAGCTCCTTTTATACTGTCACGAACAATCCACAAATTGTTGGTTTCCGTAGATTGCTGAAAGCAATAATAAATAATACTGCACTGTGAATAAATGCATCCAATGTTATCTTATCAATTTGCAATTATTCTGGCGCAAGGCCAACTGAAGGAAAGTTTACATGTTCCTCACATACATATGTAAAATAAGAAGCAAAGTAATGCAAAATGAGTTCAATGCATATGCATTCATTCGCATACAAGTAGGATTTCTTCTCTGTACTTTTATATCAGAATATTTGTCGGCTTTCACAAAGATGTCACCTTAGCATGATCTATTGATCCATCCATCATACAATACGCATGTTGATATCGATCGGTAAGCATTTTAAGCGGTTAACAGTCGAGTTGATCCGAGGCAAATTAACAAAACAAACATAAGCACGCAATATAATCGCAAATAATTCTACTTGACAGACATCTGATAAAATAGCTGTTTTAAAATTATTTAAAGATATTTTCCTCAGATAATATCTCCTACTCCGTCGGTTTCTGAGACAAATTACATTGAACTGGCAATGGGTTAACCTTGTTGAACGAAGAATAAATAAAAAAGCAATAATTGCCCTCTGTAATATATCGATATTACATAACGGTTGTTTAATAGGTTTCTCGTAAGAACACTGTTTCTCGAGATAAATAATATCGATATGTTTCGGTTTACGATTGCGTTTCACTTAACAACACATTATGAAATTTCGGTATCCAATATTGAGAAGTATATTTGTTTATTATGTTGTTACACTTGTTACGTACTGTGTAAAGTAGGGCGTAATGCCAAAATAAAATGTTAATTGTCCGTAGTGACATAGTAAATATCAATTACAGTTAATTTACAGCTGCTGTACGTCCGCGCTTATTACGGTCATGTAGAAAGGTATACATGCCAAAACAGAAAACAAACTCTGAATGTTAACAAATCTTACGAACTTATTTTCTCAGTCAATTTGAGTGGTATTCCGAAAGCTATCAAAGACGATTACGTCGGCACAGCAAATAAATACAACATCAATTAACAAGCAAACTGATAGCGCTGACATAAACTAGTCTAAATTGCTTAGTCTACACAAACCGAGCTACGGAAACCGAAAAGCGGGCCTCTATTCACAGTACTTAAACTAATAGAGGAGTGATGCTCAAAGTGGGAGACTCCTCTTCGCTGCAAAGAGGTAATCAACAGGGAGCGACCGCAAACCTCAGCGGGGACAAAATCTACATCATGGGGACAGCCAACTGGAATAACAATTAACAACCGATTTTCCCATCGTTGTCGGCGGCCATTTAATTCTATAAACGTTTTTGCTTTTCACTCGAGTTAAGTCGCTAATTCCATTTAATTTTAAATTAATGATTTAAACATTACGACGACGTCTGCTGATAGATCTTGCCAGTCATGAAGTCGTATAATTTGCTGATTTCGCGCGTTTACGCGTACTTGTGTGCGTGTGGTGTAAACTATCTCTTTACGCACATTCTAAACTGGCATCAAGATAACACTAGCATAGGCAAGGAATATTCGCATGCGTGACTTAGAAACACTTCCGTCGAAACGTTGTTTTAAGTGAAAATAAATTTATCTAATCGAAACTGTTTCCTGTTACTAGGCTAATGAGCACCATAAGTGAAATAGGCAAATTATTTTGCAAAATGTAAAGGAAATGATGACTGGAAGCGGAAAGATAGATAACGTAAATTGGTCTTTTAAGTAATTTGGTCCTTCGATTCTAAGAGAAGGTTCCATAACAAAATTCGTAGGAAACCATTTTGGGAAACGCAGTCATCAGAGGCGTTCCACCAGAACGATGATAAATCGTTTGTTACCCTCGATTGATACGTTGTATTAATTTACAAAGCGTGGGCTTGCGTCCAACTTGCTCGAAAGCCGAGAGCGGACCTGTTTGGACGCAGTCCGCTTAACCTGTCGACTTGAAGACGACTATTGTTCCATATGACATTACATTGTCTACTTGCTGGACTTTATTTTGTTGTTAGAATCATGTAACGGTATAATTATGAGGTAATATAAGAAAAGAATGTTATAATAGAGACAAGAAAATTGATAACAACAGATATTACCTTATCTTTCGAGATAGAGTCAAAAAGTACAGGTGTCGCTTCGAGATTGGTTGATTACCTAATTACTAAAAAAGAATACAGTCGAGAAAAATACCATTTTAGTATGGTACAGCCTCTAACACGGAAATAACTTGCACGCAATAATTCTTCCTATGCAGCTAATCCCCACTAAATCCCGAAACGACTCTCACAAGAAAATTCATTTCATAAATATTCATGTTTCGTTGACTGTAATGCCCATACCCATGTGCTAAGTGTGCAGCAATAAATTATCAACAACAAGGTGTAAGGAATCTGCTGGCTCTGCCGGGTCAACGACCCTTGCATCTGGATTAGGGACAATGGGACCCCAAGGAGCGTAGAGAAATGCCGTGACATTGATTTTAGAATATTTCTCGGTATAATTTGTGTATTTTGTAGCTCACTTACATTTGACAAAAGATAAACAGCAGAATAATAGAATGGATAATTCTGTTCTAATCGAAAAGAAGAAGAGAAAAATGTCACGAAGAATCATCCAAATTAGCCTACATTTTCGCGAAAAAAAACAACCATCGACGTTGTTGTTTGCCTTATATCTTGGTATAATCACTTGACATTATTTTGGGTCGCGCAAAAGATTATAAAGTTCATTGACATTGATGTCACAGTTGTCGAAAGCAAATGCTTACACATACATACCTACATACGTGTTTCTATGTAACTTTGTGCAGTGTTGTGCGATTAGGCACGCACTATGTAGCCATGTAGGCATTTCAGGGTTACTGATAACTCGTTGCTATGACTCCGGGGTCATTGAAGCCAAGCGATAGCTATAAATACAACATTTCTTTTAATAGGTACTTCTAGAGGACGCGTAAGTTCAACTTGGGAGATAAGACTTTTTGTTTTTGCAATTCAGTAAGACATTTCTTCTTTTATTTGGTTGCTAAGTAACTAATGACTTTGAGGCGTTACAGTGTTTCAATAAAAATATGCCAATGTCAAAAGGTAAAAAAAAGTTAAACAAATCTGTGAGTCCAAACACGACTGGACGAAACAATTGATTTAAGCACGTGCGTTCAAAAGAAAAGGTTACAAATGCAGTTCAAAACCAACATTCCTGAATGAATGAAGAAAAATCACGTAACTAATATAGAGCGGGCTCACAAAACCAGCTTGCTTCTACAGAATGCCTAATAAGCGGATCGGTTTAAGAAAACTCGCGGTTCGACCCGTGTAGCGGTCAACGACCCGGGCTAAGCGCCGGCGCAACCATTGTTGTCTATGGACCATGCTAGTATAAAGCTCATGTTTTGTTTCAAGGCCAGATCGCAAAATGACTAACCTAGTACTTCAGGTAACCACTTACGCAACATATTTTAGTCCTAGATAAAACCAGACTTCCTAATATTCAGACAAGGTAATTAACCTCCTTGTTATTTTTCTCTAACTTCGTTATTACTGCCAAAATAACTAACCTGCTTAATTAAAATAGTCTGTAAGAAATAAAATTAAATGCGTAGTACTGAATGCGAGAAATAACAAGCAGATTTAATTATATTAAATCAGGTGCTTTCAGAGGTCAGACCGGTTGGTGCCCATGGCCGGACAAAGAGCACTTGTACTGAAGAATATGCATGAATAGAAAGTAGATATAGTAATATGACATTTGATTTTGTCCGGTACGAGACCCAAGACGGTTTTATTGTGGGCATAAAGCTTTATAAGAAAAGGAATATTAAATGAAGGTTCTCGGCTTTGAAAGCAGTGATTTGCATTTGTTATTTTTCTATTACAATTTCCACCCCATACAGCAAAACGCTTTTATGATCGGCGTTACTTTGTAGATGTTCGTCATCTTGAGTATTTAGGTGTGACTGGTGCATGTGTGAGTGCGTATTTCTAGACGTTTCGAAACAAATGTATGTACGACGCTCGCATTGTCACGTACACACACATTAACCCAATCAAAATTGGTGCAGATACTAAAATATGATTGATAATCCACAAACAAACCTCTGTAAAAGTACTGAAACAATGGCTGAAGATAAACAACTATCAGAAAAAAGAAACAAACAAACAGAACATAATTGTAGTAGTTGAGAAACACAATAATGTGCTTTACATTCACAGCACACACGAAATGAAGATAGTATTAAACTAATTTCAACAATCAGGTATTCCTCTTTTAAAATCAGACAGAAGCTATCGATAAAACCTAGAAAAACTCCAGAATGAGATGGAGTTATGAATAATTCTGCTTTTGATCACTCCGTGTATGTTCAAGGCATAAAAACACTTTTTACGCAGTAAAAAAACGGATACGCTTTAAAAACTGTAGGAGTATTAAAAGTCATTATGAGCGTTCTTTACCCTCAGTTTTTACGCCTCGCGGAAGACTGTTCCATAATTCCATATTTTATTTTATTAAATACGGATATAATAATGATTTCAGTAAAAAAGCAGATATCGGTATAAAAACAGAAAGTTGAAAACGCTATTTGTTGATCTCCAGACTAAGATGAAAATAGAAGAAAACTTCACTCTTTACGCAAAATACAAATTCTTTTAGTATTTTAAGTACCGCTAATATCGTCATATCAGTTACAATCTCTTTCAGTTACTACTGGTCAAAACAGCAATTAAAGACGAATTTAACCTAATGCACAGTTGATGTTATCACCGTATTATATCATGATCTCAAGTTCAAACCGATTATGGATCGGTTATCTAGCTATTTCCTACTTCATTTGTATATCCATAGAAGATTGTCCACTACTATCAATAAGTCCAACGTAGCGATTAGATTACATACTTAATGACGAAATTAAATGCTACACTCGATTTAGTATACAATAAGTTTTAATTTGGTTTTTCCAGATCTGCTGTCAGATAGAAAGTTGCAATGAGCTGACGAGTGACGAGCATGTCTAAAGAAATGAAGATAATTAAGCTTGTAAAGTAACTCTGCATCAGATCTCCTTGTTGGTGATATAGGATAGTCCCATGTGTCGAGTAGAGAACAGATTTATTTTGATTACTGGTCAGTCGAAGTATAATCAGAAGCTCTGTCTTACAAAAAGACTTTATGGACGAGTAAGCAGGACATACAGGTTTGAATAGTATCAAACCTTTTTAATAAGGCACATTACATCAGTTAATATAAAACTGTAATTAGAACAACAACGGGAAGTGATACGCAGGCAAGACACGCCAAATACATAATTGTAGGTGAAAACGATATTAATAGCATGGAAATAGATAATTTGACTTTCGTCAATCGAACAACGGAAGCAGCATATGAAAGTATTTAACTAGTAATATAATTTATTGATGGCATTGCCAAGAAGTAAGGTAAAAAACTGCCATTCTAAATTAATTTTATAATTTCCTTTATATGCATAATTTGGCAACTGTTGAAGTCATTATGTTGTAATGATTATTTAGTGTTAACGTTCGTCTTATTTATGACTGCCATTTTATTACATGGTCTTGTAGAATATTGGATTGTTTCTATGTTAGTCTGTATGCTGCTAACCTACAAACCACTTCAATAAGCATGTTACCTAAGTCAACTCAAAGTGCGTAGAGACAATTTAGCCGATACGATTCATTACCGATTAATGCGATAAAAATACTATTTGCCGATGAGAAATTACATTGCAAAACTTGGAACAACTTATGCAATTATTTCAAGATAGCAACATAACAAATAGTGAGGAACTATCTGTACAGTGTCACGTAATCTTTGAACGTCTATATATTATGATTTATAGTCTGTATTCAATATAACTATCACATTGACTCCCTTGTTCTGGTATCTGATATGAGCTCGGGTTGATATGGAAATGACTCTGTTTATCAACTGTGGGAAACAGTACAATTTAATGGACATTCAAGCTTGTTATAATCATGCGTGCTGTAGTGTTGATTAGATAATACATTCTTTGTATCAGACTCGATTAAATACTGTTTTTAATCATTCCTTCATCACAATAAATTGAATATTTGATAACAACAGCGTATTTTATAACTTTTGCAAATATTTTTCGATAGCTCCAATACGTGCTCTTGCAGTCGTCGATTCACATTAAATTCGGCACTCGGACAACATAAAAATCATTGAAAAACACAATTCACCGACTAAATTGGCCATTGTTATCAAACGAGATGCCATAAAGTTTAATCTTTAAGCCGTTCAAACACTTTCTACCGACGAACCTTGAGCAAAAACTATTTCCATTGTTACATACGTGCACGTTGTTCATTCACTTGATTTTTTAACATCAGCCGAAGTACCACCGTGCGCAGTCTCGTTTGCCTCATCAATCTCGTTTGTTCGTGTCGATCTAACACGGGTTTTAGTTTCTTACAGTGAAAATGTTGTGAGTTTACTTACATGGTACGGTGTTAGAAAGCGTGGGCGATTCGATAGACAATTAATAGCAACATCGGCTGTACGTTAGAGATCTGCTTCTTATACTTGCTATTGTTCTACTGCCAGGTTTAATTACCGGCGAAAGTCTAACGAGAGTGTCGCGTGAAAGTTTCGTACACACGTTGGATCCCACGTGTATTGTGAATATTTTTTTATGTAACTTTTGTAGGATGTCGTAATTTTTGTTTATGTGGAATTGTTGTGTGCAACTGTTAATGTTATGCAACTATTATTTAATGAACTTTAAGACGAAACAAAAAGGCGAAACTGTTGTTGTTGTTCAAGACGTGCACATCCGAGAATGTCGTGTGAAAATATTTATTTTATTTAGGCTTTCTTTATTTATTAATATATTTATTCTCTTTCTCAGGTTGTTAAGGCATTATGAAGTTTGTATTGTTCTTAAAATTACGTACAAATATCGTGGCTTTTGTTACCGCATTAACATCTATGGCGTCTCGCAAGCGGTGAGCCAACAGATTAGAGTATTATAGAGATAGCTTGATAAAATTCTTGTACCAAAACGCAACAGCATTGGTCTTGATGGCACAATGAATGCCTAGTAATTGAGGTCAACCGATATGGATAATTACAATCAAAACAACACGGCTATTGCACAAACTAAAAACTTTGTGCTAAAATTGAATACTCAGTTTGGATCTCAGTATGGAAGATGACCTCTAGATAAATAGAATCTAAAAGTTTTATTTGCCTTTACGACTCCATCACTTAGATTTAAATACAGTGCAAAGGTAGGAATGCAATCGGAATCAACACAAGCCTAATTCTCTTCCGTTTGGCATCACCTTATCGGGGCAGTTCGGAATTCCGATCGACCTATCGACGGTCAAATAGCTGCCAAATATCAAGAGGCAATCACAACTCATATTGATTGTTCCGGCAGTATCAGACATGAGGTTTTCCACGAATGTTGGCAATGACATCAGCTTAATAAACTGAAGACAATCGTTTGTCATTACATCATTTACTTACTATAGTGTAAAATAGTTAATTGTTTCTATTGCCGACAGAGAAATGAATGCCTTTAGGAGCTTCTCGTTCTTCGCGTCACCTTGCTCATGTTAGATCATCATGTCTTAGCTTATCATCCGATAGAAGTATAACATGAAACGCACACGTAAGCCTGCATGAGAGGGTCAACGACCTTCGTTATAGTAAACAAATTATTCAAAAGTGGTTAATAATGTCGTGTAGGTAATTACATCTAGTAAAGAAAATGGTTTATAATTTAGAATATATTTTGATTAAGGACAATGAAAATAAAATTGAAGGTGGAATTTCTTTGACAGAACGAACTCAAGACAATTGGGTGACTAACTAACCTAAGACTCGTAAAATTAGTTTAACACCACAGTCTGACGTAACTATTACATTGTTTATTGAATAATACGAGTTGCGTAATACATCATTGTTTATTTACTTTACTTATGTAGATTGATTCAATTACCTTTGTTTCGATCTCTATAAGGAGTTTCAGAGAATAATCCAAGTGCGTGGAAAGCATGGTTAAGCATTGAGACACGAGGTGCCTGTACTGTAATAATATTCTTAAGACTAAACTGTCGGTTGAAAAGACATTATTACGTATTTGCATTTAAATTAAAAGTTTAATATCTTTGCAAAATATCCTCCGAACTGATTGATGTATGAAGGCCGCTTACTTAATGGTTAAATATGACAGTTGCGAAACTACAGTCGTTCATAATAACTTATTGGATAAAAACGTTATAAAATATTAAATATATGAATATGATGGCGCTCAAAGTGTGAGTACTGAATACCCAAAAATGTATTTATTTATTTATTACACCCTGGAGGACTTACAGCTAAAACTACATAAAAATAGAAGCCAACATGTAGTTATGCATTATGTAGTTTTTATTAAAAGTTAATTTGTTACTGACCTTTATTAGCTACAAAACACTTAAACTATGTTCTGCATAGAAAATTCAAGTAATAACAATTAAACTCGTTTACTACCATCATAGAACCAACCAAGTTACTCAAACTATCGTCATAATCATATAATATTTACAGAAAAACAAAAAGAGCAAAAAAATTCAATGCCATTGTTACATGAATATTATTTTAAAAACAACATTTAAATTGAATATAACAATTGATTTCACAAAAACAAGAACTTTGAAACGTATTTAAAAACAAAAGAAGTAATTACTAACGTAAGAGAAGCAAAAAGACACAGAAATACACTTCTGAAATTTACGAAAAAGTATAGTTAGAAGAATACGACATTAATTCAAGACACGAATGAGATAACAAAAAGAGTTAATTTAGCTTGTCATTTTAAACAGCAATTAGTATTTAATGACGATCGCCATTGTTGTAAGATTCTCACGGATAAGAAGACGAGATGAGATGAACATGTTTTATAGCGATTCTGCCGAGGTTTTACGACGTAATAAGGTTATGTCTGTTCTCATATCAACTTTACAAAGGCGAAGATGAATGTCTAGAAGATACTTGAACGTGATAATTAGAAGCAAAAGCTAATTGGAGTAAGTGGTCGAAAGAGAACGAAATAATAGTTATTTATAAAAGTGAGAGGTGAATATACGTTCGCACTCAAGAATTTACATACTCATCTATTGTCTTCTTCACACCTGACTTAGTGAAGAAAAAAATATTTAATATTAACAGAATTTTTTATATGAACAAATCTTCAACGACGAAGACAGAGGTTCGGGAAAACTAAATTGAAAAGCAATCAAAATACGAAGAAATTGCTCCCAGTGTTCACAGAAAACCATTTAAAGACCCTTATGCAGATCGACAATTTCCCTACGGCGATTTAGAATGAAAACATAACTTGGTTAGTACACAATTAAAAGCAAAATACACACGTGACGTCGAGAGTCGTAGTGAAATTGATTGAATTAAACCGACGAAGGGCCCCGGGCTCGTTTGACAGGATCTGTGTGCTGCACACATCAATTTAGGTAATTGAATGCTGCCAGTAGGGAGCACTGATTTCGGCAAAGAAAAAAAGAACGTATTGTTTGGAAGCAAACAGATTTCATTACTGAACAACTTTACCTAGTACGACTTTTGGCTTGTAAATTAACGAATGTTGTACAAAAAAAGTGTACAATAACAAGTACTTTCAGTAAAGGAAGGTAGGCACAATATGATACCTTGTGTTAGCAATTGAGGAAGGATCCTCTCATCGAACAAAGATAAGTTAATATCGAACTTTGAAGTTGCCACCTGACCTGACCAAGTTAGCTTTAATATCTCCCAGCCCCTTTTCACGTCACAACTTTCAGGGCGTATTTAACAATTTACGAAAGTTATACCCCGGCAGGAACTGTGTATAACGAGGTATCCGAGAAGATTTTAATTAATCATAGAAGTTAGGAAAATCCGGCAAATGTAGGGTACCAGTAAAAAAACCAAGCTTGCCAAAGAAATTCTTTGAAATTCTTTGAAATAGGCATACAAAACCCGGTGTTCATTATAAAAATGCAAACTAAGTACCATCTTAGTTGCTTTAAGAAAGAGTAAAAAAGGTTTAGTTTTGTTAGAAAGCGATGCTAATTTTAGACCATAGATAAAGTATTTCTTAGGACTTCACGGTAACAATCCACAAAGTTAGAAGTGTGATGAACGGAGATTTGTTCGCGGCAATTTGCAACTTACTATTAGGAGGCAGTCACAGTTACTGTAATACTAATGGTGCAGTCTACAATCAGGTGTGTCTGAATCTTATCGCATGCCAACCGGAGCGGAGAGCAATAAAATAAAACAGGTAGGCTTCGTACATGTACACACGTAATAGGACATGTAACCTATTCGTAATTGCGTGCCTTAAATAATAACTACATACTATTGGTGGAATCTTGGTGCTGATCTAAGGGAGTAGAGTAAAGAGGCATGAAGTAAAGAGCAAAATAGAATTTATATAAATTCAAAAATACTCGGGAAATATTATGGACATAAAGTACTGTGAAAATCTACGTAGGCGGGTAACAAAGCTAACCGCAGTGGGTTCACAAGATCGAGTGGAGGGGCTTAGAGTGGATTATCCTTTGAGAATACAAACTGTTACGCTAGTGTAACACTACTCCACAATACTCGCAGAAAAGAAAACTGTATCAGAATGAGTTACTGTTATCAATAGCAACGAAGCGAAACAATTTATTTGCCATTGTAACGTAATAGGTAACGCTAAAAACGTAACGATTACAATCGCTTCGAATTCTCTACAAACTTGGTACGCACCTCTAAACATTACATATGTTTTTACTAGATAACCGCTCCGAGGTCTTATCTATCCACGACCGTTACAATTTCCGCATATCATATGAGGGAAACTAGGAAAATTAAGTACTGCATTTAACATCCCGATGTAACATTACTTTCACTACGAGAGATTTCCATCAATGCTGACAACTTTCCAATATAAATGTGCGGACTATGGCCATTCTTCAGTCGAAACTGAACAAGCCATGTCATGCACAATCATGGAGTTGAGGAAAGTTTTTATGACTTGTTTGTTTGATGGTCGACTTGAATAATGGATACAACACCTTATGGAGTCAGTGGTGGGCATAACCGAGATGTGTCAGATCTTACAGTAACTATGTAACTGGTGGTCTCGGACATGGGCAACGTTTTTTTACCAATGACAAGGTGCATAAGAAGATTGCTAAAATGCACATGCTGCAAACATTCAACCATTAGTTAGTAGGTAATTGTTTTAAATGATGGCATAATGGTTGAAAACAGCAATGAGACATTGCATAACTTGATAGAACCGATGAAGTTATTTGAAAAGAATCAGCGTCTATAGTTTTACAATGGATGTGTAAAACATGAAGAGCGTATAAAATAAAGTATCCAGGCAACATAATGTAATGATATACCAAGCAGTAACTACCCAATAACAATTGGTATCACTTTCCATTTCAAGAAAATGAGAAAATGTTCCGATCCCATCACAAAATAATCAGGTTACATAATGAGCAGCGCATCACACGTGGCTAATTAGGAAATTGTTCTCGCATGAAATTTTAATGACCCTTAACTAATTACAACAAGCTTTGTCTTAAAGAATAAGAAAAAATCTTTATAGCCACACCTGGTTGTGCGAAAGATATTACAAAAATTATAATTTCTTACTGGAACTCATAATACCTAAAGCTGTAAAGATAAAGTCTAAAATTTATGGGCTTATAAAACTGCGCCGATGACAGTATAATCTAGGAAAATGATCTCCTATTAAAACATGTTAATAAGGTATTAAATAAGAAAATATGTGTAAACCAAAACAAAGATAAACAGATGATTATGTCATAGCAAAGGCTATTAAAACATACAAAGTAGTTAAATGATATTTAGGCTTCAGGTCATGTGTTGAATGAGGGAGAGCTAATCCCAATTTTAACCACGAATAAGTCTTGGTTAATATTACAAACAATGTGCAATGAAAGACAGAAAAGTGAACCCAGAGAAAATTTGCGTTCAGAAGCCAAAACCAATAAAATTATTTGTAGTGATGGTAGAAGAAGAAGCTTAGACATTGACATAGACTTGTTAGCAAAAATAACAACGTAAACAAAAAAACATTACAGCAATTAGATAATAACAGATGCTTTCAATCTCTTGGTTGACATAATAAATAAGAGAATGTTTTATGTTCCACAATAAGCCAAGTGGACGATCGCCAAAGTTATAAATATGGATTTTGAATACCTGAATGATTCAGACAAAAACGTCGCAACGGTCTAGACTAATCCCCAGTTGGTTTATTCTAGACGTCGAGATTAACAATTAACTATTTATGGGTTGAATGATAAACTGCTAGATTTGTGCGTGATTCATGACGGTAACCGGTGTTAGGTCTTCCGAATGCTACAGCTTAATTCCAGACCGTTTTTCATGGGGATGCCGTTTAGAAGTAAATGATCGCTCATTATTATTCGCCGGATAGAAGAGAAAAGAATCATTGGCCTGAAGACAGTAGGAAGCTGATAGTTATTCGTCAAACTGAAGGTCATCAATTATGTAACAGTATAATAATATGTAAGCGCCGTATAAATTAATAGGGCGACGGTCAGTAAACATTTTACTATTATTGTTTCTGAAAACACTCACATGACTTCGTGGAACACTCGTCACTTGATTAGTTCAGTCATAAAAAGAAAGTCTTTGTTTACGTAGGTATTGTAGAAAACCTAATGATAGTCGTTAAAAGAAAAAACTAATTTGGAGAATAACTTTTTCAGTTCCACATTAGAAATGGATCTCCTTACTTTGGTTCAAATGTTTTGTAAGCAATTTCCGATTATGAAATTATTATCCAAAACTAAACTGCGGAGTTCAAAATCCCCATTGACACATCCACAATTTATCAGAATGACGCGGCACATAGGTACATAGAGGAA
This sequence comes from Spodoptera littoralis, assembly GCA_902850265.1. NCBI lineage: Eukaryota > Metazoa > Arthropoda > Insecta > Lepidoptera > Noctuidae > Spodoptera > Spodoptera littoralis. The sequence continues at coordinate 2,238,224 of LR824535.2, read as the reverse complement.
ACGGTATACACCACACCTTAATGATAAAAATCAATACGTGAAGCCAACCAGCTGATGTTACAAGGCAAACGAGTCTTAATGGGTCATTATCCTAGACCAAGTCAGCGTAATAGTGACAGTTCAGTCATCAAAACATACGATAATACGGACAACCTTCGCCGCAAGGTTGACATCCGATATCAACCGGCGCAACAGCATTAACCTACAAACTTATATAAACCGGTCAATTCGACGCGGTAGGGTGAAAGGGTGTTGCGAATTTGGTGGTTAGAGCCAAAAAATTATTACCGATATGTATGTATTTGGTAAAAACTTCTCGTTACGGCAACACCGACTTCCTTATTTCTCAACAAAAAATCCTCATTTAGTTAATACATAATCTTGGGTGCCTGTGCAACGAATGTTTACAACATCATAATTATAATACCAAAACGTTGTTAAACTAAATCTGCAGTATTTTAGTTCCGCCAAGGACTACTTGATCATCCATTGGATATAATGCCTTAATCACTAAGAAAATATAGAGTAATTTAGCAAATAATTCACTTGTCAAAGTCGATTTAAGATTCAAGTTTCGGCGTGACAGTGGCATATCTAATTTTAAATTCACTTCAGACGCTGTTAATAGCAATTAGTTGTTTTGTCAAGTTTTGCATTACTAATTGACAGTGCTAATTTGATACAGTCGTGTGAATTTTGGAGAAAAATACATTCGTTCATAATAAAATGTTAGTGAAAAATATGAGCGGAAATGTAAAATTTAACAAGACATAAAATCCGGTTGCATTTCCATCATGCAAATTGGTATTAAAGCTAGAAATAATAGCGGAAATCGTACATTTGTAGTTAGCAGCTGCTCATTTCTTATTAAACCTTCCTCGGATTCCACTAACGATAACAGGGCTATTAATATTTCAATAATTATGATGGTCGGAGTAACAGCCGAGGGTCTGGAATTATTAAGACTGGAGAACTTTTCGGCGGCCTCAAGATTAGGGAAGATCGATGGGAACATTTAAGTAGATAGTGTGGTGAAGGCTTATGACGTCATAGAGTATTCTGTAAGTCTCTATGACATAGAGACTTACAGAATACATGATAATATTTTAACAAGTAACTAATTTATGAATGACGAGTCTCAGAAGTTTTGAGTGCGGTTCCCGAAATTTTCAGTAACTAAATCCACAGCCGGAGGAGGATATTACTCCTAGCACTAATACTAGCCCCTCTTACATGGGTTTAAAAAGCAACTTCGGTGTTTCAAATAACACTATATTACCGGAGGAAAAGGGGTGTGAATGCTCCATTAGAAAAATGATAAACAATCTATCCAAAAAGACCATAACCAAGTTTACTTTCTCAAACTCGAAATACTAGTTACAAAACCGCTTATCAATTATCCAAGATCCTATCTTCAGTGTATATTAAAGGGGGTCGTGTGTAATAAACACATAACCGAAGCATCCTATAAAATGTCATTGCAATTAGTAACGTTCTCATAACACTTTGATTGCATGTGCATTCAGAACCTGTTTCGTTGCTTGCTTGAAGGTGATACCCTGGACGGAATTTCATGTATGCTGTGCCTGTGTGGGCTATCAGTTGATATGTGTCAGATCCCCTAGTAGCTATTCCATTCAGTGCTTCAACGGAAAGGAAGTAATCTAAGGTAACTTTCTAATATGTCTACTTAACATTCCAATAGAGCTGATTCTCACGTGCCATTATTTGGTGCATTTTAACGGGATCAATACAAAAGATTAGAGCTACGTGGGAAGGGAGCGGTTTCGGAAATTAAGCAGAAATACTTTTTGCTTTCAATTCTCTGTTGTTTGCATAAAATACAAAAAAAAACTATTGAATGACGCACATTTTAAACAGCAGCAAAAACTGAGGCTGGGATTTAAGCAAGTATTTTTTTATTCATGCTTTATTCAATGTTTCTGAACTCAAACGCAGTTCACATTTACATCACGATAAGTGTTAGAACAAACTAAATTAGAGATTCGCGTGCATCTTCTAAGTACAAGTGTTCCTCGAATTAGCACACACTGTGTGAATGTTACTACCAAAACACAAACACGTAAGCAATTATGTAGTTCACATTACATAATACAAAACGTATTGTACGGTCACTTTCATGAATTCTTATTGAGTAAGCGATTTAAGACCATGATTCGTATAATTTGGATAAACTAGTCTTTACTATGCGGATCTAAGGATCGTTTTATTAGGAGAAATTAGTAAAAGCAGAGAAATGTCGTAATCTCTATTAACTCGTCGAGTACCGGTTTTATAGACACAATTAAAGAACAATAGGTCGCGGTCACCGGTGACCACTTGGTGTTTGACAGTTTAAAATGGAGATTTTGGTCCCCGGTTACTAGATAATCTGTAGTAGTAAGTATTAACCCTTCTGACTTTAAAAGGATTAGAGTTTACAAAGCTGGATTTTGGTTCAAGAGGATTAGGAATCAAAAACTAGGTCTTTGTAATCCTGTTAAGCTATTAACTAGTTTAAGACTCAGATATGCATTAAAAAGATCCAAAATAACTACTCTTAAAACGTCATCTATCTTCGATAGAGCTTCACCACACGTGGTGAACTATAATTAACTGATTTATAAACCGCATGAGTCGTGAACCTTGCGTTTTACATCAAGGTTATATCCTGACTTTGAATGAATCATTGCTTCCTCGCATGGGAGGGCACGGCTACTTACTGTTGGAAATAGAAGCAGACAAGAGGCGATTATTTTAAAATTATATTATATTAAGACCATTATATGACAATGTGACAGAACATTGATTATTATCCCGTTAACGGGCTCTTGTTGTTATTTTGTGATAAATATTTTAAGACAACTATGGCAGTTAGTAGCGGTATATGTATGCTGTATACTTATTTTAATGTTTTTCTTCATAAGGCTATCGGCTTTATAGCTAAGGGCATTCGGACAAGGCAGACGTTACCCTTGCTTCAAGCAATAAACCAGGTCTGCAACCGTCAGAGTGCGTTAAAAATAAAGAATTTGATTTGTTTATCAGCAATAAACTGATGCTAAATGAAATCAGCAGACTCTTAATTTGAAATTACGCTCGACTGGTGATTTAGAATCAAAACACGTCGAACTTTTTTGGTTTTAATTTTATTCTGACCAGTAGCTGTTCAGTGTTCAGACGAGTAAGTTTAAAAAATCTCAAAACGGGTTTCGAATTTTAGCATAACATGTCAAGCCCCAAGGTGTCCTCGCTCGATTTTTGTTGCGAAACCATTCATTTCAATATGTTTATCAACACATTAAAACAAATGCCAACTAGAATAACAATAATATCGGCAATCGTGTTTTGAAATATTCGGATTTGAATGCAATATTGAATGGTGATTATATTTATGAAATGCAATTAATTTAGCATTTTATCCTAGTTCGACTTGGTTAATCGAGTTACAAAAATATTCGGATGCAAGTCAAGTCGCAGAAAATATGCATGTTGTTTACCACAGATCTAGAATTGACACTCGATATATTTAGAGTTTGTAATGAAATCGATAAATGCCACTTTAGTCGTTAGTTACCGAATAAAAGTCGTTTAACTATCAATCGAATGGTTTATTACGAGTTACGAGTCATCAGATATCTGTTACCGAACGTCTTGCAAAAATTGCGTGATGAAACTCTATACATTTTGTTCCGCCGACGCGAAGGCTTGCTTGTCAACAATTTAGGACGAACAGTTTATTTTACAGTAAACAGGAATTTAACGTTTATTTTCCGTGCATAAACTAAGTTTAGTCGAAATGAATACTTGGCACATTGAGCGTAGAAAATTGAGGACATGCATCGCTCTCAAAATGTAATAAAATTCGACAATGTTCCATCAGATGGGATCTCCGAAAGTCGTTAAGTTTTTACATGAAAAATTTCTTAATAAACAAAAACTAAGTTCGTAGCTTGATTACGCGAACCGCGCGTTTTTATGATTGATGACCTCAAGTTCGATGTACTGGAAAATTCTTTTGTAAATTATACGCACATACGTAATACACGTACGTAGGTACATAGACTGACTTTAGCAAAATTGCAATAGCTACTAAGTTTATGTTTTAAGCAAATACATTTTATGACACGTCATTGTTAGAAACTGTCGCAAACACAAACTTTGCTCGCTTTTCACATTTATGTTTTTGCACACGAATTGTTCCTCAACTTTGTGTAATAGTGTCGGCCATTGGAGAGTATGGTTGAAAACATTGTATGTAGGTATGTATTATAAAAGTAAACAAGCAATTCATCATCAAAACGGTCCAAAGGCAACCTTGGCAGTACAATAGGCCTTAAGACTAGTCCATTTCCTGACGACATTTCCTTTTCCGTACGATTCTAGATTCGTCGTAGTTAAAGACAGGAAATATAAAGTTAAGATTACGATAACCTACGAGCTATAAAAACGTACTAAGGTATGTATTTACTATTTAATATAACTTGTATAATCTATAACTACCTGTAGGCTCAATTTAACTACCATTCGAACTGGAGTAATGTACTTGGAATGGGTATTAAATGAACCGTTATGGGTTAATCTTATTAATGTGTTTCCTTTTAAATCATATAATAATGTTATTGTTTTATTTTTTCTTTGAAAAGAGCAGGCAAAGGTCGATAGTTACTTAACGTGGCATGTGTTAGACCTATATTTTGATGAGATGGGTATCGAGTAACTATACAAAGCGGTTCATATGGGTTTATAAATAGTTACTTAGTTATATAAATTAGGTAGCAACAGTACCGATCAAACTATGGTTTATAAGACGCAGTCTAGCAAAAATAGGTTCGACGACAGACGACAGCACTTTCTCGTACGACCTCAAAAACTTTTAACGTCAATATAAATTAGCGTTAAACATTATTATCTAGCTAGGTACTCTCTAATTGGGTTAAACAAACGTAGCTCAATTAATTATTTCAATAACTATTAAGAAAGTTGTTCATAATAAAACTACGTACTCGTTTTACATGGAATTAATTATTTGATAAGAACATTCGAACTTGGCTTACTCTACATTTGAAAATTCCGAATGACGAAATAGTGTCGTTTGATTAGAGTGTGCCTCGCAGATGTCACGTCTCGACCTATGTTTGTCTAACTCATTTGGTGAAAAGTTAGCTTAAGTTAGCAAGTATAGTTTTAGATTTCGTCAGTCGAAGAGTGACTAGTAACGATAAACACATACATGTACATCGCACACAATTTGTCTCCAATGTGATAGGCAAATGAATACTTAATTTTGAAATCGAAAAACCGACGTTTACTTAGGTAGAACTAATAAGTCTAGTTAGTTTTTGTGATTCATTCTCGAATCCCACAAAATTGATTGCAAACAGAAAATCAAACATTATTCATTCATTCATTCATTTCAGTACCATGTAGGTACCTATTTCGTTTACTTGTTTTGAAACTGATAGGTACCTATATAGGTACTAAATGAATCAATATTACATTATAAGGGACAATGACATGTTCACACTGAAAAACCTACACACTTCAAAAGTACAAAACCAAGAATGTGTTAAACAAACATTACTCACGCCTTACATGATATCATTACAGTACTTATTACAATGAAAAATATTTATGTCCTAAGTCTCAAGAAATTCCATGCATCAGACGATTCAATAAATTAACAAATGATGTCAGTGTCAGAAATATGTACTTCGCCTAAGGGTGCCAGTTGTGTAAATATAATGTACTGGGTACGACCGAGACTTATGTTAAGAATACACATATTCCATTTAAAACAAAGCCTCAGTTATACCACAATATTGTCCGATATTTATTAACCAATCCTTTTTCAATTTACACAGTAATGCATATTCATTGGATTCAAGTCCATTGTCAAAATTTGGAAAAACCTAAGAAAACAGAGACCCAATTGTTCTTGAGTAAAGTCAATATTTACTGTGAGTCAAAAACTTCAGCTTTTGATTTTCGATTGAAGGAAAGAAAGGATCATTTGATGAAAGAGGAATTTAAAATCAGTACAGCAGATTCCAAGTACCTACCTAAGTCCTTGAATAATTCCATTCAAAAGCATCATCAATTCAATTCTAACAAGGATAATCCGCCAAACAGTCGCAATACAATTGCCGATTAAAATTAGTTTTATGGCACATCAGTTTCAAGGCCATTACCAAGGCCGGCTTTCAATCCCCATGTTGTTAACACATAAACATTGACCAGTTTGTGAATAGATATTCAAGTCACAAACTTTAACATTTATTGAATAACAATGAGCTAATTTGTGTGGATTTGATAGGAGCTATCATATTTGTGAATGACTGTCATGAACTTTTAAATGGATGTTTGGCAGCACTTTGCATTCTTCACACTTTGCATGAAATCTCAATCAAGAATCAGAATGTCCTTCAACAAGAATATGAATATATTTATAGCAGAGAGGTTTAAATATATTAATTCAACGTGTGAAGCAATTTCTTAACGTCTAAACTTAGGAATGCCATATATAAGTTTGAATATTTAATGAAATTATTTGTGTAACCAATATTATAATTTCTACATTCTAATGAATTTCAACAAGATTTCTAGCAATTTCTTTAAGCTGTACAGAATACTGATGTACAGATTTATTATGTATGTATAGAATAAATAACACATTTAAAGTTTTTCTCAAGCAATAAATTAAACGGAATTAATATTGTTTAGAATGACAGCATTAATGTATTAACATGACAGAAATATTATTGCTATGCACTATCATAAGTGTTGAGTACATGCTTGGGGCAGATATTTAGATGGCCAATAAATTACTATAAAGGGCCATTAATATTATGGCGCAGTGCCAACAATGTCGGTGAAATGGTAAGGTGACAAAAGGTGCCAAATAGAATGGCATTAATTGAAGATATTTGCGGCATAATTAAGGATGTACCTTACTTTGTTTACATTGTATTATGGAGGTAATAAGCCAAGATATTTAAGTAATATTATTTTTGATTACTTTGTAAACTGTTATTAGGATAATTTCTCGTTACTAATCCGTTTACTAGAATATTATTAATGTAATGAATAACTTGTTTACATTCATGTTGTGGTTTATAATTCTAATTACATCATTTGTTGACACATGTTAGGATTCATTTATTAGAATTTACCTATTTATGGACTTCAGTAAAGGGTTTTTTTTTAATTCTGTTTAGAAATAAGTACCTACCTAATAAGGTTGTTTTTGTTTTGATTATTATGGTAAATATTGCAATTGGAATTCTGTGAATTTGGCATGGATTGTTTATACCAATTTGAGTTTAAATGGAGTAAATAATAATATTGTAACCTTATATGAATTGTATTATACAATTTTCCACACACTTAATTATTCAGTAAACTAAAGAGCATTTCTTAAAGATTGTTGAAAGTGTCTAGTCTTCTAATTTATTCATAGTAACAGCTGGTTGAGTTTTAGTTATTTTTTTGTGTAATACACAAGAAACTAGTTTAGACATTTTTTGTTGCAATAGCAGTTGTTGAAGGAGATTATAGATTGTAGAATCAGGTTATCTAGTGGTTTTGTTTTGATTAAGTAGGTATTTGTTTCAGGTCTTCAATTTAACTCAGTAGATAATGTAATGTTGATAATATTTTTCACACTGAGAATCAATTAGAAAACTGGTATATTTTGCATAGCTTAAATATTAGACTTGTAAACAAATAAAGAATGCTTATTGTTATGGTAAGTATGTAAACTAAGGACTTACTTTAAAAACTTCAGAGAAGAATCCGGTGCCAATCTTCTCGAGTATGAAGTCGTCGAAGGGATAGAGCGCGGCCACAGCAGTCCGCAGGGCCGTGCATGACGAGCCTGTCACCCTGCGGTCACCCAGTCTCTCACAATCCTCACTGACACCTGACTCCTTATCACAATCATCATCACAACACACCGCACGCTTAGTCCGGCTCCCGGTCTCACCATCCCGGTACCTGCGCCCCAACTTCGAGTGAGGGCCCCGCACATAACGCCCCGACTTCGCAGTCTCATCCAAGTTCGTGAAGCTCTCTGCTATCTTCAGCACCTTGCTCGGCTTTCGCCGCTCGTACCTGCTCCTGCCACCCTCCTGCGTACACTCGTGTTGCATTATAGCTGATCGTGCTATAATCGAGTACGCTTATCCTGCTTCGAACATAGTGTTCCCGATCAAGTGTCCTCCACTACACAAGAACTATGCCTTACGCGTAACATCTTCTTTATAAACGCTGATACACTAACTGACGGTACTCGAAAATATGCGAAATAACATTATATTCACACAAAAACTATGTCGATTTTGGTACTGTCACTTTCACATATTTCCTAAATATCCTCTTGATATTGGCACTGTACAGAGCTTGTTTCGGTTTTATAATGACGATCGAGTTTGTTGTTACGATTTGTGTGTTATGCGATAGATGTTTCTACACATAAACAGTCCGATTGACTGACGACGCGCGTACAAGCAAAGTAAAGAAAGCTGAAAGCAAGCAAGCCAAGCAACACCAACACATGACATGACTTATCAGAATGTTGACAGCTTTGAATGGAGTGTTATGTTTATTCTGTTGGTAACACTGCGTTATGGCTGCGTTCATTTGAACGTTCGTTGTAGTTATAACGGTTATAGTACAAAACGGTTATTCCGTTGCGTTGATGTCTACGTTATATTATTTTAAGGTACGTTGTTGAGAGTGTTTTGTAGATTCTAATTAAAACAATGTTTTATGAACAATTTCGTTACTTTTATCCTCAAGTTTTACAAAATTTTACAAAACTTTTAGTGGATTTCGTTCGTTGAATTCAGTAGGTAGCAATATTTTTTAAACGTTTTCATTTTATTAATAAATAGGTACGTATAAGTTATAGTTTTTATTGTTATTTTTTGTTCGTGACTCAATAATACAGAACTATAAAAAGCAACCATTTAGCTTGCTTTTATTTATTTAGAACTGAAGAGTAATCTTGTACACTATTTACTTAGGTCTGGCCTCATGAAATTATTTTAATCGCCGATAGATGGCGTTCAAAAGTATTAAAATATCTGAGTGACTGACAAAGTATTTAAAAAACTTTTATGTATAAGTATTAGAAAATGTTATTAAAAACTTGTTCTTATTGGAAAAAAGCGGTGGGAATTATTTGGTAATTGGTTTTATATAAGGATTTATAAAAAATAAAACAAATCAAAATCAATTTCGCTGTTTATTTTAATCCATGCTGACGACTATATACTTAATTAATTTCAATGTACCTATATCACACATTGGAAACATATCGATGATAACCTCGAAGGAAACCATTTTAAAGTATTTTTATTTAATTATTTACGTTTATAATGATTCCCTTACAAGTTAGCTTCCACAAAGAAATAATCTCTCTGTCACATTATAAAACAACAACGCTAGCTCCATTATCCACAACTGTCTACTAACTATTAAAAATTTAACGCTCAATAGCTATAAATACAAATATATTATTGCTGTTGCGATTTTATTATCTAATAACTTAATTAAATTTTACATTGATCTCAAAATGAGTATTCGTTTTTACTTAACTAAATTTAGTCTTATCTAATCTTACCTATAGTAGTATTGCTTGATTTGAGAAAACATTGCTTTCTCGTGAAAATGTCGTAACAAATACATTAGTACAAAGTTAGTGAAGCAACCATTATATGGTGCATTGTAACAATCATTTAGACCCCATCCATTTAGAAAATAATTTGCTAATCTAGCCAAGTTTGAGCATTGAGTTTTTGGAAGGTTAACAACACTTCTGACTAAATTTGTCAAAGTTTGTAACACTTATACTTTATTATTTAACATGTAAAAGTTGTTGGTAGTAGGTTAAGATTGAATCATTTACGTCTAAAATAAATGATTGGAAAAGGTAAGCGAAGAGAACCATATACATAGTTACTTAAAACTGTTGGTCAGAAGTGTCGATATTGTGCACTCAGTTTGCAAAAAATATAATGGCCCGTTAATGATAAGTAATGAAATCTAATAAGGGTGAAGAATTTAATTATAACTTTTAAAAATAACTTATTTAGGTTGATCAAAATAAACCGTTTAACTAAGGTTTATCTAAATAACTTATTTCACTAACGCCAACGCCAACTAAATGGGGCCTTGATAAATAATTGTGCTTATTAATTATTATGTATCTAAAAACTTATGATTACGTTTTAATTTACACAAATCAAAATATACAAAAGGTAAGGTAAGAAACAATGGGATTAAATAAAAAAATAAAGTTAATTAATTAACTAGATCGTAAAATTATTCTAGCTACTCAGTAACATTTTACAATGATTTTGTACATAATTCGAAGCTTCATAATTGTAGTGAACGTACTAATTTGTATTAAGATTAAATAATGTAATAAGTATAAGTTATAGACTATATTTTGTGTATGTATAAATAATATCGGTTTCGCCTACCTAAACCTTTTATGTCCAAAGGCGCCAAAAGTTTATAAATGGGAGACAGGTCGTGTGAGCAAATTATACAAGTTTTTTTATAAATAATATTACGTTTGATACATATTTTTCCAACAAACAAATGGCAAAATATTTTAAATGCATCATCAATTAAAGTTAACACAAATCTAAATATGTTATAGAAATAAAAATTACAAAAATATTAGGTAAAATGAAATAAGAAGCCGAGGACATTTCTGCATAATATATAAAACTGTCGCAACAAGAATTATTTCACAACCATTCTCATCAAATCTACCAACCATTTTGTCTAAATTGTGTAATCCTTGGACCAAAATATAAAATCAGATGAGTAATAATTTTTTAATTAGGTAATTTTTATTAATCTATACTGTACAAAACCAATATATTACGTAAGATTGATGATACACAAGTACCTATAAAGTATTTAAACGGAAAAACCAAAGTTCTTGTCGACGTACAAGTAGACATAATTATCTAAAAAGCTTTGAAGTTAGATAAAAAAATCTTGCTGGATATGAAGGTAATGGGAATGATTTTTATAAATTGGTCCAAGGATAACAATTTACTAATAGAATATAGTACTTCTATACACAAGACATCCAAACAGATGTGCCTCCAAGAATCACATTTATCTATTGAAATAATAAAACTGTCTATTGGAGTCTAAATTGTTTCGTTCAATTTTAATTTACATATCATATCATACAGAGAGTTTTGAGAAAAAATTAAATATTATGGTACTGATAATGATGGCCATTTGTCCAACACTGTAGCTGTCAAAATTGAATAACCAATGGTTTGATAATAGTTGATTCGATCAACAGGCCTCATATGGAGCTATTTAGTGAGTAAAAAACGGTAGCCCATTGACCACCTCCAGAGTTACTTTTTTCTTATTACAATCGACCCTCCTACAATATTATTAGTTCAGTTATCAAAAATAATTTAACTTGGAGGCAACAATCATAAAAAAGAAGAAATCAAGAAATATACGTGCATTTTGTGCAATCAAGACGACATCTATCATGTCAATTTATTATCTAAAATTGTACATTTAAATATAATGAAATAACAACTTTAAAATAACGGTTATTCGTTATTTTAGCTATTTTTTGTTATGGCAATATCATGTTTTAGGCGATTGAATCTATCTATGATTGATAAACGTTATAATCGATTTTAAATGTTTTACAATATTAATTTTTTAACGAAAATTACTGGAAAAAAGGCTTGTTATTTATGTTTACAAAGTGTTGTAACTAAAGGTGGTACTAAATAGTTTCTAAGCCTGCCTATTTTCGTAGCTATAATTACAAGGGTGAGGGGTCCGAAATGACTTATTTTGTGTCGTTTACTAGGAATCATCTCGGTATTACGTAGTGTATGATTGGGAGACATATTACAAAAGTTAGGGATATCCTCAGAGCTGGTTGATGGCTCGTTTGATCTTGACATTCACCTGCAATGGAAAAATAACAGTTAGGTATACCAACATTATTTACGTGCCTAAGTACATACCTAAGTATTCGTGACAGTCCCTTCAAGTGTTCATCAAAAGCTGAATAATTTATTAAAGTCAAAGTCAAAGCATGTATTTTAATTAAACCATAATTTGGTACTTTTGAAACGTCAACAAAAACAAAATAAATAATAGTCTGTCAGTCAGTCCGTCAGTGAAGCTAGGTGAAGCTAGGTGTTTTTTTAATAATTACCAAATAATATTTGGATTTGCATTAGGGAAGCGCTCGTTTATCATGGTGTACCTTCCTAACTTCATCGGATTGTTAAGGTCTACCTACTTATCAGAGAGATTTGATAACTACTCAAGTAGAACATAAGGCATAGGTACAGATCAGCGAACAATGTCGTGCGGTGTTCCTCAGGGGTCGGTATTGGGACCACTCCTGTGATAAATCGGTGCTACGACTGGGTATTTCGTGGTATAATTTATTTCGTAAAGAAAAGATTTTGTGATTTTATCTGTTTTAAAAGTAGTTACCAGTAGCGGTGGCGTCAAAGAGTAGATGCGGCGCGGTGTCAGTGCGGTCGCAGTTGGTGGCGGAGCGACGCAGAGCGAGCGCGGCGCGCGGCTGGTCGCGCGCCACGAAGCAGTACCGCCGCGCCGCCGTGCTGTCGCGCGTCACCGGCGTCGTCACCACGAACGACGCGCCGTTCTCGTACCAGCCGCCGTGACACGTGTAAGCTGAAAATAATATTGTTATGTCACTACAATTATGCTTTTACCATGTAGACGTATTACTTATTCATAACATGTTGTTATGTAGGTACTTAGGAAATTAAAAAGGAAAACCCAAATGTAACGTGACTAAACTAATGGACGATAGTGGTCTAGTGACTCAAAGGTAATGGTCATTTAAGACCAACTCCCATTACGGTAACAGAGAGTTAGGTAGGTAATTGGTGCTAGTTGATTCATTGATTGTTTCAGAAACCAATTTACCTATGATGATAAGGTCAAATTCAATATTCTATTTTAAACAACGGTTTCAACTCACCAGTGACGACTTCTCTATTCTCACACGTGGAATAGAACTCCATATTCTTGACGGAGTTGCAGCCAACTTCTAGCCTGTTGTAGCTGTTGACGACGCAGGCTACTTCTCCCTCCGACTCCCTTCTACTCCTCAACATGGGAGCACTGGACATGTTGCTTACGCTAAAATTGAACAACCTACTCCCATTAACCCTACGATTATGTTCCAGCATTGCTTTCTCTCTCTTACTACTATTATCTTCACTCGATCTCGTATCTCTCTTGCGACGATTTTGTATTTCATATTTTCCGGAATAGGGACACTCTTTTGATTCGGGATTGCTTGCTGGAAAATAGACAATTTGATTTTAAGACACAAATAATAATGAATAATGTCATGCGAGGGGTAGTTTTGTGTGCAAAAATACTAATCGTAATCAATGGATAGGAATCGATGGTTGTAGAGCTATCAAATACCCAACTTTCAAATGACTTTATGGGATACTAGCGCCAATTTAAGGATATAAATTTTTAAAATGACTGAATATCCTCACAAACATATTTTTAACACATCTACCTTGTTACACCAGAGAATGGAAAGTATTGATCTTTTACCAATCTAGCAAAGTGTGGAATTCAATAATGGGAGACGATAGTACTTACACTTTTCAGACACGATATTATTCGGGAAAACTATAGTATTTGCTAATTAATATATGTATAATAATCTCAGGACAATTATTCTATTTTGTGCAGGGCAATGACTAACCTACTAAAGTGACATAAGGCGCAGTGACAGCATTGAAGTGATGCGGCGAGCAGGCGTCGTCCGGGCGCGACGTCGGCGCGCCGCGCTGCAGCTCCGCGATGTACGTGTCGCGCCGGTACAGGACCACGCACACGTAGCGGGATACACTGGGGTTGGAAAAAGAAGCCGGTTCATAAAAAAGGTAATGGGAAAACTTTCTAAAATTTATTGTGAGGATGGAAAATCACGAATAGAGTCGGTAGGAAGTGCCGACCTCTTACTGATTACAATCCATAGCTACGGTATATGGCTCCTGTCTCACTTGTGACCACAACAGTTAAAAATACAGTTTAGTCAGTAAGAGTTTACACAGTCTCATCTAGGCGGGAAAAACATTAAATGATTTTCCCCCTTAAAAAACAAAGAAAAAATCAGTTAAAAAGACGGCTACAGTACATTGGTGTAGAGATTCATCTTGAATATCTAGACAACAGATTAATTCTAACTAGAATAACTTATTTCATTTCTGCTTTCTTAATTCAGTCAAATCAACAAAAGTATCAAATAAAAAAATCCTAGAAGGCTTCGCAACATCGCCGCGAATGCACACGCTGCTCATGAGGAAGAGCCCCTCTGTGGCCCGAAACTAGTAGAGCTTTTCTCAGTATATTCACGTGAGTAACCCGCGATTTTTAGTTAATATAAAATACTCTCAAAAAGCCTTCATTGGGCACACAGATTATAACTGACGTCCTTATAGCTGTCTCATACAAGGATTAGAGGGAGAGGGAAGACGCAACCAAAATGTTCAACTCACCAATGGTGCTGCCAATGTGCAACCAGTGCGACAGAGTTCCCGCTCGGCGAGCTCGCCTTCACATTGACGCAGTACACCTTGATGTCTGCGCCAGTCTGGTTGGTTATCCTCAACGTGGCGTTCCGCTGGTAGAACGTGTAGTTGCTGGTGAAGTCCAGCGTGTGCCACGTGTGGGAGAACGTCATCCACGTAGGGAACTGGCAGTTGAAGCGGACTGACACTAGAATTATGGAATTCCACATTAAAAATAAGAACAAGAACTTATACCCTAGAAAAATTCGAGGTACTAATCAAATAAGTGATTCGGTTGACGGCGATAAACAAAGTAAGTAATTCTCTAATGGAATAATTGATAAATATAACTGCTGCTGTCGTTGATTCGATTATTTCTTCCACGAAACTAAATAATTGTAAAGTCGCTCTAAAAACACTTGCAGTCAGGATTGTCTCCTGAGTATTCTCTAGAAGTATTTATAGCTCTTTTACAAAAACTATGGACTCTGCACAACTTACCACGTTTAAGAGCCATAGTTCTGGAACCTTCGGTAGCACTGAACAGTCCGTTGCATGTTGCGTCTCCCGATTGTGCGACCCTGTACTCGATGCCACCCGGCGGGATCACCTGCTCCTTCACTGTACCGGTTGCTGTAACACGTGGGTTGAGAAGTAAGTCTAAAATTAAAGAGGAAAAGAAATTCAGACTCACGGATAAAGGAAAGAAGATTGTTTTTTGGTTGTTTTCTTCCATTTGTGAGTCTGTTGATAAGTTACGAACGAAAAAAAATCAATTATCATTGCCCTGCTTTCTTAACTGTACTTATCTGATGATTGTTTGAACATCTTTACTTTACTTAATATTTTTTTGTTACGTTAGTTTTAATAAATAGTTAAGTTTGTGTATGCTCTCTTTCTGATTTTGTTTTGTCTTGTTTTAAATTAGTAAGTACATAGATTTAGTTTTAGGCCTAAACTATCGCAATGGAGAAAACTGTAATGATAGTTTATGATAAGGTTTTAAATAAAAAAATAAATCTTTCTAAAGTAATTATATCATCATTTAACTATGGACTAAAATTTATTTAAAAGACAAAGGATCTCTCTTTCGCGTAGGTACACTAGTCAAACGCCTTAGAGAAAACAGTGAACATGTTAGCTTACCATTCGTCTTCTCATAAACGAAGCATCTGTACCGGTCCTCGTTGCTGGTCGCGTGGTTGTGGTGCAGCTTGCCTACTAAGAAGCGGAGACTACCTTCCTTCCATGTCGCCAGGCATTCTAGCTCTTCCACTGAAATAAAGAGATGTGGACAGTGATTAAAATGTTTTAAGTTACAAAATAGAGAAAGAAAGAAAGAAAACGTGTACGTCACACACATATAGAGAGAATAAAGATCTAAGTGTTTTGAAATGCTATACTCGTTATAAGAGAATCAGATTGATATGACAGTTTAATAATAAGTCTTATTTAAGATCGTCTCATTAAAATTATAACAACAACGACAGCTCTTAACAGCCAACCAAATGGACAACTTATTAAGACATTTTCTATACAAATATGGTAAGTGTAGTCAATCGTAGAACTTGGCATTAGCAACAGAACTCAAATGACAAACTTGCAAGCCCAGTTATAGTACCTACTCATAGTTTGTTAACTTCTTGTTCGAAATCAACAACCGAGAATAGACGCACAGTTCGCCGTTGACGTAGACAATTGAGACAGACGACTGCACAAATAAAGTTTTATATAGATACCGCCGACGGCATAAAGGGGAAGTACTATGGGAATTGCTCGGAAATGTTCCCTTTTGAGTGGAAATGCCTTTTTGTTATGTACTTTCTTCTTATTCCCGTTTTTTACTACGCTTTTGAAGTTATTTTCCTCGTTTTTGTTGTAATATTTTATTTTTTATTTCGTTTAATAGTTCATTCGGGTGATGATGATTGAAATTGAAATCTGTGCTATTTGCTTAAAGCTGGCTATTGTTTGTGAATGCATTTTGTTACTCGTATGCCATTGGGAGTACATATTGACGCTTAATACTTTAACTGCCAAGTTTAAAATGGTGAAAGTCAAACCTCCACTAGCGTCAGGCACAGGTGACTGACGTGGCGTTCTAAGGGTTAATAAATAAAATAGCAGTACAGAATACGTGATTCAATTTATTTATCATCAATCAATTTTGTATGTTAATAAACAATTGCGAAAAACCCACTTGTATTTACGTAAGCATTTAACTTTAAATAATTAACAACCGTCACTTAAAATAATCAATAAACAATTGAATTAAACTGTCAAACACCAAGCGGTCACCGGTGACCGCGACCTATTGTTCTTTAATTGGGTCTATAAAACCGGTACTCGACGAGTTAAAATAAAATGGCGTCCATGAGTCACCAATATGTCCTTTAACACAAGGGTTATTTCGAACAACAGCCGCGAGTCGCGACTATATCTAACAATGGTTGACACCTCGGCTGGAACACTGCCCAACCATTTGTAACCAATGTCTAACAAGACGAGCTTTCGAAAATACACAAATTGTTTCTGCTGTACCAATAGCTGTTTAAGATAATATTCTAGTTTTTAAACATTATTAGTCAAACAAACAAAGAGTTTCCTTTTCTTGTATAGAAGCACTAATTCTATGGATTGTCAGTATGCATATGTGAGCACCATGTTGGACTTCAAGATTTTTATATTTTTTTTTAATTTTAGTAAGTTATTAGTATAATTCGTCAAGCATGTCTTTGCATTGTTCTTACATATGCGTACAGTATTGAAATATGTATCAGAGACATTGTAGAACAAAAAGAGTAACGAATGGAGTTTCTTGCTCGTTCTTCTCCATTCGAATCTACTTTTTGGAATGAGCACCTAGCTTCACCTAGTTTCACTGACGGACTGACTGACAGACTATTATTTATTTTGTATTTGTTGACGTTTCAAAAGTACCAAACTATGGTTTAATTGAAATAAATGCTTTGACTTTGACTTCAGTTTAACGATTTTGTTTACGATATTCCGTTCTTTAATGTTTGTGTTAAATCAGAAATGGGTCAGCTAATTAGGGTTTACGTTCCATTGTTTTTTTTTAGTTTTTTTTGGATACTGGCTGTCTTGTCTGTCTTTCGTTTTATGTCGAACAATAAAGCTTCTTATTATGTTGATGTGTCTTCACCAACCTAACCAACTATGTACTTAGCGATTACCTAGTATTCTCAAAAGTCTACTTGTTTTTAATTATTTTTAGCTCTTGATTCCGTATCTACTTGATATTCTTCTTCTTTTTTATGATTACTATCTGTTTCATTTACTAGATCTGTTACTGAATACGTGTCATCATCACATTCATTACCACCGTCAGCATTTTGTTTAATGATGTTATTGATTGATGTTTAATTACCATCACTCATAAGTTACTGACCTGTACTTTCGGAGCCGTACACATCTGGACATGCTTGATAATTGAGGAGTAGTCTCGAGTCTTCTGTGCAGCTCTCGATAGATGAAACTGGACTCTTACAGTCACCATGACCTCTGGAATTCAAAGATTACTGAGTTAAAATGTGATCTCTATGCAAGACTACCGATCTATTCCCACATCTTGTTGCGGAGAACCTAACGGGTTACCGAGGCTCCGGCTCGACGTGCAGGAGAAGGAACGGGGTGGTTTTTAGTCAGTAAGAGTCTGACACTCCTTCCTGCCTCACCCAGGCGGGAGCAGTCATTCGATGATTTTCCCCCATTAAAAAAAAATCCCACATCTTAGTTGTACCTTTAGAGACTTAATTTACTTTAAAACTTAAGACAACTTTTAATCATCAAGTAATAAATAAAATATTCCACAAATTGTAAACTACATCCCACACCACTACATCTTCAATGTCATAATAAATGCATTTATGAACATCCCCCTTTTTAAACGAGAACTCATCGCGAACAATCCATCACCTTTCAAATTACAGAGCACTTTGAGTGACGCTCGATTGGTAATACATTACCAACGGTTTTTAATTACACGTCATTAAGAGCCGTCATTCGTCCTGCTACCGAGTGACGTCATGACGCGTGTCATGTCTTAATTGCCGGTCAACTGTCGGTGACGTCATCAACGGAATATAGACGTGTATTGTATGAGCTCTGAAGATTTATGCGAGTTTTCGATTGTTTTATTTGGTTTGTGATGTGAATAGTAATGTTTGTAATAGTTGTGGAGCTTAGAAATATTGCTTACATATTTTAGTTACTGTATTGACATATAGGGTTGGGGATAGATACTATCTAAAACATGTCGTAGCTGAACTAAAATTCAAAAAGTGTCGTTCTGAAGAGCAATTTGATAAATTATCTTTTTGACTTGAGGCGGTTTGAAATCGACAATTACGTGTTATACCAAAACATATTAGAGGTATATAGACACTTAATGAACTAACGATCACTTATAAGACAAAAAAGCAATAAGTAAATATAATCATCATATGTTTACTTACCTATTATAAGTAAAAGAAAACGGTCCCTTCAATGGGCAGTCGACGGGATCCGCGTTTTCTCTAAACATTGAGTAAAGTAAAGCGTCTCCAGTAATCAAAGAACACAGGTGCGGTAAGGCGTCTCTTCGATGGCAAAATGCTGAAAAGAAGAAAAATACCCATATCAGCATTAACAGTAGATCTCCATTCCACCTGGCAGGCGTGTAGAATATAGCACATAACACACCCCATATAAGAAGGCAGTTAATTACTACTATAATATATACAGCTATAGAATACTGTCTCCCTTCCGCGATTAGGTAAGAAGGAGGCCTTTATTGAATAGTTAATTTGTGCTGCTTTTTTTAAGTAGAGGCCGGCAAACGAGCAGCCTTTTCACCTGATGGTAAGCAATAGTTGCGGCTCATATTATACACCCGCATCACATACAGAGTTACAAGTGACATTTGTAAATAGCAGACCCATACCTATAACTTTGCAAATAGTACCATAATTCAATTCTAACAAAACAAATCACCTTAAAGACAAAGTCACCAATATTAATAATGGATATAACCGGCTATCTGTTACCATTAGTCATTACTCATTACCGAAAGTACAGTCCGCGCTAAATAAACCCGAATGGTAATGTAATTCATTACGAGAACCCCGCTAGAAAATTAGGCGTCCTGTTTATGTGTCCAGGAAATTCCCTTGATAGCCCGTATAGTGCGGGGACCACATTAACTCATCCTTATTTGATGAATATGAGTGTACCAAATAGCCTTTCAACTTACTTTGCCTTCTTATAGTACTTGATGTCGATTTTGTAAGTGTAGTAGATATTTTTGGCCTCGAATCTTACGTTATGTAATGACGTCTTTTCTTTTGTAGATTGTAGTCTGGTGTTAAGGATTCTGTTCTTAATACTTACTTTCTTTATATTGTAGAACGTTTTTATGTTTTTCATGCATCACTACGCAGCGGTAACAGCCTTTTCTGTAAAGAAAATTAATGAAAACATCATTAAATTAGTTTAGATTCAAGCAAAAAATAAAATGTTACATAGTTTTTTTAATTTTCTTCTATACACTATTGTAATAAAACATTAATCCCATATTCCTGGTGTCATCTACTAAACTCTAGAATGCGACAGTATTTTTGACCACGTCGGTATCAAGTTCAGAGTGAATTTATGTAAGTTAATAAGGTCGATATTAAATTGCAGGTGAAGCTGACTGGCCACTACCTTCCCGTTGTAAAATATACGAACAGGTACACCATACATTGAAGATTTGTTGGCACAAAACACGAACCTATGCACTGCAGTAGCGGAAACAATGTAGGAATTTGATTTTTCTTTTGGCGACCTTTTCTGGCATTGATGGACAATGGAATTATATTAGGAGAAGACTTTGGAAATGAATTATTTGGTATCTTGTGAAGAAATTATGTCAGAATGAAAATATTGTAATAGTATAGTAGGTACCTATTAATGTAGTGGAAAGAAATCTTGATGCAAAATGTGCTGTAAGAACCTGCGCGCTGTCCTAAGTTCTTTGTGAAGCTGCTTTTAAACAAGTCACAATACCTTTGACCAGATTAATTTTCTTTGATAACATATTTAATGTATGAATAGAAATGTTAATCTTGTTTAATGATAATAAAATAGTTCTTTTATGTCCATATCTCTTAGCTACTACATTTAAATATTACGTTTACAACGAGCACCGTATTATCAGTTACGTACATCCCATAGATTTAGAAGTAAAATATCCACAGTGGGCAGTTACTAGGAGGAATGTAGGAAATATAGGGCGTCAGCAGGTAATGCAGTGAATTGAAGATTTGTTGGCACAAGGCACGAACCAGTGCACCAATGCAGAGGGGCGGTATAGCAGATAGGAAACGCGAAATCGAGGCTACTGAACGATTTTGGACTCTAAAGTTACTTGAGAATAGTGTTGCAATTAATTATCATAACCAAAAAACCAGATGTTCTAACAAATTGAAGTTTGACTGTAGTAGTTATAGTTTAACCAGTGCAAAACAGACTGACCGGGAGGTTTTGGCGTCGGCCTTCAAATAGGTCCTTAGGATTCCCATAATCACTTATTTCATAGCTAGAATACTAAACGTTTTTTTTCATGGTATATAAAAAATGTAAACGAGCAGACAGATCACCTGATGGTAAGCAATCGACGTCGCCCATTGACACATGGGACACCAGAGGTGTTACAAGTGCGTCACCGGCTTTTTGGGGGTTAGGAGTTTGAGGATCGTTGGGGATTCAGGGATTGGGGAGATTGAGGAAGGGGAAGGTAATTGGGTCTCCGGTAACCTCACTCACACGACGAAACACAACGCAAGCGTTGCTTCACGTTGGTTTTCTGTGAGGCCGTGGTATCACTCCGGTCGAGCCGGCCCATTTGTGCCGAAGCATGGCTCTCCCACACGTACACATCCAAGAACCACACCAAACAATAAACCAGTAATTCCATCCCAGTACCTATATTTACAAGCCACTAAGAAACAGACATTTCTGACTTAAGACGGTAACTAAGCGTTCCCGTCTCTTCCTGATATTAGGACGACGCAGATATTTGCTATCCCCTTGTCGCGAAAGCTAAGCGCTATCGATAAGACATACAGATTGAGAGATTAAATGTATACGACGCAAACGAAACGAAACGAAGAGATAGGAAAGAGAAATGATTCGAGATTTACTGTGTAACATGCGTTTAAAAAGTTTTATTAAAAATTGCTTGTGTTACTGTTACGTGTTGTGTTACCCTCCGGATAACTTGAAGGTAAACCCCTGAATGTTTGCATGTATTGTTTGAAGTGTTTCGGTTACTTTTGACTTCTGTGGGACTAATACAAATTACCGATATGTGGTGCTAAAAATGCTATGCTACTTTTTCGTATGAATCCAATGTGGTAGGGAAGTGCGAAGTTGACGCGGTGTTTGTGGGTTATG
The DNA here is from genome assembly GCA_902850265.1 of Spodoptera littoralis. NCBI lineage: Eukaryota > Metazoa > Arthropoda > Insecta > Lepidoptera > Noctuidae > Spodoptera > Spodoptera littoralis. The sequence continues at coordinate 2,216,205 of LR824535.2, read as the reverse complement.
CTATGGCATACGCTGAGTATACTGTGTAAAGGCCGAAGTCAAGTCCTCATGCTTCTATATAGTAGGTGTCTTTATAATAGCATGTTCAAAATATTGACCCAATTTTTACCCAACAATTACTTTGATTTTTTCTGCACGAATACTGAAAGGCTATCGCCTAAATACCTATCTATAGTATTTTCACTACAAATTCTTTGTAAAATGATAGAAATGACACGATATTTAAGTACAACTTTAAATAGAGTAACCTTTCAGTATTCGGGCGTCAATGATCTTATACATACTAATAATAAATCTGAACTCCTAACTTACTCATCAACAATAAGAAACTTATCTCCTTCCGAAGATAGGCACCGTCCTTTGTTAGACAGTCTGTCTCCTTCGATGAGGATCGGCTGGATCACGCCCGATTGGAACCAGCGGCCGTGCCACCGGGACGGGAATGCACAACCTGGGAACAAATGAAGAATATGATATAGAAAAGGTGGTAAAATAACATCTTGTCTTTTTAGACGGGTATTGTTTTCTTGTCTTTGGGTATGGAGAAATTAATTTGATTATGCGGCAAGTGCAGAGACTATGTAAGTACCTATGTTGTATAACTGGCTGGTCTGCATCGTGTCACAAATTTGATTCCCGCAAAATGTATGAAATGTGTAAACCTCACTGTTATATATGATTCAACTCATATAACACAAGGGAAAAAGCCTTAAACCAAGTTCTGAGAACAATTTAAGACTCCGTTCTTTTAAAAAATCTATAAAAATATTTTGAAATGAAATGGTCATTTCGAAGAACCATTTTCTAATGGAACAAAAACACAAATAAACTTCCACTAAATACTTGTACAATTGAGGTCAGTATCTAAAAGCATTTGATTGCTATCTATTATCTAACACAAAAGCCATAACGCGATGGCATCTATAGGTAAACGGCACACATGCTAACCGTAACCTACCGGAGCAAGGCTCGAAGTACCGAAGCATTTTACCTAAGTAATTAAAAACTGTAATATTCATCACAACATGGTATCTACAATATGAAAACGGCTATGTATGTATGTATTGACTGTCTGTCGGAAGGTTTGTATGTTTGTAGCGTTTTTGTGACTAAAGTACTGCACTGATTTCGATGCATTTTGATATAGATATAGGTAGAATTTTTAACTAATCTTTTACCATCACCTCTACTTTTCTTGGTTAAGATCCGACTATTGAACTGCAAATTTGATAGACTGGTCATCAGCGTTCTTTCACAAAACTGAACCTTTTAAACTGCAGTCTCCATCGGGCCAAGCATGGAGGTTATGGCGAACTATAGAGGGAGTAGACACATGTAGAGGATGTCCCAAATCCAGCAGTAGGTTGACACTGGCTGTTAATATCTTAACAGAAATTATATTTAAATGATTATCTAACTTCAATAAAAAAAAACAAACGTTTATAGTCCTTTTCCTGTCCCAGGTCTGCAGGACTAAATCCTTTAAGGGATATGCAGTACCTATGTATCTCATGCTTGTGATGTTTTGTCGTCATAATATTATCTGCTGCACGGTGTACATGAAATGATAAATAAATAAACTAAAGTCAAGGCAAATACAGTGTGCTTTATTAAAAGGCCTTCTGTACGACAGTTGACGATTGCTAATGAGTTTGCGTTTATTAAGGTCGTTGTCATTAATAACGATTGATTACTTTCACCCCCCTTCCCCTGTAGTTTGATGGCACGATTATGTAGAAAGAGATAGAGAGTGACTGTTTGACAGGGCACTTTATATCTAGTTGTTAGGTAAGGGTAAGATTGCTGTGTAAAAGTACTTTTTGTAAGTCGTTAATGACGTATTGAACATATACATATACGAACAAGCGAATATAAATTCGCTGATGGTGTATGTAGAAGTTTACTAATAGCAATAACATACATAACATCATGTTTTTATAATAAATATCATGCATGAGACATACTAAATTAACTAAAAATCGCGGGTTACTCATGTGAATATTATGAGAAAAGCTCTACTAGTTTCGAACCACAGAGGGGTTCTTCCTCATGAACAGTCGCGCTAGTACTAGGACTAGTAGAGCTTTTCTTAGTATATTCACGTGAGTAACCCGCGATTTTTAGTTAATAACATCACGTATTTTATGTCCAAATTTCGTGTTACTAAGAGAATTCTTGAAAAAACGAAAGCTTCCGTAGAACAGTTCTTGGTTTGAGCACCGAATCCAACACCCCGTGCTTGCTTAGTAGTCGCGCATGTAGCCATTTGACTAAGGATATAGTTGGCCACTCAAGTTTTAGTTCAACTAGATACGAAAATTTTGGACGATTTGTTAAAATAACCTATTCTCAAACAAACACAAAAAGCTAGTTATTTAAAATCGATACAGATACAAGAACTACGACCATTTTACTTGAAGTGAGTTCAATAGCTTTGCAATATTTTATAATGTGATTTAAATTTAGAGAGAGAGATTCGCGGGTAGGCGCCAACAAGTGTCAGACGTGTTTTTTGTTAAGGATTTTATTTATTTACAAATTCCATTTATTATTATTATTTTATTTTATTTTTTTATTTACAATTGTGGCTCTTTAACGTAACTTAAAGCCTAAGTCTGATACCACCTGCCAGCCCATCATCAGCACATCACACTAAGCATCATTAGGACCCACAGTAATCACAGAATCACTGAGCCACAGTAGCAGCCGGAGATGGAGGAACAGTTGGCCCAGGTATTGACTGTTCAGTTGAGACTGGAGGATAAGTTCGCGACTGGAATGGCTGAATTGAAGAGTCAGATGAAGTCAGCCGGACCAGCCAAAGAAACGGTAGCTAAAGTTGCAGAGGACCTCCGGACCTTCAGAACACTGATGTATAGCATGCTGGGCTTGCTCCGCAGTCAGATCAGTGCATGTGTTAAGGAGTTCGAAGATGCTGAGACCCGGAAACGAAGAAAGGCTCTGTTGTTCCACGGAATTAAGGAGAATGATGGCGAGGACTGCTATGCGATTGTTCTAGATATATTGAAGAACAAGCTTTCTCTGAAACACTTTACACCAGCATCCCTCAAGGCTTGCCATAGGCTTGGTACATCAAAGACAGAAAACAGGCACAGGCCAATATTAGTGAGATTCGGGGCAGTTGCAGACAGGTCTTCGGTGTGGAGAGCCAAAAAGGGTCTCAAGGGTTCTTCCATCTCTGTCAAGGAGTTCCTCACAAGACGCCGGCAAGAGGTCTTCGGAAAGGCGCGTTTGCATTTTGGAGTTCAGTCGTGCTGGACCCAGGACGGTGTCATAGTGGTCAAACCTCTTGACGGAAGTAAACACCGAATTACTTCGATGGACGAGCTGAAGCCACTTCTGTCAAAGTACCCTAAGGCGCCGGGCGATGGTCTGCAAAAGGGGAAAATATAGGTATTAGACGCAATATATTGAGCTATCAGTGCATACAAATCCGAAAAGAGAGTCATTCGAATAATTGTTATAACAACTTACCTTTATTTTATCATCTTTTGTGTCAGTGGGTGGTACAGTAATAAAATTACACTTCAACCCACTATCCTGTATTGTAAACAAAGCGCAGGTATATACATTTTTACATTCGATTTAGTTTTGCTGTTTACCTACACAATATTATTAAAATTACTTAATTTAATACAACCATGTTCACTCAACAGTTCGTACACTTAATTATTTAATTTAACACTCAAAAATCATTCACAACAATTGACATTTGACAATCACAAAAGTTTGAGTTTGACGTTACGTTTAGTTACCAGCTTTGCTTGTTGTCACACATACACACTCTATGGTCATTCAATAGTAAGTTTTCAACCCACTGACGCGATGTAGTAAAGTTTCGTTTTTTGTTGCACTAATGTATGCTGCTCTAATCTCGTTTTATTATTTGTTTTGTTCACTTTGTTTAATTATCTTTAAATTTCTTTTTCTTCTTAATTTTGTTTTTATCCTGGTTGTATTTGCATTTTACTATCGCATTTTCATGTCAACGTATCCATCTTTTTTAAATGTGCATCGATGTTGTTAGCTGGCGGGTGGTGTGGGGATGCAGGCGTTTACGATTTAATTGTTGCCTTATTTGTTCCGCGCTCATACTTATTTAAGTACTTTTTAATAGAATATACATATATATATATATATTTATTAGTAACATATATTTTATAAAATTCATATATCTTGTAGTACTTCCAGCATATGTGCGATACTGACGATTTTATATCTGCTGACGATGATGTCTCTTCGACTAATGACAGTTTCCGTTCTTTGGGCGGTTCCCTTAGTGATTTAATTAATCGTTCTCTCTCGTCCGACAAATTTTTCAATGTCTGCCACATAAATGCACAAAGTCTCCCGAGCCATTACAGTGACTTCTATGAAACATTTAACAATAGTAATGTACATGCCATTCTGCTTTCTGAAACCTGGCTCAAGCCGCAACTCCTATCCACTACCTACCCCCTTACAGGTTACATTCTGCTTAGGAATGACCGGATTGTTAGGAGGGGGGGAGGTGTGGCAGTGTATCTTCGCAGTGACTTCCCTTACAAATTACTCAACCTTTCTCCCGTAAATTGTCCTGCTGAGTATATATTCTTGGAGGTTTGTGTCCAGGGGGCCAAAATTCTTATTGGGGTTGTATATTGCCCTCCAACTGTCGATTACTTCACTGAATTCGAATCAGTTTTAGAATCCGTGGGTTCAATGTACGAACATCTCGTAATCATGGGTGACTTTAACACTGATCTCCTTACCCACTCCCCTCGATCTCGCAAACTCCTACACCTGGTCGAGTCAGCTAGTCTGCACATATTACCACTCCAACCCACTCACCACAATACTGTCGCAGACGACTCCTGGCTCGATCTAATCCTCACATCCAATCCGTCCCTCGTCTCTTGTCATGGTCAACATGACGCTCCGGCATTTTCTCATCATGACCTTATATACCTCTCCTACATCCTGAAACCACCCAAGGCAAAACCCAGGGTACTGTACAGACGCTGCTTTGGGAAGGTGGACAATGAGAAGCTTTTGGAGGACGCGTCCAGTATAGACTGGGAACCACTAATGGAAGCCACTACGGTTGATGACAAGATTGAAATTTTCAACAAAGCTGTCATTAACCTTTACGACCATCATGCGCCTGTCAAAATGATCCGATTAAAACGTGCTCCGGCACCGTGGATGACCAGAGGGATTCAGGCGGCTATGCGTCGCAGGGACCGCGCGTTTCGGAAGCACAAGAGGGATCGGACAGAGGAGAACTGGACGGCATATAAAACTGCGAGGAACAGATGTAATCAGATGGTACGCAACGCCAAACGCCGCCACATTCTCAATAACATTTCCTCTTCATCTCCAGCTGATATTTGGAAGTTCTTGAGAACTCTAGGTATCGGCAAACCGCAACCCGCTAACCTTCCTTCTTCAATTGGCTTAGATGAACTTAATAATCATTTTTCCACTGTCTCATCTCTGGATCACCTAACTAGGCGAAACACCTTGTCTTCTATTTCTAGTCTGCCTCGTCCTGGGGTCGAAAATTTCCACTTCATACCAGTCCAGTCGGAGGAGATTCGTAAGACAATCCTCTCCATTAAATCCAAAGCTGTTGGCTGTGACTCCATCTCCCGTGACATGATCATGTCCATCCTGGTTTATCTCCTTCCAGCAATTACCCATATTGTCAACTATTCCTTGTATTCCGGAGTGTTCCCGTCCTTGTGGCGTAAGGCTTTTGTTCGTCCACTACCTAAGGTTAGTAATCCATCTCTTCCCACTCACTTCCGTCCAATCTCAATCCTTCCCTTCCTGTCTAAGGTGCTTGAAGCTTGTGTCCATAAGCAGCTGTCACGGTTTGTTTATGGAAACAGTTTAATAAGCCCTCTCCAATCAGGTTTTCGACCTGGACACAGCACTGTCTCCTCCCTCCTTAAAGTGACTGGCGATATTAGGGCAGGGATTGAGGACACCAAAGTAACTGTTTTAGTATTAGTCGACTTTTCAAACGCTTTCAATATGGTCAGTCACGATCTCCTTTTGGCCATCCTGTCCCATCTTGCAGTCTCTGACAAAACACTGGACTGGTTCTCTTCCTATCTTCGGGGGCGTCAGCAGTCGATCCGGCTTGACGATAATTCTTCAAGTTGGTGTGATCTGCTGGCTGGTGTCCCACAAGGCGGCATTCTCTCTCCTCTCTTATTTTCAATCTTTATTAATTTCATTACTTCTGAACTTCGGTGTGCGTATCATCTGTATGCGGACGACTTGCAGTTGTACTGTCAGGCTGCAGTGGATGACTTACCTAGTGCTATCACGGCAGTAAATGGGGATTTGGCTGCTATTTACAACTGGTCACAAAGGTTCGGCATAGAAGTAAATCCAAATAAATGTCAAGCCATAATCATTGGAAGCACACGTACCTGGAAAACAGTCAGTGTCGCGTCGCTGCAGCCTGTCTCGTACAATAATGTGGCAATCCCGTTTAGTGACGATGTGAAGGATCTTGGCTTACATATTGATAACACATTGAGCTGGCGTGCACAGGTCACTAGTGTATGCCAGAAGGTAACTGGGTCGTTGCGAGGCTTGTACCGCCTTAGAAACTTCCTTCCGTCTACTACCAAGGCACGGCTCGTGCAGGCCCTGATTTTTCCTATCATCGATTATGCTGATGTGTGTTACTACGACCTGAATGCAGATCTACTCAACAAAATTGACCGTCTTCTAAATAACTGCATTCGATTCGTTTTCAATTTACGTAAATATGATCATGTTTCTGCACATCGGTTGCAATTAAAATGGCTGCCCATACGCCTGCGCAGGCAACAAAGGGCGTTAACTACTTTATTTTCTTTTCTCGACTCTCCTTCTTCACCTGTTTATCTAGCTTCCTACTTCCAATATACATGCGCAAACCATTCTAAATACCTTCGCTCATCTAATAACCGTCAACTTCAATGTCCCACTCACCGCACTGACTATCTTCACTCCTCCTTTTTCGTTCAATCTGTCTCTCTGTGGAACGCGCTGCCCAAGGAAATCAGAATGGCAAATAATCGCTGTTCATTTAAATTCAAGGTTCGGGAACACATTTATAGAAAGTGGCAAACTCAAAACAGTGGTAATATGTAGTCTATGTATTGCATTTATTTATATATGTATGTATTATATTATATGTATGCATATTTAGGATATATTATATTTATTATATAATTCATTTTAAGACCCTATACCCTTAGTTATGTATTATCGACTATAACAATCATGTCTTCCCTCTTTAATATTTTATTACCTTAACTTCGTTATCTATTTCATACTTTCTTTTTACAATTTTGCACCTACCGCTTTAACATTCTGCACCACCCAATGGTCGACTGTCAGAAAATGCCTACGGCATTAAGTCCGCCAATTTCACTATATGTGCAATAAAGTTTTAATAAATAAATAAATAAATAAATCTGCTGCTTCAGAAGTTGTGATAGAAATTAGCTTGGAAAGTTAGCTATTATGTATTCCTTGTTCATACTTTTATAAAGCAAAAGCTTACCGTTGGTTAGTGTTCCACTAATGTTTTATTAAATGAAATAAAGAAAGAAAAATCTTTAACCTGATTTTTGAGGCTTGTAATTTCGTGGCAAATTGCCTTTGAGTACCGTCATTATAGACACAATTAAAGAACAATATGTGTGCGGACACCGGTGTCCTCGCGGTATTTGACAGTTTAAATCGCTAATCTGAAACTACATAATGTCTAGTATTTGATTTTCATTTCTTGTCTGACTGATATTACACATTATCACGGGATGGAGCTTAAAGAAGTTGACGAAACATCTGATGGTAAAGGTGATCAATGTCGCGGTCATTCACACCACCAGACTATTTACTAGTGCGTTGTCAGTCTTCTAAAGTTTGGCCTGCCGTAACCACACTTACATGGCAAGAAACGACGCAAACGGGTTTCAATGAGGCACTAGTATCACTTTAACAAGCACCCTCCTAGCATCCACCTCCTTACTAACTACAATATCAATAAAACAGAAATGCACCAACCATTTTCCAATTTCCTTAAGCCGATCACAATATAAACTCATATGAAAGGAGCACAATGTAACATCAATATTGTAAGTGCATCCTAACAATTGCTCTCTCATTGAATCCGGAGACGTTCACACGAGTCATTGTATTCTAATCTGTAGATTATTGTGTTCATTACTGGTGTAATGTCGTCACAATGGGCCTTAACAAGTTGCTCGTTTGTCGTACGCGGCTTATGTATGGTAATCGTGTGGCTTTAAATATGCCAGTGGTGCCTAAAGTTTTCTGGACTGAACTGTGAATCCTATCTGTCTTGGGTCTTGTTGTAAATTGATTAGATTAGATTGGGATTAGATCCTTTTTCAGTGTGTAATGATTTAATGTAGTCGCTTTTCAGTCAATGTATGTCTGGGTCTATGTATTTTTGGTCGGTATTTTTCTCCGAATTTAACATTCAGACTTAAGCTTTATTTAAATTATTATTATTAAATTATCTACGTGTCGTGGTCTAGTATGAGTCGTTGACTGCAAACATGAAAACTCTATACCTTGTTTTAATTTTACCTTCAACTTTAATATAGGTACTTTTTCATTGTAATATTTCTTAAAATTGTTCGATGATTGGTAAAAATTTTGGCAATTTCATTTAGATTAACTCGGTGTTTATACTTTGAGAACCGTTGATGTAAAGTATGCAGGATGGGACTTTGATGGTCTTTTGATTTCTTTTAAAAGCTGCTTGATGGGCTATAGTAATACTTTTTATTGTGTGATTGCTAAGCCTGTAGGTGGGTAATTTAATGTGTACTGTATAGTATAATCAATCATATAACATTTGTACTCTGCCTCGTTGGCCGAGTTGTCGCAATTGCGACTGCCGGGTAAGGGGTCTCGGGTTCGATTCCCGGGTCGGGCAAAGTATTACTGGGTTTTTTAAAAAAAAAATTCTCAGTAGTAGCACGGAGTCTGGAACTGTGCCCGGTATATGGCAATAGGCTCACCCCCTATTACATGGGACTCATAACATAAATAGTGAAAAGTGGGTGTTACATTGTACAGTGGTAGGTATAATGTGCACCTCTGCCTACCCCTTCGAGGATAAAAGGCGTGATGTTATGTTATGTAATAACATTTGTACTTATACAATGCTGGTATTTTAAGAAAAGGCCTCTGACAAGCAGTACTATCAGTGGTTCACACACCATAATGAATCGCTGAACAAAGCTTTTCATGAGCGACAAGACCAACAATATTATCAACATATTGTAGCAAAAGTGATGAAAAAATAACATGTTATATATTATATTGAATTACATCAGATTAATTGAGAAATAGCTAATTCAAAAGATAATACAACATTAAAACACCCTTTCACATTTGCATACGACGCACGCTATCTAGATCAACGAGCCCGATGTCACGCTTACTTAATTACAGAATTATGCTAATAAATCAAAAGCAGAATGCCCCTTAACCGAAATTAAGTAATTAACTTTACTCGACAAAATTCGAAATACCTCGCGAATGTTTGCGCGGGCTGACGTCGAGAGGGCTTTTCAAAATGGTTGGGTTGCATTTAAGGAGCATACGATCGCGTTTGTAAACACCATTCGAGCGATATTGCTGTACTTTACAATATAACAGTTAGCGAGAATTATGGTGTAGTTAAATGTTGTGATTTTGTGGGAGTGGTGCAATATGTTTCGGGGATAAAAGTGGGTTGGAGAAAAATTTTATTTTTGCTATCAGTTTTATGATGTAGGCATATGATTGTTATTTCATTGACATCAAAAGACCGTGCCTATTTATTATTGGAGCAGTCCATGGGTCAGGAAAATATAAGAGCCAATAAGAAGGGTTTTCCATAATTTCCCCACTTGGTAAGGGGGATCAGAGGATGCAATTTAAAAAGTTCAGGTTAACGATAAAACGCTGCAGTCCAGTCTTTGTCAAAGGTGTGTGTAATGTGTAAAGGTAGGTACGCATTGATCAAGATCTGTCTGTGACAAGAACATATGTCAGATGAAGTTTTGACAGTGTCAGTGATGTCTATTGTCAAGCAAAACAGTTTCTAGAAGTGTTGATATATATCTGAAATGGCGAACAGTGTAACAATTGATATGTTATACCTACTATATTAGTTAGTTTAAAATTCGTTGTCGGTTACGTAAGTAAGAGGTCTCGGTGCCTATTCCCGGGTACCTACATCGGTTTTCTAACCAGTAAAAATTTCCTTAGTACTTTATAATACTTCCTTTATAAGTCACTTGATTTAACTGTGTACCTAAGCTTAGTTAATTAGTGCTTGCTTATATTATGATAAAGTTTCTAATGGACTTCGACATGCATCAGATGTAATCTTGGTCACGTAATGTGATTTTATACCATTATAATCTACCTATAAAATATTTAATAATAATATTTAAACGGTACGTTTGTTTGTTTTAAATTTTCTTTTTAACAAATTGCTGGCTGTTATTCGTAGACGCATCTGTTGTGAATATAAATGTCGATATGTTCAAATAGAGAACAATACAAAGTCGTAAAGGTCATGATACATTAGAGGTATAGACGCCAATATTATTATATCCATTCTTTTTTAAACTTCAAAGTGGAAAATCATCATGTAGCCTCTTGCCTGGGAGGATGAAAAAAAACTGACTGTCAGACTGACTAAAACGTGGGACCCTAAAGTTAGAGTTAGAATTAGAACTCAATACTAAAGAATAGACACACTAGCAACAATATATTACTTAAAAACCACGAAAACTTTGCTATAAAATGAAAATTCCAACTAAAATAATATAACTTTCACTGTTATTCGAAAACCCGCACTATTTTCACTCCAATTTAAAACGACAACAGCACAAAAATCAACTATATTATTTTGGAAAACCAACCCGTTCCGAGATTCATTGTGTATGCTATTTCAGTACATTCAGGGAGTGGCTCATACAAATTGAGTTGTTACGCGGCGGTCAGTAACAACCTTTACAATAATAAATGAATCATTGCGACACAGGATGCTTTTTTTTTCGACAACCGACATTCGTATGAATACAATTGGCTTTATTTGCGTATTCCGTTGAAGTTTTCGTTGCAAATTATTTAAAAATTGTGTCAGCAGTACGTAGGTAAGATAAATAATTTACGTTTGTTTAATTAGCTAAAGTTTAAAGAAATAATTTTGCTTGTAGTGTGTAAAATTTTTCATAATATCGACGTGTGAAGGGGAAGGGGAGGGGCGTCAAACCATTACGACTTCGGTTCAGCGGTGGACGTCTGCAGCAATGATAAGTGGCGTGGCGAGTAATTTACAAGTTCTCGGGATTACTTTAGATTCCATGTTATTTGAGAAACTTTCTAAACGTTGGAAAAACCCCCAATAGGTTTTTTATGGAGGGAAAATCATCGAATGACTGCTCCCGCCCGGGTGAGGCGGAATCACCCCGTTCCTTCTGCACTTCACTTCGAGCTGGAGCCCCGGTAAGGTTCTCCGCGACAAACCCCAACACTGGCCGACTAAGGAATTGAACTCGACACATCTTGTCCTGAAGCCACTCTTGCATCCACTCGAATAAAGAGGCAGTAAAGATCTTAAATAAAAGCTGCTGCTTAGGAGTTGTATAATGAGAATGTTATAAGATTACCTACAGACACCCTTTGTTCCTTCTTTAAACTGCAAAATACATAATATCATGCGCATAATTGCATTCACGAATTGATTTCAAAATGTAATATAATTATTAAAATAAAGAGGGATAAAATAAAAATGAATGAAGAGCAATTATTTCATTCGTTATCATTCAATCTGAGTGAACATCATTAAAATTGGAACATAATTATTGATACAAATTGGTGGCACAGTGGTCCAATCAATCGTGTAATATGAAAGTTGATATTCAATATTATCAAGATACTGATTAACATTTTGTATCGTTTTAAATAAGTATTGCTAAGTTAATTGACCTAGTGATGATGTTCGATATTCATTTTATAGAATACTGGTGATTGTTTTTTAGATATTTTACGCATGAAACCTTTTTGTTCGTTTTTTTAACCATAAGCTGGGATAATTACCTAAAATCGCGGGCTACTCACGCGAATATACTGAGAAAAGTTCTACTAGTCTCGAACCACAGAGGGGTTCTTCCTCATGAGCAACGTGCGCGGTCGCGGCGACGTCGCGCAGCTCACATTAGTTTAGTATGTGTTATGTTAGTTATTATCTAAACTAAGCTGAGATTATGGTGTCGACAGGGTAAAATACATTTGTCATATCTTTATTCTGGCCTATAGCATATAAATTCTTTTTTTGTATTGGAACTAACAAACTTCTTTAAAAACTCCATTACCCATATAAAAGTCCTTCACCATGAAAAATATGGGGCTACAACAAGAAAAAAGTACTTAACACAAAATAACACTATCATTCTTCCATCAATACCAATAAATCACAAAAATAATTACCGTACGCCATAACAGACCATCAGTTTCACCAAAATTGTCACCAAACGAGGTCCCCTAAAATCCTTTATAAGAAAAAAAATAACGTGGAAAAATCTATCGTATAAGGTGGTGGCGGTAAATCAGTGTTCCAAGCCACAATACCTCCATACAAGGCTACAGGAGATAATAAGCCTACATCAATATAGCACGCAACAAGCCTAAGTTGCCGCCGACGAAATTGCCCCGACACCCGGCAACTTGGCTAATTTCTCATGAAGAGGTTCGCTAGGGAATTTTATTGGAGACGATTCGGTCGGATCGGTCCACTTTTCATCGTATATGTAGCCGTCGGTTGTAGAAGGAAATCTTAAGTAATGTAGTTGTAATTTAAGTTGCTTTTTGTAATTTTTAGGCAGTAAATATGATGATTTAGATTAATTACATTGGTTGTCATCTTCATTCCTGAGCCTGTAACTGTCCCATTGCAAGAAAAATACATTTTCTCATAAGGAGATAGAATAAACGATCATCTTTACGCTTGAATAAGGACTAGTGATTAATAATTTGAAATTATAAGCATAGAGTCGGTTTTCAAATATACTCGAATCTTCGTCCGTAAATCGATGGCAATTTCTCATAGCAAAACGAATCGTGGTCGTATCGTGCCCAATAAAGGAGCTCACACTCACCGCCCTGGGCTTAATTTGTTTAAATCAAGCTTTAAGACGCAACATTTTGTTGCTTGCTCGTGAACATAGTAGTAATAATGTTAATATTGTACCCAACTTTACGAGTTGAATGACTGAACTGTTTAATTTCATTTAATTATTTACGCCTTGGCTATTAGTGAGGGCTCTATTTTTGGAATGTTGGGTAAATGTGACGGTTAAGACACATTTTCAATATTATAATATGTGTGTAACGTAAATAAATATGTGTAATTGTTTTGACGACTTGATAAATGATCGTCATTTGTTATGTCATAGTTTTGCGTAGGTGTCTTTCAGTACATATTAACAATTTTCCGAGCGTTGAGCCAGGTGAGCGGTTTACAAAGAGATTAAAATATCTCTAAAACCTAGTCTGGTTTTCAACGAGTATTTTTTTGTAAACTAAGGCTTGAAAATGCTGGCGAGAATGAAATTTGGACAGAAGCATAACCACCATAAGGACAAATACCACGTGGTAGATTAAAGATGCCACTTAAAAGTTTTTGTTTTTCTGAAAAGGCTACAAAACACACTTTCATCTTGAAAGTATGTCAATAATATGTCATCACAATAAGGTCTAAAAAGTCGTGCCACCAAGAAAATTAGATCCGTCTCGAAGACGACAACTTGCCTCTTCAATGATTAATGGCACACACCCTTTGCCCTTTAACATGAACAATTTGAAAAGTTTAGAGACGCTGCAAGGTCGGCTTAATACATTTATTTTTTACGTAAACTAATTGCTTATATTTTTTGGTATTTCTGTTGATGAGGTTTCGTATCTATGATAATTTTGCGGTAGATAATTTCTTTTAATTGGTTAGGTTTACGGTATTACCTCTCTTTTTGATAGAAGTCTATATAGTTCAATGGTAGAAGACTATCACACTATACTTTTTTTAAGTTCCTTTAGTTTTTTTTAAGGGGGGAAAATCATCGAATGACTGCTCCCGCCTGGGTGAGGCGGAAGGGAGTGTTAGACTCTTACTGACTAAAAACCACCCTGTTCCTTCTCCTGCACGTCGAGCCGGAGCCCCGGTTACCCGTTAGGTTCTCCGCGACTCCGAATCGGCATCGGCCCTATTGGGCCCCATCTGTGGTGGTCTGATGGCTCTTTGAGGCGTGCGCAGAACGCGACGCGCCGTACGCTCGAGTCTGTTTCTGGTCGGACGGGGACCTATGCTCGCCGTCCGCAGTCCCGCGCTTACGGTGGCCGGAGATCGTCCTGCGATCCCCGACGCCCGGTGTGTCCTTCGCGATGGCTGGGTTGCGAGGAGGCAGCGCTTCGCTGCCTCACGCGTCCCGCCTCTTCCTTAGCTAGCATGACTGCTTCGCAAAAGGAGGAGACGGCATCCCAGTCGTCCTCGCTCCGCATCATGGCCTGCACTAGGCCCGGACGCGAGAGGTCGCCATCGCCGATCACTTCCCTGAGGGCACGGCGGTGCTCATCCCACGCAGGGCATTCTCCCACTGTGTGTTCCACCGAGTCCTCAGGGAAGTTCCTTTAGTTTAGATGTTTGTTCATCAATCACGCTGAAACTACTGAACGGATTTTGATGAAATTTAGTATACAGGCAGGGTATGGCCTGACTTTTTATTTCGATTAAATACTTCCATGGCATAAAACAGGAATACGCGGGCAAAGCCGCGGGTAAAGGCTAGTAAATTAGATCGTGTCCATCCATCCAAGGTAAGGGACGGCCAAGGTAAATAGGAGGTGAATAGAATATCAAAGATAATTTCAGAATCGTGATAAATCTGAAAATTTGAGAAATACTTACCCTTATTAGACCCAGACCACAAAAAAATACCCAACACCAACTGTAGAACTCGAGAAGAATTGTTTATGAGTAGAAAACATTTATTTACAAAAACTATTCACTGAATTAGAAATATCACTGGTCTACAGAGTAAAGTAAGCACAGAGTTTCAGATGATTCTACATTGAAGAGAACGAAGTATACACAGTATAAAATCAATTGCCAACATAACATAAAGAAGGGAGCCGTACTCAAGACTAAGTGAGTTCTTACACCGGCACCTTGGAAGCGATTCCGCCACGATATATTCCGGCTATTCGACACTGAATGGAAATTAATGATGGCTGCCGCGGACCACCTGACTTTGCGAAAGTGGGCCGCCATTTTTCTATTTTTTTTTTATGGACGCTAGGCCCTTTGGTTTATGGCGTTCTCCCGTAATGCCATCTCTCTGTTTATAAACTGCGACGTCTATTGTTCGCCGTAATAGAATAATACTGGCCGGTCTAAATGTTTATTTGTGTGTTTATGTTTGAGGTGGTTTGAAAAAGGAATTGTGATTCCTTTTTGTTTGTAAATCGAGTTTTTGAAGGGCATTTGGAAGATTTGATTAGTCAGTTTTGATGAGACTTTTTGAAAAAAATATTGCTTGAATATTTCTTGCGAAGTAGTCTGTCATCTTGTTGGAATTTATGGTCCAAAATATGTTACAGGTAATATCTCAACGCATCTTACCTTATCATGAAAATCACTTTACATTAATGTAAAATTATTTTATCTTTTAAATAGGTATATTAGATCCCTACTTAACATCTTTTTGCACTTGGCTCTACGACTAAAACACAAAACCGTTTCCGTTCGGATAGTATAACTAAGTAAGTAGGAGGAAGTCGTAAAATTTTATGTTTTAATTGTTAAGGACAATATAATAGTTAACCGTTGACAACATATTATTATGATAATTAAGTACACGTACCCTTTACCCACACAAACATGAAGAGCCCGGTCATAAGTTCATAACAAAAAACAAATGTTGCCACCTTATTCAAAAAAAGTGTTGCCATATTTCACACATATCTTTATCGAGTAGACTCTTTTGGTAACAACCTTTTTAGCCACCTCGCGCTAACTCCCAAGGGATCACTTGATGTATTCACACAGTTCTCATAAAAAATCGTCACACATTAGCCGTAAGTGATACTTTCGCTTGTACCCCCCACTTTTACTGTTCAACATGATTTACGTACAAATATTTGTGAGGGAATTTATATGCTGGCAACTTGAATTGTTGTGTGAATTAATTTTGTTTGTTTATGGGTAATTTTTGTGGGTTATTCGTGGTTGAATTTACTTCGACAGTATTATTCCATATTAATTTGATTCAATATTTTAAAGGATTTATTTTACAGAATTCTTTTTTAGCTTGTCTTAAAATGAAACAATAAAACGTCTTTTACACCTGGCCTTTGCGATTTCAAATCTGGAACATACAGCGCCATTTAAACTTTATTTTTTCTGCCCCCGATCAACAGGCAACGACCATTCATTACACAGCCATAACTCAACCGCGACAACATAATTTTAAATTACGAACATTTCAAATCTCCATGTATTTAATTTTTCAACGAACGTATACCACCAACGCGGTGGGTATAAATTTCCCGTAACGTATACTTAACCCTGGCATACTCGTAAATAAATAGCAGTATTGAATCGTGGGGTAGTCTAGACCAGAGATGCTCAACATTTTTTTTTCTAGCAACCCTTGATAGTATAATTAGAATCTCCATAGTTCATTTCAAAATAGGAAAGTAAATAAGCCGGAATAATTTTTTGGCGTTTGTTTTTAAAGTTTTGCTAAAATCTTTGTTAAGTAGTTTTTGTTTTGGTGGACCTTAGATTGAGAGCCTCTGGCTCAGACGGTTTGATGGATTTTCGTATGGTTATAGAAATTATAGGGTATTCTAATTGATGTTTTACAAACGTTTAGTCAACAGTTAGATACGAAGCGATTTTGAAGGAAACTTGAAATGTTTTGTTATTTACGATAGTGGATTTGATGAGCAATTAGGATTTATGAAGCTTTGTTTAAATCGTTTAAAATAATAGTCGACGTAGCTCTCGGTTATTGAATAAATAGTTATATTGTAATTAATGAAGCCGGCTTACTGTTACTGTAAATTAAAAATACTTTACGTATGTATAGAAAAAATCGTGTACAAATGGTGTTTATGTAACAGATCCTGGGTTTGGTTAAGTGAAAATATACCCTATTTCCACTAAGTAATTTTCACTAATGAAAACTTTCTAGCTTGAACCTATTTCAAACAATAAATAAGGTAATAGATCTTTGTGTTTTAGACAATGTCAAAATTCTTTGTGATCTGTTACGATAACCATAAAACAGAGAAGCAATTTCAAGAATTCACATCCACAATTTGAGACAAGTATATACCTATTATGTCAAAAAGCACTTAGTCTGGCCCAGGATCTAAGAACACTAGTATAAATAGTTTAAATCGCAACCCTAGTTGAGCATCGAATATTAATATTTTCAGTTCCGTGGCGAACGTGATGGGCGAGCGAGCTAAAATGTAAAGCATTTCTTGACCGCCAGCGTTCTTGTACAGTCAAGAGGAAAAATATATGCACTATGATATGATATTAGTTGCAGGACGGACGACTGTTCTTGGAAAAGATTGAAGTTTACGAGTATGTATGTTGATTTGGCGTTTTTTTGTTACGAATTGAGTACTTACCAACTAGTCAAATTCAATTCATTTTTCGAACTGTCAAAAACGATAGTTTTCTATGAATTTTGTACGAGATTGTGTATAGTGACGTCACGTTTTTTTAGCGTTACACAGCATACTTATTTCTTAAAAATTTGCTGGAAAAATACTTAAAATTTAGTTAGTCATAAAATCAATTAATTAAAGTGTGATTATTTTTTAATATCTTATTGTATTGGACAGTGGAAACAATTTATTTTTGACCACGAAAAGTGCCCAATTAGGAGTGGCGTGAATTTTCAGAAATATGATTTTTAGATAAATTAAGAGATAACGTTCATGTAGGTAGAGATTGTCATACTGAAAAGTTATATTAATTTAAATCACGAAAGATTTTTAACCCATTCAACCCATCACGTAAAATAAAACCGTTTTGTGTATAGAACTACTATCGTCACAGGGTTGCTGTGGTAGACATGAGTTCGATAGCGGATTGTGGATGGTTCAAACTCAACATTTCCATATTTGTGGTGCTGACTGTACAGTTGTACGGGACCATGCTTATGTCCAGTATTGGACGCGGGACTATTTATGTGATAGCTATATTGATCGGATTCATTGCACATTTTTATGTGAACGCTCGTTTTATTTTATATCAGAAACGTGTGTACGTGGTCGGTCTTTTCGTCTTCTCTTATATTGTATGTTGGGGTAGGCTGGTTGTATATTATTTGTGATAATAATACCTATTATAATAAATAATAATTCCTTTTCTTTGTATATTGAATCCAGGTTGTAATATATCATTATAGATAAGAATTCGATTTCTCCATGAAAGTCAATGAAAATAAACTAAAATATTATTGTTTGTCTAACAGGATAAGAGCTAAATAGTAAAACTATACATATTAAAACTCCAGTTCCATATAAATTATAGTATTGTGAGATTGCGACTCATAAACCAGGACTGGTACTCTAGTAAAAGACCAGTCGATAGTGAAGCAGATGGATAAGAGGAAGCTCATAAATGACTTGACTGCGCGGTTGGTGCGGTGGTTGGGCAACCGGCTGCCGTGCAATGTGTCGTGGGTAAGGATTTATATGATTGCCCGGCTGCCGTGCAATGTGTCGTGGGTAAGGATTTATATGATTGCAAATGTTTTGATAGTGACTGTACTTCATGTTTAAAAAGAAAAATATTATTTCTGTTGTAAGTGACGGTCGGAGTTCAATTTTAAACTCAGTATTTTCATGAACATTTTTTTTAAAACGTTGCCCCACACAAGGACTTTCTCCTGTATCATGGGTGCGTTTACAAGCATACAATTTCACATACACATGACGCCCAGACCCGAAACAACAATTTGTGGATCACACTAAGTGTTGTTCCGTGCGGGAATCGAACCCGCGGCACGCTGCACGGCAGCTAGTTGCTCAGCCACCGCACCAACCGTGCAGTCAAAAGCAATCAAAAGGCAAAAAATCTGTTTCGTACAGACTGTACCTCTACATTATTTTACTGATTGCTATTCACAATTTCAACTTAAGTATGCATGTTAAAATTTTGTTGGTATGTCGTAAAGTGGTGCATTTCTAGAAATTAAACATTAAATATTTAGTGCAACGACTCTCTTGAGAAATGACTACAAACAAATAGGTATTGCTATAATAAACGAAAAATATATTCGAGCAAAATACCAAGGTGTGTCGTTTAAGCAAGTCAAAACTATTCTAATGCGATACTAGTGCCTATGTGGGTGTTACAAGTGTAGTGCAAGCATAATATATTGGTTGTAAACTTGGTAATACTGGATATGATATGCTGGAGTACTGCTATAAGTTACACAGTTAATAGTAGGGCGTAATCTACATATTTAGACTTTTGGTCTCATTTAAATAGTGCCATAATAATAATGGACTTTTTGATAAAGTTATGTGAGTACGATTTTTGGAAACATACACATTCATAACATTACGCCTTTTATCCCTGAATAGGTAGGCAGTGGTGTACATTACGGCACTTTATGCCACAGTACAATGTAACACCCACTTTTCACTATTAATGTTTCATGTGAGCCTATTGCCATATACCCGGCACTATTCCAGGCTCCATGCTACTACTGAGAATTAAAAAAACCCAACAATACTTCGCCCGACCCGGGAATCGAACTCAAGACCTTTTGAGCAGCAGTCGCACTTAGGACCACTCGGCTAACAAGGCAGTCACAGATTACTGGAAAATACCACAAAATATCAATAATTCTGTTGAAGAATAAACTCCATACAAAACTCTGTTCGACGGGCACTTGAAAACACCTCACAAACCTATACACAACAACCCTTCTACCAATCCAAACTCACTTAAACGATTCCTTTGGTTATAAACACTACAATAGATCCATTACCGGGTCTAAAAGGCCCGAACAACTGCTGACCGCCACAAAATCGGCAATAGTTTATGTTAAGCGTGTCTCGTCGACGCCCAGGTGACAACTGTGACGGGCGGAACACGGAAAACATTTTAACCCTGTGCCCCGTGGCGGTGTGGTCACATCGACCCACAACGTCCACCGGCAAATTACGGAGAAAGAATGAGTGCGAATTGACGGTTTGAAGTTGGTTATGTTCAATTGTTATCAATGTTTTTGTTAAGTAATTAATTGATATTTTTCTGACCTGTTATATAGTATATTTATTTAACGTACTAAAAAGGTCAACATCGTTCAAAATTCAAATTGTATGAATTCTTTAAAAAACAAGTAATTTGTTTTATAAAAAGGATTAAAAACGGGTTCCATTTTTAAAAGAGGTCGCAAAATGTCATAACCCATTCATTGGGTCACATTTTATGTCACTCAAGTCCCAAGCAGACTGTAAAGTACGCATAATTTTCTAATAATAAATCTGTACCAGAGTTTGTATTTATAAATTTGAAAATACAGCGGATTATAATGTTTATGTTGAATTTGTGTACACTGCGAAGGCTCAGAGTACGGGATGAATATAATTACAGCTTGTCCAGGCTGAGTGTAATCATTTTGTTAACAGTTGAGTTTAACAATTAATTTAGCTGTACACAACTGTTGAAAGATTAAAAGTAGGTCCAGATCAGGAAGTTCCAAACGTGTTTTATAGCCTAACTAATGTTAGATCAGTCCATTTCACTATTTATTCTCAATCTTTAATCTTTAAATATTTACTCTAACAGAGTTTTCACCTCGTAAAAACCGGCAAGCCCAAAAAACTAAATGAAATGAAAATACACTCTCCGAAAATCCAAACGATTTTGGATAGTAATACAAACAAAATAGTTTTAAAATAAATAGCAGCACACGCCGAACACGATGTCTGTCGGTTCGGTTAAAACCACACGTTGACGTAAACGAATGCACTTGAGAACTCGGATACAAATCACTTGACGACCCCGAATTAACCGCGAGACACCGACTGTTTATTTAGACTGACTTCGATTCGGATCAGTTTGAGAGGCTTTGAAGACAGCGATACAGGATTTATTTGAGAAAGCGATTTGGATTATGGTGAGGAAAAGTGTTGAAATATACTCCCTAATATAGAGCTACATCGGTGCGTGAGTTTATTACATTTTCGAATTTCGTATTTGAAGATGTTCATGATTTTTAAGATATCGCTCAACTAAGTATTAATAATATTTTAAAGCCAGCTAGACATCTAGACTAACAAATGGAAATTTTCCTTTAGAAATTTCAAATGAAATGTTATTTTATGGTGAAACTAAAACAACCACCATTAAAGAAACAACATTTCAAGTTCTTGCTCCAAATACTATAAATCCATTAACGTAAATTAATATGGTACCACTTTAACATGAAGATGTTAGTGGTGATACTAGCGTATAAGTTCTAATGCCCATTATTATAGCTAATGAAGAAGGCGATAAAGTAATGGGAGGTCCATATCCATTACAGCAGCACTCTGTAACAAGCATAAGCGGAACTACTAACGTTGATACCTTTGAAACCTCTACATGATCCATATAGGCAAAACCTGTACTTGATTACTGGTTTTGTACATGCCTAGATGATGATGGTAAAAAAAGGACCAGGGGTCCGGACGAGTGGAACAGGTTTCATACACTTGTTGGCTTCTTTGTTACGATAATTTTAGAATGAATAAGTGTACCATTTCTTTGATATGATTCTGATGCTAAAACTGGAATGATAGATTTGGTAAGCTATATCATATAGAATTACAAGAAATGTTCGTGCAATGAATTAATTTCAGAATTAATAAGATTCTTTATAAAATAGTCAACTACTTCAGATGCAAAGCTTGTATCGATTTTAAATTGTATCGATTGCAAAGCTTGTATCGATTTTAGATTTACAGAATAAACAGAATCCGTGGATAAGAAAACAAATTGACGAAAATGCTGCTAATCTATAAGATTAATCCCGAAGTCCCTTTACAAGAAGATAAGTTGTTAAGACATTATTTAAAGACTAAGAAACGTGTTCTTATTAAGAAGAACGAAAATGGCAAGCACAAAGACAATTGTATGCAAACAAAACGAACAAAATCATCATGATAATACTGAGACAAATTCAATGAGACACATAATGCTAAGATTGAGATTGACGGCAGCATCTGCGATGAAGCAATTTGCCTGACAAGCGCAGTGATTAAAGTTACATGACCTCTGGATTGGTATGACGATCTACAAGGGGCAATGTTCTGTAGGAACACACATTATAATAAGTTTAAAAATATACGTTGATAGCCAGTGAGTGACATCTGTCAAATACTTTGAATACCGCGAAAATTAAGTTTGTAACTGTCAAGTAGGTACAATTTACTTCGTAACAAAAAAAAACGCATTAATTTCTATATTAAGGTTGAACGTTAAAATTTTTAAAAAGCACATGATTTATTTAGACATCCCACTTACTATTCGCACCTGAGACTAGAACACGGTACTTCACTTTATAAATATTTGGGTGCATTAAAGTAGTTTCTACGAACCACTATACTTTAATTCATATCCGGGATACTCTGTGCTTTGCTTAGCTTATATTTTATATTTACTTTACTTATTCAGGTTATGCATAATTAATTTTATATTGCATTAAGTGGATTGCAACGTTCTTATTCTACGTGATTGCAATATTTTACTTTAATCAAACTATCTTAGCTAAACTATTGCTAATGGACTACTTATTTATTAGATTCAGATAGGAACTTGAAATGATGAAACACTAGCCAATTAGCTTCGGTATGCAGATACAAAACTGTACTGTAAAATTTTAACCAGTATTTGCTTAAGCTGTTTCGCATTTGTATCATTTGCTTAATTCCATTTGACACCGCACACCGTAACGGTGGCATCGTACACCGTCTGCGAACCAACATACAACAAATATAGACTTCCGTAAATACAAACTATAAACACGTGTAAACGAATCCAAACGCTTTAAGCTTCACGCCCATTAACAATAATCCTTTTTATTTCCCTGTGAAAATGGATTCCGTGGGCCAAAATGACCCTAACACCATCGTCTTAGGGTTGAATCTTGTTTAATTTACGAAGACTATAAGAACTGTGGTGTCGTTTATAAAGACTTCAAGTTGGTTAGCCTCTGTATATTAAAAATAAAATTGCTATTATTCAAGTCATAATCTTAAAGAGGCAAAAACTAAGCATGGGAAGTGCTTAAGGGGTCGTTTTAATGTGGTTAGTATTTTTTGTACATTATTTAGGATCTTTTTTTATGGAATGTGTTTCGGTGGATGAATGCATTGTTTTCGATTGCCTCTATTAAAGGTATTTAAAAGAAATTGGTTCTTAAGTATTACATGATAAAATTATTATTATGTCAGACTACTTCCGCTACTTCCACGCGGTTTCACACGCTCTGCTCAGCTCCTATTAGTTGTAGGGTGATGATTTATAACCTATAGCTATCCTCGATAAATGCGCTATCCAACAAAAAAAGAATTATTCAAATCAGACTTGTAGTTACGGAGATTAGCGCGTTCAAACAAAAAAAACAAACTCTTCCGCTTTATTATATACCTCTAGTATAACATATAAGATAATATTTTAAGAAAGGTAAATCTACTGAGTTACTGATGTAACGAACTAGATCGACTAGATTCCTACCAAAAAATATTTCTTATCTCCCATTGTTATTTAGACTCTAATAAAACTACAACAGAGTTTAAAATTAAATTAAGTTATTAATTTCGGAAGTAACCCAAGCAAAGTAATTAATTGTCAAGGAAGATAATATAGTTCCCTAGTTCCTTTCTTAGCCTTTCTTAAACTTTTAAAATCATATATCCTTGCCTTAAGCCTGCAGTTGAATCCAAAGATAAATTAACTATTAGAAATAGCACTTTAGCTCTTAATAACAGCGGCAAGCCGAGACGCAGCGATTAATTTAAAACAATTAAAAGTGACTCGCTTTGAAAGTGTAATGCTTTGAACTTTTATAACATCACTAGCTACTTCCACACGGTTTCACTCGCTCTGGTCGGCGCCTATTAATCGTAGCGTAATATTTTAGTCTATAGCCTTCCTCGATAAATGGTCTATCCAACACAGAAAATTTTTTTAAATCGGACCAGTAGTTTCGGAGCTTAGCGCGTTCAAACAAACAAACAAAAAAACAAACTCTTCAGCTTTATAATATTAGTATGGATGTGTTAGATGCTATTGTGTATTTGTAGAATATAAAATACCTACAGTATGAAATGTTTCAGTATGAACAGTTTTTCAGGTGTTTACGATACTATAATTATGTAAGGACATTTCAATCAAATTTTATGACCGGACAAAAGATGACGCTTACCAAAAAGTTATTAAAGAGAAATACCTAGACAAAGAAATGAGGCACCATACTTGCGCATATAAAGTGCTTTAAGAGTTCAACGAAAAATATAGACACTGTAGATTTTTTTAAACGTTGCCCCACACTAGGATTTTCTCCTGTGTCGTGGGTGCATTTCCAATCATACAAGTTCACATACACATGACACCCAGACCCGAAACAACAATTTGAGGATCACACAAAGACTAATTTGTTCAGTGCGGGAATCAAACCGACACGTTGCGCGGCAGCCAGTTGCCCAGCCACCTCACCAACAATGCAATCAAGTATTGCAGAAGTAAAATACTGTAGAAATTAATTGAAATTGCAGAACACAGGTCAAAAATAACTCTGCCCTAACTTAACATTTTTCTTTTTTAGTAACAGTTAATGCATTTTATTCCAACACTAGACCAAAGTGTTGGCGATTTAAACAGCAAATTTTTAACCAAACGAGTCATGAGTCGCGTGCAGCTGACTCACTTCATGAACGTCACGAAATTCTTCGCTCACTCATGTTCACTCAAATTGTTATTTTTTTCGATAATTAGATTCCTGCTTTAGTTTTTCTGCAACGTAATAGCAAGCGTTATATTGATTTATTGGTAGGTTTTTTTAAATTGTTAATCCTAAAAATTTTTTTTTCTATATCAAAGTATTACTTAACGTTAATATTTTTAAATATCATTTATTATTATTAATGTAAAATTGTGCGTCCACGAAATGTAGTTTTCTATTCCATTTTCGACTTCCAAGAAACTCTCGTTAACTACAAACGTCATTGTTTTTATTAATCACACTTTTCCCAAAGATATTATGACTTTTAAAATGAAATGTCGGTACAGAACCCTAAAAATATTTTCCTGTCTCCAATGTTTATCTTGGACATATTTATTTTCTTTTTATTCCATCTTAATCAACACCGTTATGTCCACTACAATAGCTTATCTCCGTAGTCCGACTAAAGTGACCATAAATTCGGCGATACAGAGATATTCCCAATAAAAATTATCTATATTACGGCAGGCGATGGAACAGCGTCACACCATAGAACGATATCGGTAATATGACGGTCGAATCAAGTTAAAAGAATCATTCATTGTGACTAATTTTATTTATGGATGGCCACCCCTACAGCATTTATTACCGCGAAACGGTCGAGCCAATAAAACCACTGAATCAAAGAGAAAAAGTGCTCTCAGTTCTATAAATATTTTATTTCGGATAGTGAGAAGTAGGGTGGCTACGGAGTAAGTGCCGATGGGAGGTTTACTTTTCGTCTTTCGAGAGCGAAGGCGATGGATATCCTTGCTTTTGCAAACTGTTTACAGTTCAGTCAGTTCATATAACTTTATTTTTGTGTTTTACCTGAATATAGATAGATAGAGAATCCAGGGAATGGAACTATGAAAATATCGTATTTATTATAAATAGTGATATATTTACCATATATAATAACAGTTTTCTGTTTAATTGGCCTGAATGAAACTTGAAACATTTTACTAACACCAAAATAAGCGAAATAAAGTTAGCTCAAAATTATTAATATAAGATAACCGTAGAGCTAATATTTTATCGTACTTAAGTAAATGAACGCCACTATTCAGATTAATAAAGCTTCGTGGTGTCTGTATGCACCACAAGTACTTTATTTACTTGCTCACACACCACATAAACTGGAAGAGTCCTTGAAATTTCTCCCTCATGGCCACCGTACGCCGGGAGCCCGGGGAACTTTTACTAATGTGTGCTAGTCAAATGGACTCTCGAGAATTCAGCCGTCGAATAAAGTACCTTATGTCAATGATATAAAGTGCAAAATATGATAACGTGAAGAATATATAAATAACAGGACTGGCTTGTTCCTCTGCCACTCATGCATATGGAAATAGGGACTTAGGTCATAGAATAAAATGGGTACGTTCTACTGTTTTGATAGTTTTATTTGCGTACCTTTTCGGATTTGTGGTGTAAAGTGGTCGTAAATAGTTGTGTCTGTGGTCCCTACTGAGTAAGTGTTGGGTGTAAATACTTTATGGATGGTATGACACGCGATGTGTATTGGTCCCCTTGAAGGGATAAGCCGATTGGAGTGGGTCCGTGTTGTCGATGAATAGCAATCATGTTTTGAGGTTTAATTAAAATTGTGAACGTGGCAATCTGTTGTGTTAAATACTCCTCGGTTTTAGCATGTTCACTGAGTTTGTAGGCTTAGGTATCGTTTCATTTTATTGAATAGAAATTTAATTATAACTTCTATTTGTTAGTAATTCTATATCGATGGAGAATAATGAAATACAGGCTGCTACTGTTTGAGAATTAAACTTTATAGTTTGTTATTGAAATGTTTGTTCTACATTACCGTTTTCTTGTAACAATTTGTCCGTAATCAAATTCTGCTTAACTTACCTGAAACAAATGAATTATCGGAAATTAGTTATGTACTAGAGTTAGAACGGTAGATAGATATAATATTAAAGACCAGACATTGGTAAATCAAAATCAGTGTCACCATAATCATAACTATACACCGATTGGGTGAATATATTATTAAACTTATGATTCAATTACAATTTATGATTTCAGGATAGTAATGCGCAAAAATAAACAAACAAATATTACTTCTTGATAACAAAAATCTTATATTCATTAGGTATTTGCTGAAAAGAACATCCAATAACATCAAATTAACCCTTTTGTAAAAACAGAAGCACAAGTAATTATCCTTTACAACATATTAAAGGCACCTAAATCAAAACACGAAAATACATAATAAATAACCAAAAACAATTACAGCGAACCTGGCCACACACGTTCATCAGTTTTCATCAACTATGACAACACATCCACGAAAACAATAAGCCGACCTCAACGTTTTATTGTGTAACAAATGACGAGTAACGCCGCGTAACATTCATAGTATAGATAAATAGGCTAACGTCTGACTCCAACCGATAATTACCGACGTGCGTGCAAATTTAATAACTCACGTGTTCAACGGGTTAGGTGTGTTTTAGACGTGACGAGACGGGTTAGAGACGACGACGATACGACTTATTGGAAGGTAATGTGAAGAAAATTTTGAGACTTGCAATACTGTTAATAAACACTAAGATTTCTCTCTAATGCAAAGAGTGGTCTCTAACACAATTTTTGATGATTTTGTCAGCAGTTTTAACACCTGTAAGGCTGTCAATTCAAAGATTTGAAGTGAATTCGATCGTAATTTCGCTCGTGATTAGTCGAGATTATTCTAACAACCAGATGACATGACGGACCGCGGTCGAGTTTACTTCAATTTTTGAATTATAGTTACAGAATAGCCTAACTAACCCCGGTGCTTACTTGTATCAAACAGTTTGCACTGCTGTCTGCGCGTTCTGACATACAAATACACAAAGTATTTGTATGTCTGTACGAAGCAACGTTACGTTTCAACAAATAACCACTTTTTATATTAAAAGCTTAGGTAGATATATCATCGAGATTTTGAGAACGACCTACCTCACTATACTAAAAAATCCAACCAAACAATACAACTATTCCCATATCTATTTTCAGACAACACACCCTCCAAGTCCATAACCAACTAACTCAATAACTGATCGTTACGTAGTCGTGCCGTGCGGTATAAACGCACGCGCCGTATTTGCTTACCGCTGCCGCTCGTCAATCACGACCGGGCTGACTGTGCATTTCAATTTAAAGTATGCTTTACACAGACAGATGTGCTTTATCGCCTCGCTTAGCGTAGCATCGTGTTGATGAAAGTGTTACGCTTTGGGGATTAAGATGGGCATTACTAAGGAGTAATGATATAGTCGCTGTTGTAAGGTCTGTTTCTTAATTACAGACAAGTGTAAATTTAAATGTGTGGTTTACACCTAATTAGATGTCTAAATTATGTGTTATTTGGTATCGGGAAATGAGATTTTATCTTAAGATCGCTTACACATGCCGTACCTAATTGGAGTGTACAGATTCATATATATTTCACAAGGGTACAGATTCATAAGTCAAGTTATTTACTCGCACTATTGTTCCTATGACAGATCATGATAGTCATCTATGTAACATATGTTGTCATTATTAAATGACGAACACAAGTTCAAACCTACTGTGACAATTAACTTAGAAGATCTAAAAACTCAATAATCCGTAAACACTTGAATAACAATACCGTCAATAATGTTTCTTTACTAATAGTACTTTCTAACATCAAATGCTACATAGACAAACATATCTTTAGCTATCAGTGTGCACAAGCTTCTCCCATCAGCCAACTCAAATTAAGACTAACGATTCGGCTTAATGCGGCCGGTTTTAATTTTAATTTGAAAACAAAATTCGACTTAACGACAACCACCGGCTCGCCAATGTTTTACTTTTCAACTGAAATCATGATCCAGTTATCGTTACGTTTTTGGGTTCTATTTGCTTGTAACATCGCAATCCTTGGGTGGTTTTATCCCTCGTAAAATAATTGTCTAACCACTTTTTAAAAGTTATGCCTAAATGTAAAAATTATGCAAAATGTATAATATTATGCAGCATTGATTGCAAGCACTGCTAATGGAAGCGTGCATAGTATTGATAGTAATGGTAGTGTTGTGGTGGGCCGGAGGTTAAGACGCCCGGTTCTCATGCATGAGGGTGCGGCTTCGAAATCTACCAACGGCAAGTACCAACGTGACTTTTTCCGAGTTATATGTACTTTCTTTATGAGACTATTAAGACACCACTGACAAACGATGAAGGAAAACATTGTGAGGAAACCTAGACTTATAATTTTGATTAATAAGTTTGAAATCGCCAACCCGCATTGAGCAAGCGTGGTGATAAAGCTCAAATCTTCTCCGTGTGAGAAGAGGTTTTGTTCAGCAGAGGGCATTTATAGGCTGTTGAATCATCAATCAAATCATCATCAGATGATGACTGGTAATAACTACTTTGCAAATCGGCATTAAAAGAGGAGGCGTAAGTAAGGAAGGGAAATTGATTAGTATCGTTTAAAAAAATGACAATGTTTTGAATAAACAAATCAAAGTCTCAGGTGTAAGTGTAGGCTCGCGAAATGGTTATGTAAAGTTTACTGCGGGAACTGGTCAAAGTCGATTCTTAATTTTCACGCAATGGATTAGTAGCTATTGTAGCTAGTATGTATGCTGCCTCCTCGCGACCCAGCCATCGCGAAGGACACACCGGGCGTCGGGGATCGCGGGACGATCTCCGGCCACCGTAAGCGCGGGCCTGCGGACGGCGAGCATGGGTGGCTCCCCGTCCGACCAGAAACAGACCCGAGCGTACGGCGCGTCGCGTTCCGCGCGCGCCTCAAAGAGCCATCAGACCACCACAGATGGGGCCCAATAGGGCCGATGCCGATTCGGAGTCGCGGAGAACCTAACGGGTAACCGGGGCTCCGGCTCGACGTGCAGGAGAAGGAACGGGGTGGTTTTTAGTCAGTAAGAGTCTGACACTCCCTTCCGCCTCACCCAGGCGGGAGCAGTCATTCGATGATTTTCCCCCCTTAAAAAAAAAAAAAAGCTAGTATGTATGTATATGTGTGTATTGAACGCCCTTGTAGTGTTGGTTAAGTAGGAACAACTCTAGTTTTCCACAAAATATTTGAAGTTGAATATCCGTTATAAGGGATTAGGCAACACACAATTCCAGATTTCATATCTACTTAACGTTTTTATTTCTCAAAGGAGAAGACACAACAAGACTTAGGAATAGTTAAGAGAACCTGTTAACATACAGTATAATGTTTTTAGCCGTTTGTCAAACATATTCCTAAATATATTTCATAAGTTGTTTGGTCACTCATTTAACTTTAATTTTTGTTAGAAATTCTTTCTACGTAGGTATACTGAACAGAAAACTTAAAAGGGTTTGGTAGATATATGTTCAGCGTATCCTAAATGACGGAAACTGTTAGGGCAGTTCTCATTATAGCCACGGCCCGAACGGCTATTTATTTGATACTCCACCACTTATGAGGCTACGGCCGGCCATTTTTCTTTTAATACACTACCTACTGCTTAGTTCTAGTTTCAGGGCAATTGAAAAGGATTCTTTTTAAATGAGAAGTGAATGAGTATTGTGACGCTGAATGGCAACTTAGAGATATTTGTGTCATGTAGTAGTTTTCTGTTTACAATGTACCCTTAACCGATGAGCATGCATGAATTGGTGAAGCGAAAAAGGAATGTAAGAATCGTAGTATTAGGCATTCCATAGTATCGGCCTACCCCCATGGGAGACAAACGTGAAGTTATGTATGTATGTAATTTCTTTTACATATAAAATAACAAATACTCTGAGACGTATTAACTACTTTTAGATCAACATTTGTACCTATGTGTACCTACCGTGTGTGTGTTAAGGAAAAATGTTATGATACAATTAAAATTGTTTATACAATGAGCGTCTCTCGCCATCAAACGTCAAAGTTTGGCGATTTATATTTAAGGTCATACCTATGTAAAATTGCAATGAATAAATTTGTCTAAAAAAAAATTATACTGCGGACAAATACGGTATTGTAAGCTTAGAAATCTTAAAACATTTCTTTCTTTCTGAAATCACAATTAAAAAAATCATTAAAGGATAAACAATATTCTTTCAATTTCTTTCTTTCTTTCAACAAAACACACGGGTACTTTGTGAACATTCAATAGAATTGTCGAAGTACATTTTTGATGCGATAAAACCAGCGCCATGTTACTTCAACAAGTCTTACTGAGACAGCCACCAACGCAATAACAACATTGATAAATTTTGATACATCTACCACTGTAACCAG
Organism: Spodoptera littoralis; assembly: GCA_902850265.1. Lineage (NCBI taxonomy): Eukaryota > Metazoa > Arthropoda > Insecta > Lepidoptera > Noctuidae > Spodoptera > Spodoptera littoralis. The sequence continues at coordinate 2,184,843 of LR824535.2, read as the reverse complement.
CATCTTAAACCCTATCCGCCATTAATTGTAGTTCTGTTAAACCCGTTACAGATTATGAGTGTTATGTTGTTATATTTTGAAGGGAAAAGGGTCACTGTAGGCGTTGGGTTGGCATTGATCAATGGCCACGGTTTCGTCGTGTTGTGGCTGTCTGGGGACCCTATGATACACCTTGTATTGGACTTTGGGAATCTTGCTTTTGATGTATACGGTTTGTGATAATACCTACTTACTTTGTGATTTTTAGATTTGATTGATATTTCTTTTATAATTTTCGTGAGGCATACTAAATTTATTTAATATGTTTTTTGGCTTACTCATGTGCCTCATTATTTGACGAGAAACTCGACTGGTTTCAAGCCATGCTAGAGGCTCATATTCATGAGCAGAATTCCGCGACCTCCGACATGCGTCGAAAAACATAATAATTAATTGATTACGATTATTGGTTGGTTGTGTGGAAATGTTTCTTAATGTGGATTTGGGAATATTGCGAGAGAATAGCATACAAAATTAATACCTTTTTTGAAACAGTACAAAAAGTAGGCAAAGATGTTTAGGTATGTCCATAAATTTAGTCATTACATACGTAAGTTCAAGTCCAAGGCTTTAATAAAACTTCAAGATACATATAACGGACTTGCCAGACTTACCGTTATGTGTGTCTCATTGCTAGGACAATATGTAAAATACATAAACCATAACATTTTTAAACAAACAAATAACCTCCCTAATCAATCCAACACGAACGTCATAAACTAAAAACTCAAAGAAAGAACTAAAAAACAAAACACGAGCAATTTTCAAACACTACCTTTTCCAGGCAAAGGTAGGAATAGGATGGTAACAAAGAGGAAAGCGGATTGGAGGAAAATAGACCAATGGGAGCTCTGCTAATCAAGCTGTTAACGTAATCACCAGTAGCAAACTGGATTAGAACCTAGGCAACAATGATTAATACCTTAATGATTACTGTCATTTTAAAATTGATAGCTAAAGTTTGGTTGGGGGAAATATGGGGTCGTTCATTTGTTTGTTTTGTGTTTTGGGTGTGTTTTGTGTACGAGTATCGAACGATTGGTTTAATATTGTGCCTGATATTTTACGATGGGGTAGGTAAATATCTACATGTTTACCAGTTTCGCTAGTTACGTGGTTAAATGAATTATAATTATATTTCATTTTAATCCATGTAAGAATAGACCGGAGAACTTTACATTTACATTTACATTTATTTATTCATATTGCACAATGTACATATTATAAGAAGTATTACATACAACTATTCAGTACATACCATGTTAGGGCGCACTTGTGTTCGCATAGCTGCAATTTCAAACAACAACTTGACTAACGAAGTTGGAAAAGAGCAAACACTCAACATTTAGTACAGACAGACACACCATTAGAATCTAAGTGACACCAAAATCACTCCCACCGAAGTATTGAATAAGTACACAAAGAAAATCAATCGCATAAATATCTACAAATCATTCCAACTTAAGTGAAAAGCTTTTAAACATGACACATGTTAGACGTTCACAATGAAACATCTAAGAGGTATATTGAACGGTTCGAATTTGTACTCATCTTTGTAAATACAAATAAACTGTTGGCCCTTAAACAGCTCTTTATTGTTCGTAACCCTTAACGATGACATTCGGCGAAATTCGAAATGACGTCAGGAAGCGGCTGAGGCATGCCAATCGAATTTTACTTACACAAAGCAATATTGTGGTGTGAGAAGTGAGCGATTGGCGATTGCAATCGCGATTATCGGTTGAGTGATTGTCAAAATCAGAAAGGATTTCACGTGGGAAAGCGTTGCTTCGGAAGAATAGTCGAATAGTCGGTTTGACAAGAATGGTACCACGACTAATGGAAAAATCGTCGTGAAACCACTCTTGCGTTTTGTTTCACCAAGTATGTGAGGTTACTACAGTCTTAAATTCTTAAAAGGCTGGTAACGCATTTATTGCGATCTTGTCCATGAGCGGCGCCGATTACTTATTCGTAGTGAATAAATAAAGTATCGAAACTAAAGGATAGATGGACAGATAATAAACACAACATTATTTCAAAACAGAAATTAAAATAAATGTCATTGCTCGCCTCCGCGTATCCCTTGCACCAAAACATCAAACGTCTCACGTTGATATGACGGCTTTTATCAGGTATTGTTTGGCTTTTACGATTGATGCCGATGCGGGAGGGTTGAGGAGGGGTGAGAGTGACAGACATCGATACATCATAATATACGGCCGTATTTATCACACGGTTATGTGACTTCGAATTATTGGTATATGCATGTTTTAAATTTGCGTCATTGAGTTTTAGATGACTGCCTCTTTGGCCGAGTGGTCGCAAGTGCGACTGCCAGACAAAGGGTCTCGGGTTCCCCGAGCCAGTTGGGGATGATGACAGGGTATAAAAATTAAAAATCTAATTAGTCCGTAAGTTAGGTAATTAAAAAATATAGGACACGTATTTTTTTATTTTGTCGTATAATAAAACAATACTTAGATTTATATAATTTGATTCGTTTTGAATCAAAGTTTAGGAGTGGGGGCTAAAACGTCATTTCTCAGTATAAAATGTACTGAGAAGTGACGTCACGCGACATTTCAAATCAATATATCTTCGAAACTATTCGTTTCCGTAAGAAAATAAAAAATACGTGTCTAATGTTTTTAAATAATCTACCAGACGGACATTAAAATAAAAATTAGTCGTCTACCCTAGGCTCGCCCCCTATTACATGGGACTCATAACATAAATAGTGAAAAGTGGGTGTTACATTGTACAGTGGCATAATGTGCACCTCTGCTTACCCCTTCGAGGATAAAAACCGTGATGTTATGTTATAAGTTTTTAGTTTTTCTGGGATTATCATAGCGTTGGTATCAGTTGTTAGATGTTATATACCTAGCTAAAAATGAAGTTAAATATTTTTCAAAGATTTTTTTAACTAATATACTTTATAATGAAGACGGCAGAATACTCTTGCAAGGCAGTATCCTGACGAAATAGAGACATTGCTAGAACAATAATTTGAGCACATATAGACAACTAAGTCCATGTATGCTTACTATTGACATTGTGTACTATCTGAAATACCACGCTCACTCTATCAAGAGTATACAACTGATAAGAATGTGTACATACAAATGTAAAGAAATAATGTTATAATAATGTTTTTCAGATCAATTTTGTAAAAATCTGAGCCTTTACGTATTTGAGATTTAGTTACATAATGGAAACGAGGCCAAGTAGAGCTTAACATATCAAAGTATAAAATCTGTTAATCCTCGATTTTAATTGAATTTTTTCTCTTAAGTAACTATTTTTTAAAGGCTAGATTGTAATGGAATAGCGATTGGCACGCTCGGGAGTTTATTTTTTTTATTATTGCTGTAATCGAATAGTGTATCTTCATGTATACTTTTTAAAATGAAGCACATTGTTCTTGATCATTTCATTGTACTGCTAAGGAGTGGAATTCTTTGCCTGAGTCTATATTTCCTGAAGGGATAACCTGGGTGTCTTCAAGGCCCGAGTGAATAGGTTGCTTATGGGTCGACGTGCTCCATTGTAGGCCACATCCTCGCTTACCACCAGGCGAGATAGTGGTCAAACGTCAGTAACATCTAATATAAAAAAAAAATTGTCATCAAGATTATCATTATTACGAAACTGCTAATCACTAGACCATGATCTCTGCCTACCCCAATGGGAGACAGGCATGAGGTTATGTATATATGTGTACATTTGCTAAACACTATTGTCTATTGGCCATTTAAATATGGCAAAAGACAGCACTATCCATTAATTAGTTATTTGGACGAACAAAATATTTGTTCAACATCTAGGTCTGCAGAATGTGTTATTATTGTGAGGCGAATAATGTAAAGATATAGATTAAAATCTTCCTCCCACTGCAATTCATTCTGCATTACTTTAAAAGATGGCTAGCAATGATTACTTTCTCAATAGCTTTATAAAGTCTAAGCTTGACAATAGCACGGCACACATTTTTGCTATTCACTACATCACCTTGCATTATGCCTATATTTATAAAGGAAACCATAAAAGACTGACAAAGCTTTATGAAAATTATTTCATGAATAGGCATCTTTACAAAAAAAACAACAATATTTTGTGCAGCCTTTTTGGTATTTGTATGAAGAGGCTTTTTAAAAATGATGGTGAAGGAGATTGTACATGAAGTGTATTATTTTTTATTTGGACTGGCTGGCGTGAAGTATGACTGAGTTTTGGAATTGTGTAGATTTCTTAATGTACTAACTCGTACTGTTTTCTCATGTTTTGTTGATAGTTTTTTTATGTATGCATTTTTTTATATTTGATGGGTCGACGTTTGACCACTATCTCGTCTGGTCGTAAGCGATGATGCGGTCTACGATGAAGCACGTCGTCCTATTGGAACCTTAAACCTATTCACTCAGGCCTTGAAGACGTCCAGGAATCTTCCAATTGTTTTTGCATTACAAACACATCACAGAATATAGAAATTTTCCAATCGACAGTCGAAAAAAGCATAGAGTGCATAAAGGTACGTATTGCTGCTAAATGTTTGAAAGGTAAAATTGCTTAAAACTTAAAAACCAGTAAAACTCTTCTCAGTGACTCTTTCACGTGAGTAACCCGCGATTTTTAGTTAATTAAGTATGTCTCATGATAGTTATTATAAAAAATAAACACCAACAGAAATGTGTTTGTCGTTGTTCGAAGGGTCAAGATGGGGTCATCAAGTATGATTTTTAGACCTTGTTTACACTATAATATGACATCAAAAACATCCCTAACCAAACATAGACGAAACACATCACAACCAGTACCAAGAACTAATTTAAAAATATTATCAACCCCCTTCTCCGAAGTTGGCCTAAAGCGGCCATTGATCAAACAAAATGGTTTCACGAAATACAGTTATGCAGGTGCTGTGAAATGTAGGGCATTCGAGCCAATGACCTGGAAGATCTAAACCTAGGTGGTCAGATAACGGCTGGGTGGGTGAATACAGGCTTATGTCAAAATTTGTTGGAATAAACCACTGGGATGTACACACATTAAGCTATGCAAAACCAGTTTAAACTGACCGTCTAACGTATGGAAAGATCGAAGAAGGCGAGACCATGATAAATAAGTTACTTTTAGCTAGATGTGTAGTGGTGTGTACGAATGTATGGACGTATGGATATCAGTTGTGTGTGTGTGTGTGTTTAAATGTGTCGAGATCGGAACGTGTGTTTGGTTGTGCTCAGATAAGGTTTATTGTTTTAGTTCTAGTCTGTTGTGGTTTGAGTAAATCGTATTGCTTTTCTTTACATGTCATTGAGTTTTAGGACTTTATTAAGAATCTTTTTACATAGTAAGGATACAAATCGTATGTTATTTAAAAATATTCAGATGTCTAAAGGCTGGCAGGCAGCTCTATGTAAAACTAGTACAGACGTTCATAATCTAGCGAGGAGTTAGTCTCGACTTTAATATGGTTGACAAAAATCCCAGAAGAAAGAAGAGAAAAAAAATATTATTTAGGTTACGCCAGTCTATTGCTCAATTATTTTTCATACAATTTTTCTATATCAAGCTAAATGTTAAAGAAGTCCGTGTAGGCAAACTAAGTTAGTTTTAATATTATGCAAAACATAAGTATACGAGACGAAAACACTATAATTGACCCAAAAAATAGCGTGTATTACTAGTTACTAAGTAATCAACACTTGAGCCCAATTACTTTTTACGAACACCTTAATTGCTCAACTTAAAACGCGTAATTACAATAATTTTCATACTAAACTCTATATTTTTGTTTCAACAAGAACAATAATTTTCGGGGCTGGTAATATTTTTATTTTAGTATAACTTTTACTGAGTTTTGGACTTCAGTGTTCGTGTTCAGCACTCAAAGTTTGTTCCGTTAACGAGGATCACACTAATTAATGCTAAATCTTCTCTGTCTATATGTATAAGTGGCTCCCTCTCCCCAACTTCGTTTTTTTTTTTTACTTTTTTCAAGAGCTGGTAAATGAACGCTTTTCCAATTTAAAAATGAAAAGCCATTATGTCTGCTAGGGTTGGGGACTGTGTGGATGTTTCTGGATGTTTGAATGTGCATTGTGTTGGTAATGAAGCTTGTTAATGTTTCGTCAAGTTCTTTTTGAATTAATTAAGGATTTATTGGACTAATTGGCTTGGAGGTAGAATTGAAATTCTTAACAAGCAATGTAAGATTTCGGTTAGTAAAGGTTTGATCGGGAATTACAGTTGTAAATGAGAAATTGGATTTAATTACTATAGCTAAATCAATGAAATAGGTAATTGCTTTTATCTATCTTTGGCTTGGTACAAACTCGTGCGAAAATAAATATTTAGGTATTTGAATACATTATCACGTTCCCATTTTCTTATTTTTACTGTTAATATAATGTTCTAAAAAGTAAAATAAATAACGCCAAATAAATTGCACTTTACCCTCAAATAACTATGTATGTATACCTATTACCTTGCCACTATCTATTATTTCAATAAACATAAACAAAAAACCTCCCCTTTTAAAAATAAATTACGACAAAAAACTAACTAGTCAACTAAACAGAGAGACACGCGAACGGCTTGTTTATATTTGTAATGATAATAAATTTGTGGTCTATATAATCTGTGCCGTTATTGTCCGAAGCCCTAATAGTCCGATCGTGACACAACGGGCCCTTTACATCCATTAATGTTGATGTACACTCTGTAAACATATTTAAGAAATTTATTTTAGATGCTTTTTTAATTTATTTTTTTAATTTAAAGGTGTGTTCGTGCTTGGAGGTATTTTGGTGTAGGAATTAGTATTATATTAAAGGTAATGGTAAAAACGTTTTTTTGCTTAACGTTATAAATAGTGCTTGTTTGTTTTGAATTAAACGTACCTAATTATAAGAACAATGAAAAAATGAACAATTTAAAAAATAATCATGAAAATGTATAGATAATTAATGATATTTATCTATGGTTGTAAAGTTGGTGACCTATAAAGTCGCATTTCACCTCCACCTCTTTTTAATTTTGGAACTCATTAGTCAATACAAACTCAAGTACACATAAATTAAATTTAACATTCGATTTACAAATTATAACCGCTATTAACGTCAAAATCTTTTGATATTTTACGCAACGACATCTATCTTGTAATTCGAATCTGGTTTACTGAACTATAAAGTGCTCGCTTAATGAGTATTAAAAGTGCATCGTTTCGAAATAAACGTGTCACATTCTTCGATAGCCTAATGAAATAGCCGCGACTGGAGATAGGCAGATGTCACTTATAAAAAAAGAAATTTATTACACACGCCTTAACTTGTTAGAGTCATCCTACGATTTTTGTGATGTCATTTACATTATACGATTTAGTTTAAAATGTGAATCGGTCTACAGATTAAACGGCTTTTTATCCTTACTATATATAATACTAGCTTCTGCCCGCGACTTCGTACGCGCAATCCCATTTTGCCCCCGTTCCTGTTCGTGATTTTCGATAAAAAGTAAAAAAAAAGATTGTATAAAAAGTATCCTATGTCCGTCTCCTGGTTCTAGGCTACCTCCCTGCCGATTTTCATCTAAATCGATTGAGGCGTTCTTGAGTTATAAATAGTGTAACTAACACGACTTTCTTTTATATATATAGATTATAAATCGGAAAATGAGTTTGTTTGTTTGTTCCGCTTTCACGCCGTAACTACTAAACCGATAGCTTTGAATTTTTGCAGACGTAAAGTTAGAAGTCCAGATTAAATAATAGGGTACTTTTTATCCCGGCAAAAATTGATATTCAAGTTTTAACAAGTAGTGTAACAAATAGGCCACAAGGCTACATTTTTACACGTCAATTTTATCAAGCGAACGATGCGGCCGATATTTCCTAACTGGCTACTCTGAGAAGAAATGCCGAAACAAACTCAGAGGTCCGTCTTAATTCGTCGTCGTCTCCAATCAGCTTAATTAACAGGTGAGGCTGACTGATTCGACGAACAATAAAAACCTAAAGAACATTTGGGTGGGTCGCAAAAATACTCAAACTGTCAGAATATGGGTAATAGTTATAATAGTAATAGTATTAGGTTCTATAGAAATAAAACGCGGAATAGAGCTGTTTCTTTGTTTATGTACAGAATATTTAACATCCTCAATGCATAAGATTACCATCTCCACTAATATGAATGAATCTTCATACTAGAGCTAGTTTAGCGATAACATTTCTGCGTTAACGTTTTCTGTTCATATAACGTTGAAAGTAAATGGAGCAGTAACGTTAACTACGTGCAAAACTTATTACTAGACTTGGCTGCTATTTATTTATTGTAGGAGTACGAGTAAATTAGATGAACGTAAACTTGGATAGTAAATCTATTAATTAGCGGGTTATAGTGCTAGCGGTTTTCTGTTGGATAAATTCTTATCGCCTTTAATTATCCAATATTATGACTTTATTTTTGCAGATGCGATGCAGATAGAACTTTACTTTATCTATAACTAGCTTTTACCCGCGGCTTCGTTCGCGTCACAAAAGGATAAAAAGTAGCTTATGTGATATACATCAATACACACAGCGCCATCTATACCAATAATTTCATTTTCCCTCGAGAATATCAAATTTTTCCGGGATAAAAAGTATCCTATTATTTAATCCAGACTTCTAACTTCACGTCTGCAAAAATTCAAAGCAATCGGTTTAGTAGTTACGGCGTTAAAGTGGAACAAACAAACAAACAAACAAACTCACTTTTCGATTTATAATATAAGTAAGGATAAGGATTTCTTTCTATTTACCAATGTCAGAATTATAATCATATTCTAAGATTATAGAAAGTTCCCATATTTTTAGTAAATGCGCGTACCAAACATAGAGCCACACATAGTAACAAATGCTTAGTATAACATTCTATACGGGTAATATAGTATGAAAAATTAAAGACCAAGACTGACGTCATTACACACAAACTCCGTCAATTATTTCAACACTAGTCGTTGTTCGACGCAATTTATTGATCGTATCGTCGGATCGTATCGGAAGTAGTAAAGAGCCCTACAGACGGTGGTCTATCTTTCTTTTCGATCAAACGCAAGAAATGTCGTTAGCTAATGAGCCAATGGCACTTATACTATTTACTTTACCACGCATATTTTGAACTTTAACATGGAAGAATAGGGTTGATTTTTGTGTATTCAAGGGAAGTAAATTGGGCATGTTGAATATATGGCTTTATAAACAGCTTGTCAGTTTTATTTTACTTCTAAAATGGTGCAACGTATTTTTGATGGTTGATAAAGAGCGTTTATTAGATGGAAATCTTACTGCTTTGGGGTTATGTAACGACTTGACGCTTCAGAGCCTCGTTGCTCTAATGATCTTGAAGGTTTGATTTCCTGGTTGGTAAAAATGTAAAATGACACTTCTGTATCGGTGGGTCATTCGTTGGTAGTTGATAGTTTTCGTAAACTGTAGTACCGATTTTGGAATAGAAAAAACCAAAATATATTTTCTAATTTCTTTTTTTTCTTGTTTCAACATTTTATTGGTTTTGCTCAAAAACGCCCATTATTAAATATATACAACTAAATTATTAAATAAAATGAAAGTAAAAAAAAGGAAACAACAAAAATTTTGTGATTTATACCAAAAAAATATACCTGAATGAAAATGTGTGATGCAGTCATCATTATGTGATTACTTTCTTCGTCCTACAAATAGATTAACAATTTAAAAGTACTATACAAAACAAAGGACTATTACATTCAACATACATTTTTAAAATTATAACAATGGAAACAACAGCGGGTACTAATAAGAACATCCTATATTATTAAAGCAATTAACTGAAAATATGCTTTAAGATTTAATAATAAGGGTTGAAAATAGAATAACGCCTTGAACTTGACCTGTTTTAGCTTTCATTATTAAGATCTTGGTAGCTGTTAAGCAGTGAACAGGATTAGGGATGCTTCGTTATTACGTGATTTAGAAAAACATCACGCTTCTATCCCTTAGAGAGGTAGACAGTGAATAATGCAGTGCAGAGCAGAATTGTGAATGTAATTATATTGGTATTGGATATTTCTTATAAAGAAATTGCTTTGTACTTTTTGTATAAGATTGGATTTCTAGTCACAGTAGTTGCAATACTAACATTTATAGAAGTTCAAGTATTTTTTATAGAAGTTCAAGTTATATCATAATATGTCGTGGTGGCCCGAAGGTTTCACGGCAAGTACAAATGTGGCTTTTTCTGAGTTATATGTACTTTCTAAGATTATCTAGACACCACTGACAAATGGTCAAGCAAAAACATTGTGAGGAAATCAGGGTTTATAATTTCTAATTATAAGTTTGTAATCGCCAACCCGCATTGAGCAAGCGTGGTGATTAATGCTCAAAACTTCTCCGTGCGAGAAGAGGGTTTGCTCAGCAGTAGGCATTTATAGGCTGTTGATAATGATGATAAGGTTATTTACACTTTTGATGATTTAATCAACGAAGTAGTTAAGTTTGGTTTGTTTAACCTGAAAAAGCAATAATATTTATGAGTTTAATAAACATATTTAGTATTTGAGTATAGATGCTACCTATTCGTAATTCCATACAATTCTCAAGATACGAATGTGGTTAGATCTGGTTAGTGTCGTGGAACCAACTAATGTGTAACCAATGTATTCCAATACCAAGCTGTGCAGACAGGCAGACACATGCCAGGAATATACACTGTGGTGAACTGAGGGACAAGATAGTTGCAAGACAAAAATAATTACATGTCTAATTCAAATTTAAATATCTTTATTGCTGACTGTAGTACATTAAGATGCATTGCAAGATGTCAGATGAATGCGCAGTTCACCATGTTCTACCAATCAAGGCATGCAATTTATACCTACTTACATTATAATCAACGAGTTCCAGATTATAGCAATTTTATTAAATTAATTATCAAATTATAATTTCACTATACCTTTAAGTACAAGGTACTGAATCTCAACCGATATACACGTCTAGCTTAAAAAAGAATTCAACCAACAAGACAACATGATAACAAAAAGTTCAAGCAAAGTAATACCGAATCTCAAAGACCACAAAGATTTTGTACTAGAAAAACGAGCACGGCGAACTTTGATATCGTTGAAACATTATTAATTCCTTAACAAGCAGAGACACGGGCACAACAACTACAACAAAAGAGGTACAACACTCAATAACAAAACTCAAACAATTAAAAAAAGTGTTAAGATAATAAACAACGTCAAACAAGGCAGTATGTTAACAGTCCCAATGTAGAATCGATTTAAAAAGTTAACGCTGAACCTCGCCCATCTGCGGGTGGGAAGTTATTTAATAAAAATATATTTCCCGCGACAATCCCGGGATTTCTGCTCATTCCCGGGACCGGGATTTGATGCCTCTTAGCTAGCTGCTTTAATTTTTTGCTCAATTTTTATGTAATTTTCGAAAGTGGGTATTTACTTTTATCACAAAGGATGGCAGTGAATAGGTTGTCTCGATGTAAATTTATTTGTCTGTTCTCTGAAAGGCTGGAGAACGCGATTGACTCTTGCGTCCATGACAATAACTCAGTCTAGACTTCGCCCGAATAATTCCTTTTTCTCCATTTGAGCTGCCAAACTTTTTGGTGGGGCTGCCGCTTTATGCGTTGGTCTTGTGATCCTTTATGTATGTACACTAATTATGCTTTAATCCACCTCTCTAATTAGAAGGCGTTTAGTAATTACTTTCGGTAATATTTTATAGTATTTTTTTCTGTCGTTTTTATCACCTACCAATTAAGAAAGAGCAATTGTAACAAGCTTACAAAAAGGGTTTCTGGTGAAGATCTGAAGTTTACTACTGCAAACTGGTATTTTGTACTTACAATTTATTTTATTCAAATAAGATTTGATAACGAACATAGTGCATATAATATATTCACATCTAATACAAATTCGGCACAATATGTACAAATAAAGTCTAAGGATGCGTCCACTGCTGGTGAATTCGCCGCAAATGTTCCGCTCGTCCGAACGGCACATGGTTTGGTGCTGAACTTATAAACGGTTCGTATTAATTGCACGCGCGTAGCTCGCGGGCGGCTCACGAGCGGCTCGCGAGCTGCGCATTCGCTAGATGGAGTGCGTGGACGCACCCTAAGGTAATAGGTATAAGAGTTGACGTGCCTGGCAGGTTCCAGTAGCATGTAGCATACGTTTTCATTGTCTGCCAAACTGCTCGGGAATGAGTGCTAGTTTTACTAAAGGCAGATAAAATGACGCCTTTGTATTATAGATTTTTTATCCGTTATTGTTAAGTTGGTCTAATGATACTTCTTTTTATTTCTCTTCGTGTAAATTTGACGTATTTTCAGATGGTGATTACAAGCTTGTGTATTTAATGTCTATTTAAAAAAAATGTTTAACTTGTTTAAACTCAGAACCTCGTTCTAAGTTTGTTTTTCGGCAATACAGCAGCTGTAGCCAAATGCCATTTAGCGCTTGTCAACATGTAGAATAGAAAACCAAATTATATAGGATTGACGTAAATTTTGGCACTCGTCAGTGTCATCCCCATACATTTTGATTTCTACTCTCTCTGTAGACAAGCGCTAAAGTGGCGTTTGGCTAAAGGCACTGAAATTATTATTACTAACAAACATGTTTATTTCCATAAAAACTAATTCAATGCAACCTCACAGATTCATGAACTTCTGAAATTAGATCTTCGCATTCTCAGGCTATTCTTGTCCTTCTTCAGAAATTCCTAGTTAATAAATTAAATTGGTCTAGACTTGCAGGTAGATGCTAATAACTAGTCTTACAGCCATTAGATTTATGTGTAGGCATGATGTGGGTGTCAACTATTACTTGGTATTATGAGAACTGAAATATTAATGATAATATCACACCTATGTGTCCTTAAGGGTTCGATAGCTTTATAATGGTGTGTAGGATGTTTGGTAAATGTTAAGTTTAACGATTTCAAACTTCATGGTTGTATTGATAATTTAAATTGGATTCTTATTGAATCTTTATTAAAATTAAAAAAAATCGAGGAAGTAAATAACAAAACATAATTGAATTTGAAAAATCTGAAGTATTCAATATACAGCAAAGATGTTGATGTTTATGATGCCGTTACGCTCAAAACCACTGAAACAATTTTGATAAATTTCACCGAAAAGATAGATGTAACCTAACAGACATAATTATGTAAGTCATTCTCGACTTAAAAGAAGCCTTTAACAAAACCTAGTATCAAACCAAGTCTCAAAGATGTCAAAACACTCTTCGCCCTAACATCTATTATAAATTATAATTCCAAAGTCGAGCAGCATCTTAGTTCTCCGCAACTAACTCGACAACTCATTTTAATTGTTCCACGAGAGGTGGCTCTAATTGATAGATGTGCTACTTCAAATTATTGAGACGACTCCCCGAGGCCCGTGTAATTTGTACTAAATAGCTAAATAGTTCCCGTCGTGTCTGCTAAATGAAGGTGTTTCTGAACGAGGGAGTCTTTATGTATGGGCGTTCTGTGGATTCTTTATGGGAATTTTCTTTTAAGGATGGGCTGGGAAATTTTGTTCGTAGATGGTTGTGAAAGTCTTTTATAGATTTTTATTTGATTTTGTTCTTACCAACCCTATTTGTAGTATTAGTGATGCATTATAATAAAAGTTATCATTACAATATATTGGATTCCCAATCTCCCCAATCCTTGCATCTCCAACAATCCTCAATCGTAATCCCCAAAAGGCCGGTAACGCATTTTTAACGCCTCTGGTCTGCCGGGTGTACATGGGCGACGGCGATTGCTTACCATCAGGTGATCTCTCTGCTCGTTTACCAGCTTATCCTATAAATAGTAGGTATATCTGCAACTTAACTCGTCGAGTACCTGTTTTATAGACACAATTAAAGAACAATAGGTCGCGGTCACCGGTGACCGCTTGGTGTTTGACAGATTAATTGTTCAAAACTGTGCGTTTTAATGAATAACTTACAACCAAAAGACGGATGAGGTACTAGAATTACATAATATGTACAAATTCACTGCAGTTCAGTTAATTGTCAGTTGTCTAGTAGTCAAGTTTATGTGAAGTGCATTTAAAATTAACAACAATATTGTACAAACATGATCAGCTTAAACACAAACAACCGAACATCTCATGCTTCATCACTTCCGACTAACAACTTTAAATAAATAGTGATACAATTCAAATTCCAACTTCTAGTTTAATTACTACAACCAGTCAGTTGGTTTACCGACCTTTATGAGAAGCAGCATTTGCAACGATTTAGATTATTCATAGAAGTTGCAACTGACCGCGTAGCCTGTACGTCTTGCCAGTCATTTTACTAACAATGTCTTAGGTCATTTAGGTCAACCTAGATATCTGGAGGATTAAACAGATTCCAGATTCAAGATTAAGTTTACGTGAATCGGATAACTAAGTCGGGTATTTTGGGAGGAAATTTTCTAAGAAAATGTTAGTTAATATATTATTCACCTAATTCTTCTATTCGTTTTTTAAAAAACGTTGCTCCACACTTTGATTTTCTTGTGTCGTGACACCCACACACACTCATACCTAGGAGAGATTCGTAGAGAATGTCATGTGGTATTAAATGCATTATAATTGTCATATTCATATTAATTTGGTTGCATAAAGGTTTAAATAAATATATCCCTTTAACTAACTCTACTTATAAAGTGTGTCTGTATTATTATCTCTGCCTTTAGTTCTATAATTTCTCTCGGGGAAATAGTACCTACTTAGGAATGGTTCATAGTTAATACACGTACCTACATAATAAAGTTACTCCATAAGGCATCAGTAGCTTCAAAAATATCCATCATACCATCATATCCCTAGATCATAATGGCGACTCCAATAATAATGAGTTGTCAACTTAACCCATTAATCAATACGTCGACGCACTTATAAAGCGATGATAATTATTTTCACCTTGCGTCCACGATCGATGGTCTAATGTACTTAAAATTACACCCATTAGTAACTTATATACGGTTGTTATTTGTTTGTCCTGATTGTTTGATTGTATGCGCTGTGGGGCATAATGATATGCCAGGTGAAAATGTAATATTACGCTTGATATTCCCCGAAGGGATTGTCACTGGTGTGTATATTGTTTCACTTTTGTCTATAAAGCATAATTCGATGGTCCACGCTACTTCTGGGAATTGGTATAACTTCTTGTTTTCATACTAACAATAAGAGAACTGAATTGAGTGTGAACCTGTGATTATGTCCTGATATTATGTAATCCATACGCGTAGAACTAATATCAAAATTGGAAGCCATTAAAAACTTAGAAGATGTTGCAGCCCACTCTCAAGTTTCAGTACAACACTGGATTGACTCGATAGTCAATGTGTGGAGATTAGAAATACCTATATAAAACGACGGTATATAAATGTACCACCTAAGCAAACGGCCTTATATTGCTTCTGTATATAATTTATGGCGCAATCGTCAGTTGGGAACTGCCTCTGCGTCGGTTAAATCATACGGGGTTAAGATTTCGATATAATACACGACAAACGTAAGAGGTCTTGATTTTGTTTTTCTTGGAGCCATTTTTGGAGTGCTAAAGAAGTAGGAGAAGTCTATACATTCAATTGTTATTACAGATATCATGTAATACAACTATGTGTCTGCCAAAAGAGTCACTCTTCTTTTTAGTCCTTAAAATTATATTTTAAGAGGAATGAAGGACAAGACCTAACATTTTTACCTTCACTATGTGGCTTTTAGCACTTAGAAAATAGGTACCAAAACTTTTTAACACTTTGTGGAAAAACCTCACCCAGCTTAATGTACTAAACTTAAGTAAGAATTAAAATAGCTTTTAAAGAAGTTTAGATAAGGTCACTTATGCTATGAAATGCTGAAAAATTTCTTTCAAGTAGTAGCTCTATTCCTCCAAAATACATACGTGCATTTAGATGATTATCTAAGAACTGTTCTTATTCAACTTTTAGGTTTAAGAATTAATGTATTCCAAGTACATCTACAGCTATTTAAAGAAGATTATCTCTACATACTCCTTTTCCCTAAACAAATCCCTTATTTAAGAAATATATTAAACCTATTGCCAGATTTTCTTTTCGACTTCCAGAAAATATAACAATAAGCGGAAAGGAAAAGAAATCTTCTA
Organism: Spodoptera littoralis; assembly: GCA_902850265.1. NCBI lineage: Eukaryota > Metazoa > Arthropoda > Insecta > Lepidoptera > Noctuidae > Spodoptera > Spodoptera littoralis. Next base: position 2,168,610 of record LR824535.2, on the reverse strand, counting down.
TCATTGCTTAAATAAACAAGGATTGATCAATCATCTCGTAGACGCTTAGCAAATTCAGACCATTAAGTCCTAATATTGTATTCAATAAACTCCCGAGATAATTATCTTTCGTTTTGCGAAAAAGATAATACAGTTCTGAGTAATATCTCATCCGATATTCACGTAATCTTCCAATTCTGCTTAATGGGAAACACAAGCATTGTAGAAAGCTTTTGTGTCACGAGATTTTATAGAAGACTGACCACTTGATGTACTTTGTGAGGATATTCAGATTATTTAGATCTTTGAGAAAACTTAAGTATAATAAAACTACTTAAAATAGTGTTTTATTTAATCTATTTTACGAAGAGATAGTAAAAGGATTTGCATGTCTAATATTTATTTAGATTTTTCGCTTGAAGTGCGATGTGTTAAGTGTAAAATTTGGTAGGGACAACTATTTTGATGCGCGATTACCAAAGAAGACAAAAGTTTATAATTTTGAAGAAGAATTTAATGTAACCTTATTTTGAAAATAATTTTACTAAAGAAATCTTTGACACATATGAACAGATTTATGAAGGTGGACCCATGCATGTTTAGTAACCGAACCACTATTTAGGCAACACAGGAGTCACCTTACTTGATTAAATCCTTTGTTGAATTTTATGACTCTATCGCAAAGGTGGTCCAGTTTCTAAACGCTATACCATGATCAAGATTACCTGCTATAGAGCCTTTTGTACATCGATATATCGATACTACTGTCTAGTCGGCATGTGTGGCTTTATAGCAGATTATGCTTAATCGGATGTCGATCATCTCGCTCAAAGGACATCTCTACGTCGCAGACGTAATTCAGGTGGAACTCGATAATTAACGTCATGCGTTGCTAACTGATGCAGCGATTGAATATTTCTCTGTTATTTGTGGATTAGATGTGTGCTTCTCACGTAGCTTCCTGCCTCGCACAGCAAAACTGTGGAATGATCTGTCGTTGGCGGTATTTCAGAATCGATACGACCTTCAAACCTTCAAGAAAAGAGCGTATTCATTTTCAAAAGGCCGGCAACGCACATGTTACTCCTTTGGTGTTGCGGATGTTCATGAGCGACGCTGATTGCTTACCATCAGATCATCCGTCTGGTCGTGTGCCTCCTATTCCATAAAAAAATGTACAATAAATTTGAATGACTTGCAGATTATCTATAACTACTAAAACTGTGAATGGAAAAATTACTTTTTGCAACTATGCTTCAGTAAGCTAGTCATGTGGGTGGTGGAGGTAATACTTGACTGTCTGATTTATAGGGTGGTTATCTGACTTGTATTCATCGTTTGCTCGTGACTCTGCCAATATATTATCGTCACACTATCTACATGCTTAAGGTACACACTTCAAAGATAGTAAAAAGACTAGTCTAAAGAAGGACTATAAATGTAAAGTGAGATCTTTAGAGTCATTACAAAATAAACACATTTCACGTTAACAGCTGTCCAAGTTTACATCATTATCTTCCAACCACCTTCAATCATTAACTAACCAATCAATACAGTAACAAAGTCAAGGTGTAAGTTGATAAATGATAAAATTAATTGTATAATTTGTTCGATCCATCTGCTTTGGGCCCCAGAGTGTTCGCGGCGGTAACTTCTCAGTTCCAAGTCAGGCTACAGTTAGACTACGGGCTCAGGGAATGAGATATAGCGTTAAAGATTATGGAGGATGTATTGACATTAAGGTCTATTTTCGTATGACTAATTTGGAAAGCAAGTATTTTTAGATTCTTTAGACTTTTAGGCTATACGTCTGTGTTCTCTTGGACACTGAGAAGTAGGAAAAAGAATCTAATATTATTTGTCTGAAAAGGTACACTTAGAAATAAGACGATTGAAAAATCGCTTTTTAAACACAACTATGATTCACTGCCTTCCAATTCAACAGAATGGTTAATTGAAAAACGCCATTGATTTTATTTCAAAGAAATCCATCAATTTTCACAAGACAAAATTAATCATACTTAATTTTTTTTGAGCTGAACAAGTAATAAATCAATAGAAAGAATTTAAACGATAAGTGTAATAGCTTACAGAAGGACTAGAAGAACATAAATTATATCTATCGACGGTAATGCTATTGATAAACGAAAACTTACTTTAACACGAAAAAATATAGTTTATTATCTCCCGAACAATCGTAAAGCGTTCGATTTACGAGCAGCACTTTATCACTTTCTAACGCATTAAAGTGTACTGAGATAGGTGGGTCTGGTAGCCTAATTGTTTATTCAAGTGTTGGTACAACAATTAAATAAAGTTCGACAATTACTTTAGTGTCTATTGTTAATTCGAAACACGTTTTGACCTGATGCTTTTTAATTAATATGTCCCCAATAGATTCTGAAAGTTTTACTACTTCTACATGGGACACGTATAAGCAATTACGAATATGTGATTTTATATTCTGTACTCGATTTTCTATATAATTATCACAATCTGTGGGCTTTTACTTGAAATTCTAGTTTTGTTTCTAGTTAAATATGTGTATGTAAGTCTAGAGGTCGTTGGTGTGATCGCTTTGTGCCAAATAAATTGCAAGATTGACTCAAGAGACTCATTAGTCACTCAATTTTCACACGTCATAACCTTCCATGACGTGTGAAAATCAATTGTATTAACATGAAAAGTAAATGTTATAGAAGTCTTTATGTAGCCATGTTCCACAAATCGATTGCCTTTAGCGACGTCTCCATCCCTTTCGCCATGGACAGCATTATTCACTTCAAATAATAAAGTGACGATAACCCCACGGTTTTCTGTAGTTTCAGTAGGTAATTGATCGCTACGACTGATCACTTGGACCGCAAACGTCACAGTTGGTATTCGAGCTCCATCCGGGGATCGATTCTAGCCGCCACCAGCTTTTACTCCGATCCTTTGTACTTTTTCATCTCGCGGGGATTAACTAAACTTCAGCGGTCCACAGTTCGGTGCCGACTCGACTTCCATCGATTTCTTATTAGTTTCCTCTTTTGTTTACTCGGCTTTAATTTTTTTTATGTGGAATTTTTTTGGACGATTGTGGGTAGATTTATGAAGGATTAGCGATTATTGTTCCTTAGCTACTGTATCGAGTAGCCACTGGTTGAATTGATGTTGGTTTTTTTAAAGACTTTCTTAGATTTTATGCGATGTTGTTTGAGTACCACGTATGATTTTATTAACCTCTCGCGCGTTTCTCGTACACACGGGTAAATATTATAATAGAAAGCGAATGAACTATTCTGTTCAATCAAATAAAGAACGGGTTGCAACTTGAAAATATACGTCACAGAAAAAATATCCAATCGGTGCGCGTTTCTCGTAACATAAATGCTTATACAGTCTCAAGTGTAAAATCTTAGCTTAAAATCCAAAATCTCCAAACACACAAGACACAAAACCAATAAATCGACAAACCATAAAATGCAAATGCATCATAGAGGTCAATCTTTGTATATAGAAATGTTACCATTACCGTATACCCTGGAGTAACAGGGATTGAACGAGATTTTGTTATGCAGATGCTCTGGGCAGATATCGACAGCGATCGCCGGACGACGCCAATTGAAGCCATTGTTGCCATGTGTAACGATGTAAATGATATTGTTGGTATTTCCGAAGAGCATTGGATTATAGAACGAGGATTGCGCAATTGTGTCGTTAGCTATGAATTGAGTTGAGGTGTGAAGGAAATTTTTGTGAAGTTTTTTTAAGATGGAAAGCAGGTTATTTGTAAATAAGTAGCTTAATGCAAATAAGTACATAAATATTCATCATGATTACGATTAAATATTTTATTGCGTTGCATTTATAGTGATGGGAACACAGGGATCTAGAGATGAATATAAAACTTTAACACTTTATGTACAATGCTGTAATGTTGCAAGAACATCGCCTACGCTAGTTCTATTTTCTTAGTCTTATAGATTGCTGATGGTCTGAGATTTTATTAATCATGTATTGTAATTTAAGACACTAATTAAATCATAGATTGCTGTCTCAGGACTCATTCGAAAAACAAGACTTCATTCATTTTTACACATTATTTCAGAGTATATCTAAACTAGGTACCAGCTTTATCCGAAATAGTGCAGTTGACGGCAACTTGCTGCCAGTTACTATTGTGTTAAATTCTAATAGCTGTCGGCACGAAGTTCAGTTTAGTCGCAATAGAGTCGTCAAAAGTAATGACTGTACATTGTTTGTGCATTCTGGATTCAAATCATTTAGTCGAATACTATAACAAAGAAGAAAATCAATCGAAAGAAGTTGTACAGAATATGAATAATAATGTTGATGTTAAACTTGGACACGATGATTAAAGGTAAAACAATAAGAAAGGTAAAATTAAATGAAACCTCCAAATTACATAGGCTATAAAAACCTAAAAAGTTTCAATTACTTGATTATCCAGTTGCCAAAAGTTGATAATAAACGAAAAATACATTTTAATCTCCTTTATGTCACTTCTGTAAAAAGAACTAACCCAAATTTACTGGTCGAAATGCATTTATTAACTTCATTGTAACACTTGCCTTCACCATATTTCAATGCAGTGAATGTTGTTCCATCGAACATCTAATTAACACATGTCAAAAATAGGGCCTCACGTCCATAGCCATTAGTTGAACGAAATACGAATATTGTTAATTTTGTATTGTAATAGGGAAATGTCAAAAATATCATCGTTAGACACGTCAGGCATTTTACCAATAAAATTTAGTTCGTTTGTACCTAAAGTTCATTTTTGTTCGTTACTGAATGAATATTTGCTATTTAAATTTGCTATTATTGTAGGCTTTCATCGTATTTAAAGTTTGATTTTTGCTGTATTGGAAATTGGCTCTTAGTTTGATTGACCAAGTGATGTTTAGGTTTGTAATTTGGAAGTCAAAGTCTAGGTCATTTATTTTAATAATATTTTAATAGGAACTTTTGCACCGTCAAAAATTAAATTGTCCGTCAATCAGATTCCTGGGTCGGACAAAGTATTTGGAATAGTACCTGGTATATGGCAATAGGCTCACCCCTATTACATGTGACTTATAACATAAATAGTGAAAAGTGAGTGTTACATTGTGCAGTGTCATGAAGTGCCGTAATGTTCACCGGTATAAAAGGCTATGATATGATATGTTACCAAAATATAGGGATGTACTATTTTGAGGAATTTCTATTTTGTTTCGCACTAACTAGGATATAAATATACTTATATCCACCAAAACATTCTCAAACAAAATGAGACCAAACACCAACAATTTACATGAGATCTCCTATCAACGAGCACATTGCTTTCACATCGTAAACGCGTCACATACTCCAGTCAAAAGGATTACACTGAATGCCGCCATTGTTCCAAAGCTGTGGATTCTGACACCAGATACTAAGTTGTTAGCATTGTTTTAGTGCAGGGAAATTCACTTAGACTGCTATAGTGTAGCACTTGTATTCTTAGCTATTCCAACTTTTTAAAAATTTACGACCAGACGAGAAACATGATAGGTGTTCCTTTTAAGTGTTTGGGAGTGTCTGCTTTTAGCATAACATGATATTGTGTGTCTATTCCTTGGACTAGTAAGCGATGTTAATTTGTCTTATGATGCTCAGTTTAAGCTGGTTATGTAAAGAGTTCAAAGTACAAACGGTAAGACTACAGTCACGTGGAATCGGCAAAAATGGCAGGCAAGATGGAGATAATTGATAACTTAAAATTACTTCAAGTCAGGAGTAACATACATAACATAACATCACGCCTTTTATTCCCGAAGCGGTAGGCAGAGGTGCACATAAAGGTAACACCCACTTTCCACTATTAATTTTACGAGTCCCTTGTAATAGGGGTGAGCCTATTGTCATATACCGGGCACATTTCCAGACTCAGTGCTACTACTGAAATAGTTTTTTTAAAAACCCAGTAATACTTTGCCCGACCTGGGAATCGAACACAAAGCCCTTGCTCGGCAGTCGCATTTGCGACCACTCAGCCAACAAGGCAGGAGTAACAAAGCTTAGAAATTGCTTCTTAAGTAAGTCCTTTTAGATCAGATGGTATCCTGATAACATATTCTAGAGACATAGCTCGCAATTTGTAGATTTCACCCACAAGATGATTTACATGTCCCTAATTGATATCATATCGCGGTCAACTAATATTGTTAGGAAGATTAACTCAAGCTGGCTAGATTATTACATGAAACTAATCGGTCAGGGTCAGTGACTACATTGTCTTAGGTTAGCCTACAAAACTTTACGAAGGAGATTTAGTGTTAAATCACACTGTGGTTGTCCGTCTGCCTGTCTGCTACTTTTAGGCCGTAGTTTAAAACTTGCTTATCAAACCAAGAATTATTATTTTGAGTTCAGTTTTATTAAATTTTAACTTTTCAAGTGTCAGTTAAACACAGTATATGTACAAGTACATGTATAATAAGCGGAAGCTAATTTGAGAGACAAAAATCTAGATATTTTATTTACCGTAGGTTACCTGATGATTGATAGCTATTAAATAATGAAGTTTAATAGTAAATAAGCGGTTATTACTATCATAATACAACAAAAAATAACATATACAAGCTATATTCACAACCAATCTAACATAACCAATGAGAAATCTCCAAAAACTCATTGGCAGATGAAACAAGTTTAAGAAGTACATTCAATATTTACAAAACATTCATCCCTTAAAACCAAAAGTAGAACATTGGGAGGATAAATATAAAATAATCAGCAGCCTAAAGCCCCTCTTCAAGGAGAAGTGGGAACGGCGGAGTCACGTTCATTGCGTTAAGACTAGAACGCTTGTATATAAGACATTGGCGTGGGCGCTAGAAAGCTAAATTGTCCGGATAAGGCCTTTAGGAGTTGATTACCTGATTCAGATACGTACGAAGGTTTGGACGTGAAGGCATGTGAAGTATCGGGAAATGTATAGATTTGTGCTCACTTGAGGTTGAGGTAGATTTCGTTTGAGATATTTGGGTGAAAGTCCCTATTTACATAACACATTTTGTGTTGATGAACGTGAACGTACCTATATTAGATAAAAAAAATGAGGAATGGTTGTATTATTGTGCATATTTCATTTAATAAAGGTCTATTTCAAACAAATAACGCCAACCACTGACAAGATGGCACAGCTAAGATTACACACAAGCAAACGTAGCTTCAGGAGGTTACAAGTGTAATACAAATGTCACGGCTGTAAGCCAGGATCCAAAAAGTAGGGCGAGGTGAACCTTCTACGCAAGAGTAATTGGTCCAAAGCTTATACTAGTAAGCCTTTTGGTCGTTAATCAAACATGGAGCGAATAACAGAAATTTCCAATTGGACCTTTGCCTGGCCTGTACATAGAAATGTTAGCACCCAAGAACTTTTTACTAACAAGGCTTCAAGCTAAGCCTCGTAGCAGAAAAATTGCTCAAAGTACCGACCTACAAAGTTCAAGTGGTTGGTCCAAATTCCAGAAATATTCTGCCTGCTAGAGTACCTACCTGAGTGTTTTTTGTAGAAAAATCTTAGATTTTAATTAACAAGCGTTTATTAATTTTGGGTTTACTAGGAAATGTTAAAAATAGTGCTATAATAAAAAAGTAAACTGCGACAAAAAGGATTTTTTTACCATTATGATGAAATATTTTAAGTAAGCTCAAGAGAAGACGATGTGCTTTTTGCAATGTGATATAAATCCCCTAATTGTTTAGAAAACAAAAATAATTTTATATCATACGCAAGGGTAACATTAATCTAATGTATAAAGATAGGAGAGAGATGGAAAGGAACCGGTTGGAATCCGATGACATTAGTCCACACCTACGCATAGATGTCGCATGGTCTCCTTGATATACGATATCTTTATTATTATGAGAGACTTTCATAGATGAGTGAACAAATTTACGGACAACAGCACACGGACCTACTCTTTTCTACCAAATTTCTTTAGTAGATTTTCTACTTTATTTATTTGGTCTAAAGTTGAAAATCTAATGACAATATTAAAAGATTGGAAGTAATTTTACGTGCTGGTGTACTAGTGAGAATGTTTTTAACAATAGAAGTTATCTTTGATTTCTTCGTTTTTTGTTGAGTAGTGACAAAGAAAGGTATTGAGTTGAATATGGTTGTGGTATAAGAGTAGATAAAATGGAAACTGTATATTTCAAGATTATGTGGTTTTTGCTTTAGAATCAGTATCATGCATCACTTCTTTGTGTTTCGATTATTATTTCGTTTTGTTGTTATTTTTGGTAAGGATAAACGTTATTTTAAGGACAAGATTTTGATTCACCATTGCCTGACCTTAAAGTATTAATATTGGTATAGCAAAGTTGTTTGGCTTCAAACTTAACTGGCCGTGTAGTCAAATGTAGTGATGCAATCGAGTCCGTACCTAGCGCAAGTATTAGAAAACTTAATCAATCTTAGGAAGTAGCTGCACCAATAAAAGTATCTTTAAAAAAATCTAATTCCACCACGCTATAGAGTTCGTCGGGAGACTGGAGACATGCCATTTACTCATAAGCTCCTGTATCGTTCGCCTCAAATGTTTTCTTACGTTCATCGCCTCGCGTACATACTTTGTTATTGTTTTTCTAACGAATTACTAACTCCAAATTTCACGTGTAAACACAAAATTAATTTAGTATAATGTTATTTGTCTTTGATATCACGAAAATTGAAATGTTTCTGTTACACTAATCCACGAAAGTATGGCGTCGGTAAATTGAAGTTGATCGATCGGAAAGACTACGGTAAATCGTTGGGTACAAAAAATGAATGCATTTAAGACATTACATTAATTGATTGTTAATACAAACAGAATGTCATGTGAATTTTTACTGTAGATTATAATAGTTAGCTTCAGTATTGCTTATATATAGTAGCAGCTTTATCTAGTTGCTCGTTTTAAAAATTCTCGTCACATTGCTCTAGTCTGAAACTACATATTAAATAAAAGGCATAACCCAAAAAACACTGTACCATCAAACACACAGAAAATCGATGAAATATTGACTTAACAGAGAATGAACAATTTAAAAGCGATTTTATCGTCTCGTTCACGCGTCATACCAAACTTATCTTCATACGTAGTGTAGTAAAATTCAAAATCAAGCCAGAATCTCCTCGCAAATAACTCGTAGGGCCGTCATCAAACAGTATTGGGATATGGTGCCCGCCTCGGGCTGCTACGGAACGATAACTTAATCCCGGGCTTTTTATCTTGGTTGTGGTGTCCCTAGTAGGGTTACTTGGCGGCGATGTGCCTGTTTGTAATGCATTGATTAGAATTTCTGCGCCATTGTGCCCCAGAGTTAAGAGGGTTGTACCGAGAGGGTATTATCAATGTAAATATTGCTTATACCTACTTACATAGTCTGACAAACAACCCTTGCGTACCTACTACACTAAAAAGCAATTTCGTTTGAACAGGTTTCAGTGTGATACAAGGTTGAATGTTTTACCACATACGGGATTAACACTTTGGCTTTAATTTGCCAATCCAACGCCCACGAATGTCGCAGTAATTCATTTCTCTTAGTTAACTCTAATGAAATACGTAGCGAGGTAAGCAAGTGATGTGTTATTTCCATCCAATTCAGGATCAGTATGTAAATTGCTCGGAGGCCAACATTTGTATTAAACGTTTGTTTCATAATATATTATTTGACATTCTTGTTACCAGGTACCTATGAGAATGCTTTTAAAGTAAATGAGTTGCCAACATAATGTTTTATTCAATTTAAAAATGGGAAGTTAGTTAGTTTAGTGGTAGTCTGGCTAAAAGAGGACGGTTGCACGTATTTAATAGTTATGATCATTAATCACATTATCATAAATATAATAATGTCTATTCTTGTTTAAAGTTCTTAACGGCAATGTGGATAGTCCAGAACTATTATCAAAAATCAAATTTAATGTACCTAATAAAATATTTAGATTTAATCCACCTTTACACGTACCCCGTTCCTCATCTAACTACAGGCAGAACAGTTACATTGTGCGTGCAAGCAGACACTTTAACAATGTTTGTAAGGAATATGACTTCGATCCGTTTACAACTAGTGTGAACTCGGCAAAGAGGTGCTTAAGCCTCAAATTTTTTAAGCTGCACTAGATATTTAGTATTTTTTATTGTTTCTCTAGATCTGTTTATAATCATATTGTCTGTACGGTCTATTTCAATATTTATTTTTTTCATTTACGCAGAATGTATGTATTTTTAATATTGTATAGTACTCACACTATATTAATTAATTTATTCCAAATGCTAAAATTGAGGACTTGTTATTGGCTCATTGTTATTTTTATCCATTTTTATAAGCTGTAAGTCCTCCATGAACTATAAATAAATAAATAAAAATGTTAACATTGAAACCCAACTCTAAAATATTTAACTAATAGAGACGCAAATTGTACTACGTTCATTATGACGTAGCACAGATCATCGGAGCGGACATAAAAGGCGTATCATGACAACACTCTCGTTTCAAGGATAAAAAAGGAAAAAACGAGAAAATTCTGGAGTGACCCATAACTGAACACGAGCAACGGGGAAAATAAAAAAAAACAGAACAGGAAAAATGACATTCCAGATTTCAAATTGATTGGCCCAAAAATTGCTTCAATAAAGAGCGAATATCTACAATTTTTGCAACAAATTGATATGAGAATTTTGTGATAGAGTCTACTTATTGAATACCTACTAGTTTTCCTGTTTGTCAGTTTATTTGCATAGAATTGTAAGACAATCAATTATACTTCAGCCAGCTTTAACATTCTTAAGTAGGAATAAAAAATATCATACAATCAAAATATACCAAGAGTAGCAAAAAACAAAATTATCCTTAAATTGGCATGGCAGAAATAAAAATCTTAATACATTTTTGTTTAAACACCACTTCTGCAAAGATACAAAGTTATGGTACTGAAGATACAGAAATACAGACCATTCATTCCTATCTAAGGTACCAAACCTTACTTCTCGTGAGTTTAAATATTGCAAAACTTTCTGTACTCCATAAAATAATTTTAAGACATTACTGAGTCCAGTTTCCACCCGCGCAACAGGGAACATTACCCTGAAACCTTTAGAAATAAAAACAAAAGTTTACAAGGGAATAAGGTACTACGTTTCCAATTTACCTATTTTGCACTACTTTCTCTAGTCTTAAGGAAAAGTCAAATACAATTTCACAGACGGTCAGCTCTCCTGTTTATAGCAATGTAGTGTGAGTTGGGACACGGTACAGGTATCTCGTTTAATTATCACTGGGTCCCGTCCGTTAGTCACTAGTGAACGCGATTAAACCAATCAATTTGTCACGGCACTTTCGACTGACAATTTGGGACGTTTAGCTTTACGACACGAGACCAACACGACTGCGATTGTACTGAAAATCGGATGGATTTGGTTGGTGTTGATTTTTTTACCATAGAATTAAGATGCGGCGGATAATTTTTAAACTGGTTGTTATTATGGAATGTTAGAGTATAATCTAGAATATCTATCAACACCAGAGGTCTAGATTAGAACTATTAGGATGTCTTTCTATTGCGCAACTTAAAGCATGTATGTGATATGGAAATATCGACTTTAATATTAAATGAACGCGGCACCAAAATACAATAACTCAAACGATGTTTGTCAAAAAGCAGCTCCATTACACGTGAAACATAATCTACGCTTCGATGGTAAATATTTCATTTAAAATCTCCCAAGACTGGCAAGTATGAAAACGTTAACGATATTTACGATCACAATAAAACTAGTAAGAACAAGTATAAATCATAGTGTGGTTTGGTCAACTACAAATTGTTGGTGAAAGCACACCCCAATAATTGGAAAGGTCTTAGCTAGACAGGTACGAATGTGTACGGCTGATGCGGTTTCTAATTTATTGCAAAAATAAGGGGCCTGCCCCAGGGGCGATCCGCATATAAGCAGGTGTTACATCGCCCTCAGTTTTAAACCCTCTGAGCCTCATTGTGTTCACTGAAATATTATAAAACGGGTCTCTTTGGTTTTTTGGAAAAGGGTGAGATTGGAATCTTGTATGACATGTGATATGGGATTTAGTCGGGGTAGACGTTATGCCTTTGTTTCTGCTAATAATTTTGCTTTCGATGTTTTATCGATCTTGCACTGTTGGGGGAGGTTCATGATGGAGATGTAATTTTAAACGAATGTTAATGTGAAGTTTGAATGTGATTAAAATAATGAACGTTATTTATATACCTATTTATAACGATTTACGTAAGTGTAATTTAGTTTCTAAAAAGATTAATAATGGTTTATTACCTCAAAACTTAAGAGCCACATTAATAGATATTGTGTGAATCAGACGCAGTAGACTTACAAGATATATTGAAACTGGGGATGAAATCATCCTTGGATAGATTCCCAAATCAAGTGAATCATATTTGCCCTTTGTAAATTTGGCACCAGTTTGATCTCGTTCATTTCCGTTATTTTGGAGATGGTTTGTGCGTCGTGCCAAAGGATCGTGGTAACATCGTCTCAGCGAGACGCTACATTGTTTTGTGTAGTAGGAAGTTCCGGAGTGACGTCATGAAACAGAATGAAAATGCTTAAACGACGCATTTAACCGTAAATATCACCGGTAAAGCGCTCCGACGAAGAAATGTCGCAACATTTTGATGAACATTTTCAAGGGTAGCATCAAGGATTCGTATAATGGTCTTATTTTTATTAAAAAGCTTTTCAATATATAGAGTTTTGTCACAAAGATCTCATAAAAAATATTTGAAAAGGACCCTAAACTCAAGAAGGTTTCAGATACTCGTTTCAAGAGTTAGGCAAGACAGAACGCACGAACAAAACGTAACACACAAATCAGTGGGACAGGAGGTTGGCAGACAAAAAACCAAACGATTCTGAGCTTTACCGCGAACATTTTAAAAGCAAACACTCGTAACCAATCTGCAAATATAACCTTGCATTGTCAAAATTTGTGTTGAAGTTAAGATGTTGGATTTTTATACGGATTTGGGTCTTATTTTGTTGGAGATAAGATTTAGGGATGTTGTTTCGGAGGTGCAAATGTGATGTTGCGTGGGTAAACACTCGAACCACCAGAGACGCCCTAGAGCAGACGTCAAAAAAGTGCCGTGGAGTTTGCTAACGAGGGAGGGGAAACAATGTGTTTTCCGCTTACAACTTTTGTGTACGCCTTCTTCGGGCTTTAATAGAAATTGATCGCTGGATTTGTCTCAATGAAAGTTGAGCAAAGATTGATTACTTTGTTAAATAAAAGTAGAAACAATTAATGAGTTTTATTTATTAATAGATTCATAAGGTTCAATAAGAGGGTCTTTGTTAAGATTGGCAGGAACAGCTTTTACAAGTGAGGATGGATTATGTCATCTAATGTTCCACCGTTTCCATCTAAGTCGATCTAGGAGCTAAATCTATTAATTTGTTCTACTAGTGCAGTATTGTTGGAAGCCACCATGTTCAGCTATCAGACAAATCACCAATTCGCACCACCGGCAAACGCGATCCAATCAGCACACGCCATCTATTTGGTGCTATTCGAAGTACCAAAACGGAGCGCAGCAAGCGATAACAATCTCGCGCCACATTCGACCCGGGGCTCGAATACTAATGCGAGCACTCCATACAACGCCACTCGTTATACAACCAACTTTATTCAAGATTCGTTTATTTCAGCGACAAAATAATTTTCAAGTAATATAAGGATTCATAATGTGTGACGTAAACACTTTGAGAGTTTCATAATGGGAGAAGTTCTTAGTTCGGCTTGTAGATGTAGACTTATTTGAAGAGAAAATTAATAAGGCAATACTTTTTATGCACACTGGGTATGTTAAACAAGGTAAGTTCAGTTAATGAGTGGAAATTGGTTTAAGTTAAACAGGGGATTGTCTGTGTAGCTGAATTTGCTCGGGAGATGAGAGCAAATTCATACACGTGCTTTTGATAAAGTAACATGATCAGCAAGTTCTTGTCACGGGGTAATTGGCTGAGCAGTAGTTTAACCGAGTGCTCAGAACGATTCTCTTACACGTTCAGTGCTGAGTATGGTATTGCTTTTTTAAGTAGGTCGTCGTGAGAGCTTTGATCGGGCTTGTTTCAACAAGGGTGCATATTAGGACCAACTAAACCTTTGAAATGAGATAGGTTTTTTGTGTGATTTATAACCATTATACCGGCGTTGTTTATTCTTTAAGCCCCTAATCTTTCAAATTAAGAACGGTGATTAATTTTCTATTCTCCCTTTTATCTGTAATTCTGTCTAAATAATTCCCCACATATCTCATTCCGATTACAGGAATATTTTTAAAAGTATACTTTTTATACTATTAATAATCTTCCGAAAAATATAGTCCATTAAAATGTAGCGATATCTCATCCTCAAGAAGCTGTCAAACTGATAATAATAGAAAGGGACCGAGCTATGTGCGAGTGAGCAAACAAAACGCGATCCGTCTTAATATTAATGTAGTTGTTAGGTTGGATGATGAATGGTGACATAGCAAAGCACTTTGCGGTAAACTGGTCCATTATTATTCTTAGCGGGGTGTTTAGTTACCAATTTAGTTAATTTAGATACATTTCCCTAACATTTTATCTACACTTTCAAAGCAAATTTTTGGCAAACGTGTTAGACAACATCAGGAGTACGTTTGGTATTCAAAGCTGACCGCACCAATTCAATTACGTTCAGGCAGTTTTTAAAACGAAACTGTGCAAAAACTATCGTCCATCTAAAGTTGTTTGTTTTTCTCGTCTGTGTATCAATCTGTCCATATACTGCACAAACAGATTTCGTCGATGCTTAAAGCATAATATCATGTGACATGGAGTGATGCGGAGTTAATTAAGTCGTTATTTTGTCGGTAAACGGCTTTGAGAAAGAGCAACACTTTTGAAAATTTAGAAAATACGTTAGCCTCAGTTTTTAAAACCTATATAGTCTTCTTTCCATTTAAAACAGGATTTCATAGACTTAATCCAACTTACAAGCAAAAAAAAATTATAGGAACATCCTTTTCCTTACTTAGACAGAGTGCATGAACCGAACCTCCTTAGATGTTAGGAATGGGGTGTTTTTCAAAATGTTCTGAGTCGAGTGTACCCCAGGAGTGTGCTAACTTAATTTATCGAACTTTTAGACGGTAGCTTAGGTTCTGTAAGCGGTTTTACACTTGGGTTAACTTCGCTTACTCTAGGCGTTGCTTTCGGTAAATTCTAGATTTGCTTTGGTTAACGATTTGTGAAGAGTTTTGATGTTTGGTGACTGTATTGAAGTACTCCTTTATCTAAGCGAGATATAAAGTATCTTAGCACGTAAATGTTAAATCTTTGACAGGTTATAAAGGATGTTCTGACACTTTTTATTTTTATCAAAGTTGATTATTTGAGTATTCATTTTTATATTACCATATGAATTGTTTTATATCCTTTTTAGATATACAAATTTTTATTACTCACTTTATTGTGACATGTAAAAGTGATTAACCTAGATGGGGCATAATAGTCCTCTATTTCTATAGGACCTACATATATTATTTAAAACGTTAAGGGATAACAATAGATCTTAAAAATAATATTTACTATACAAATTTTTGTACATTCAGTAACAACATTTTTATATCCAAGTCTATGACAACGATTTTATAACTTCACATTGTCGCAAAAATAGCCTCTCATTTTAAATTTAATCTTCCTCATTCAATTCAGCCAATTCAGTTCTTGTTTCATACGTATCTTCTATTACAAAATTCATTTCGTCCGTCTCTTTTATTTCATTTATCTTTTATTCCAAATTCTCTGCTTCATTTATATCTTTAGCTACATTAATACAAGTGTTTGCTTTCCAACAATGGCGCTCTTTGCCGATCTATCTTCTTGCACATTTCTTAGATAAAACATGCAATAGTTCCCCGTACATTCTCAAGCACCATTAAGGGCCCCTCGGAAAACTTCCCGACAAAAACCAAGTTGCACCTGACATTGGTAATTGATATACGACACCATTAATCACTTTGTATTTTGCTGTATAAAGTTTATGTACCCGCGTCGTACCGACCGCCGGCGCCGCTGCCGAGAAATGGTAATTTTGTACCTTCATAGGACAATTTTGGAAATTGTCATGTTAAGCAAAGTAATGATCTGCGTCCAGACGTCCCACTATCGATGGATGCAGTTGATTGATAGTTTATGATGCTTGGTAAAGAAAAAATATTTTTAGTAGTTATCTACATAGTACCCGGTGTATAACAAAAGGCTGACCTCTATTAAATTGTAAACGTTACGCGTCTTGTCGTGTCTGTGTTTCGTGTCTTCAAAATATCCTTTGGTCAACCACCTTTGTATTTATTACGTTGAATTGCAGATTTTCAAAAACATCTATCTCTTAAAAGTAGAAATATTATCTTTCATATACCTAAATATGCGCCATCTTTTCCTTGAAAGGGTTTTAATAATATAAATGTGCCGTCCGTGGTTTCGATCCGGTGACATTTTTGGCTCTCCCTTACATAAATGGCTAAAGGTTTCAACCGCAAAAGGTTACCAGAGGGTCTTTTTTTTTTTTTTTTTTTTTTTTTTTTTTAAGGGGGGAAAATCATCGTATGACTGCCCCCGCCTGGGTGAGGCGGGAGGGAGTGTCAGACTCTTACTGACTAAAAACCACCCCGTTCCTTCTCCTGCACGTCGAGCCGGAGCCCCGGTTACCCGTTAGGTTCTCCGCGACTCCGAATCGGCATCGGCCCTATTGGACCCCATCTGTGGTGGTCTGATGGCTCTTTGAGGCGTGCGCGGAACGCGACGCGCCGTACGCTCGGGACTGTTTCTGGTCGGACGGGGAGCCACCCATGCTCGCCGTCCGCAGGCCCGCGCTCACGGTGGCCGGAGATCGTCCCGCGATCCCCGACGCCCGGTGTGTCCTTCGCGATGGCTGGGTTGCGAGGAGGCAGCGCTTCGCTGCCTCACGCGTCCCGCCTCCTCCTTAGCTAGCATGACTGCTTCGCAAAAGGAGGAGACGGCATCCCAATCCCCCTCGCTCCGCATCATGGCCTGCACTAGGCCCGGACGCGAGAGGTCGCCATCGCCGATCACTTCCCTGAGGACACGGCGGTGCTCAGCCCACGAAGGGCATTCTCCCACGTGTGTTCCACCGTGTCCTCAGGGCGGTCCTCGCAGTGATGACACCCGGGCGTTTCCTCCCGCCCCATCAGACACAGGTACCTCCCGAAACTGCCATGTCCGGTGAGGACCTGCGTCAGGCGGTAGGTGAGGACGCCGTAGCGTCTCTCAAGCCACTCCTCAAAGAGGGGACTTACCGCTGCATGGCAGCGAGCCCAGCCCTCGGTTGCGACAGTCGTTGCTGCCATTCCGCCATGAGATCGCGCCGGAGCTCATCCCGCCACGCACTTATCTGGCGCGGCAGCGGAGTTTCGCCCCGGCGACGTGCCTCCGCGCGCATGCTGTGCACGCGCGCGAGCACCTTCGCCTCCAGATCCCACGGCGGTAATCCGGCAAGGAGGTTCGCCGACTCCCCAGAGATCGTGCGGTATCCGCGGATCATTCGGATCGCCATGACCCTCTGTGCCATGAGCAGCGTCCGAGCGGGACGCCGCAACAGGTTAGGCGCCCAAACAGGGGCGCCGTAGAGGGCCATGGACCGCACGACCCCGGCGTATAACCTCCGGCAGGAGGCGTTTGGCCCCCCGAGGTTGGGGAGGATGCGTTTAAACGCAGCCCCCGTCCTCTCCAACTTTGGAGCCAAACGTCGGAAGTGTTCTATGAAGTTCCACCGACTGTCGAGGACGAGTCCTAGGTACTTCATCGTCGTCTCGACGCCGATGGTAACTCCTCCCGCCGTTATTTGGGACCCACCCGGAGGTGGCGCGTTCCCGCGGCCATGAAAACACATGGCCTCGGACTTGTGGAGCGCCACCTCGAGTCCCAACTGCCGGATTCTCTCAACGACTGTCGCAACCGCTGTCGCCATTAAGTCGGCCGCCGCCTGGTGTGACCTCCCGTGCGCCAGCACCAGCGTATCGTCGGCGTAGCATATAGTGCTAACGCCGTTCGGGAGGTCGGTGCGCAGCACCCAGTCATAGCCGATGTTCCACAGGAGCGGCCCCAGAACCGAACCCTGTGGAACACCGCGTGACATCTCTCGCCGGTTCCACTCGCCCCGGTGACCGGGGTAGCTGACGGACCTGTCCGTCAGGTAAGCCTCGATTACACGACGGAGGTAGGTAGGCACCCGATGATATCGGAGTGCCTCCAAGATGCAGCTCCAGGGCAGGGAGTTGAAGGCGTTGGCGATGTCCAGAGACACCGCCACTACGACCTTACCCCTGGACACTGCAGTCCCCGTCGTGAGGTCTCTAACGCGCATGATGGCGTCCACCGTGGAGCGCCCTCTGCGGAAGCCGAACTGGCCGTCCGACAAGTCCGGCCCAATGTCCGTCAGGTGCGCGACGAGGCGGTTCGAAATGATTCTTTCGAAGACTTTCCCCACCTCGTCGAGCAACACTATGGGCCGGTACGCGGACGGAGAGTCCGCAGGGCGCCCCGTCTTCCGCACGAGGACCAGTTTTCCCGCTTTCCAGAGAAGCGGGAACTGGCCTCTCTCCAGACATGCGCTGTAGAGACCAATCAATCGAGGCCCGAGAGCCTCTGAGGCCAGGACCCATGCCTTGCCATGCAGGCCGTCGGGTCCCGGGGCGGTGTTCTTGGCGCCCATCCGGCGCACCGCCGCTCTCAATTCTGCCTCGGTCACCTCTGGGACGATGTCGTCGTCGTCGTCGCTGTAGCCCGCGTCGGGCACCGCAGGGGGCGGAGTCATATACGGAGGGGTGAACCCCTCCACAGTCGAGGGAACAGGGTGCCAATCACCTCCTCCAAGACTTCTTGCCGGAGACTCTGGGTGAGCGGGGGAGCCCAGGCGCGGAGTTGTCGCGTACCATCCGGTACGGGCGTCCCCACGGATCTCTGTCCAGAGTCCCCAGCATCTCTCGGCGGGCCTCCTCCTTGGCCCGCAATATCTCCACCTTGAGGAGGGCCTTGGCCGCCCTGTATCCCTCGTACAACTCCGCCTCTCTCGCCTCCGCATTAGGAGGACGGATGCGGCGCCTGCGGTGCCTAGTGTACTGGCGTCGCGCAGCAGTGCACGCCTTGCGTAGAGCTGCTAGCTCTTGCGACCACCAGTACACCTGGCGCTTTTGTTGCCTCGACCGGATCCGGGGCATCGCCACGTCACAGATCCTGGACATGGCGTCCTGGAGCCACTTGGCCTCATCGTCTATGTCGGCAGGCCTGACCGGTGGTATCACCCAGGCCTGCACGATGGCGGCTTCCAGGAGCAGCTCCCGGTCCAGTTTCAGCGCCCAACGCGGGCCACATGGGGCCTGTCTGACCGGCGGGTCTGCGGACTCGGCGGAGTACGTCTCCACCTCCTCCATGACGCGCCAGCCAACAATACGCGGTGACAGAGCAGGGCTGGCGAACGATATGTCCACCACCGACTCGCCCTGCATCCGCACACACGTGGGGACAGAACCCCGGTTCAGGACGACTAGGCCTGTCTCAAGGGCCCAGTCTTCCACCATCCTACCCCGGACGTCGGTGAACCGGGAACCCCAAGCCAAGTTTTTGGCGTTGAAGTCCCCGAGGACGAGCACGGGGAGGGAACGGAACCCGACGACGACAGTGACCAACTCCCTCAAGGAGTTGTGGAACTCGGCGAGAGTTCGGTTCGGAGAGAAGTACACGCCCACCACAGCGAGCTCTCCGAACCGTGCTGCGACACAACCCCGGCCTCTTTGAGCAGCCTCAAGAGTCGGGGTACCGGCGGCGGCCGACGAGATGATGGTCACCGAGCCGTCCAGGTCCGCCACCCAGTGATCCCTGGGCAGGACAAAATACGGCTCGGAGACCACGGCGACATTGATCGACCACTGCGCCATGCTCTGGAGCAGGAGATCCTGAGCAGCGGCGCAGTGGTTGATGTTCGCCTGGAGGAGGCGGAATGGAGCCACTATTGACAGTCCATTCCGACCTCCTCAGTGGCGGCAGCGGCGACTGCGGTGGCAGTGGCGGCGGCGGCGGCGGAAACGGCAGGGGCGGCGGAGGGCCTACCTTTGCCCTTTTTAGCAGGAGGGGAGCAGCCCTTGCTCCCGACCCGGTGATTGGCCGGCTTGCCAGCCGCTGCACATGCGTTGCAGTGCAGCGGGGCGTTGCACGAGCCGGCCTTGTGACCGGGCCGACCGCAGCGGAAGCAACAGTCGCTGCGGTCCACCTCCGAGGTGCATTTGACACTCACGTGCTCCCCCACGTGACAGCGGTAGCACCTCAGAGGCCGGGTCTCGAGCAGCTTGACCTGCGCCGAGACCCATCCCACTAAGAGCCTTTTGCCCTCCTTTAATGTTTTGGCCGCTGTGACGGGGCAGCTCACCACCACCGTGCGCAGCCCCGAGTTGTCCGGACGTATGGTGCCCACCCTGACCTGGTCAGCAGGGCACCCTCCCGTCCTGGCCACAGCGGCCACCACCTCACTCTCCGTGACGGAGTCGTCCAGGCCCAAAATCCTGACATCCAGGCATTTGGTGGGCCTGGACACGCGGGCCTCGTCCGCACCGAGGCACGCCCTAAGCCTCTCGGCCAGGGCGTCGGCCGATGGGCCGCTGGTCGCGCCGGGGACCTCCAAAAGACGGGCTCCGGTAGCGGTCACCTTGACCGCGAACCCGTCCGGGGCCCCGAACTCCGCAGGAGTCACCGCCCCCTTTAATTTGGCGAGGACGTCGCCATATGTGACGCCCCTATTGACCGCTTCAGGCTGTAGGGTGATGACCACAGCCGCGGTCTTAGGGGCGAGGAGCAGGGCAGCAGCGCGTTTCTCCCTGCGCTGCTGCTGCCGTCGTTGCCGCTGCGCCTTTTTTCGGCGCTTCCGGCCCTCCTTGGCGACTCTCCTCGCCTCGCCGGCGATTTGCCATCCGCCGCCATCCTCTGCTTGCGGGGCGGGTTCCGCCGCCGCCGCCGCAACCCCAGCCTGCCGGGCCGGAGTGCCCCTCCTCTTTTTGCGCCCAGCGGGCGCAGGCGCAGGCGCCGTCGGCGCAGCCGGGGTCTGCGCCTGCGCCTGTTGAGGAGGCGGAGCCTAACCGGCTGGGATTTCCCCAACGCCAGCTTGTAGAGCTCCGCCGTAATGGCCTGTTCGAGGCCCCCGGAGCAGCTCTCGCTCTCAGAGCCGCGCTCGCCCTCCGACATCTCCACGCCGGACATCTCGGCCGCAGAGGACTCCGAACGGGCAGTGCTCGAAAGAGCCCTGCCCTCCGCGGCCAGTTGCTCGGCCGACTCCGCGCAGGCAGCTGGTGCCGGTTTCCGGCGACCGCTGCCCTTGCCGCCCCTACCCCGCGCTGCCGTGGGGACCTTGGGGGGAGGCGCCTCCTGAGCGCCGGAGGACGGGGACAAACTGTCCTCCTCCAGCCTGGGGCGCTTGAACGTCCCCGTCGCGCGGCGGCGTGAGCCTTTCGAGCTCACGCTCAGCCGCTCCGCCAATGTTGTGTCGGACTCTGAGTCCGACCCCCTTCGACTAGACTCCCGTGTGTGGGGCCTGCTGGACGAGTCCAGCGCCTCACCACGAGTCCCGGAGCCACTTGGGCTCCCTTCTCCCGCTACCGCAGGCGAGCCAAGCTCACCCGCACTCTCCTCCTCCGGTTGTGGTTTTGATTTAGATATTTTCTCCATACAATTCCCACGAGTATGGGGGAAATATTCGGTCCACCCAGGCAGTGCCCCCTGTACCTGGGTAAGTGTTCATTTGTTTCCCAACTAGAGGTTCCACTGGTCCCCTAGCTGGGGGTGCGCTCGCGACTGACACTACTCCTCAGCCATGCATACTCTCGCCGCGCACCAGAACTTAGTATTGGAGGAATTTTTTATAGAGGTTATCTTCCTCGCGGTCCGGGCGACCAAGCCAAGACCCTCGTCCCGTTCAGAGTCACAAAACATGACCGTGACCTCCTTACGGATTACGATATCGACGGCTGCAAGCGGGGACAGCTTGTGTCCCGATGCTGCTCGCTGGCAGGGTGAGTACACAACGAGCACCGCCTTTGCCTCTCCGCCACGCTCTCTGCTATGTCCAGAGAGACGGGCGGAGAAACACCCCTCGGAAGCGCGGGCTATGAGCCTCCGCACACAGCCCGCCGCCTCCAGAACCCTATCGGGTTCGCCCGCCCAGTCCAGAAGTCTGCTGCGGGCGACAGTCACTCCAACCCTATCACCCCCGCTAGGGAGACTGTCGCCCGCACCCAGGGTGCACCACGGGGAGGTCTTCTGGCACCGCACCCCTACCAGAGGGTCTAAGCTTCCTTTGATTTGCCTCGCATAAGAGTATATTGAGTATTATTGTTTTTATTTCTTTTACTAGCTCTGTCCGTGTCTTTGTTCCTATTTTAGATTTTAATGTGCTATATTTGTTTTCTTTTGTGAATATTTTGACATAATAGACCTATGGATCATAGACATAAGGCAAAAATAGAAATCGGAAATCCGTTTTCATCATTGGCGTTTGGAACTCTTTCTCTGCACGATGACTTGAAACATGTATTATATTGGTTCAATGACGACGACATTGAATTTGAGACTACGATTTAAGCTACATTACACAGACGCCCAATATGTATGTATGTGTACATTATAGTTAGCTAAATACGCAAAAAATCAAGCCAGACGTAACAAAAATCCAGCTAACAAATATAAAAATAAACCATAATATATTACCTTCCATTGAAGTCTCGGGTATCTTCACAACAAAGTTGAACTTGTAACATAATACAGTTATGATATACTGAGTTTCGACTGCTAATATCAATGAATGGTGCCCTAGGGAGACCGACTCACTTAGAAATATCATTGAGGTTACGTACACTTCGGATAGGCACGATGAAATCCCTAAAGCATTTAGTTTAGATGTATAGAAATATGGTGGAGGTAAATATAGCTGGTTAACGTTCAGAGAGAGATTTTCTAGGATTTTTAGGATGATTTTCGCAGTAGGCCAGAAGGAGGCGGCTGGGTGAAATTGACGCCTATGAAAAGGATGGCCATAGAAAGCTATAAGAAGAGACGAGTAGCAGGAGGATTGGGAGGCCTTTGCCCTGCAGAGGGAGGGATGACCATGGCTAAAAATAAAATAAATAAAATTTTAAGATGATAACATTCTGCTCTAAATGTGCATTATGGCTAATTTACCTACGTTTATTGATGTCCAAGTGTTCAACTGTAGAAAGGCGACTATTTCTTAATGGACACTGGTAGATAAGTGTTGAAATCCTTCCGTTATTCAGCTAACTATGCACATACACCATGCTGAAGACCACTTGGAGGTTATAAATTATTAGTTCAGTACTCATCATTATTATCATAATAAGTTGTAAACTTAACTAGATAATAAACAGAAGTAACATGAGTACCAGCTAACAGATAATTACGAGAACATTCTAGTTCTAGAACAATAGTTTAATCCTTAACAATAAAAGACTCATCCAAGTAATTTGAACTTAGTAGCTCACAATATTTCAAGACTTCTAACGATATTGATACTGCTTAAGTTCCTTTAAACCATTTCAAAGCAAGAATGGTACGTATTAACTATCTGAGGTCATAGTTTAATGGTTCTCCTTAGTTTGTGGCTAGTAATTAGACCTGATATAGACCTCTGTTTGATATTTGACCCTTCCGCAGGGCTAGTTAAGGTTACTGCCGAACTTAGTCCATATTGTCCTCCTGTAGATGGCAGTTGTGTGCCGTTAACCCTTCCTGCTTATGAGGTAAACTGTGATGTTTCTTAAATAAACGAGTTGCCTTTATAGAGATTAGGGGTGACTTACGAAATTGTGTTTTGTGTTCTTGTATCATGTGTACTATAAATAACTAAGTACTGTAGTACGGTCACCGTTATCTATACTGTAACACTGAAAAAAAATTATTTTTCATTATGGTGTTATTCTGAATCTATTTATGTAACCTATATTAAAGAAAACTGCGTTAGTTATCTATAACTCAAGAACGGTTGAAGAAGTTTGACTGAAAATTAGTGGGGACATACCTACTCATAACTTAGAACCAGGGAACGAAGAAAAAAAAAACGGGATTGCGCGTATGAAGTCGCGTGCAGAAGTTGAGTCTACAAATATTTATTTGGACATCCAGTTGTTGCTACATATTTAACATTAACTTAGTCTATAGATATAAAATGGATTTATTACCACGTCTTTTATTTTTCAAATAAACAAAAACAATAGTCAACGTTACATCGACCCGTTGTGACAAGCAAACTGGAAACAACAAGAAAGAAAAAAATATTTATTTAACTACTGAAAAATATCACTGCTAACCAATTTACGAACGCAGATTTTTATGTAATCCAGTCGTCGTAACAGAGAATACCAGTGGAGTATGCAAACAACAGCTCAGTTGATTGCGACAGTTGAGCTACAAAGACCTGCAAAGGAAAGTACTAGTGTTGTTCAATCATTTGGACCGAAATACCTGTACAGTTTCATCCTTTGTACTTGAATACAGATGTGAGCTCACGGAGGTATTGGCTAGAGAATTCACCATTTCATTGCAGATTTTCTGTGACGACATTTGTATTGTTATGCTTTTTTCTTTTAGTATCTAAAGGGTCACTGCCAGATTTCCCGCATAGATGAAAGTGGTTGATATTTTTTGCTGTTCCTTTTTTTTGCGTTTTGAGATATATGTAGGTTTTGTTATTTGGATAGTGTTGTAGTTGTGGTCCTTGAATAGAACAGATAAACGATCTTGAAAATGATGTTGAGTAGACCGAGTCTAGGATGTCTACTTTAGTAGTTACATTTTTGATTTTTTATTTTTTTTTTTAAGGAAACGTTGCCTCACATTAGGGTTTTCTCCTGTGTCGTGGGTGCGTTTACAAACATACAAGTTCACATACACAAATCAAACAGTTAAGTAAACATACAATAACAAATAATTCCACTATAACGCATATTAATATCCTCTTTAAACTTTAAAGCCAGACACATCTGCGGTGTTTCTCCAAACAAAATTCTAAGTTGTTTCGGCAATAACTCAAACGTTAGCGATTGTAGAACGTAAGTTAAAAGAACAAAGAATAAACTTTACTTGGATATTTCGCGTTGTATTCCTTCGAATGTGATACACGTTGTACTTGATACAGATATGTATATGTATTTGTAACAACGGCTGAATATATTTGAATATAATACTTGAGTGATTTTCCATGTAAGTACATGTTTGTAAGGAAATTAAAGATAAGACATGGGGGTTTTATTTCGAAAAAATGGTTTTTGATGTCGTCTAGTATTTTGTGGGGCGTGTGTTTTGGAAAATAATACCTAGCATTATATAATTTATAATGTTGTAATTGTCTTTAGAAGAAATGATAAATACAAGGATATAGTCCACGTAAAGATAATACACATGTAATTGTTAGTAAGTTCCAACACTAAATACACACACGCCACTCAGAAAAGCTATTTGCAATGCACCCTAAGTACTCAACGCATCCAATTTGCAAACGAGGACGGACAACGAAATAAGACCTAAAACAAAAAAGTCCATTCAATTAAAACATCATGTTAAAACCAGCCAACTAATTCATAAGTCACAGGTCAGAAAAATTAATAAAGTCATCAAAGCAGATGTACCATAAAAAGTCGGTTAAAAAAAGAATAAAAATGAAACAAAAAGTTCATTAGTTACCAATTACAAGCACAAGCCAACGGAAATGATAATGAACCGGGGCGTGGAACACAATTAAAAATAAATTTCCTCTGTTTTTAACAACAATATCCGAACTATCCCATTTTAGGGTTCCGCTTGGCAGCAGGTGGAAACTACACTCGTTATGTCTCTATCAACGAGTACAGTGGAGGGGAAAACAATGTACGTTTAGATTTTTAGTATTTCGAACCAAATTCGATGTTGAATAAGGTCTATATTGAAAAATAAAGGGTCAGTTGAGACTGATGGATAGCATTATGATATTCGAATGAGGCAATAATAGACAAGTAGGTAACTTAAAATTGACCAAAGTTTAAAGTAACCATGTACAGTAGGAAAATGGGTTTTGGGCTGTAAAAGTCTGAATGTCGTGTATCAAATTCAAATATTCAAGTAACAGCCAATGAAAACCCCAAGTTGAATAAAAAAAAGACCGATGTGGTAGGTATAATGGTATAAAGCCAATTTCCATTAGCAAAATCCCAACCCACGGTACTAAAACAGACCAATAACGATACTCCGCGTGTACAACACTACAACTAATTAGCACTGCTTTGTATCTAACACAAGATTTATTACTTAACTTGTACGCTATCTTAATTAGAGCTTAAAAGGTATATAATAGACTAACACTTATTCTTTACTAGGTACTAGGTTGATGCTACAGCATCAGGATATTTCTTTTAATATTGTAATGCGTCTGTACTAGATGTTTTGGTACTAGATTTTATTGTGATGCTTTTAAGTAAAGGACCTTGCCCTTTTCAAACGCATACAATCTACTATTAATGAAATAACGTTTAGCCTTAATGTAAGTCTACGGTTTAATACTTGTTGCAATCCTTGTGGTAGTGTTTGCTAATGGTAAGACATGACCAAGTTAAAATGTTCGTAAAATATTTCGATCATGAATTTCTTTTCTATAGAAACATGTGTAAATTGATTGTGAAATCGACTTTAAGTGAAAAAAATGTTAAATTCGAAAACATCGTTTAACACTAAGCTAATCATTAACTTGAAAATTTCACCCTTAATTTCAAATACAAAAAGAATGACCTTCCTTGAAAATTCTTTATTGAATTTAATTGATTGTTGGCAACACACGTTGCGGTTCCATTAAACCTCGCTGTTTCGTATATTCCGTTGCTCGACAGTGTACAAAGGTGAAATAAAACATTAATTGCTGTCAGGCGTCGAGGGGCGAGACAAAAGGTTCGTTTTTTCGTAACTATTGTACGTACGGGACCCTCCGTTACGGTTCGGAGGCAAGCCTGTTTCGGCGCAATGAAAAAGCAATGTTGATCGATATTTTTTTTCCACGGTTTTGCGGGCACTGAAAAATTGTGGTCTTCCTATGTACTATGTAGGTAGGTACGTGTTTAGAAATTTTTATTTCTGCTGTTTGATGCACTATGCATGGATCATTCAGAAAAGAACATTTTATACTTTTAGTGCTGTCGACACCTCGTACTTGAAGCAATAAAAAAATGTACCGTAATTTACTTTACTTAGGTATATCTAATTTTCCTAGTCTGTTCTATAATAGTATCAGATACTACTTAAGTGCAATTCAAGATTAATAAGACGATTTGTCTAAGAGTTAGATAAATACAACCTAAAGAATTGAATTAAAGACCCTAATAGCATCTCACTAAATACTAGACCAAAACGTTTTCAATACATTCAAAACTGGAACAGCTCACAGAAGCACATAGATAACAATTAGT
This sequence comes from Spodoptera littoralis, assembly GCA_902850265.1. Taxonomy (NCBI): domain Eukaryota; kingdom Metazoa; phylum Arthropoda; class Insecta; order Lepidoptera; family Noctuidae; genus Spodoptera; species Spodoptera littoralis. The sequence goes on along the minus strand of LR824535.2, from coordinate 2,141,075 downwards.
TCAACTCATAATACATCATTATTATCTTCATTAATCGCATATATGCTAAATATATAGCAGATAAGACCAATGCATAATGTAAAGACTAAATCCGACATATATTACACGAACCTCTTAATACTTCATTAAGAGAAAGTTATCGGACAATCACTGGAGATCATTATATGAGCTCACATAAATATTTATGATAAAAACATAATATTTATAGACAGATTTACGTCAATAATATGATGTTTAACTAAAAGGAATAATAAAATGAGAACGCTTTTATCTCAAAAACCAATTAAAGTTGGTTTTAACCGGTTTTTCTAAGGGCCCGTAAAAGTTGTGTACATAGTCTGCTGTAGTGTGCCGTACTTTAAGCTAGTGATGTGAAATTGACAGACTTAAGAAGATGTCAGTATATTTCATTTAGTTTTTAATATAAATATGGTTTAGTTTTATGTTGTGTATTTTGTAAATAACAGAACGTTATGTACTTAAGTTCATAGTAACCTATTACAACGTTGTTAATGATATTTTGAAATGAACGATACCGATAATACCATGAACTATGTAATTGTATTTTTTTATTTATTTATTATTTATTTATTTATACAAACATGCACTTAGAACGCCTCAACTCACAAATCATTGACCTTAAAGAAACTAACAATTTACTATCTGACATCAGCAACATAGTTTTATGACATAACAGAATCATATAAAAGTATCATCATGTAGAGAATATATGAAGAAATAAAGGCAATCAAAGAGAAGTGCTTGTTATTGTTATGTTCGAGTCAGCGCATTGTAACCTGTTGCTATGAACGTGTTCACTTGTAATCTTTTAATCCTTGCAGTTCACTCGCATGATAGGGATTGAAGGAAATTATATGCGTTGTTAGGAATTTTGGATATACAAAAAGTAAAAGCTTCTACTGTGTGAAGTTAATGAATCTTTTATTTACAAAAACTCTTAATTTTGTTAAGTAAAGCTTTAGAACGGTGTTACTTTTTACTGCTACTTCATAAAAATCTTATAAAAAACTATAAATATCACCCATTTTGTAAATTCAAATTCCAACCTATTCAAGAATTTATAGCAAAAACCAACAGTTTAAAGATGAAAGCGCACAAAACACTAAAGCATACAGTCATCAAATGCATACCCCAAAGAAATTCCAAAACACTCAATAAAAATACTCAGTCGCACTCACTACGGCTGAGTTTAGTCCCATCACTAGAGAATTTGACAGTGGCGCGGCTAGCGTTGCGTTTGACGTGTTTACGACTACAAGTGAATTTACAACCTTTTTGTGATTGTCAGATTGGATGGCCGATAGTTTTACTATAAGTGTTGTAAGTGTAGTTTATTTCGGTTTTCTGTGTGAAGAAAATGATGCTTAGACTTTGTGAACGGTGTTGGTAAAATGGTTGAACAATTTATTGTACGATGTTGACTATAACTGGCAGTTTTAGATCTAAAATCATTTTATATCATATCGGTGGAAAAAACACACGGTCTAAATAATAATCACCACAAATCAAGTGGTGATTATTATTATTAGTTGGGTGTTATTTAGTACTAAGGTGATTGAACTTTATGATATGGCATTTATGTGAAATGTAAAAATAACAGAAGATCTTAACGTAATTTCTAAGGAATCACAAGAACATCGTGGCTGTCATACTTGGTGTTTATGATCACTATATCAATATCTATGACACCAAGACCAATTCACCGCAATACAAACACCGCACATAATCATTTATTAAATAATATCTCCTGTCTAATGAAATAATTATCAAAGTCCTTTCTATTTCTATTTCTTTGACACCATAAATTAACAATAGCAAGAATAGCTTTATTTCTACGTAACACAATCAATAAGATTCCATACAAAAAAGGAGTGTTTATTCGACATTGCGACTGCAAAATAACACGTTTCCAAGAAAATCACACAGTTTGCTGAAGTGGAAAATAAGAATCTATTTCGAACGATTCCTAGGAAACTGTCAGTGCATAAAAGAAATATTTAGCTGAGTAGGTATTTAATGGGATTTTGTTTTTTAACTGACAAGTCGCGATAGTAGCTTCAATAGAAATTTTTTTAAAAGATTTATTTTATATTTTTAAGGTTTAGCACTGTTCACCAGTCCAGAACTTGATAGGGTGTAATAAGGTTCAGATTGGATTCTCTCAAATAGCTTAGAATACTCTGAAGTAGAGACATTGATTGTAGTGTTATCTTCATAAATGCTAGTTATTAATTTTACTTTATATTCAAGAGAAATAATTTGACCTATTTTTGGATATGAAGGCAAGACCAGTAGCTCAATCGAATACGTAACTTCGTGAGTTAGGCCAACGTCCAAGTAACAGCTGAACATTGCTCCAGGGCTGTCAAATAAATGTCGAGTGGTTCTCAACATTTGTATAGCTGCAGACGTAAACGCTAAACGCTTCTTTACGGCCTGATTATGTCTCTTGCGAAAGCCCTGATCCAGAAACGTGCTTCAAATAATCCAAATACTATTTTAAATAATCCAAATTGTGGCTTCAAATTTTCGATATACGTGCTTTTATAATTGTTTGGCTTTTATTGTTGGAATTTTCATTATAGTTGTTTCCTGATACGTGAGATTCTTGGATTCGCTTCAATGTTTTGTTAATTCCAGTTGAATTTATGGATTTTTTTATAGTGGCTATTTTGTTGAAGACAGGAGCTCTCTTAACAGATTATTTGTTTTAGCTAATTTGACGTTCCATAAAGTTTATAGTGACGACGGCCATGATGAATTGGTTACTAAGTGATTTCTGTCTTATCTTTAAAACATTCAATTTATTTTAATAAACTTTAAAACTTTCCTAAGGGAATATTTATTAGTGTTCACAGATTTTGTTATCTAGATTAATTTATATTAGTTCGTTAGATTGAAGTCCTAGCTTCATATTTTACTTTAATTATTAAATTGTTGAATACATGATCCTTTATCGGATATAAGGCGCAGGTCACACGTCCATCTAATCGCGGCCGCACGTGTAACGTAACAAGACCGCAACTAATGTTCGGTTTTGTACCGAAAGTGTGTACACAACACACGGTCGGATTTGTAATGTTGTTACAGAGATGCGTTTTAGTCAGTTGTGGTGCAGAAGTTGGGACTTGTGTACACTGATAAAGATAAAAGGTAGCGTATTTGAAAAAAGTCAGAGCATTTGTTTAAGACTATTGAAGAAGTTTACTTTTTAAAGAATGTTACTGTAACTGTCTATCTGCCAATCGGACATAATTTTTTTAAGAAGAACGTCCTCCTTACTCTTGCTAGGAGAACATCTTCTATATCATAGGTACCAATAGTTCAGCTACAGACTTAATCGTGTAGTCAAGTCAAAGCTAGTTGCTGGATTATAGTGAAAATAAAATAAAGTACAATGCGAATTTTCAAATTTGTCAATCAATCAACACTGAGTGTGGACAGAAAGTAGTAAAAACTATACAAACTGTATTTTTTCCATCACAAAAAGGAAACACAGTAAATACATCTCCATTCCTATTCATTGCGGTTCTGATTGTATGTCATAGTCGTGACGTAAAAGCTTTTTGATTGTACCAACAGCAAATATGGAAACCGAACGAGATTCGTAGTTTAAATGCATTTTCGCATGCACCATTTTGGCATGGAAGCGAAAGTGTGTCAATTGTTTACTACGCAGATTGTCAGCGGCAAATGACGGGATAAATGTGAATGTTTTTATTGAAAAGTATACTTTAAATACTTCCTTTAAAATATATTTTTCAGAACCGAGTACAGTACAAGCAAAAACAGGTACTGTAAGAACCGATTAAAGGGCTACACATTTAACAGAGACTAAGCAGTAGTGTTCTTTGATAAGATGAACCTTTTAATATGCTGCCTCGTTGGCCGAGTGGTCACAAGTGCGACTGCCGGGCAAGGGGCCTCGGGTTCGATTCCCGGGTCGGGCAAAGTAATGCAGGGTTTTTTTTTAAAAAATCTCAAAAATCTCTGTAATATAGCACGGTCTAGAAATGTGCCCGGTATATGGCAATAGGCTCATTCCCTATTACATGGGACTCATAACGCAAATAGTGAAAAGTGGATGTTACTTCTGTGTGCACCTCTGCCTACCTCTTCGGGGATAAAAAGGCGTGATGTTATGTTATGTTTTAATATGTAATCTCCAACCCGTTTGCGAAACGTAGAGATTAGGACAAACATTTGCTAAACATTTTGCGATGGATTGCCACGGGCTATTAATAATTAATTATGATACTTTAAAAACATTAACATAAACTATTTGAAGGCAATCAATGATGTAAGAGTAGAATATTGTGGGGTACATTGCTAAGAAGAGGGTCCATCAATATGTTTATGGGGTCCGATTGATTTTAGGGCTACATACACATGGGGTTTGGCGATCTCTGTGGTCCTGTTACGCTTCTGAAGTTGTATAAATTTAATATAAAATGGACGGTCAATAGAAAATGGACGTCGATATTGTTAGATACAAATAGTATTTGCTGCGTAAATATTAGTTCATTTAAGTTATAATTCCCGGAATCTCCTTTGAAACATCAATACTAGTCTATTAATACTACTGTCTGTATGTTGTCAGAGTATTATTAGAGTTGACAACAACTATTTACTTTCTAAAGTACTAGAATGTCGAGTCAATAGTCTTAGTAACAGATTTGTGGAGTAAAAGTACTTTGTTTATTTAGTATTACTATTATTTTAGTGATTCTCAGATAGCGCTTCTACGAAGTTAGTCGTATTATTGTTAGTGAAACTAATATATCTGACTATTTAACGTTAGATAACTGACCTAAAGACCTTACTATCGTCGAAAAGTGACAAACAGGAAATTAGACTTTAACTTATAGGTATTGGTGTATAATAAATATCCAATTTGCAACAACTGTTGATATACTTATGATAAATCATATCATTGTCATCGTCGATAGATAAAATATGACTACTGCCGAACAAATGCCTCCTTATGTAGGAGTTTGAACCACCGAAAATTTAGCTACTGCTAGTGTCCATCCAACGGTGACTGGTCACAATTTTAGGACATAATGTTGGTTTCCGAATCAAAGCTTGAGTATCCATTATATATCCATTTACAATTGAATGTTAGAGAAATCGAAACTTACCATCTTGCTTCACCGTATTCCCCAGAGGTCCGCAGCTCGCAACCCACACTACCAGTATCCACCGCAGCATGAGCCCTGCCCTGCTCCTCTGCAGCTCCGGCTGGTTGTGGAAGTGACGAGCCGTCGGCCGAGCCTGCACTGCCATGGTAGCATCAAACGAGGGACCATTGGTGGACCAGCTCGTTCACATTGTTTTATGACCTGGAAAAGAGAATAGTTAGTTAGATTCAGTTAAATAATATGTTGACAGAGGTAGTGAAGTCAATTTATGATTTAAGTATGGGACTGTGGATGATGAGGAGGAGAAACTATTATACTAAACAGTTATCACAGGTGTATTCGTTTTCAGAGTGTCTGTACGTACTATTTTATGTAAAAGTTCAATCAAAATGGTAGTTACGACATTTCTAACCTTGAGGCACATCAAAATCCAGATAAAATGTTGACCAAGACTTATACATTTTTGTCACCTAATTTTATCAAGGAACTAAAGAATAACACCAAAGTTCAAAGCCCTATTCAGTTGCTCTTGTTAAGCCAATTTTTTTCAAGGCCACAGTGCAAGGCCGAGTCCGTAAATTTTATTGGACAGCTATAATTTCCTGTCACCCCCTAACACTAATAAGTGGTGCTACGCATTAACATTTAATGGCAAAATTATCTGACCTTAAACAAATTGACGTGGATGGAAAGAGGCTAAACGTGCCGTATCGAGGGATTGGCCTTCATAAATCATAAAGCTACAACTGATGTAAGATAAGGTAGCTTTTAAGTCATCTTTGAAGGACCTACAATATACAGTCGTGTAAGGTTAGGTAGACGGAGTAGTTGATTCTGTTTTGTAATTGGTGACTAGTTTTTTTTATGGCATACCGGTAAACGAGCAGACGGATCACCTGATGGTAAGCAATCGGCGTCGCCCATGGACACCTGGAACACCAGAGGCGTTACAAGTGCGTCACCGGCTTTTTGGGGATTAGGAGTTGGAGGATCGTTGGGGTTTCAGGGATTGGGGAGATTGGGGAAGGGGAAGGTAATTGGGCCTCCGGTAACCTCACTCACACGACGAAACACAACGCAAGCGTTGCTTCACGTCGGTTTTCAAAGAGGCCGTGGTATCACTCCGGTCGAGCCGGCCCATTCGTGCCGAAGCATGGCTCTCCCACACTTGCATAATAATTGCGGAATATTCGAGGAACAAAGAAGACGTCGCTTTAGAACATACTATTGCTAGTATTTGCGATAACAATTGCCTTCTCCAAAATCGATTAGATGTGATATTCTTGACTAAAACCTTAGTCAAAGACTGTTACTAACTTTTTGATGACTCATAATATCCATAAAGCGTACCATATCCACTACCTTAATGGGAACAAGGAAAAAGCTATAAGAGACTGCATCTTTTATTGTTAATCATTGCTATCCCAGCATTTGCAAGTTTCAGCAAATTGTTGCTTAATCTTGATGGTCTCATTATTGATGTTTTCACGCGCATCTTATCTTGTAAGATTACAATCTTGCTTGTAGGCTTGGGCTGCTGCCGGGCACTTTGCCAAGTACTTGTGTATTGCAATTTTTCCTATTGCTGACTCGATTAAATCGGCAATATATCGTTTGTACGAATTTTGCTGAACAGATTTTGTTTGTAATTGTTTTATTTGTTCTTTTGTTTTTATTTTCTTTTACTTTTTGAGTTAGGTAATAAATGTGATATTATATAAGCATAATTTTTACGTAGGTACGTTTTGTTCGGGTAACCGGGGCTCCGGCTCGACGTGCAGGAGAAAGAACGGGGTGGTTTTTAGCCAGTAAGAGTGACACTCCCTCCCGCCTCACCCAGGCGGGAGCAGTCATTCGATGATTTCCCCCCCTTAAAAAAAGTCTTAGATCTACTAAACGAAACAGTTGACAGTGAAAGAATTTTCATGCAGCTAAAATAAATATGAAATAAGTCGGAGCATTAGTTTTATTGCAAAATGATACTGGTATAAAGAGTGAAATAACCAATGATTATCCAAGAAAAACACAATTTTAATCATCTTAACTAGACAACATAGAATATTCTCAAGCTTTCTGATATTAATTTTAAATTAGATGAAAGTAATGAACTTGTATTAAATTAGTAAAGTATCTTATCAAAGTAGCACAAGACTAGGCAAGGCGCATTCTACCGAGCTCTGGCATTAGGCCAAATGAATAATGGAAGGACGATGAAGAATTTAACAAACTATTACAGTAGTTGAACAGAGCTATAAAAGATAGATGCTCTTAGATTTGATTGCAATGAAATTTTTTTATAAGTTTATAATAAAACTTTCGTGAGACATACCAAATTAGTTATTACGTGAGTATGTCGGAAATATAATAACTTTTTGGAGCTAAATTAAATAATTTTAATAATAATTTTGTAGAACATGTATGTAGGTACCAAATTGCAGATATGATATGCAATTGTTAGTATTGCAATTACTCTTCCTGGTTCAAAGTAAAGAAGCTGGTGTTCGTTGAAGATGAAGTGGTTTAATGTAATGATTACTCAAGATATCATAAAATACCATTTAAAAATATAGGTCAATAAAAGTAAGTTTAATAAAAAAACAGAAAAGAAATCATTAACAAATAAAACCCAATCTCTATCTTTACAAATTACTCTATGCCCGTAACCATAGCAACAACAAAACATCGAGTTGTTTCATAACGGAACAGAGGGCGGAAATCGAACTGCAGATTTACTTTCCGCAAGACTCCGTTTCTTTTATTTATACTTCTAGGTGTATTTTGTTTATTTCTCCTTCGTCATTATTTAGGAAAAATACTGGTATTTTGTTTCTTTGCATAAGAAGAGTTCTTTGCCGAACAGTGGTATAGTTACAAGGTGGTATCGATCGACGTACTTATTATATATTTAGATTGTATTTCTTTCTCTTTCAAAGTCAAAGCATTCATTTTAATACGTAAATTGAATTATCCGTCTATCATTTCGTCAATGAAATTAGCTTATTTGTATAAGGTTCTGGTACACAAGCTAATTGCATGCCTGAAAACATGCTTCATAGGTATGATCACTTGTCACCAAGTATCATGTGTGTGTGGCATGTTTATTAATCGATTCGATTTATGACAATTTTTAAGTATGCTCAATAGAACGCCTTTTAGCATGCTAAAAGCTATGTGTAAAAATATCTTTACGAAAACCGAGCAAGAACTTCCATGGTTACTATTTTCAATCTTATCACATCATTTAGTGTCACCATTTTACGTGATTTTATTAACCTTTACCCTATCACTAGCACCCGAGCGTACGGCGCGTCGCGTTCCGCATGCTTTAAAGAGCCATTAGACCACTATAGATGGGGCTCATAGGGCTGATGCCGATACGGAGAACCTAACATATTCCAGGGGTTCTAGCACAAAGTGCAGGAATAGAAACGGGGTTGTTTTTAGTCCGTAAGAGTCTGATCTCCCTCCTTCCCCATAAAAAATCAAATAAAAAAGCCTATCACTATCACCGTCAGTAAGCTAATTTATTGGTTTAGCAGATTCCATGGAACCAGATCCAACGGCCATGTCGATGTCTACATGGGAAACGTCCATGTTAAAGGATTTACTGAGATTTATTCTATTAGTGTCACTGCTACTAATTGAAATGGAACCTGTGAGGTCTGAGGTTAATGTGACATGGATTTTACAGTCACACTAAGTTAATGGTTAGGAAAGTGTCATTTTCCAACACGATGTTGGGTAGGTTTGTTTAAGATGCGAAAGTCATCTTTGGAGATTTGATATTATAACTTTAATTTATCTTTTTATAGTAAGAGCAAAAGAGCAGATGGTGAGCTTTTTTTCTCTTTTCCTCTTATAATATCTTCTGATTCACTTCGCTGCGGGAACCAAGACTGTTACTCATGTCCCTGGGAAGCGCCTGACATCAGTGTTCCGGTGTTTGCATAGTTGTATCTACTGTAGATCCTGGCTTACAGGAGTTGCAGCGGTTTTGGGAGGTTGTCCCTTAAAAAAAGATGGTGAGCCTTATGGTAAGCAATCGGCGCCACACATGGCCATAAACAACACCAGAGAAATTTCCAGTTGTAGATAGACCTTTTGCGACAGATAGGTACTATTTGACATTTACGTAGCAGGAACCGAAGAAAGAGTATTTTTCAAAAAAAACCTTGATTTAAAAAGAACCATAATTATCTTACATTTTGTATCCGAAACTTAAAAGCAGTTATTAATACGAAGGCATAATAGAGCGTACACAAAGTTTTGAATATTTCGACCCACATGTTTACTGACTCGTTATGTGTGTAATTAACGCTCAAATTATACGAGTACTTACCAAAGACACGTGTACTAAGATAAATATCGTACTGAAACTAGTATTTGAGGACGCATTTTTCGGTTGGTTATTTCTGATGAAGTGATTTCTGTGTAAGTATGGCTGTTGTTATATCGGTATTTTCTGAAGTACTAAATATATTTTTAGTTATACATATATTTTTTTAAGGCGGGAAAATCATCGAAAGACTGCTCCCGCCTGGGTGAGGCGGGAGGGAGTGTCAGACTCTTACTGACTAAAACCACCCCGTTCCTTCTCCTGCACCCGTTAGGTTCTCCGCGACTTGGTTATACATATTAGCTACTAAGTGTTGCCCGCTACTTCGTCCGCGTAGGGTATAATTCCTGTGTTATCCCATGACAGTATTTAATCGGGATAAAAATCCTATCAACTAAGTTAGCCAATACCCTGCCTGTGTACCAAATTTCATTAAAATCCGTTCAGTAGTTTCAGCGTTATTGACTAACAAACATCCAAACATACAAACAAAGACTTACACATTTATAATATTATGATTATAATAATGTGATTAGCTTGAAGTTTTATATGTCTATTCCTATATAAAGGGTAGCCCATTTAGCATATTATATCTACGAGGTATATCAGGTTTCATTTAGGTAAATGAAGATTTAGTTATTGAAAATCTAATAATACATCACGGTCGAAACAGATACAGTAGTTTAATACAATTATGGCTTAATTAATATCAACTCTATTACTATGTGAACATAAAACGTGCCTTAACGTACTAAACACAGGTAATATTTTCCAATAACCCTAATCTGAGAGGGATACCTTTTAGAGAAGTGCTACGGACCAATCATGCGGTATAACCTAGCGGAATGACCTACAAACGCTCACGCACACCCTAAAATTTATTACCGTAATAGTAATATGATTGAACACATCGTGATCGTAATTTCGACCGTGGTTCCATGTCTAATAATGTTATTTTTGTCCCACCAATCAGGTGATCGCGTGACGGGGGAATAATCCTCGCCATTTAGATTTTACGGCTACTCTGCACCTTATCAAAGAGTAACAAGGTTGTAAATCAAATGGCTTGTGGTGATATAAATTTGCTCTTTTATCACAAAACTTGGTATAGTGAGTTATCGTGTTGCCATTGTCTCGAAATGTCGCGCTGATCGAGTGTTTTATTCTTTGCAGGAATTTTAGTGGATCGAAATAGATGGTGGTTCGTTCGTTTTAGCGTAACAAAGGGATTGAAATGAAGAAGCTTTGGTTCAAATTGGTTTGATTGGTTTCTTATTGGTAATTTAGTTTTAGATACTGTTGTATTTGTCCATGTGAAACATCGAATAAATATAACATGGTAGTTGAAACTAAAATTATTAGGTGCATGATAAATAAAATCATAATATTTGATGGGCATAACACTGCATTAGAAACGGTAATGAGAATTGACTGCACCGGTTGGCGCGATAGCTGGGCAACTGGCTGCCACGCAACGTGTTGCGGGTTCAATTCCCGCACGGAAAAACTCTTTGTGTATTATTGTTCTGGGTCTGGGTGTCAAGCGTATGTGAATTTGTATCTTTGTAAACGTGTTCTAGAGTGGAGACCGCGTCTAGGCAAACATAGTGTAAGGCGCCCTCCAGTTAGGTGGAGTGACGACATCCACAAGGTGGCTGGCAGTGGTTGGATGAGAAGAGCTGAAGACCAAGCTCAGTGGCGTGCCTTTGGAGAGGCCTATGTCCAGCAGTGGACGAATACGGGCTGACGATGAAACGCACCCACTACACAGGAGAAAATCCTAGTATGAGGCAACATATTTAAAAAAAAAGTATAATATCAACTAAATATTCCTATAAAATTTTCTTCTTCTAAGTAGTATTATAGCTAAGCAAAGCGCTTTATAAAACCATTTCAAACTTAAATGCCTTTAATATATTCGGAAGCCAAACTCCCTATAATACGAAAAGCCATTCTATTAGAGATGTGAAAAATGTTATCGTAAAATATTTATTAATACGATCTTATAAATTTTTATGTCTAAGTTGATGAATTAGTACCTCGTTACCAAGTACTTTATGTTTCTCGTTTGGACTTTAACAGATTTTTAAAGGTATTAAAGTGCTTAAATTTATTATTACGTCGTAAAATAATATTTATATCGATACGGTATTAGGATGGTATTTTTTCGGTATTAGGCCCAATAAATTTGGGATCAATTGGTGCTGTTATATTTGTGATTATTTAAATTTGGTTTAATCTTATTTGGATTTTCTATTCAATTGGTACTAGAAATAAAATGATATAATATGGGATTTGATATTCTACAGGCAACATATAGGCACGTTTTTAAACATTCGTATCTAAATAAGAAGGAGTCTGGAGTTGCGTGCATAAATATAATAAGTATGTAAGTATACAGCTGTCTGTCCCTACTAAGAATAACAGGTGTGATGCCCCAAACACAAAGTGAAAGTCTTCAAAGAATGCCGACGTACCAATAATGACAATACAATTTTTTCCAACTTTACCAAAAACAACTTTAGGTTAACGATCATTCCGTTTTTGCCACCTTTAACCACTACAAGACATGATTGTTAAAATCGATACAAAAAAAAAGAACCCAAAAAGTTAAAACCTCATTTTTTTTAAAAAGCCTTTGCAACGTAATTGCTTTTTAAAACCACACCTTTGCTTCTAAATAAAAGGATCATGCTCCAAAAAACGACTAACATTGGCCTTTGAATCAATTTCACGATACATTACTGCATTATCAAACACGACATGTGCAATCACACTCGTTAGACCATCAATGGATAATGCAGTTGTGCCACTATTTGTTGGTGATCCATTGAAGTTCAAGGCAGGTAGTTGGCCCTATTTTACAATGGCTGTATCGAAGTGGTTTGGTATCTTCCCATAGCTATTGACACGTCAAAATATTCGAGAGATGATTCGACTAAGGCTTTCTTATTGAGATTGTTCAGTCAGCTTTGTTACAAGGAATTTATGGGGGAGTATGGATAAGTACTTTTAAATTTTTGAGGCTTGAAGATTTTATTGAGTTCTATGAACCAATTCTTTCTTTGTTTGCTATAAATATCGTATTGAATCTCAATAACTTTGTTCCTGGTATCACTGCTATTTTTGTGAACAAAAATTCTCACAGAATAGAGAGGCAAAAACTAAAATAAGTCAGTATTGAGTATTAAAATTGTGTTTCCAATAAATGTACCTTTTGACGGATTTGTTTCTTTTGGATTCAATCCCTAGATTGTGTAACTCAAGCTTTCAACTTAAATATGTTAGTGATTTATGGTGCAAAAAATCGCTTATTGATGAATTTGGTGATAGTGATGAAACCATAAATCATTATGGTTATAATGACAGATCAGAGGTTTAATATAAAACCGGTACTTTTATGGCCTGTTACATAATGTATGATTGAGTTTCTTGTACATATTTCTACTGTCTTATAAGACAAACATACTTTCTATCCAAAACATGGTTCCAGTAACTAAAACAGAGATTGTAAAAATAACAATGTTGACATGTAATTCATTAAAACACGCCAAATTCATATTTACTTAGCTAACTAATTAATGGACTTGATTTTTAAATCTTAAACGATTATCTGTTTGCCTAAAATAGGCTGATCATAGTGCACTTTAATCTAAAAATTTGGCATATTCATCGGGAGTGGCTAAAAAGAGAAGTTCGTATGAGGAAAGACTTTCACTCTTTGGTATGATGTCGTTGGAGAAGCGAAGGGATATTAGCGATGCAACACTCTTATTCAAAATACTCCGGAACAAAATTGACTGTCCTCGATTACTAAATAAAATATCAATTCGAGTTCCCGCCAGGTATCCTCGAGCTCCCGTGAGTCTATTATATCCCCCCCTTCGAAGAACCGTGCTGGGTGCAAATTCTGCTGTTTCGCGAATGTGCAAGTTGGTAAATAGTTGCGGGGATCTAGATGTGCTTTCAGACTCATTTGGCAAGTTCCGCAAATTATTGACTTTATAAATTTTGAAGTAAGATGTAATTTGGAGTTTGATTTGTTTGTTATTTAATTTATTTTTAATTTTGATTTTGATATTGATTTTAATTTTGATTTTGATTTTGATTTTAATTTTGATTTTAATTTTAATTTTGATTTTGATTTTGATTTTAATTTTAATTTTGATTTTGATTTTGATTTTGATTTTGATTTTGATTTTAATTTTGATTTTGATTTTAATTTTAATTTTAATTTTAATTTTGATTTTGATTTTAATTTTGATTTTGATTTTAATTTTGATTTTGATTTTAATTTTAATTTTAATTTTAATTTTAATTTTGATTTTGATTTTAATTTTATTTTGATTTTGATTTTGATTTTGATTTTGATTTTGATTTTGATTTTGATTTTGATTTTGATTTTGATTTTGATTTTGATTTTGATTTTGATTTTGATTTTGATTTTGATTTTGATTTTGATTTTGATTTTGATTTTAATTTTGGCTTTAGTTTTATATTCTATTGCAGCGTTTTCTTTTCCTCCAATTAATTTATTGCTAATTTATTAATGTAAATTAATGCGACTTTTGATTTTTTAGCCAACATCTTGTATTCTAATTTTGTATCCAATTATTGATATTTATTTTTTTTTCTTAAAGAATGCGGTGCTCGCCTGTAATCGATTGTAACATTTTACTGTTATCTTAATTAAATGTTTGTTATTTAATGTAAGAATGTATACAATTGTTGGTGGGCCAATAAAGATAAATAAATAAATAAATAAAAAATGACCAACCAAATATACCTATGTATCACAAATAAAGGTTTCATTTCATTTTATTTTATTTCATTTCATTTTAACAGGCTCTTAGTGCAAAAATCTTCTGTCAGAAGTCATCATTGACTCCTTATCGTCATCATCATTAGTAAAGTAGTCCAAGAAAATAATATCTTTCGTTTAGATCATTGCCCCATATTAGCAGATCCACATTTACGATTGACCATCATGTTATTATGTCATGTCGAATGGTGATAAAAATACCCATCACGATTATTGGCGTCTAATTTTATTGATGTATAGCTTCCGATGATTTGTAGAAATTATGGGTGTAGTTGCTCTATATTAGTATTTAGTGTAGGTACGTATTTATAGAGAATGAAATAATTTTATGGATATTGTTATAGATTTTTGGAAATCTCTTTCTGAAGAGAAGACAATTTTCTTGACTGTATGCCCTATACACCAAGCTCTGAAATTTATAAAACCTAAAAGCCATTAATCTTTACACAGCCGAGGAATCGAACTCAAAATCTCATGGTCCGTAGCCGCACTAGCAACGAGATAGACCCTTAGAACAAAAAAGTAGTCGAATGTCTTATTAATAGAGCTTTGGACGTCTTATCTCATAGAAAAAGAAGCTTTATTGGTTTATGTCAAAGTACACTTTTGTGTAAGACTTCATCCATTCAACGACTACCTTGGTTTCACAACGAACATACTTCTTGTCTTCAAATTAAACCGAAACGCCAAGAATAATCAACCAATACGTTGTATATCATTTTAAATCAGCTTACAAATTAACATACAAACTGTTAATAAAATTGATATAAACACAAATAAACTATAAAACAGTCTGCCTCTAATCCAAGTGATTCATGTCGAACCGGTTTGAATGCACCTTTAGTTACAGCATTAGTTAAACTTAGGCAGGTGTTGTGTGAAACCACATTTTTCTACTTTTTACTTTATTGTAAATTTACGGTCCAAATATTTATACGTTTTTCGAAAGTTTCGAATTTAAAGTATAAACTGTTTTAAATGAAATGTTTGTAGTGCTTTTGAATTATTTGAACTCATTCCGAAACTGTTTATGAACAACTATTTGAATTTTATTTTAAATGAAGTTAGTTTTATTTTACCTAAATGTTATTTGTTTCTGCTATTCGTCTGTTCCAATCAGTTATTAATTTAGTTAAATATAAATTGCAGCACGGTATGACAAATTTATATTTGATAAAAAGCTTAAACATATGATAGTGAAACCAATATGAATGACCTTTCACTATAATGAACAAATAACGAGCAATTAAAAAAAATATGAGCTGTAAATTGCACAATAATAATTGATAAGAGTTTGCAAACAACATGGATGTAAAATTAATCTGTATTGAACTTAAGAGTAAACAACGAATCTTTAATAAGCATTTTATAACACAAACTGTTAGTGTTAGTGCTAACTGTTAGTGCTAAGATAGCCCTAAAGATAAAACAAAGGGATGATTTCAAGCACAAGACACGCTCAAGACATGACTATGAATACTTCATTACAGAAACTACCTACACTACTACACATCACACAGTACAGAAGCCAACACGTCTGGGCAACCACTACCTGTGCCCTATTACTATTCCCAAGACATAGTCCACGTTTGAATATCAAAGAAGATACTAATCTTGTCACGACAGTTTGCCTTCAAGTGCCTATTTTTAGAAAACAATAAATTAAAATGAATAACATAGTATGAAGAAGAGTAGCATTGGCACAGATCCAAATCAGATAGCTAATGACTTACTAAAGGTTCCGCTGTTTGAAATGCTTTTAAGTACAAAAGGATATAAAATTGATGAGAATTGTTTTGATTGCAATATGAACTTAAAGTATAATCCTAAGATTTCGTCAAAATTCTTTACGTACATACTATTCGTACTAAGAACTACAATGTTAGAAGTCCAAGTAAGTATGCAGAAACCGAAAGTAATAATATAGATAGACTTAATATTTATAAAACAACTTGATAATCAGAAAATACGAAAGTATTGTGTAAGTAGTTTTAGTATCGTTATCTATCTATTCTTTAGCCACAAGGATTCCAAAATTAATCAGCCCGAGTAACTATTTTTCATTCAAGAAGCAGTCAATTTACTACAACCGAATAAGTGCCAATATTTCAATGATACAAATGAAGACCAAAGATTAGGCAATTACATCACCCTCGCCCACAAAAATGGCCCTTCTCTTGACTACTTAATATACGTGGGAAGATGCACAAATGGCACATGCTTTTTCATATTTAACTTGCCCAGTCCAAGATCCGTTGTAGTGGAAACTGGGGTCTAATACTTAGGGACTCCAGCAAATGGTTTGTTAAATAAATCATATTGTGGAAGCTAATGAACTGAGAGATGAGTATTTGGCTACAAAAACAACATAAAAAAGAAGATATGAAGAAGTAGATAGAAATGATTAAATGGGAAGAAGTAAAAATATTTTTACAAATACAGTCAGGAACAGTTGTAACAGCTTAGCCATTTTTCACAAACCTAGTCTAACCTAAATCCACAGCTAATCGATTCAAAAACTTTTGCCAATAAATTAAAATCTTATTTGGGAAAGTTTTGCGATAAATCTTTTATCTTAACTCCCGTTCCTGTCACGTCGAAATCAAATAGTTTTCGAGAAGCTGATGGTTACGTGACCTATGGATGTACCATAAAGGACCCCTAAAAGGTCGCACATGTTCTTGGGTAAACGTGGTTGGTTAAATGTTATGACATCGTAGAAAATTTTGAAAACCATCAAATGGCATTTCAATTAAAGTTAGTGATTACTATGAAGATTTGTCTTATCGAGTCTATAAAAACAAGAGCTAAATTGTACACAAAGCACCGTTAATTAGTTAGCGGCGCTACACATCGACACAACTATCATTTACACAATATACATGTGTGGGTAATTTCATATCAATAGATATGTATAGAAACAATCGTCTATCACACACATCTTGGTATTTAAAAATCATTTTTGTGTCGGTATACGCAATAATTTAGTAAATAATTTTAAATAAAAACGAGGGTAAAGATAAAATTACTCATAACAAACTTTGAATAAATCGAAATCAAAAATAATGAACGATCGAGCTATACAATACCCATATAAATATAGTGCTTTCTCATTGTAATTTTATGTTACTGAATGATATAAAATATTTCGATGATCTCATCTACAGCGCGCTTGGCGCAATGGTTATCGCCTCCAATTGTCAAGTAAAGTGCCGCCGGATCGATTCCAACATTCACATGTTGTTTTAGAATTAATTTATCAAATATTTGAAATTTGAAATTAGAAACAATTAAATCTTTTCTTTTTTTTCCTTTCCTATTGTTCTAAATCTTATGTTAATTTTAATAGTAAATACTTTAGATTTATTTATACCTATAATATCTTTTATTTATATTTTAGTTCTAGTTATTTATTATTTAGAATAATCTAATTTGCTTCATGCATTTCAACCAACTTAAATAAGATAAAAACAGTAAAAAAGTAATTAACTGTGATTTCTTAATGGTTCGATACCTGAGTATATTTGCAATGTTTGTGGCGACCATAGAAATCTCGAGTCATTTTATTTTACACGCTTATGAAGTAACTACCGACTATTTAAAACATGTTTTTCAAATCACCCGACTTACAAAATAATTGCGTTCTTAGTTGTCAATTTATGAGGATTTCATAGTTTATTGCTACACTACTTATATTCGTGTGCAAAGTTATTTTTATTTTTACAAGATGTTCCAACACCTATCAACATTTAAAAAGGCTGAAACCATTGTTTTGCATGAGCAAAACATAACTAACAATAACTGAAATAGCAAGGCGTTTAATGATATCGGTGAGTAAATAAGATACTACGTTGTTATTCTAAATAATAGGTATTTATTTCATTTTGTAACTCGACACACCTATCAATTTTTGCACTAGAATAAAATAATTATTGCAACTTATTATGAAGTTCAATATTATAAAGATATATTAATAATTTATTATTAATTGTATTGTAACTTGACTTGTTTTTGTTAGGAGTGTTTCTTTAAAACATATCTGGTTAGGGATTTTTATTCCTTACGCCACTACTTAATTATAAATTATTATTCTAACATTGTGTTTACTTAAATTTATTATTATTTTTAAGTAACTTTAATTCCTGTAAAGTATTTCCTGGTATTTTAAATACTTATTTGTTTGGTATCAACAGAGGAGATCCATGCAGTTATGGGTGCACAGATATGCGGAGACCGGTGACGTTAAACATCGTCGACGTGGGCCTAAACCAAAGGCAAATTCATCGGCTCGGCACTACGACATCGTAGCCAGGCACATGGCTGATCCGTTCCTGCCAACCCGCACTACAGCGACAGCACTGAATGTTTTAATACAAACTGTACGGAGACACCTGCATTCTGGTTTAAGGTGCAGGAAGCCAGAGAAGAAAACATTGTTATCTGTGGTTCACCAGCAAAAGCGCTAAGAATTTGCTAAGGACTTTATTAATTTTGATTGGGCGAACAGTGTAATCATATTGAGCGACGAAAAGACTTTCAAGTCGGATAAGGATGGGCGTAAAATATTGTGAAGAAAAGATGGAGAAAGGTATACGAATTGCAACCTTCTGCCTTGTAGGATCAGTGATTGTATTGATTTCGGAATCAATTATTGAGCCTGTCAAACTCTGCCTTTATTAAAATTAACATAAAATAATGTTTAATTTTTTTAAGAATATTAAAATGCTGTCTAGAACATACGGTGAAGTGATGTTATTGTTTTGTGGTTAGAAATTGTCATAATTTCTTTCTATTCAACATGTTTATTCACTTCACTTTAATTTTTCATTAACAAATTTATTTAACTGCTTTCGAACTTGATTGACATATTATATTTACGCCCATCTTCAATTAATTTAAAGTTTCCCTGATTCTAAAGGTCATGAAAGTTAAAATCGTTCCATAGCATTCGTCACATTCTTTTTACTATCATACAGCCCACTGAATATTGAACCTTATAACAACCGTCGTAAAATAGATAATTAATGGAAGTTCAAACGACAAAAAGTCGCCCATTTCAAGAAATATTTTACATGTAATTTTTTACATGTTTTACTTGTTTATTACTGTAAAACTGTAATTTAATAATACATTATAATTAAATTACAAAACAAGAATGTTGTATATTTGTTTATTACCTACTTAATAAAAAATGTTGCTGCCATCGTATCACCGCTGTACCGCATGATATTTCCCGATTCGACTATGAGGTTTATTGTCATATCTATTAATTATGATTTAAAGAACTTTAAACTTAACATGTGGTATATAATTAATTATTAGATATAAATATTGAATATAAAACAACATATTTGTATAATAAATAAATTAATTGTAATAAAAAATAGTATTGTTTTATTTACCAACTCATTTGCTTCTTTTATAGCCTGATATTTATATTTTATGACAAAAAACAAAAAAAAAATAAGAAAAATAACAAGGTAAAATAAAATTAACTTTTAGCTGGAATAGAACCCACATCATTGATCCTTGAAAGACGATAAAAGCGTGCTCATTAACCAATCGACCACGAGCACTACGATAATGACAGTGAAAATGTCGGGTCATATCAATGATTGTAAATAGTTTTAACCTTACCTATGCATTAAATTATAAAAATACGTATACCGACACAAGAATGAAAATACCAATGTGAACGTGGTGGACGAATATTTTTATATACAGTTATATGAAATTACGCACACATGTACACTGTGTAAATGACAGTTGTGTCGATGTGTAGCGCTGCAACTAATTAGCGGTGCTTTGTGTACGTGTACATATTCGTCATACACAATTTGTTAGCTACATTTTTTGGAGCAATAATAATCACCAACTTCACACAACAAATTAGTTTACTTGCACACGTAGAACATCATTCTGGACCGATTTGTGTCTTCAAATAGAGCTAACATATTCATAAAAGTGCTTTCTAGATTTCCATAGTCGCATTGTGATCTGCATCATTCATAGATTCAATCCACGACCCCGTTCTTGATCGATCTGAGCTATACTCAGGAGTCCCACATTTCCATTCAAAGCCATATCTTATAAATAAAACTGTTGTTTCCAAGAGGCTGTCCTCACTGCTCATCTCTATAGCAAGTGATGCGTTACCCGTCCCTTGCATTTCCCATGCAGCAGTGGCCGTCTGACCGACTTATTTCCAAACGGATTGAGACCCCTCTGTGCGCTCCGATGTGCAATAAAATGTTCTTTTTTACTCTGTAATGAATTTCTTTATTGGCCCTTTTGTGGGGCATGCGTTTTCGATTTAGTTGTGGCTGTTTGAAGACATGTTTGTACGTTTTATTTGGAATTGGATCGTAAAGAAATTAGATTTTTCTATTCAGGATCTTTCAAAGAGTTACATTCGTTGATTATTTTCTAGAATAGCCCTTATAATTTATAGACAACAACTAAAATGTTACAAACATAGGAAAATATAACCTTATGTTACAACAATTTTAATAATTCGCCACGCTGCATCTTAACAAGTCAATAACCCACTCTGATATCAAGTAGTGATTCCAGCAATCGATTTGTTCCCAGCACTCGCTTTTTGTAAGAACCGCGACGAATGTAACAGGCGGTTCGGGCGCAGTTTTCAAAATAACAATGCGTTCCCAAATGGTGTTTTGGGAATGTGATAGTAAGCTTCGATGTGGGATATTCAATGAGTATACTGGTGTGTTAGAAATAGAGAGAGATAGAAAATAATGCATTATTTTAATAGATAAAGTCTATCGAGATGCTTTTACTTAATTCACTTGTATGTATTTTAGTTTATTTCTACGAACCATCGGAATTAGTACAACAACAATCACCAATGGAGCGACACGAAACAAGAATTCCTTTTAACACAATAGAAAAATCTAATACTCCAGAATATTAAAACGAAAACTATGTAAACGTCGGGTGGCGTTTAATTTTAGAAAATGAAACGCACATTGTCGTAGAGGAGCGGATGACGTCATGTGCTCGTGACAGCTCAGCTTAGACGCAACTGGGACCGCATCCGCACTCCGCACGTCAATCAACAGGACGGGAGGGACAAATAAGAGGAATTGTATTGAAAGAGACGTTCTGCGGAATTATTAAAGGTTTTGCTTCAAAAATTGCTGATGGAATTTGTGCTTTGTGTCAAAGATATTAGGGTAGTAGAGTAGAAGTTTGGGTAAATATTCTACAGATTAGTAAAACAGAATCTGAAATTAGGTCACTATTTAAAAATTAAGTTCAAGTACTACAATGAAGCTACAGATCAAATTCATTATTGTCATGACAAACGATATCAAGATTCCAAACCAGAGACCTATAAAAAGCGACGACACGCTCCCGTCAACAATGTAACAAACTAAGCTCTCAAAGTAATTGTCTTTAGAAACACTATTCAATATCGATGTATCCAAAGATATCAAACAAGAATATCCAACAGACAATAGCACACAGAGTAATACAGATCGATCCGACGATACAATGACATAAGCCGAAAAGCTTTTTAGTACAGAAAAAAATGTTAATAGACTACCAGAACATTTATCTACTCGTAATGTATGTAGAGCCGTATTCAAAAAATACAGCAATAAGATAGCTAATTTATTTCGCTATTTATCTAGCCGAGTACCTTATTGACTAGACGTATCGTATAGAATTCGTACCGAAAGATATTCTACTTGGTTATTACAAAAGGAATATTCTATATTATGTGTACCTATAAGGGACTTTGTGTGTTTAGGGGAGGCTTAATCTGGGCTTAAAAACTGAGGTACATACTGTATACAATGTGCTATGTGAATTGGGGTTTTTTGGAAAACATAGTAGGCTTAATCTAGATAGTGCTGGTGCTGGTTTAGATGATGTTTTCCAGTTCAAGGTCATTGACCAGTATGACCAGGAGTTAGATTTAAAAGAACAGTTACATAACTACACGTTTGTTGCAAGTTTTACAGATTTTAGCTTCAATGATTTGAGCATATTATTATCGTAACCCTTTGAGTACCGTCATTACAGACACAATAAAAAACAATAGGTTGCGGTCACCGGTGTCCTCGCGGTGTTTGACAGTTTAAAGAGTACAATTTGTGAAACACACTAGAATTTTCCAACTGTTTTTGTTTTGTATGATTTATAAAATCTATCTTTTTATATTATCGAGACTAATCTAAAAGTACTACAAATATTTTTGATGACTCAGTAAAGAATTTTGATAACTTCTCCATAGTCCTGTCCAATTTAATGTCGGAATCATTACTTAATAATAATAAAACGGTGAATGATATCGGTTAGTGCGGTGTTTTCATCAAACTAATGGCGTGGTAACGGTTTTGTTAAACGTGTCTATTGTTCTATATATTTGTGTTTATGTTTGTTCGTCGCCAATTTGTTTAAGGGATCTCTTCTAATGTTTGCTTTTATTGCCACTAAATACTCTATAATAAAGGGGATGTCGTAACTTATGGCCTGTTGTTCGTTTTGCGGTTATTTCCCTTCGATTTTTTTAGATGCTTTTTGTAAATTTTGCTTTTTTGGTTTACAGTAGTACTGGTAAGTTATTTGTCTTGGTCGTGGTCATCCTGCGCTCGAATTTATATTTTAATGCGTTTATTTCACGTCTTCGTAAATATGATGGACCAAAATTTACAGTAGTTCTGATATTCATTGTTTTAATTATCTATAGACCTAAAGAAATCGTACTTATAACTAGAATACAAAAGACAGATGGCCGTTACGCAAATCGCAAACATCCAGACACTTATAATAAGATTCAGTACACAGCATCGGCCAGGTGGCAAGGAAAGAATACGTCCAAATTCTCCCATATTAAACCCTTGTACCTTTATACTATTATCTTATAGAAGGCAAAGTCTTTACTTTGTGTCCTTGTATGACAGGTGATGTTTAAGTGCAAAACTGATATTCATTAAACAGGTTATTGTGTACAGCTGTGTTATCTCAGTAAACTGTTCTATTTTTGTACGTAATTGAGCCGCTCGTTGCTATATTGTATTGGACATCTGACTGGAGTATACTTACGTGAAACTAGTTACTTACTGATGTTAGTACATTTATTCTAGTCAATTTTTTTATGGTGTAAGCCGGTAAACAAGCAGACGGATCACCTGATGGTAAGCAATCGGCGTTGCCCATAGACACCTGGAACATCAGAGGCGTACGTTACGTTACGGCCTTTTGGGGATTAGGAGTTTGAGGATCTTTGGGGATTTAGGAATTGGGGAGATTGGGAAGGGGAGGGTAATTGGGCCTCCGGTAACCTCACTCACACGACGAAACACAACGCAAGCGTTGCTTTCGCCGGTTTTCTGTGAGGCCGTGGTATCACTCCGGTCGAGCCGGCCTATTCGTGCCGGAGCAGGGCTCTTCCACACTTAAATCTTTAATATTGGTGAAGGGATTTTTGATTGAGCTATCGAATGCAAGAAACTGTATTTGTAGCAGTTGGGTATCGATTTAATGAGGTAAAAAATTGGGCATATAAAGAAATCAGTCATTTAGATTTTTAGTCTTTTTTCTAATCCACTTTCTTTTTCTTAAACAAGAAATCAGAATTGAAGAACGATTCTTTTATATTGTTTTGCTTACCTAATCAAAAGAAAGGTTATAAAAAGAAGTGTCGAAGAAATAACGGATAAAGGTAGTACGCATGAGTGAATGCTTCGTTTAGATTGTTTTATTATCAAACTACAACAAACAACTACAGATTTCTATTTGCCATTCATATTACGATCCATATTCTCCATAAACATAAGGTTCTAATCAAAATAATCTATATTTTGACCCTAAACATGG
Source organism: Spodoptera littoralis (assembly GCA_902850265.1). NCBI lineage: Eukaryota > Metazoa > Arthropoda > Insecta > Lepidoptera > Noctuidae > Spodoptera > Spodoptera littoralis. The sequence goes on along the minus strand of LR824535.2, from coordinate 2,116,906 downwards.
AATCTTCGTAAAAAAATGCTCCATATTTCGATATCTCATCAAAACACTATTTCCCCAACATTTTTATAGGCGATAGTACCTATAAGTAACAGATATTTATTGACCGCCTCCCATGGCGAGCGGTGGTATAAATTTTTATTGTTACTTTAATACTTCATATAATTATCATGGCAATCTGGTATCAATGTTTTTGAGGGCGGCATGCGGTCTATTATAAAGTTTTGTATTGATTGTGAATGTTGTATCTCGTCTTGTAAAAGAAAAAGAATGAGTACTAAAATGTCCTTTAATGTTCAATCAAGTTAAAAAAACGTCTTTATTAATGAGTAAAATAGTTCGTACTGTGACAAAAACATAAAGATTTTTTATATTTTTTCAAGGTAAAAGCATTTTAAATAAATAAATAAATAAATGTTTATTTGCCATAATTTGTACAGTAACAGTAGACATATAACATTAATCGTTACAACATCATATAAAAAGTGAGTACTTAAGAAGAAACTAGTTTGTTTTCTCTAGAAAAACTATAAAATTATTCTTTTTATCGTGAATGTAGGTCAACTTTCTTTTTAATGTAGTGTAATGCAATTAGTGCGGGGTGCAACACCCTTCCTCGCTGACAGATAATTACTAAGCATGACTAGGATGCCCTTAGTCATCAATTTCATGACATCATTTCGTTATCATTGTAAGGAACACAAGAGTGCTATAGGACATCTGCCAGATAACCTCTCCAGTTTCACTGGTGGATAGACTGACGAAATATTCTACATATTTTAAACGTTTCAAAACTTCTGACGTTTCAATTTTTTGACGTTTAAAGAGCCTAATTAAGGATTAATTGAAATAAATGCTTTGACTTTGACTTTGACTTTGGCTTTGACTTTCTTGTAAATTCTTGAAATGCTTTGAATTTGACAAAGAGAACTATAGGTTGCAAACTCCTTTTATTAGGATCGTTGCGTTAAATAATAAAATTCAAAATTAGAAATCCCAGATGTTCTTTTGTTTCTCACGCGTCCCGAGTCTTGCTAATAGAAATAATGACGTCACTAATTGAATACATCGCTACACGCATCGTTTGCCCAAACATTTTTTATCTTCAAGGGTTTGACATGACACGTGCTATGTTAGTTCAACTATATCCTTCTAACACAATCAAAACAACCCTTATGATCAAAGCAATAGAGTCGATAGTAAAAACCCTGATACATTAACCGTTTAGTAAGGAAATGACGCACAGACGTAGGTCGTTTTTTCGCATGATTGGGTTTTTTTAGGGTTAAACATTTGGCTATGAATGATTGATTTTGGGGATCCGAAGTTTGGGGTGCAGAATATTTGTTTAGTGAGCTTGCATGTATTACGGCATAAATAAATAACAATATGGCGTATAAAGTAAAATACATAAGCTTGGTTAACCGCTGCTTGATATAACAAGTCATTAAATTGGACAGTAATGGAATGAGTCAGGATTGATTGGGTCAATCTTTTTTCTTTCACACAAATATAGTACCGGTGTCCAATTTCCCGCTACACAAAACCTCAACTCAACGGGGTTTGCTTGATAGCTTGTTGATCGAGATCAAACAAATGCTAGTCTAAAAAAATGCACCGAATAACAGTAGACAGATCGTGACCTCAATCAACTCATACGCATACACAAGAACAAAATTAATTTAAGAACTGATTCCATTGTTCGACAGACAAATTGTAAAAGAAAAGATAGAGATCAAAACTGTTATAAAAAATTCTAGTTGTTCATATTTAGATCCGCAATTCATTTTGAATTGAGTGCCAATGATTTTGCCTGAAGGCTAAATAGACGATGGATTATACAGAGAGAAGCGTACAGAATTAAAAAGGCCTGTCAACAACTTTTTATATGTAGTTAGCCGTTGGTTTATTAGTAAACTCAATTTTATGGCAAGTTAAGTCCAGAATACAAATTAAGAGTCTGAGAACATTTTTAGTCGAGAATCGTTAAATTATGATGTAAGAACAATTTTCGTAACCTGATAATATAACACCGAATTTTGGAGACAGTTTGTTTTTCCTAGTACCTCCAAATAACTAAAAGTTCCTTTAAAACTTACTAAATCAATGACAAAAATAAATTTAAAATCTAATAGAACTACACATTGAAGGAACTTAAAAAACAAAATGATAACAGTAAATTACGTAGTAAATTATACAATATTCAAAGTCCATAAACAACTTCTTACTCCAATTTCAAATAACACAAAAGCAACCAATAAATAAATAAACATTGCTCCAATAAAAATGCCACAACATCGCCGCATACGCACACACGATCTAAACGAAGATGAGTACACACATAGTTAAATCAGAACATCCATTAGAACATGTAGCTGTTGTAACTTTAACGGATAATGAGCTGAATGTGCTATATTTTTAGATTCATTTTTGAATGAAGTTAGGCCTTGGTTGATACTACAAAAAAAAAACTAAGAACTAAGACAGTTGTCTTAGGATTGTTTTTGTTTTGTTCGTTTTTTTATATTATTCGTTGGTTCCATTATAACGGTTGCTTAGTATAATTTCTTGTGTAATAATTTACAAGTTGAGTAATACTTTTCACAACATTTCAAGTTCTTCTTCTCCGTTCCATTGCTACTTGGGGTTTTTTTAGAATAATTCTTCCTAATTTTTCACCTTCGTCAATTTTAATTTGATCTCAATGTAAAGTAATAAGATCATTTAAAAATGGTATTGTTAAAAACTACTTCTATCAGGCACTTTGTTTTCTTATAGTCTTGTTTGTGATTAGATTTTGTAAAGACTTCATCTTCTGCTTTCTCCCATGTAAGGTTGGTTACAAGAACCGGCCTCATTGTTGTAGTAAAACCGGTTGTTTTGATAACTTCCGGATGAGAAAGAAGTTCAGATATCTCTCCTGTTTTATTTTTAAAGTTGACTGTTTTATTCTATTTTGGTACTAAAGCCTGTATCACTATTTCTTTTGTTACATCCGAATCTCTTTTTTCTCCATTAACAAACTTTACTTTGTCTATTGAGCTAAAAATAGTTTCTATTGATACGGAGTTCCTAATACCGAATTGTCAGTTCGTGATTTTATTATTCCCGAAACCTTTGAGGTTATCTTATCAGTCAAAAGGTTGTAAGGTTAGGAAAACATGTGTCATACAAATATTATAAATGTTGAATCTTATTGCCCTGTTTACTTAGGTAACTTGTCTTTATTGAGGTAATTTCCAATGATCTTTATTATGATTTAAACATATTTTTTGACGTTTTGACGATTAATTTAGTAAATTATAAGAATATCATCATTCTTAAGTAGGTAGGATAGGTATCAGGGTATTTCAAGCTAGCTGACACGAATTTTAATGTCAAATTGTACCATTTCTAAGCTTGGTGAGGATATTTGATACACACTGTTTTTTTTTTACCAAAGCCAAAAGCTATTGTTATTTTATCGAAATTCATATTTGCTACCTTCTATCTTTTGGTACTTATTATAAGGAAATGTGTTAAAATATGTAATTTTACGGTTTTATGTATTTTATTCTCTACTCAAACCGAGCGCAAAACTCCGAAATTCCTATTCAGTAAACTATAATGAACTTTCCTTACACAGGTTGCTAGAACAACTCAAAATGGCATTCAAACCGTGTCAATGTGAATTTCGTGAGAACCTTTAAAGCCTTATACGACAACAAAGCCATTCAATATAAAGGTTACGGTAATGGATGTACACTAGTAAATAGACGGGTAGTAGTAGATGTTTCAACGTAGGTATTATGTTAACAGTCATTGCTATTAATCAAAAGAAAATTGTAGAATCACTGATGAAATTGATCTGATGACAAAAAAACAAGAAACTGATTGATGACCTTAACGGTGAAAAACATGTGTTTGATCCTCGTATGCGTGGATCCAAAAATTTTCTTGTTAGCCGACGGGCTTATGATCAGTAATCAAGGAAGCCGTTCGTATAAAGAAACACTGTCTTACTAAAACGTAAGTAATAAATACTGGGTAGGTCTAATAATCTAGCCAAATACTATTTCAGAGAAACCAATAAAATTATAAATAAAACGAGGCAAAGATTTATTCATAAAGATCGTTATGATAACAAAAGGATGGCCTAACGTTAGGAAGAAAGGAAATCGATTTGTATTTCTTTTCTCAGATAAAAACCATTGTAGGCTACCAAGTGATCTCTGGGGTCGGTTTGCTGATTCTAATGATCGTTTCCAAGATTTGATTTGTGAATTATTTATTCCTAGTAGTTTGATATACATGCTGATTTTGCACTTGAACATCATAAATTAAAGAATTGTTAATAATTATTTAGTCACGTACTACATTTGTGGACATATGATAATCAGCTTTCAAAAAAATACTGAACTGGTCAATCAGAAACTAAGCGATGACCAATTGAAGATCAGTCTTCAAAATTAATCAAGGCTGTCAATAAAAGTCGTAGCGTATATTAAACAATGTGAGTAAGACAATGTACTATTAAAGATAGACGGAGTTTCTATGTAAATAAACCACCAATAGTTAAAGACCAATGTTTTGTCGTGGTGGCCTGTAAGTTTAAGGCTCTCTTCTCATGCATGAGGATGCGGCTTCGAAACCTACCAACGGCAAGTACCAATGTACCAAAACTTTTTCCAAGTTATATATTCCTTCTAAGATTATCTAGACACCACTGACAAACGGTCAAGGAAAACATCGTGAGGAAACCGGGGCTTATAATTTCTAATTATAAGTTTGAAATCGCCAACCCGCATTGAGCAAGCGTGGTGATTAATGCTCAAATCTTCTCCGTGTGAGAAGAGGCTTTGCTCAGCATTGGGCATTCATAGGCTGTTGATGATGCATGTTTTTAGGTTTTTTTTTTTGATATAGATAGACAATCGTAAACCAAGGCATCAAACCTTACGACACAAAAAGCGAAAGCCACGTTGTGCTGCTGAATGTCATGAGCATTCAAACGTTTCAAAACTCGAATTTAAATACCTGTTCGAATTCCACAGGGTTATCAATTTCATATCGATTCGGTTTTACTGCCAAGGTCTGGGTTACGGAGTATATAATAGTTCCAATGGAAATTTGATCGTCTTTCTATTCGCTATCTAGTTCGTTTTATTGATAAGTAGTTGTACTTCCCAGTTCATTTATGTTATCCAATCCTTCATTGCATAATGTCAGGACGTCTATAGAATAGTTATTTGAATTCGTCGCATTCGTCTATTTGAACATTAATGGTATTGGAAGACTGGAAGACTATGTTCTGATAAAATATTTGTGCATGTAAAATTATTTCGTTTTCTCTATATGTTGAAATTGCATACAAACCATTAAGGTTCATGGTTGCATAGCAAAACAATGGAAGATTGATTGTTATCAGATGCAATTTATTCAATCTATTTTACACCACAATGAATATTATTGTGGTTTCCTATAAGGAACACACCGAGAATTCAAATAAGTTTTGTTTCTTGAGGTATTCTCATCTCTCTATCCACATTGTACATTATCCATTGTTTTCAAACTGCATCTTTAATTCCACCATTACTTTATTGTATGGGACTATCGTCTAGGATCTACATAATGTCTGTACTATTCAAATATTAACATACCGGCATTTTGCTTTGAGCCTTTTGTGTGACGTCATCCGAATGCCTTCCCTTACAGCAAAAAAGACTGGATATAAAAACACACATACAATTCGTTCGCTTATTGATATTGCTGCTCCAGCAATCATTAAGCCCAAATTGTCTCTGAGTAAAGCAATGTTTACTAAAAAGACAATCAATTCTTGGAAACAAAACAAATAACCGATTGATTTGAAATTCAAATTCATTTACAAATCATTTCAATCTAATAGACCGAATGAGTTCGACAAATTCAAACCTAGATCTGATGCAGAGACGTTAATAACTAGCAAAGCAGGAAATTAGAGCAAATAGACTATTGGCACAAAGGAAATGACACTACCCGTTCCTATTATGAAGAGAAAATTGTTTGTAATCGAATTGCTGACTGGAAATTTGTCAACTTCGTAGTATTCTGTTTCAAAATTCGAAGTACCAATTAATTCAAACACAGTCGAAACAATTTAGATTTGATTATAACAAAATTCGTAACAAAAATTTCGAAATTGAATTAGAACAGCCACCCCGAATAACTCACAGAAACAGAACAAAACTCCAAGTTTGTTTAATGAAAATAGATAAAATACTACGTACAGACGGAAAAGATATAAATTCTGGTGAATTTGCAACACAAATCGCACTGCAGTGTCTAGTGCAGAGCTTTTTGTGTGCGGGTTAAAAGAAACCAACTTATTAGCATATTCCATAGATTTCCACCCCCACACTGCGGTTGGTGGACATAATACATTACAATATAACAAAAGCAGTCTTCAAAGACAGCACATTACCGATTAAAACACAGTAACAAGCGATTTATCGTAGAAAATGTTTTATATCATTATGGTTGGACGCTGTGCGATGTTCTGTTGCGATTCCCACTGAGTCACTGAATGGTATCACTGTAACAGTTAACTAATAACACTTATTGGTACACTATAGCACTAATGTTATTCACGTTAGGTTGATTGTTAAGGTTTTGTGGTTTTTTGTTGTGTGTCTGTGGGGAGCGGGGACGCGACGCGCGTGCGTGCGCGGCAACAACGCGCACTCGACTGACTCAAAGTACCTACCCCTGGCTAGGGTTTTCGTCCCGGCCGGCGAACAGACGTTCCGTTATACGGGGTATATTGATTGGTGTAAAGGTTTCATAACAAGACTACTTTTGAGTTTTGTCCGTTCTCAGAATTACTTTATTATCGTGATTGTAATTTTATTTCTAGTGGTGACAATACTAAGGGATGCTAATGTTAAATGAAACAAGTAATTAAATTAAAATAATCACTTTTACGCATTCATTAAGTGTGAATTCTAAGTTTTAAGTATAACTTTATAATAAACTTTTGAATAGTGAAATAGTTTGCTTCATTATGTAGCTAACCTTTTGTTTCCTTAAAACAAAATAAGTTAATTCTATTTATCTGTTATGCAACAAAAATTTAGTAATTTTTGTTAAAACAATGATTGCTTCTGAGTTCCTCTGTTTCATTTAGCATTATCCATAATTATTTTCAAACAATTGACAACTAGAATTCCTGTTAATCTGACTACATTAACTTATTTTTAGATCACCCGCTATTTTTGGGAACACAAAACGTCAAATCGCCTCTCTTCTACGTGAAACGTAACGTGTATAAACAAGGGCAGAAATGTTGCTGTCTCTTTCCCACCATCATTTACAAAAGGTGACAGAGTGGTGCGTGTCCCTACCCTGCAACTACCCTTCTCAATACGTGTCACATGGCTAGCGTAACATGAACTCTATAGCGGAACGTTTTAGTTAGTTTTAAAGGTCTCTGTTTAATTGGTAGTATAGGGTTACGAATTTAGGGCTAACAAATTAGAAAGGGGAAGAAAAAATGTACCAATGTCAGGTTTATTGACATTTTGCAGGGCTATAATTAAGGTTTAGCGAGGGTCCGAGTTGTTATCGACACACCGTTAAATTTTAAAAGTCGGATTTTCTCAGCAATTAATTCTTTTAATTAGCTATCAAGGAAAATGTGTGCGTTAATGTGTTTTTAAGGAAATTACTTTTTTTGATGTCAATTAAAATGTTTTTCGTAAATAATTAATTTTATTTGTTTTGATTTTTTTCTGGTGGTGTTATTCTTTCATTGAACAGTTTATAGTAGGACATTTTTGGTATTATATGTAATTTAAATAATTTCTGCTTAACTCTAATAGGTATTTTTATATATGTGAATGTGACAGACACTTATATTTCCATTTTCAAATTTAACGTGATGAGACTGATAACTTTAAATATGCAAATATACGTTAAAATCAAAAGCAGTTTAAACATGACATTATAATAAACTCAAAAAAAATCGGTGCCTAAAAAAATAAAAGAAAAAACTTAATAGATTAAAAATAGAATCCTCTTTTTTTTAAACAAAACCATCTTCTATACAGTAGCGGCATCTATATTTAACCGTGTAACGCTCCCTAAACATAGTGAAAGTTTTTAAAAAAAAATTTAAAAAAAGTTTTTAAAAAAATAAAATAAAAAACTTAATAGATTAAAAATAGAATCCTCTTTTTTTAAACAAAACCATCTTCTAGACAGTAGCGGCATCTATATTTAACCGTGTAACGCTCACTAAACATAGTGAAAGTTACTGCACAACGTAGCCCAACTTAACACACAGCAACAGTCAGTGGTTTAACTTTATACTTAGTTACTTCTAAGTTGAATCGACAGATGTCACTGTTGAATATTTAAAGAAAATGGTACGATGGATGTGGTAATATATTTCGGGTAATAGTTTCATACAAGGGGTCCTTTCACAGAATGTCATATGCTTGGATCTTCTATGCCAGGCAAATAATTATTTATTATAGTGTACTGATCAATCCCTAAGTCAATCCACTAACTCCATTTAAGACCTTATTTCCGATATTTAGAGACTAATTTTGTGTAAAAAAATTTGGGATTTATATCAAATTAGAATTAAAGTAAGAAGTAGGTATATACAATAAAATATAGTAATGCATTTGTTTTGTCACTTCGATTCTCGGATGGAGCACTATATTATGAACCTTTTTCGGATTTTTGGTAATTTTTGTACTATCTCAAATTATCAAGATGGTGAATGCACGGTTTTATATTTTAGCTACGAACCACACAAAACAAAAGAAAAAAAAACAAAACAAAAAATATAATTTCAAATATTTATTTTTGAAACTTATCGTATAAAAGGGACGCTACACAATTGTTACCACATATCACTTATAATAATTAAGTCTATGTATGTATGTATAAAACACCTTATTTATTAATACAAAATTTCGCTAAAACTGACTGGTTTCCTTAGCATAGCAATTATTTTATTTATAATAATTATTATTTTCAAGAGAGTTTCCTCTCATTCACCCACCGACAATAATAAAGTACAAAATTGTAATATACTTTAATATTATTTTGTAAAAATATCACTCCCATCACACACGTAAATTGTAAATTAATCTCAACGATGTTACATAATATTTACAACATATAAGTAATACTTATATTAGTAATCACTGTTATAAGGGTACTTGATTTTTTGTAATCTTCCAGCAAAAAAAAAAAAAATAATCAACCAAGTTTAAAAAATAAGAAAAAGAATATCCAGTTCTATTTCTTGGATTTGTAAAAAGTACATATTTATCAATTGCTTGTACTTTGATAAACAAAAAATAAATTATTTTTTTATGTACAGCTATTGTTACTTATAACTAAATAAAGCTTAGTATTGGACGGAAGTACAGTAACTAATGCCTTTTAGGCTAGTCTTTTAGTATATAACATTTTGTGAGCAATTAATTTTCACGAAAAGAAGAAGAATTTTTATAATTAATTGAGCAACAACAGCCTCATTTCGATGTTTTTTTTTATAATTTCAAGACTTTTTACTTATAAGTTAACTTATTAATTATAAGTTCACTCATGAGGTAGTTTTAACATTAAACTGTTAACAAAAAATAAAAATAAAGAGCAAAGAAAAATATTTTACAAATTTTGTTGGTAAAATAGCTATCGAAACTTATTTACAAAAAGGAAGGTATTAAGTTTTTATAAATCAATTAGGACGCACCGTTTTACTTTTAAAATATACATAGCTCACATGAATAATTGTTTATACACTGGTTCTAACTGTACAATATTATTTTGTTCAGAGGTTTGAAAATACTAATAAGTCTTGTCTTAGAAACGAATGGAGCAGTAGTTTATTACGAGTACTTAGTTTTTGTCACGGTTTATATTTTTATGTTTAGTCGGCCGCCATGACGTCGAACGTGATGGTGGTTCAGATTGAAAGCTACACGTAACGCCTACTTAGAGAAGTTATACTTTCTCTAATCATCGACTTACTTTTTTTCTATAAGAAGGGTTCTATAAAAACTCAAGTATCTCCGACTCTCCAAACAAATTGATATAGGTATAAAAAGCATACAATGTTACCTAGCAACATGGTGTAGGCTATTGCACTTTTTCCTTATCTGTAACATCGTGTATCACGTGACCGTTCGTGTAACCATTTTGCAAATGACCATTTAGTTTCACTCGTCCATTGGCTTCATGATTTAGAAAACCATTCAGGTCTCCGTTTTTAAGGTGTCCATTTAAGTCACCGTTTTTGATGTGTCCATTAAGTTCATTTTTGAGGTGTCCGTTCAGATCCCCATTTCTTAATGTCGTGTGTAGGTCACCATTTCTGATGTGTCCATTGAGACCTCCGTTTTGAATATGTCCATTGAGACCATTTTTGAGATGTCCATTGGTCTCAGTTTTGATCATACCATTTGGTAGGAGAGTCTCGTCGTTGTTATTATTGTTGATGGCTACAGCGGTAGGTTTCTGTCTCGGTTTTTCTTTCTTGTATGCTTGCATGTAGAAGTTCATGAAAAGAACTATGAAGATGGTCGAGTGTAAGATTAAACCTCCGGCGATGAATCTGGAATCAAGTAAATACATTTAATAGCAGAAACAAAAGTACATGATCGAAATGAAAATTATCTTGTTTAGGATCCTTGTCTTATTCGTTTTAAATGTCGTCTTTAATCATTTTAAAGTCAATAACTACCTTTTGAGCAATCAGATAAAAACTTAAATTTTGTGAGATGTCATATTATTACTATTTATAGATTTTTCGGTTCTTTAGGAATAAATAAGTACTTTTAAAACCAGGCAGACACCGAACCTTCGTTTGCCACCATTTTCATCACAACTGTTATACTTATAGTATTTCTTCAGACAAATCTACGATTTACATTTCATTTTGCAACCATCGATGTTGCGTGCAAAGGGGAGCGTGATCTAAACGCGAGTGCATTTCCAAATGCATTTCGTGCAAACTGCCTCGGAAGAACAGAAGCGAAGAAAAAATCAATTCTTGCATCAAAATCGTGCTTTGATGACTAAATCAGAATTCATGGAGATGAAATAGATATGACTACATAGTTTCTGCTCATTGCGCATGATTCCATGTTGCGTAGTTTGATGCTAACATTAGGTACTGGTAGGGTTTTGCCTAGCTTGGGCAATTCCTGTCCTTTTGTTTTGAGTGTTGCAAGATGCTTCTACATTAGTCCTATATCTTCCTTTTGGCTACAATTTTATCTATTTCAAATTGTAGTCTTGAGAGTTCTTTACCACGTGTATAAGTTTATAAATAATCTTCCAACTGGATTTCGTCTAAGTTTAGTTTGCAATCAACCTCTTTTATAGATAAGTTACTTACTTAGGATAACCACAGTCGTAAACCAAAGCGCTGATTGAATGGAAGAGCACCATGAAGAATTGGACCTGTAAATTAGAAAAAAATGTGTTTTGAGTATTCATTTATTTAATAACTTGTTGGAGTTAAGAATTGGAAATTATTGGCCTCGACCTGGCCCGGTTTCATACGGGTGCAATATGCATGTATTATACATATAAACCGTCCTTAAGAATCACTCTATCTTTAAAAAAAAAACGCATCAAAATCCATTGCGTAGTTTTAAAGATCTAAGCATACATAGGGACAGACAGAAGGCGGATAGCGACTTTGTTTTATACTATGTAGTGATAGATAATTATATTTAAAACTGCTGAAACGAAAAACAACGACGTTTTTATTTTTAAAACATTAATAAGAGAATCTAATCGCCCTAAATTTAGAGAAACCTAATGATTTAGTGGCTTCGTCACGCTCGTGCCCTTTTTGGATAAGCAGCAATGGAGATAGAACGCGTTATGTTAATACCCTTATTAAGATTCGGATATTATACACATGTAGATTTAATTTGTTATAAAAAGATGAACATACGATTGTCTTGTAAAGAAAAGAGTTCCGTACAAGAAATATTATTTTAATTGTTTTAAAAAATCAGTATACTTAGAATATGCAACACAATACTTTTGTCGACAAACCTCACATGTGTAATCAGTTTCAAAATTGTAATTGTAATTTTCTTGGACATAAAGTTATTTTCCTAATATTAAAACATTTTTATATAATTTTATACCAAATTTATTAGATTCTTGTTTAACAAATTATGAATAGAATAGAATAATTTATTTGCATTGAATGTAGGCACATAATATAAGGTCTTACAAAGGTATATCGTTCCTGGTACATTCTACCATATGGCATCCAAAAATTTTTTTAAATCTTTTAAGCTATGAACATAGTGGACTATAATACTTTTTAAGTTATCTAGAAAACTATTGTAATTATTAATGGATAACGTAAACCTAATAATATTTGAAAATTTATAACATAAAATATAGCTAAAACAACTTACAGCAAATCAGTCTATATGTTATCCAATAAAATATCTGACACAGATTAGTAACAATTTTGTATTAACAAAGATGAAGATACACTCTTGTAGATAAACAATTATGTTTGTCTGTATGTTTCAATAAAGGGTTCCTATTGGGATTGTTGGGTCCCTAAAAAGTGGAGAAAGTTCTCGAACTTTCCCTTGTGAATGTGTTTCATGATTCATGAGTCGTTTCGGTTACTTTCATATAGGTAGGTAAAGGGTTTTCCAAGAACTTGATAATTCCAAATATTTTTTTCGTTTGCAACTGTAATTTGATTTTAATGAAGAAATTGGAATCATCGAAGATGTTGTTTTTTTTTAATTTCATTGTAAATTGTACGATTGTTAATGTATGAAATTACTTTTGTAATTGTGTAACGTTAAGTTGGTGTATTTTTGTCATAAATTTTTATCAAATGTCGTTGTTTGATACAACAATATAACATTAACCTTATGACGCAGCTATAATAAGGGCTATTTTTGCAATTTAAGGAATAATTGTACTGTAATAGTTATATATTGACTAAAAACAATTGCAATTGCGAACTTTATGATGTAAGATTTAAAGGTCTTTTAAAGTCACCTTCGTGAAAAATGTAGGAAAAGATTACATTTAATTATAGATAACAATTTGTGAATAAAGTTTGTTGATACCAAATGTAATGGTTCGATGTTTGTCAGCTGTGAGCACGCGATTTCCTCATTAGCATGTTTTTGTAGTACTATAAGGAACAACGTAAATAAGCATTTTTATATAAGTTTTGGGAAAATCTGTATTACTTAAACGGTGCGTCACACTTAAAATTTGGAAAACCGTAAAATGATGTTATATTTTACATTCTGAATGATATCAGACCACCACAGATGGGGCCCAACAGGGCTGATGCCGGGTACGGAGCCCGGACGACTTAACAGGTTGCTGGGACGCCGTCTCGAAGTGCAGGAGTAGGATCGAGGGTCAACAAGAGTCGGACACTTGCCTGGTTTCTGAATTTACGTTCGCTCTGTGACAGTGTTTTTATGTATGTGTGCTATGTAACAGTAACAGGCTTCCTATTAGATGGAACTAAATTCTATAAGAATTGTGCCTTCTAACTACTATTTATCTAGATTAAAATATTGTATTTCAAAGCATCCTTACTTACAAGAGTTCTCTACATTCATATACTATGAATAAACTTTAGTAATGTATTATTTTAATTCAGCGAAGTACGATTTAGCTTCTCAAAACCTATTTAAACTGCAACTCAAGATGGCTGACACTCCTGACAGCTAAGGTACTTGCGTTAATTTAAGTGTAGAACATTTTATAGAACGTGTGTTTGCTAACGGAGAAAGGATACGGCGTTCCGCTGGTCCGTGTTGTAACTGTGGCTAAATGTTGCCCCCGCACGCTTGGGTAGGACTGCGTGGAATATTTTGCTATAGGTACTCGTTTACTGATTTGTTTTTGTTAAGGATTTACTTATTAAGGATGGTTTTGGTTTACGTATTTAAAATTGGAATTTATGCCTTGACTGCGTCGTTGGCCGCGTGGTTGCAAGTGGGACTGTCGGGCAAGGGGTCTCGGGTTCAATTTTCGGGTGAGTAAAGTATTACTGGGTTTTTAAAAAAAATCTCAGTAGTAGCACGGAGTCTGGAATTGTGCCCGGTATAATGACAATAGGCTCACCCCCTATTACATGCCTCATAACATTAATACTGAAAAGTGTGTGTTAAATTGTACAGTGGCATTAAGCGCCGTAATGTGCACCTCCTCCACCTTCAGGGATAAAAGGCGTAATGTTATGTATATTTTTTTCTATCTTTAAATAAGACTTCCAAGTTTGTAACTTTCCAATTTTGTTTAAAAAAAACATGTGTTTCTATTGTCGTTGTGAGAGAAGACTGCCAAAAAGTAATAAATAAAAATAAAAATTAAATTCAGGTTAACTGATTTTACCAGTAAAAAAATGGTCCCGAAATAAAAAATACGTAGGTTGAAGTACACATTGAAATTAGCATTTATTAAGCACTTGAAGTAAAATATGTAAATAAATATAGTTCAAATAAATAAGTTTCAAAACTACGCAGTATGCCAGTGTCGTGCGTGGTATATCCTATCGTTTGCGCAAACGCGGCTCGGACGATAGGAATGCTGCAAGGCGCGGTGCGATCCTTATTGGTGGTTCCACGTTAGCCGCGGAAGTATTTGCGGTAAAACATAGTACAATGTTATAGATCTTAAAGAGCTGGTTTTTGCTTTAGTATAATTATTTGGCGAAATATTGTTTAGGTACGTCGTCACACGAGGTATATTTGACAAGATTAAGAAAAATCTTTTTCCTTTTATTGTTTAAACACCATAGCTTTCTTTCTTTCCAGATTAATGTATTGAATTTCTTCAATTCTTCTTCTTTTTTAAAAACGTTGCCCCACACTCGGATTTGTTCCTATGTGTTTACAAATATATAAGTTCACATACACATGACACCCAGACCCGAAACAACAATTTATGGATCACTCAAAGAGTTTCTTCGTGCGGGAATCGACGCGACGCGTTGCGCTGCAGCCGGTTGCCAAGTCACCGCATCTACCGTACCGTCAGAACTCCAGGTAGAAAGGAAAAGTACAAGGTGGTAACCGAATCATTTTTGTTAAAAATGCTAGCTACCTAGTTACCTATCTAAATTAACTACTAACACTTGCGAATATGTAAATCCGTTTAATAACAACGCAACTTTAATAAGTAATGGCAGTATATGCCTTATGTACCTAATAATTAGGTAGATTTTAATAGTTCGATAAAAAATAAATGACTACATTCACCATTGAGTTACTTATGTATATATGAATAAGGTAAGGTAACAATGCTATGGTTATTTAAATGTGCATTTGCTGTTTATAATTGCTATAAAATGCAATTCATATGTGGAATAATTTCTAGTAATTAGCTATTTTACTGTTTTGCAAATCGTTTTGCTAGCAATAAATGAATGAGTTTCTTGTTGAATACAAATAAAGATAACTTTATTCGTTTCGTGATTGTTGGCTGGTAAATATGTAGTTTCAGATTATATTAGGATAACATTGCCGAAAATATCGCATTCTATTATTGCGAGGTTCATCTTGATTAGAAATATTGAATCTACTGTTTTAAGGAGTCATTAGAACATTTTTAGGACTATAAATTATATTATTTACAACTACTTCTTGTCGTACAAAATTCTTAAGTATTTTTTATTTTAGCAAGTTTTGTAATTAGTATAATACGTCAAGCGTGTCTTTGCATTGTTCTCACATATACGTACAGTATTGGAATATGTATCAGAGACATTGTAGAACATACTTTTTTAAAAAGAGTAACGAAATGAGTTTCTTGCTCGTTCTTCTCCATTCGAATCTACATTTTGGAATGAGCACCTAGCTTCACCTAGCTTCACTGACGGACTGACTGACAGATTGTTATTTATTTTGTATTTTTTTTTGACGTTTCAAAAGTACCAAATTATGGTTTAATTGAAATAAATGCTATGACTTTGACTTTGATAATTTCATGGAATATGTCTTACATTTACTTACACCGCAACGGAGTATTTTTAAGTGACTCAAAAAAGAGGTTCTTTGTTTGACCTCATTATCTTATGATTGGCTGACCAGATTTTAATGCGGTTTTCACAAAAGTGTTTGTTACACTCAGGAGAAGGTTTCAATATACACTTCAAAAAAGGGGAGGTTGAAGTGGGTTATTTTTAAGTGTAGTTTATAAAGCAATTATTACGTCAAGATTTCTATGTCTTGACTTTTGACATGAGGGTTGGAGAGCTTGTTTTGGCGCAAAGCCAGCATTAAAGAATCCCTATACGTTGATTTACTAAATGAAACGGTTAATTGTGAAATGTTTTAAGAGAGCCAGTGTAATGTTCGTGCCAGTAATTGTTGAGGTAACAGCTAAGTAGACCGTGCGGGGACTTATCTAGATAACTAAGTGTAGGTTTGATGCCAGGTTCCATACTAGTTTAGGTGAAATGTTGTAAGATGTTTGGAAAAACTGTTTGTTAAATGGAAAACTGTAATTTATATGTAGGTAGCGCTAACGAGAATTATTAGATTCTGTATAAAAACTGTCTTGTTCTTTGGGAAACTATAATCTCTGCTACAAATTATATTCATCAGTTCATTCAATTAGTGTCGCCTACCAGTAAGACTGTTTTATTGAGGAAAAGTACTTTTGGGATGGCGCCGGATATTTTTAACCACATTCCTAGTTCAATAAAAAAAGAACCAATGACAATTTTTAAAAAAGAAACTTGCATCACTCTTCTTAAACATGTGTTGTTACTCTGTGTCTGATTATTTAGCTGGTAATTGTAACTAGGTGTGATGATGAACCTGCATCAATATTTGCATGCCAAAATAGAAGAATGTACAAGGATACTTCATTAGTGTTTTAATATCACCTCATTGTATATTTATTTACTTACTTACTTACATTTACCATTACAGGATGACCCAATGCGATAAAGGCGAACTATTTAATCCTAACTTATTACTTATAACTAATTACAAACAAAGCATTCCTTGTGAATTCACTCAGAGAACAGTAAAGTAATCCGTCTCACTCGCTATGAGGTTGAGCGTGCGGAGCGTACGCGTCAGCGGTGCCTCCTTCAGAAGGTTAGTCCGAAAACGCATAAATACATGCATTCTGAGCAAATAAATAATTATTCTATTCTACTCATTATAACGAAAAAAGTCATGACGAGAAATCATGAACTAGGATCAAA
This sequence comes from Spodoptera littoralis, assembly GCA_902850265.1. Lineage (NCBI taxonomy): Eukaryota > Metazoa > Arthropoda > Insecta > Lepidoptera > Noctuidae > Spodoptera > Spodoptera littoralis. The sequence continues at coordinate 2,099,697 of LR824535.2, read as the reverse complement.
TCTTTCGCTTCATGCTCTGTGGTAATACTAAACTATCTCCATGTAAAATTATTTTTAAGTAAATTAGTCTACATTGGTACTTACTAGTTGCAGGGTAGTGAGGTGCTTCTTCCACCACAGGTATTTCTGGTACTGAGGTCCCATCGCGGCCAACATGTAGTAGCTGTACATGATCACGTGCACCAGGTTGTTCACGATGTTCGAGAATGTTCCATGACCACCTAGAATATGATGAGAAGGGGTATCAGTTTAACTGTATACTGTAGATAATAAATAAGGGACACCACGTGTCTTCTGGAAAACACCAACAGCGAAAGTGTAATATTGTAACACTACATACGTAGGATTGATTCCAGATTGATTGAATCCCAGGATTGATCCAAATCAAACCAAGTGTCCTCAAGAATTTCCAATACGAAAGGGCACTGAGTAAAATAAGTGCCCTTCTGTTTTCTGGCGGCAGTCAATAATAATATAAGAACTAGTCGCAAGTGCGACTGCCGGACGAGCGGTCTCGGGTTCGATTTCCGGGTTGGTCAAAGTATTACTGGGTTTTTAAAAAAATCTCAGTAGGTAGTAGCAAGGAGTCTGGAAATGTGCCCGGTATATGGCAATAGGTTCTCCCCTTATTACATGGGACTCATAACATAAGTAGTGAAAAGTGGGTGTTACATTGTACGGTTGCATAATGTGCACCTCTGCCTACCCCTTCGAAAATAAAAGACGTAATGTTATGTTATGTTAACTAGTTTGAGATAATTAACGATATCTGCCAACTAGTTCTTGGTGAAAACGTCTGTACAATAATTATATCCATAGTAAAAGCAAAAAAGTTATTATACCATAAATACATGAATTTATTACAAAAAAAAAGCATAGGGTAAACTCATCTAACTTCTTGACAAAAGCATTTGAGTAATAAAATACCAATAAATTATTAATTAATTTAATTCAGTCTCCGCATGAGTTTTAATCAGTCTTTTATGAGGAATATTAGCACAAATAATCAGATTTTTTTCTAGAAACCTAAGAGTTCTACCAAATTTACTAAACCGAATTATTAGGCGAGTCACAGAATTAGATGAGTTCACTATAATCAGAATCCCAATAAACACAGTCGCGTGTAAAACAGTAGTACATTATAGCGAAAACGATCATGAATCATTAACATTGCTCTTGCTTATTGTAAAGAGATATAATCGGACTTTACGATGTCTTTTCCTGTAACCTTTGTGAAGGAGATATTGAATAATACCCATTGATGGAGACGTTGTTGAAATTACAACACTTGAAATTACTGTGTTTTATAATGGTCATATTTTGCAATGCAACTTTTATAAGATTTTTTTTTGAAGAATGAGTAAGACTGAAGACTGCATCTTATGGTGTATAGTTGGTAAGTGTAGTTATTGCTGAGATTTTTTTATAATACTGAAAAAACTTTGCCTGGTCGTGGCATTGAATACAGAAAAAATGGTAAAATCAAATAAAGAAATTTCGGGTTCGATTCACGGGTAGGGCAAAGTACTACTAGGATTTAAAAAAATTCTCAGTAGTAGCACGGAGTCTGGAACTGTGCCCGATATATGGCCATAGGCTCACCCCTATTACATGGGACTCACAACATAAATAGTGAAAAGTGGGTGTTACATTGTACAGTGGTATAATGTGCACCTCTGTTTACGCATTCGAGGATAAAAGGCGTGATGTTATGTTATGGTATCAAATAAAGAATGTTAGTTGAATGAAAAACGATATTCGAAAGTTTATAATTAAAACAATCGTTGATCAGTCACTTATTTTGGAACTAATCAATTGTTGGTACAACACTAATGATATCGATTTGTTAAAACCAACAAAGTATAAGTTATAAGTGAAACCTCTCTATGAATGACAGCAAAATCCATCAAATACTAACTTCTACTGTTATCAATTTGGTTCCGTATGTTCCACTTACATTTGACCTTGATTTATTTCCCACTTCACTGAGCCTAAGATGTTTTCACTTTTCTTTGGTAATGGAGTTTAGAATTCTCGACGATTTGTGATTTTTTACCAATGACCCTAGTATGTAGTTTTATCGGGAGATATAGAGAATAGTAGATTTTATTATACTAATAATGCATAGCTGACTGCCTTGCTGGCCGAGTGGTCGCAAGTGCGACTGCCCAACAAGGGGTCTCGGGGTCGATTCCCGGGTCGGGCAAAGTTTTACTGGGTTTTAAAAAAATTGACAGTAGTAGCACGGAGTCTGGAATTGTGCCCGGTATATGGCAATAGGCTCACCCCCTATTACATGGGACTCATAACATAAATAGTGAAAAGTGGGTATTACATTGCATATTAGCATAATGTGCACCTCCGCCTACCCCTTCGGGGATAAAAGGCGTGATGTTATGCATAGCTTAAAGCAAGTCCTTATTTGTATACATATAATGGCCGCTGGTCTATGCATTCAAGGTTTTCTAAGCTAAGTAAAACTTAAAATCATTTCTTGGGACCCCACTAGACACTACTGACTCTCGAAATTAGAATCTCAAGAACCACATCTAGGACTACAATTCTAATAAAGTAGTTGATGCGGACGAATTTTTCGATGCTTTGTGTAAATAGATGTTTTTAGTTTTCTTTTATTTAATTTCTATCTTAAGTTGTATATATTTAGTAATAGTTAGTTTTATTTTATTTAACTTTGTATATTAATAAAATTGCATCTTGTCACGATTCTAATAGAATAACTTACCAGCAATGAACTTGACAAGCAGCCACGCTTCGAAGGGGGTCAGCGAGTGGTGGTAGAGATGCAGCCACGTGATCTGACTCTTCTTCTTACGGAGCACGAAGAACACCGTATCTGCAAACTCCGACAGCTTCGAGAAGTAGTACACCCAGCAGAGATGTAACATCTGTAGAATGAAAGAAAACATCTTTAGATATAAGACAAATAATTAAAATCGATGCATTTAAGGGTCACTTTGACGCCATACCTATTGATGTTGCTATTATTATTATATAACTATATTTAATTGTGGGAAGCCATGCTTCGGCACGAATGGACCGGCTCGACCGCAGTGATATCACGGCCTCACAGAAGACCGACGTGAAACAACGCTTGAGTTGTGTTTCGTCGTGTGATTTAGGTTACCGGAGACCAAATTACCCCTGCCCACCTTTCCCAATCCCTGAATACCCAACAATCCTCAAATTCCTATTCCCAAAAGGCCGGTAACGCACTTGCAATGTCTCTGGTGCTCCAGGTGTCAATGGGCGATGCCGATTGCTTACCATCAGGTGATCCGCATGCTAGTGTATCGGTTTATACCATAAAAAAATTACAAGTCCAAGAACATTATTATAGCATGTATGTAAACAAACGAATTATCTCTAGCGCATAACAAATAGTTGCAATTGTAGCTACATGAAAACCTTAGTAAATAAATTGGACACTTTACACGTCTTTTTTTATTAATAAAAACTTGAATGAAAGTAGTATATTTTTTTGTTTCACAAACTGTAACAAAACTCTCTCATCCCACCAGGCACCACCATACCGACGTAAGGTATCTTAAATTCATAATTATGAGCCTTTTATGGAGCTGATAATTCGAAGGTATGCGTTTAAACCGGAATTTCCCGTTCGTTGATTGCTTTTCTCATAATCTGAGCTTTCTTTTTATTATTACGATATGTTACGTGTACTTATTTGTGCTTTTTACATTGCGACTCCATCTTTGTTTTGTAATTTAGATGTGAATTTGTAAAAAGTCTTAAAAAAACTAAATAGGTATACTTATTAAACATTTACAAAATAATTCTGAAACTAGCCAAATAAGTAGGTACTAAATTAGTGTAGTGGTAGTATAAAATTGCTAAATTATTTAAGCACACTCTAATAATGAATTCCACTCACTCTCAGTCAATCAAAAGAAGAAGTCACTGTGCTTCTTTAAACATTATTAGGTTCTAATTAAATTAGAAGCTAAAAATACCTTTTCAAATGCAATTTTATTCTAAGAAGTAAAAATATGTTCATTAAAATAATACGGCTTTCTTCAAACCACCAAAACACCATACCGTACATAAAACGTACGAAGCGCCAACTTATACCATCGCACTTGACCGTTCAAGTGAACTTGTTTGCTACAGCTGTGCAAGTGAACTTGCTTCCTACAACGAGCCAGTGAAAGCCGAGTCAGCTGATATTACATCACTACAGTATGAAAGTGAAACTGACATTGCGTCTTGTGACTTGAGCCCGTTTTTTATAAGCTTTTATTGATGACAAAATTATTGTGTTAAAATGTACGTGTTTTAAAATTTGTACGACATTCTTGTGGGTAATTTTTGTGCGTGGATTTTTTGTGAAAGGGATTTTTGGAGGATTTTGACTTTGTATGAATTATTATTGTTTCATATTTGAGTGTAAGCTTTTTATTTTTTGAGAAAGAGTCATTTTGCATTGTGTTATTGTGTTTTTTTTTGGTTTTATGGTTGTTTTACGAGCAGAAATTCTCCAAGCTTGAGACATATTATGTACCTATATTGCAAATTTGACGTACTCAGTTTTTTTTTTTTTTGTAAAACGTTGCCCCACTTTAGGATTTTCTACTATGTCGTGGGTGCGTTTACAAACATACAAGTTCACATACACAATGACACCCAGACCCGAAACAACAATTTGTGGATCACACAAAGTGTTGTTCCGTGCGGGAATCGAACCCGCGACACGTTGCACGGCAGCCGGTTGCCCAGCCACCGCACCAACCGTGCAGTCAAAAAGTTTGTCTCCTGGTTTGAAAAAAGAAAGTTAAGGTTTTATTTTTAGTATTTACAATCAAAATCAAGTCTAACATAGAGTTCAATATTGAATGTTACATTCCCTTTAGATACATAAATTATTTATTTTACGATATTATCAAACTAAAATGTATACAATATCTGTTAAACATAGTAAAATATTCAAAATTACTAGTAGAATATTATTTAATATCCATTACTCATGTTAAGCATTAAACCTCAGACCTCAATATTTCTTCGCAATAGGTTACTTGAATACACGAACACAATTTGCGTACATTTTGTATTAAACAAAGGTATTATAAGGTAATCAAGTTTCCTAATATAAACGTCACGACTTTTCCTCCCTAACTAGGTAAGCAGGGATGCACAATTGTACATATACGATGTAACATCCATCGTTTACCTGTTGAGGTTGTAGTTCTCATATGATATCGGGAGAGTCGTAACTTATCATATTATACTGGGCTCTGTGCTATAACTGAGTCTTCTGTTTTTTTGGCAAATCTTATTGAAAAGTGGAAAATGTCCTGAAATCTCTTGGAATCCCACCAGCGACTGGCCTTGCATGGCAGTCGTACTTACGACTAATAAAAAAACTAAATAAATCTCACAATCTATGTCTGAGTCGAAGCTGGTACTGATGCAGTATTAAACCCTCAAATATAAAGGTTTAAAATCACCTGCTACTTTCATCTCTGCACTGTTTAAAGATTGACTGAGAGACAATGCCTAAGGCATTAAGTCAACCTGTACACACTTGTTGTACCTATTAAGTTGAAATAAATAAATAAAATAAACCAACAGGCAAAGATAAGTCTCAATTTCTATGAAACAAAGATCTCAAAATGCAATGTTTCCTAACAAATAAGTGCTAAAATAACAGATCAGAATAAGGAAAATGTTTTTGTTTCATGTCGTTATCTCACGGAAGGATGCTGCCTATAAAAACTAAATACGAAGATAATCTGTTGAGGTGACGTAAGGAAACGTAAGAAAATTAAACATTAGATAAAGCGTTTCCGTTTAGCTTGATAATGTTCTAAGAAAAATTGTTTTTAGTTATATGGCCATGGGTTCAATATTGACATTTTAAATTGTATCTAATATTCTTATTATTACATAAGTCAAAGTCAAAGTCAAAAACATTTATTCCAATTAGACCAGGAAGGCACTTTTGAACGTCGGCAATAGAAATTTAAAAGTGTAGCTATTTGCTCATTCCAAGGTGTAGATTCTTATGGAGAAGAACGAGCAAGAAACTCCATAGGTTACTCTTTAATATCATATATAATTCCATATTCCAATTCAATACGCAAGGTGGACAGACGACCTGATTAAGGTTGCAGGGAGCCCCTGGATGCAGGTCGCTGCAAACCAGCTTATCTGGAAGTCATTTGGGAAAGCCTATGTTCAGTAGTAGACGTCCTATGATTGATATGATGGTGAAGCTTATTAGGTGCTGTAAAAGTTTCCCAAACTTAACATTTTTCATTAACATTTTTTTTAAGGGTGGAAAATCATCGAATTACTGATCCCGCTTGAATGAATGTCTAACTGCCCGTATTCAGAGACATTTATTGATTACTTAAACTATTCCTTAGAAACGATTTTGTTCCGAAAACAATTGCTAAGGACTGGGTTATGTAGCCATTAAATGACTCTGAGTACGGCGGTAAGAAATTTACTTGCTATAAGTACCTCTAAGTTTGTAAAATACTATGAAGATGAAAACTAAATCAACAGGTAAGTGTCCCATAGCCGGATAAATGTCACTTCTGATACACAGTTGGAATGACAAGATTGATTAACATTCATTGACGGATTCAGGGATTACGGAGATTGGGGAAGAGGAGTAATTAATTCGTAAGTCGCTCTCCCGCACTTAACTTTGTTAATTTTTTAGTAATAAAACATCATCGTGAAATATTAGTATTAGATACCACCCTATATTGTGAAACTGATTAAAACCCTATATATCTACTGTTTCAGGGAAAAACACGCATGACGTCAGTCTTACGTAATATTACTTGAATGCCTGATGTACTGTGTCATTGCTATGTAGTATACATAGCTATATACATACATAGTGTTGTAGACACGAAAGATTTCGGATGTAACTCACATAGCGGAAATATCTTTTAAGCCTAAATACATAAACTATGTAAATAATGGTTTTAGCTATCTACTATTAATACTTCAAAAAGGAGATTGCAAAAAACATGCTAATGTCCAAGTACTCAAACGCCTCTCAATATTAAGTCGAACTTAACCGCTTGAATGCGATGAGAATGAGACAAAATAGAAAATACATTGTGTCTCGCGTGGATCCACGTTTAGACAAACGATGGGTTAAGTATAGTTTTCTGTCACTACAGTTATTTTGTAAAATGACAGAGATGGCACGATATTTGAGTACAATTTAAAATCGTGTATCCTTTCAGTATTCAGCGAAGTCTAGCCTACACGAAAATCAGAATGCCGTTTCATTCTCGACTTGTACTGAAGTTGATTGTATTAGATGACTGGCAAATATTTATCACTGTCATGATTATTCTCACAAACTTTTTGTTTGTGCGGTCATTGCGCCAGTAGGATGAGCACAACATTTTTCATTCATAAATCTAAACTAACTAATCTAACTAACTCTAACTCATACAAGCTATTATTATGTGCATGGCACAATAAATCAATGTATTTGTATAGTTTTATTAATAGAAAAAACTAAAAGGTTGAAGCAAGCACATCACACATTTCTAACAAATGCAAGTCCTGTAAAGCAGGATTATCAGTGAATTCAAAGGATTTTAAGTGTCAGAGAGCCATGCTTCGGCATGAATGGGCCGGTTTGACCGGAGTGATACCACGGCCTTACAGAAAACCGACGTGAAACAACACTTTTGCGTTGTGTTTCGTCGTGTGAGTGAGGTTACCGGAAGCCCAATTACCTCCCCAATCTCCCTAATCTCCGAATCTCAACAATCCTCAAATTCATTACCCATAATGCCTCCGATGTTCCAGGTGTCCATGGGCTTATCCCATAAAAATAACAAATACAAAAGTGGGAATCGAACGTCTCAATAATACTTTATCCAATGCAACTTGACTACATTAATGTATTAGTTATTTTCACGTCTACACGAAAATCTTGAAATCAGTTTTCGAGATTCCATATTTTTGCGATTACGTCATTTCTTCATACGATGAGCGATATTTAAAAAAACTCTTTAGTAAAGATACTGATATAAATTTTTAATTAATTGGACGTCGTTCAGGATTTATCAAAGAAGTGTGATTTATAAAACTACTGCGTCAAAGTTCGCGAAGCATAAGTATGATTTTTCACAATTGCGTTGTTGTTCTAATGAAATAAAGTCATTGGTATTCTGTGCTATGAATAGTGCTCAACAAGCATCCCTGAGTTTTTTATCACGTCACCAATGTGTTACATGATAAAAAATGGCAGAATGCTACCCTTTACAAAATTCATAATTTTTTATGTATTAAGCCGGTAAACGAGCAGACAGATCACCTGATAATAAGTAATCGGCGTCGCCTATAGACAGCCGAAACACCAGAAGTGTTACAAGTGCGTTACCGGCCTTTTGGGGATTAGGAATTTAAGGATTATTGGAGAATCGGGGATTGGAGAGATTGGAGAGGGGAGTAATTGGGCCTCATGTTCCAAATTATTATTTTTTTGAGGTTCTATGGTAATATTTCTCTTCTACAATAAAATTATAAAAAAGTAAGATAACAATTACATTCATTAACACACCTTTAGTTAACGCAAAACAAAAGTATTCCAAGAATTAGCATTTTAAATTCCACGCGTTTCACTTTCTGGTTAAACAGCAGACAATCGTTTTGATAATTCGTTTTAAATATATTGTTGTGCATCTCTTGGCTGCTTTCTCCAAATTCATTGTTTGTTAGATGGGCAGATAGGTACATCTCTATTTGTATTATGCTTTGAGATAACACCAAATGTACCTATCAATAAAGTTCAAAATTGTAACCTTTGCACTTCCTGAAAGTAGATCTAATCTAGACTATCGAAACCAAATACTAAAGTTAGATAAGAGGGAGAATCATTAATATTTACTGTATAATGGTAGTACATCATGTTATATTATACTATACAAGTTTTAGCTAGCAGTGTTGATCGCTTTCGGAAAGAGTGAAAAATAAGTGGCCTATGTTATATTTTAGACTATATTCCACCTCCTTTGTGCTCATTTTCATTCGAACTTGTCCAGAATTCCTGATGTGATGGCTTAAGGAACAATTATCTTACTAAATACTATTACTACTAAACAACATTATTTAGTAGTGTAGTCGCACATGCGACCACTCCACGTGCGACTGCCGTGTCAGGAGTTTCGAGTCGATTCTCGGGTCGGGCAACAAATAACCATTTTTTTTCAAAGTTCCTTAATAGCAGCACGGAGTCTGGTATTGTGCCCGGTATATGGTAGGCTCAACCATTACATTTAAATCATAACATAAATAGTGAAAAGTAGGTGTTACATTGTACAATGGTATTAAGTAGGTACCGTTATGTGCACCTCTGCCCACCCTTTGAGGATAAAACTTGCACCTAGTGTACATAATTAATTTACTTACAAAGAAATTAGAGTTAGGTACATACCTACTTAGTTTTGGAGATTCAACTATTGTTTTAGGTAACCACAAAATGTTTAATTTAGGCTTTAGTCATAGACTCACCGTTTACATACATAAAGTAATTTACTTTCCATTTACTGTATAAACCGTTGATTCCGGTAACTTAATTTCTATTTTTCACTTTTTGTTTTTTTTTTATATAATAATTGATGGCCTGGAATGCTAGAGTTCTCAAGGCCTCTTTAGGGCTTCGCCTTAGAGAAGGGATCCCTTTGCAGACACGACTGTCAGTAATGAAACGAAGGCGATGATGCAAGTTCACACCTTCTAATAAAGTCGATATTTAAATGCAGATTTAAATTTAATACAAATATAAATAGTAAGTTAATATGATGTAAGATCTTCAATTACTAGACTGCAAAAAACCTGATTGCAACTTCAAAAGCTAATATTTTGATTGTGGTTAAGTTCTATGCAAACAAAGATGGTTTTGATTTAATGATGTGTTAGCTAATTAGGTTTTTTGATGACGATTGAGTCAGAGTGAACAATTTTACTGTGTGTTAAGTTTTTGTTCCAATATTTCTGTGCCGATCTTGTTAATTACGTATTCATATGTACGAGTTCCTTATAAAAGGTATCGGGATCAAATTATTATCTAGTGGAACAACGCTTGTGTGATCTTAAGTGTTTGAATGTATGTAATAGTATTGTTATGACAAAAACAAAAGACTGTAAACCCATTTGCTGTTATTCAATATAGTTTTTTAATAGGTAGAATATTACATAGAATATTGACTGCCTCGTTGGCCGAGTGGTCGCAAGTGCGACTATCGGGTCTCGGGTTCGGTTCCCGAGTCGGGCAAAGTATTACTGGGTTTAAAAAAATCTCAGTAGTAGCGAATGGAGTCTGGGAATGTGCCCAGTATATGGCAATAGGCTCACCCCCTATTACATGGGACTCATAACATAAATAGTGAAAAGTGGGTGTTATTTCGCACCTCTGTCTACCCCTTCGGGGATAAAAGGCGTGATGTTATGTAATGTTATGTAATATTACACAGTTACTATAATATACGTAATAATAATATGATATGATAAAATATAATAGCAAAAACTTATTCTAAAAATAGATACAGTATAAAAATAATAATTATAACCATGAACGTCCCTGACATTGCTATTTAAAATGATAAACAAATCATAAAAGTGTCCGATGCAGAACAAGTTTGTGTTATATAATAACACAACATAACAGATTTGCGTAAACGGAGGTCAATGTTACGAACATTAGCATACGAGTATAGGAATCGAATAATTACTCGAATCGATTTTATTTTTTGACAAATCGATTCTTGTGTATTTTTTATGTAATTGTGTGAAGGTCTGTGTTAAGGTCATCTATTAGTAGGATTTTTGTAAGTTAAGACGATTTGTTTTTTTTAAACATGGTACTTAAGTATTGACATTTTTTTAAAGATTACTATGTTTATGTTAAATTTATGAATAAATGAAGGTAAAAGCATTAGTTGTCTTGTTTGTCTTCTGATTTAGAATTACTCGTAATACATTGTTGTGTAGTTGTGTAATTTAGCTTAAAAATCTAAATGTTTAGGTGTCAATGAATGAATTACAATGTCAGGTTACAATTACAATTCCCGAAGGGGTAGGTAGAGGTGCACACAGAAGTAACACCACTTTTCACTATTTATGTTATGAGTCCCATGTACTAGGGGGTGAACCTATCGCCATATACCGTACACATTTCCAGACTCCGTGCTACTACTGAGATATTTTATTAAAATATAATAGTTTGCCCGACCCGAAAATCGAACCTGAGACCCCTTGTCTGGTAGTCGCACTTGCGACCACTCGGCCAACGAGGCAGTCAATATTATAATAAATAATGAAAAATAATAAATGTGTAATATTAAAGTGATAATGAATACCTTTTAGATATGTAATCTACATCAAAACATTTTAGAAAAGGCCCGAACATAAAAATGTGTGTTATTTTTTGAGGTAATGCTCATTTTCTACTAAACAATTTTCTCTTTCTAGTTTACAAACATGTTCACAACACACCCAAATCCGGTACATATAAAAGTAAAAATACTTATAAAGTACAAATATTGGTTCCTTGTGAGAACGAAACTACAATACATTAGTAGGTACGTAGTATCGACTAACTATGTCAAAACTATGGAAACTATCGTCTTTTTCTTCTCCGCTAAAAATGTCTTCTGATTTATTTCGTTGTGGGATCGAAGACTGTCTTGATATGACTATATCTCTGGGACGCGCCTAACTTTAGTTTTTAGTGTTTTGGTGTTATTATGGTAGTATATAGGGTAGATCCTAGATTACAGGAATTGCACCGGTGCGGGGAGGTGTAGCAGGCTTGTCCCATAAAAAAAAACTATGCCACAGTGCAAATGTGCCACTTAACTATAAACTCACGTGAACATAATTACAAAAGCTCTACTAGTTTCGAACCACAGAGGGGATCTCCCTCATGAGCAGCGTGCGCGGTCGCAGCGATGTCGCGCAGCTTACTTGAGTAACCCGCGATTTTGAGTTAATTTAGAATATCTCACGATAGTTATTATACAGTCATAACTATAATTATGTTTATTAATTAAGACACAAATATTATAATTCAACTTTCTAAATATTAATCCATTAGTAGTTTGATGTCCTACAATACTGGCCATATGAATTTGTTTAAAACTCAGACTTGATTATTTGGTTAGAGAAAAAGCATATATACGGTCGAATTGAGAACCTCCTCCTTTTTTTGAAGTCGGTTAAAAAGATGGAGGAATCGATATAAAAAAGATATACTATAAAGATCTAAGTATACAACCTTGATATTAATTTAGAAAGGTAAAAGTGAAGAAGAAAATTTTTCAATTAATTTTAGATTAATGATAAGTGCAACTTACAAGTAAACGTGTGATCACATTGACAGGTGTAAATAAATCTTATACATTTGGCTTCCGTAGTTAATATTGTTATTAATGATTATAGTAATCTTTTTTGACTGTGTATTAATTTGAGTCTACATACGTCTATATTTCACTTTTATTTTAAGTTTGGGAGAGCCATGCTTCGGCACGAATGGGCCGGCTCGACCGGAGTGATACCACGGCCTCACAGAAAACCGACGTGAAGCAACGCTTGCTATGTGTTTCGTCGTGTGAGTGAGGTTACCGGAGGCCCAATTACCCTCCCCTTCCTCAATCTTCCCAATTCCTGAATCCCCAACGATCCTCAAACTCCTAATCCCCAAAAGGCCAGTAACGCACTTGTAATGCCTTTGGTGCTCCAGGTGTCCATGGGCGACGCCGATTGCTTACCATCAGGTGATCAGTCTGCTCGTGTACCGGCTTATGCCATAAAAAACATAAAAGTCAAAGGTTGAAAATTTTGATTTACTTAATATTTTTGCAATCAGAATAAAAGTGGTTGGTGTATAAATATTGAGTTACCATGTAAAATAAAATACATTTATAATACATTTTTCTTTTTATCAGATGACTCTGTTGAAGCACAAGATCCTCTTTATAATAACTGAAGACAAGTGTTCAATTGCATTGTTCAATGTCATTAAAAAGATAATTTATCTAGCGCCTCTGGCGACATTAAAACCCCATTATTTTAATAAGGACAAGATGCAACTAATTTTGTTTATAAGTTCTCTAGGAATATCTGTGTTATTTCATCTAACTAATATCGCTAAGTCACCTGCCAAACTTAAGTATTTTAGTATTTTAGGAAAACTCCCTCTGAATTGGGAATGTCTTCCTCCATCTCTCTATTTTAGCTGTGGACTTATACTCGATAATGCCATAAGAAACTTCATTCTAAAACACGGAGTTTTTAGTTTTGCTATACAGAAATTAATTTGAGGAAGCCACAGAGGTATGTAAGAATCGTAGTATGATCATAAGAAACAGGCGTGAGGTTATGTATGTATGTAAATTAATATAACTTAACATAACATCACGCCTTTTATCTCCGAAGGGGTGCAGAAGCGCACATTACGGCACTAAATGCCACTGTACAATGTGACACCCACTTTTCACTTATATTAGGAGTCCCGTTTAATAGAGGGTGAGCCTATTGGCATATACCGGACACTATTCCAGACTCCGTTAAAAAAATTTCAGTAGTAGCACGGAGTCTGGAATTGTAAATTAATATCTTCCAGCTATATGCTCTTAAAATGAACTTGTTACCCTACAAAACGACTTACTCACTTACGTTACCTATTCTCAACCTTTTCCTTATAACTAAATAAATAGCATAACATAATATAACATTACATCACGCCTTTTATCCTCGAAGGGGTAGACAGAGGTGCACATTATACCACTGTATAATGTAACACCCACTTTTCACTATTTATGTTATGAGTCCCATGTAATAGGGGGTGAGCCTATTGCCATATACCGGGCACAGTTCCAGACTCCATGCTACTACTGAGCACATAGCTAAATAAATAGCGAACTGTGCAATTTCACTTTTGTATACAAACAAAATATTCGAAAGTCATGTGTCGAGAAGTCGGTACCGTTGGATCTTGGCGTCTCTATGCGTAGACTTATTAATAGTTAGAATGGACTTAGGAGCTTGTTAGAAAAATGAGTGTATATAAATTTTATTCGTGAGTATGTTTAATAATTTTATGTTCATTGGAAACCAGGTAACACAATGGTTCGGATTGAATCTATAGATCTATTTCAACATCTTACTTAAGATCCTAAGTAAAAGCATATTGTGTGGTTTAAAAAGTTTTAAAAAATATTAATTTTTGCTTTGTAAATGTAAATTACCAAGCACCCAGGCTGAAGCCAATAAAATGTAAAGACCACATCTAGTAATACTACATTAATATAAGAAGTATCGTAGTATTTTAACCGCATTAGTTACGCAGTAGGCAATGTTCTTGATGTTAATAATAGCACATAAAAAGAGAAGTAAACTACATTTTAAAATTTGAATTTTAGAATGTAACTTAACGTATTTTAAATTGCTGACCCAGCATTAAATAGAAGAGCGCAGTTACATAACTAACAACGTAACAATTTGACATCATCTAAATCGCTTATCTAAGAAAAAGTATGACGAATGTAGATTAAAAGAGATAAAAATATAATAACATATCGTCATTATATACGAATTAGCAGTCGCCATTCCGGAACTGCACATACGCTCATTATTATGATAATTCATCAAAAATTAAGTGTGTGCAATTAATATTAAAAATGTACAGTCTATTTTATTAGTGGGCTGTGGGTTAATGATGACTGTTGTACTTTCTACGCCTTAAGATGCGTGGAGAACCTCGTTAGCCGTTGATACTTTTAACCGAAGTGTGTATACGTAGAAAGTTATTGATTTTTGCATAACTAGTGACGTTTTTTGCGTATAATGCTGATGTGCGAATTAGCGATAAAGTGGCGCAGATTGACAAATGTTTGCGACTTTAATTGGCTTACATAGAGATGTAGAAAGGGGCGTGTTATGTCTTACTTTACGTAGGAATGTTACGGCAGTAAAATAATGGTGTTAGGTGGAGCTTTGTAGTTTTTACCTACCTAAATGAAAGCTTGAGTGACAGCTGGTGGCTATTACATTCATGCATACATTCTTTGTTCTTTTAACATTCTCATTCTATATCTCAAAGAAACCTAAGTCGCAGATATCTAATCTCTCTGGTCTGACACCTAAACGCTTCAGCTTAGACAAAGATATCTAGTTTCTTTTGGCTTGATACCTAAATGTCTTACTGCCAACTTTCTAACTAACAGTGTAACTTTTTAAATTGATCAGTCAATTACAAGTAACTCACATTTACTGTCACTTACTCACACTCATATATCTCATTTCTTCATTGTGTGAACTGAACTTGTAGAAAAAGAGCAATAATTATAATAATGAAAGGGTTTATTGTACTCACCCGTCTCGCTTTCTCACTGTCGCTGTAGTCCACCGGCTGACATGACAGACTGTAGTCTCCCCACCAGCCTGACATCAGGTGCTAGAAAAAAGATTATCTTATTAGTAATTAATAAAGTTTACTATATTTAATGGTAATGACGAGTAACAGTAAATAAATATTGTATAGGTACATTGCTACAGTGTTATTTGGGTAAGGGTATATTTATTTTATTTATAGTGGCATAGCTTGGGAAGAACTGTATGTAATTAGATTCTTTGAGTATTATGAAGTTTTTGTGAATTAAAAAAATATAATTGGGAAGACAAATAGTCTAGTCGTAACCCTAAATAAAGTCGCAGAGATCCTAACGGGTAACCGGGGCTCCGGCTCGACGTGCAGGAGAAGGAACGGTGTGGTTTTTAGTCAGTAAGAGTCTGACACTCCCTCCTGCCTCACCCAGGCGGGAGCAGACATTCGATGATTTTCCCCCCTTAAAAAACCCTAAATAAAGGAAAGTAACTTGACGAAACTTAAACTTCCCAAACAAGCAACAACTAAGCATTTTATAGAGGTATACAAACTTAAACAGTCTACGAACTACAAAGCAAATGAACTCAATTAAAATAACAAAACACCAATCATGATTTAAGATAATAATGAAATGTACAATGTAATACAAATTGTATAATTTATACATAACTCATGTATATGTATTACATATAATTATTCAATAAAACAATTTTATAGATATATAGCGTGCAATAATCTTCACTAGACCTAGATATATTCAGTATAACCCTAGACTTTTAACGATCCGTAACACAATCAATTTT
Organism: Spodoptera littoralis; assembly: GCA_902850265.1. Classification (NCBI taxonomy): domain Eukaryota; kingdom Metazoa; phylum Arthropoda; class Insecta; order Lepidoptera; family Noctuidae; genus Spodoptera; species Spodoptera littoralis. The sequence continues at coordinate 2,083,494 of LR824535.2, read as the reverse complement.
ATATATAGTAATTATTCGGTAACATTTATTTCTTATTATGTTATATTGTATATGAATAGTGCCTTGACCGACATGCCAAGAATTTGCACTATCTATTCATACCGTCTAAGATTGCGTAAATGTTGTAATGAGTATAAAATTTTATAAGATATTGGTCTTGTGTTAATGACTTTAATGTTGATGGCTGATTGACAGGTCATTTAAAGGTATTTTATCTGGCATAAGACATGGTAGTTTTAAGACGCCCGCTTCTCGTGCATGAGGCTGGAGTTCGAAACCTACCAACAGCAAATACGAAAGTGAATTATTATACAGAGTTTATTCTTGTTAATACTAATTTAATCTTGGTTTTGTTCTTAAGCTAATAGTTTTAGATTTTATTCAAGAAAAATGATTGGAGATTAAAAAGGCAATATACGTTTTTATTTCGTGTTTATTTTAAGGGATGATTTTATATGAAATTATATTTCAACATTAATTAATCTTTATGTATTATTTTCAGATACGAAACTGACGTTAACAGTGATATTCGTAATTAATAAAACGAGCATACTTATTTCTGTATATTAGCTTCTAAATATTTTAAGCGTATTCATATTATTAACTCCTAGTTACGATACGCTAACTCGAGCTATATAAAAAGTCTCTTTCTTCACCAACATCTTAAACATAGACTATTTCACACTGAAAAAAGAAAGAATAGACAATTTCTCGATCACCCGATCGCAATTGCCTTGACCTTATTTTATTGTCTAGATGTAATGACACCGTCAGACAGTTGCGATAGTCTGTCTTTTTGTTCAATGGACCGTGGTCCTCTTATATTGTCATAATATAATAGTACTAATGAAATAAGTGAATGATTTATAACTTTTATCTCAAAGTTGTTTTTTTTTATTTAATTGCTTTATTGGATTTTTGCTATAGATAATCTTCTGCTGTAGCAATGTAAGAAACCAGTTTTTTACTTCCTAAAGGCAAAGATGCCCATTACAATACAATAATGATAAAATTACTCTTTATATATGCATACTTTTGAATTCTTGCAGAATAAATATTGAAATGAACGAACTCGACTGAAATGTTTTAATTTATTTGTTTTGTTCTATAATTTCAACCACAGCACGTGCCAAGAGTAGTCCATGAACCAACTACTGAGTGATTCACGCCATTTTTTTCTAAATTTCGATTATTATCTAACAGTAGAAAAGAGCCTTACTACTTCAGTTTTCTTTTCTGTACAATCGAAGTGTCATTTAACACCGTTACTTTGCAAAATCTATGAATGTACCATCCATATGCTACACAGACTAAATTCTAACGAATGTCCAGTGTACACTGACCTCTCTCAACGTAGACTTTTCGTGGTATGATGGGTCTCATTTATCGTGAAGTTACTTTCTCCATGTCCGCCCATGTTTTATGATAATTCTATACGTAATCAACGTCAGAATTAACAATGGAATTCCTATAAGATTGTAGTTCCGTTTGTTGCGATTGCTGTGTAGATTTTGTCCATGTATTTGGTTGTCTCTCTCGAGAACTCGACAACCTCTAGTCCTAATTGTGTTCAATTGTCTTTTAAGATATTGAAATAGATTTCAGTTATTTTTAAATACATAATTATATGTTTTCTTGGTTATGTTTGAGCCATTTTGATTTTCTTCTCACTCTAATTTATTGTTTCTTATTATTTTTATTATTCATAAAAAATGTTCCATTGGGTTCACAAATGAGTGGTTTCTATTGTAACATTTTTGCGGAAATCTAAACAATAGAGTTCCCTAGTTCCCTAATACTTTAAAATCTATAAAGGTGTTCATTTGTTTTCAGTTGTATTTTAATTTTCAATATCGACTTATATCTGTATATCATACGTCTTAAAATTGCATGGGCATCGTCGCCATAGATCCATGAAATTGGCTAAGCACCTTGACATGTTAACCCATGTGATTTTTATACGATTGTGTCAAACAATCGATTACTTGATTATATAGCGCTTTGTTTGTATAAAGGTCTTTGAGTATTAATAAGACAAGCGTTAATGCAGTTCTTGCATTGCATTCTGCTACTTATACTATACATTAAATATTTTGTGACTTTATCGTAGTAACCATTCACAAAGATAAGGCTGTTGCCTTATCTTTGAAGTATGAATTAGTTTTTTTCTTTTTGTCTTTCATACGAATATTACATTTACAATTTTATTGTGTTAAAAGTAGGCTCAGAATTATATAACAGCGATGGAATTCAGCATAGCAAATAAAATCATTTTATTCAACTCATAGCAACGAATTCAGATCAATACAAACTTACGTCAGTTAGGCCGGGCATGAGTTTTATTTTTAACCATGAATAAAAAGTTAAGTAATTATTTTTTAATGATAACAAAAATATAATGGCGGCATATAATGATAACTCACGAATTACATAATGTTACGAAACCCTTTCACTTTTACATGTACAGTTAAATAAATAAAAGATTACAAGTGGCAGTTCCGTTTTTCTTTAGTGATACATGCCTATCGCCTATTGAACATCGTATGACGTTTTAGAATAACAAAAAGATAAATACTTTCAAATTCGTAGAGCCGAATTAACTATAAATAACGTAATAAGTTAGTTGTTTTGGTTTTACTTGAAACCACGGACTTAGTTTAATTTGTTAGTTCATGGTAGGAATTAATGTAATATTTAAATATGAATAAAATGATGATTAATCAGTAGCAGCGCGGTAGTCGCTGCGTCGCGAGTCGCGGAATGCTGCTCATGTATATGAGCCTCTAGCATGGCTTGAAACTCGTCGAGTTCCTCGTCAAATAGTTACGTGAGTAAGTCGAAAAACATTATAATTAATGAATTATACATTAAATCAATCACGCATGTTATTCTTTGACTGTAACAGAAAGCAGGCGTATTACTCTCCTGCAGATGGTATTTTCAGATTTACTTTCGTGATCGTCTCTTCTTCTTCATCTTATCAGGACCCTAATACCAATTTCGAAATAAAAATTTTAATCTCAAAGTTAAATCACATTTCTTATTCTAACACTCACTTCATCACGCCTTTTATCCCCGAAGAGGTAGGCAGCGGTGCACATTATTCCACTATACAAAGTAACACCCACCTTTCACTATTTGTGCCTATTCCCAAATACCGTGCTTAATTCCAGACTCCATGATACTACTGAGAATTAAAAACCCGGTAATATTTTGCCCAACCCGGGAATCGAACCCGAGACCCCTTGCTCGGCAGTCGCACTTGCGAGCACTCGGCCAACGAGGCAGTCTTATTCTACTATTCAAATTTATTTCCAACGACACGGTTTGTAGTTACTATAATACTGCTACTGTAAATCGAAATCAGCCTTGCGCTCTACGTCTTCTTAATACTTTATAAGCAAAACTTCTTACCCGAACACAAACAATTACATAGACTGTACAAGCTTGGACAAATTACTGACAGTAAAGATAATGTGTGTATTTTTAATTGAGCGATTAACGATCATGAAATGTGCATGTTAATTTAATTTATTGGTTTGTTATGTGTGTAACTTAATTATTATAGTCTCACATATATTTGCAATTTATAAGGTAACTGAAGATTTTTAACAAGCCGTAGATATAATGAATTATAGTATAATACAATTGATTTCATACCTTTTTTTCTTAACTCGTGCTAAGTTAATTATTTATGACACACTTTTATGGATTTATTTACAAGTACCTAGATCATAAGATAGACAGAGTGGAAACGCCTCTTTTTCATTTGTCTAGTTTTGATGTTCTCTTGTTTCATTCCTAAGCTAGGAAACATTTAGCTGGACTTGCAAAGATTTAGCTCGCTCTTTTTTTTCGGCATAAGCCGGTAAACGAGCAGACAGACCATCAGGTAAGCAATTGGCGTCGCTCATGGACACCTGTAACACCAGAGGCGTTACAAGTGCGTCACCGGCTTTTTGGGGATTAGGAGTTTGAGGATCGTTGGGGATTCAGGGGAAGGTAATTGGGCCTCCGGTAACCTCACTCACACGACGAAACACAACGCAAGCGTTGCTTCACGTCGGTTTTCTGTGAGGCCGTGGTATCACTCCGGTCGAGCCGGCCGATTTGTGCCTAAACATGGCTCTCCCACACTTAAAATCTTCAAATTATAAGAAGAGAGCGTAGCATAACTGATAAAACTAAGTCTTGCAAATAATATTAACATTTCTGTATCTTCAAAGGTTAATTTTATTGTGCTAATAATAAAGTTGTATTAATAACTAGAAAAGAAGTTAACCACTACTCACCTCGTAAAACATATAGGAGGACAGCAGAACTTGTAGAGCGTTGTATGCAACTAACGTGTTCTGTATTTGGAAGGGTTTTCGATTAGCCATCCATAGTGGACCAGCCACCATCACAAATGCCAGGTACACGCACACCATCGCCACCGTCGGCAGCGGAGTGTCGAACAGAAACCATCCTTGAACACGAGGATCTGAAAAATTAATTAAAATGTTAGTTGACATGTTATTTGAGCTGAATTATTACTTAGAAGACTGCAATGCTTATGTCCAAATACTCAAACGCTACTTAAATTCATGTCACGCTTAAGCATTAAGTTATTAAGTATAAATTCTTTGTAAAATAGCAGAGATAGCACGATATTTAAGTACAACTTAAAATTCTTTTTTTATGGCATAAGCCGGTAAACGAGCAGACGGATCACCTGATGGTAAGCAATTGGCGTCGCCCATGGACATCTAGAACACCAGAGGCGTTAAAAGTGCGTTACCGCCTTTTTGGGGATTAAGAGTTTGAGGATCATTGGTGATTTAGGGATTGGGGAGATTGGGGAAAGGGAGGGTAATTGAGCCTCCGGTAACCTCACTCACACGACGAAACACAACGCAAGCGTTGCTTCACGTTGGTTTTCTGTGAGGCCGTGGTATCACTTCGGTCGAGCCGGCCCATTCGTGCCGAAGCATGGCTTTCCCATACTTAAGAGCCTTTCAGTGTTCGGATGTTAGAGATTTATTGAACGTTGTTCTCAATAATAAAATTAACGAAGATACCGTTTACTCGTATCAATATAAAATATTTTTGTTGTCATTATAAAGAAAATTATACCCAAAGGTTGTTTACCTGATGCATGTTTTTATTTTACAGAGGTCTATCAACATTAAACATTATATCGGTTCAAATTAAAGGTGGATTATGTGTATGTTTTACAAAAAATCCTATGATACGGTTCTATATCTATCTATATAAATGAAAATGAATTTCCGTTGGTTAGTCTCGCTGAAACTGGAGAATGGTTGAAGCGATTTGGCTAATTTTAGTCTTGAAATGGTCGTTGAAGTATAAAGGTAAGAAAATAATTTTAAAAGGTAAGAAAATAATTTTTTGGGCTTTATAAACTAAGCCAGATCAACTAGTTAGCAATAATTTTATGGCTATATAAAAAAAGTCAATGTTTAATTATAATATCTAGATTCTAAAAAAAAAGAAAGAAACTGTATATAAAAAGAAAATGTATATATAAAGAAACTGTATATCTAATAAGAAAGAAACTGTATATAAAAAGTATCATTGCGTTCTAGTTCACGTTGTAAAAACGAATTCATTCATAAATCGATTTCCATTCATATCTCTAAACCGGTTCTGATTCCTTCACCTGCTGAGTGATCATTCATTTTATTTTTGACAGTTGACATTTTTGTTTTATTTGTAGATTCTATTGAAAAGTTGCGTATAAAATATATATTGCTTCTGTTACTAAAGCCCACTTTTGTCAAAAAATTTACTCTCACATACATATAGTAATTGCGCTTGTCTTTAATTGGGGTAGGCAGAGACAAGGGGAACCAACAATACAATTCTAGCATATTTACTCTCAAAAGTAGAATAATTATGAAAAATATTAACATTTTGTATTAAAAAAATATTTAATATTTTAACCAACTTCAAAAAAAGAGAGAGTTTGACCTGTATATATGTATGATGTATGTAGGTATGTGTATATGTATGTTTGTGCGCGGTTATTTTTCGACTACCTCAACCGATTTTGATGAGGTTTTCAGAAAAGTGTTGGTTACACTTAGAAGAAGGTTTTATTATATCATTTAACTGACTTCTAAGAAGAGGAGAAGAAGAGGAAATCGATTTTTTTAAAGGTACTTTATGATATAATAATTTGTATTATGTTTTATTGTGTAAATGTAAAATGGTCATTATAAATATGATATGAGAGGATGACTGTGATGTGTTGATATATTATTGTAATATTAATAGACTGTCTAAGGAATTTGACATCGACTTATTCTGCACCAGTGTAGCATCCTTGCGACATCAAATCTCACAAATCTTTTCCGATGGTTAACTTCTTTGTCTAATTATTCTTCTAGCAATTGATATTTGTTAGTAATTAATTGTCTTCTGTACTCTTTTTTATGCCTTTCTGTTTTTTCTTTTTATCTATATGTGGAGGCTTGTAATTAGCAATTTTCAATGTATTTTTATTTTCAATGTATTAGTCTGTAAGCCTTCTTAAAATAAATAAATAAATATTTAACCGTGGTATGCTGGAGTATAGATCTACTCGAGACTTGTGTCCTTTCTTATTTTGTCTCATATACGCGCAGACAAGAGGTTAACATATCATATATAAAATAAAATTGAAAATTTTTAAACTAAATATTTTTAACTACACTAATTATAGCACCTCAAAATTTTTGTATTTATATTAGAAACCGCATTATAATTATATTAATTAATTCAAAAATAGAAAGTCAGCTGTAGTGTGAATAACCAAGTAAAGTGGGAATGCAATTACAGTAAGTAATGATGTAGTGGTTAAAGTAATTACAACCATGTTATGCCATTCACAACTATAACTTAACTAAGTTAAAGTTGTAAATTGTGTAACATAATTGTAGTAAGTTTACTACATTTTAGCCCTTGAAGGAGAAAGTACATGCATTAACAGAAATGCACTGATTACTGAACAATGTCGGTTGACAGGATATTAAATAATTAAATGACAATTTTATATAGAAAAGAAACAAAATAATTGATGCCTGTTTCAGATTCATTATATTTGTTATTTAATATAAACGTTGGTTTATTTTTATCAGATTGTTTTATGACGTATATCCATGTGTATAATTTTATGAATACAATTTTAATGTTGTCGAGTTGGACAACGAATAAATAAATATTATTTACAATTGTCCAAGACTATTAAAGACATTTTAGAAAGAGTTTAGAACATAGATTGCTTGTTTTAAGAGGAAATAGGCTCAAATTATTTCGTATTTTTGTAGCGTCAAGATTATCTATAGAAAAGACATCAACGCGTTGGTCATTTTGCCCTCAAGTTAGTTTTTACTAGATTTTTATCGACAACATCGAATCATTGATACAATTTATTATTACTATTTAATTAATATGCGACTATATTAAAATGATTACATTCTGAACCTTATGGTTTTGTTAATTGCTTAAATTCCTGTCACCTTTTTTGTATCACAATGATTTAATTTAACGTTCTTTACAAGGCTCTAACAATTTTAAGTCACACTCAAATGAAGTGTAATTTGTTTAAAGATTTTTATTATTCTCAATAAAAATTACAAACATTCACTTACTAAAGAAACAGTAGATAAATAAAACAATAGTTACAAATTCGTCGTTACTATAATACACATCTAATGCATTCAAATTCTACTTGTTATTTGCAATATTAAATGAACTTAGATAGACTTACTGTTGAACGCATTGAACGAGTGTACATTTTATATTTGTGTGGATATTGTCATAAAGTTTTGCTCCTTCAAATGTTAACAGTATTTTACCGTAATTTGTTCTTACCCTCGGTATGACTCACACAGGTGGGAGAAGTCATTCGATGATGTTTCCCCCTTAAAAACAACCTCGATATGACTATACGATATGAAAATTAGCCCGTATTTGTAAATGTTAATAAACTGGTTTGAATTATTTTGTCAAGAACTTTACGGATGAAGATGCATGTATTAGAGACTTCTTTACAAAGATATTGTAAGGAGGATGGTTGACATTTCAGGTGATCGAGAGGCTGGCTCCCTTGGGCTAAGCTTAAGCATTGCCATTGAACATGGCAATGCTGCCAGTCTTTTGGGCACCCTACCTCACGGTAGCGATGAGGACATTTTTTTCATGGTGAATGTGAGGTAATTTTTTATTATTTTTAAGGCGTATATAATTTAGTTTTTAGTTATTTATATTTATGATGTTAATATTAGTTAATTTTAATTTGTATATATTTAAAGACAAATAACTGTTAGTTCATTAGTTTAGTTTCACTGTAAATTCTGCTCGTTGATGTTTGATGTGGATAATACAGAGACAGCCTTAACAAAATATACCTACATCCTTTCACTTCAACACAAAGATTATGCAAAATGTTCACTTTTTTCTGTAACGTTAGTTCCCGTAAATAAATGATGATAACGGCCATCATAATAATAACCATTGAACGTAACCTGTGGTCGTAATGCCGTGGTCACTGCGACCGTAGCTTACTGCGTGAAATCAGAATGTGAAAGTGGCGTATCATTGTTCCCCGATGCTCTTTAAGATGCATTGCTTTCTTTACATTGATTAAACTTAAACTGATTAAATTGAATAGTACAGATATTACAATTACATTAAAATTAATTACTGCCTGCCTCGTTGGCCGAGTGGTCGCAAGTGCGTCTGACGGGTAAGGGGTCTCGGGTTCGATTCTCAGATCGGGTAAAATATTACTGGGTTTAAAAAAAATCTCAGTAGTAGCGCGGAGTTTGGAAAATTGTCCGGTATATGGCGATAGGCCCCTATTACAATGGAATCATAACATAAATAGTGAAAAGTGGGTGTTACTTCTGTGTGCACCTCTGCCTACCCTTTCGGGGATAAAAGGCGTGATGTTATGTTATGTTTTGTAATTAATTGATATCGTCATCATCATCATATCAGCCACAGGACGTCCACTGCTGAGCAGGTCTCCCCCAATGACTTCCATATAGACCGGTATTATTATTTGACATATATATTTTTTTTGTTAAACAATTACATTAATATTAATTAATTTTCTCAACTCTTTGTGTGATCCGCAAATTGTTGTTCCTGTGTCCTGGTCTGTGTCATGTGTATGTAAACTTACCTCTATATGTTTGTAAACGCACTCACGACACGGGAAAATCCTAGTGTGGGGCAACGTTTTAAATAAAGAATAGATGTTTTTTTAGTTAATTTTGGCATGTAGTATTTGTTTTGATGGTTGTTTAATCTAATTTTTTATTATATTGTAAGTCATAAGTGGTTTCAAAAAGTAATATTGATAGGAAATGTAGAAAAAGATTTTGGACGTGGAATGGGCTCAATCTCAAATCTAATAAATGTTATTATCCATTTAAAAAAACCTAAACAAAGAGTACTCCTCAATAAATATGTCTTGGTCTACACCTTCACAGACGTAATTTTACACTTTTTAATTTCCGAGTAAAAAAAGAAAGCTTCGTCAGTATTGACACAAAAGATTTAATCAATTCCAAATTTAATGTATGGTATTTAGACGACGGAACTCTAGGAGGTGACGTTGACATTGTTTTAAAAGATTTGACTATATTGAAAGAAAAACTAAGTTCTATTGGCCTTGACCTAAATTTATCAAAATGTGAACTATACATTCCTGACTCTACAGACAGACTAACGACTCTAGCAAAATTTAATCAAATAGCTCCAAATATCAAAATTATTGATAAGTACTCACTTCACCTCCTAGGTTCACCAATATTCGATGAATGTTTTCCTAAATTCATCGAGGACAAGATACAAAATTTCAATCACATTTCGGATAGATTACACAAAATCAACACACATTCGGCTTTCACCCTAATTCGGTACTGTTGTTTTGGACCAAAATTTACTTATATTCTCCGCGCTTCACATCTATGGAAACATTCACACATTTTAGAAAACGTAGACAAAATTATCAGACACACATTGTCATCCATACTTAATGTGGCTTTGGATGACCGAGCTTGGCAACAAGCTACTCTTCCTATTCGCATGGGAGGGCTCGGCGTCCGCAAAATTTCAAGTATTAGTTTACCAGCTTTTCTGTCTTCGGTCCACAGTACCTCTGAATTGGTCAGGAAAATTCTTTCTTCGTCACTGACCAGTTTTGAGGTGCCGTGTTTGACTGATGCAGTGGAAGCGTGGAAAATGGCTTGCCCACTTACGGATTTACCTGTTCACCCATCTTCTCAGAGACAGTGGGACGTGCCGCTGTGCAGTGTTATTCGTGAGTCTTTAATCAACTCGTCTCCTAATACTGCAGAGCGAGCTCGCTTATTGGCTGTGAGAGAATGGGAATCAGGATTGTGGCTTCAGGCACTCCCGTCACCCTTCATAGGTACTATGTTGGATGACATAACGTTCCGCCTAGCTGTATGCCTACGTTTAGGTGCTCCTTGTGTTTCTCCGCATTATTGTCACTGTGGAGAAAGAGTCGATGGCTTGGGACACCATGGTCTTTCTTGTTGCAGAAGTGCAGGCCGCATAGCTCGCCATGCCAGCATCAACGACATCATTCGTCGTGCTCTTGCCTCAGCCGGTGTACCAGCCGTATTAGAACCTAATGGTTTGGTACGTGATGACGGCAAAAGACCAGATGGTATGTCGTTGCTGCCTTGGAAGATGGGTAGGCCTTTGGTGTGGGACGCGACGTGTGTAGACACCCTTGCGCCATCACATCTTTTAAGCACCGCTGCATGCGTTGGTGCAGCTGCTTCCGCGGCAGAGGCCCTCAAACGGCGTAAATATTCAAATCTAGTGGGTAACTACTGTTTTGAGCCGTTTGGGGTCGAAACACTTGGGCCATGGGGTCCCAGTGCACACTCTGTGTTTAAAGACATCGCCCGTAGGCTTATCGACTCTACACGTGACCAGAGGGCTGGCTTTTTCTTCGGACAGAAAATAAGCATTGCCATTCAACGTGGCAATGCTGCCAGTCTTCTGGGAACTTTCCCCTGTGATAGTGATGCGGACGAATACTTTGACGCCTAAATTAAGGGTATAATTTTAGTTGTTTTCTTTTACTTTCTTTTTATTTAATAGTTTAGTTGTAGTTAATTTTAAGTTGTAAATATTTATGTAGTTATATTTAATTAGATGTAAATTTTCTGAACGTTAAAAAAAAAAAAAAAAAAAAAAAAAAAAAAAAAAAAATCAAAACATATTTGTTGAACACGAGAATGTTTAAACACTTTATACGAACTTCAAACACTAATGTTTAACTTGTTCACGTATAAGTATAATAATAATTATTATTTTATTGATTTAGTCCTTGGCATCATTATCGAGTAACTATTGCGTAAACTTTGCACAATCACTCTTGAGGTTTCATTTTCACGTATTTTACTGTTTAGCGGCGGAAGGACGTTCTAATGTAACATGTTTAATGTACGTAAATCATAATAATATTAACTTTATAAAAATAAAGTCAGTAAAAATATTTATAATACTCACGTTGTTTTCTTGGGTGACGTAACCCAATTGGACTGTAATATGCACTATTAATAGAGTACAATAATTCTATATAAGACGCGAATACGAGCTTATTAAAAAGAGACGGACCTCTGAGTTTGTTTCGGCATTTGTTCTTAGAGAAGTCAGTTAGAAAATGTCGGCCTCATCGTTCGCTTAATGAAATTGACATGTAAAAGTGCTGCCTTGTAGCCTATATACAGAAATAAATTCACTCGTTTCACTATGATGAGTGAACAACCAAAACAAATTGTATCTAATGACATTGGCACTTTGAGATTAATAAAAACAAGCTCTAATTCCCGTTTTGGATTTTATAAAATACACGAGTGAGTTCTATTTTCTATCCTATTGTCTGTTTGAGATACATTTTTAGTGTGTTTGATATTTTTCATTTATTAAGATGACATACTGGTATAGACTATGGTTGTTACTTTTTACAAAAAAACTATTCTACTAGTTTATAGTTTGGAATTACACATGTTGACCTATTTTGTCTTGGTTGTATAATAGTATTCACCCGGTAAACGTGCAAACCCGCTAGAAGAAAACTATAGACTAGTATTTACACCAATAAAGTACAATACATATTTCATAGCACTTAGACAAAAAATAAACCCAGTTTTTTATATAACGCATTTTACACGCATCGTAAAAATTATGAACGAGTTTTTTACTAAGTTAGATAATGACATTGAACACTGAATTCTCTTTGCGTTTGACATTGACATGAAAACCTAGAATTTTTCATGTTGTTTACTTTTTTATTTAGACGATAAAGGACTTTGGTATTCGTTCCGTCTTGTATTTATTTAAATGTTTAGATAGTTGATAATGTGTACTTAGTTATTGCAATAATATTTATTTTTGTACTAAATAATTTAAACTATCACCACGAGTTCTCAAGAACTACAGTATTAGTAATTGGTGATGAACTTGAAAATTTTAATATGTGCTTGATTATTTGACTTTATTTCGCATCACGATGTAGTGATTTTCTTTTAGTCTGAAGATACTAGACCTGCAAACGACGAAAGCTACATTTTTATTCGATAATGCATACATGCAGGATACTAGCTAGCATTAAATGCTCAAGAACACTGGATTTATAAAATTTTAATCAACAGACACTTAAGAAACAGGTTTTAATTTAAACCTATTAATTACTATTTCACGTACATATTTTTACGGCACGACGACGAAACTACTCAAACATAATTTCTATCTTAAATTATATTTGAACCAAATCCCAAAAGAATCTTCGTTTTCGTTCAAATTCTTACGGTACCAGTTAAACTAGTAACTGGCCGGTTAACCGCTGGTTAGAGACCGTACTACGACTAACACACTTCGACTGGTCATTCCGGTTTCTTCGGAAGTCAGGTTGCATTTTCTTTCACTCTCAATTTGCATATATTATACTATTATTATTGTATTTTTAGTACAAAATCTGACGTTAAGACTTAGTTGTATTCAATTAAGATATTTTGAAGTTTGATTTATATATATATATATATATATATATATATGTACTGTAGATTAACTTTGGAAAGTGTTATGGTTTTATTCTTGGTGTTAGAGATGTCTATAAGTGTACCATTTTTTGATAATACCTATTTTATTAGTCTCACGATGTTATTCATTGTTTTTATATAACCATCTCTGATATAGTTCACCGAATTTTAAGCATTCTAGATTATTCTAGAAAGCTTAAAATTTGTAGTTGTCAAGAAAGTGTGCTAATTTCCGTAAATAAGAAAAAAAAATACTATACCTAGCAGAAGACAAAATTCCAACAAGAAATTATTTGATCAAAAACAGCATATAAGGCCATGTAGCTACAAACCTTTTATAGGCTGGTATAAAACAATGAAATCTAATAACTATAAAAGGCTCCAGAAGTACCTGTAATTGTTGTAGTGTTATATAATATGACAGGCTCAGTATTCGCGTGACGAAGTACAAATACTGTAGATAATGATTTTGCTTTAGACCTTGCGTAGTTACGATGGTACGTTATTTAGTATTCAAATGTCCCTTTGTTTGAGAAGAAATTTTTGTAATATTAATTTAATATTTACCATATTTTATTAAGTTGTATATTATTAATCTGTATATTGCATTACTATTTTTATTATTTACCAATTAAAGGATAATCTAAGAGAAATTAAATTTAAATTTTGAATTTTAATTTAGTAATATTTAGTTTTAATTTTCATACTAATTTAATCAAAATTAAGTACATGGATTTTTAGAATAAATGTTGTGTCTACCAAGCCGTGTATTAAATTAAAAAAAAACAAATTTTATCTCACCTGACACTCGTTCTGCCAGCATCCAATATTTATTAATGATTGTCGTCCAATTGCTGTCCGAATAGTAATCGTCTATGGCAATTTTCACAAAACCGGTCATGTTTGCTAATTATTTAGGCACTGAACTATTAATAGGAAATAATAATAATAATTATTATTATTGTCTCAGTCTCACTTCTCACTTGTCACTGCCACTTCACTTTTATGAAGTCTGTAACTGGTTGACTGTCCTGGTAACAATTTGCACCAAGCAAGCTGTCACCTGAAATTAAAAGAAAAAAGTTAACTATGAAAGTAAGTGAAAGCATACATTGTAATTATTATATTACTTTAAATTTAATTGCTTTTAGTTGTTGTTAGTGCATCTGGCAATTAAAATTTATTTTGTTTATTTAATATTAAACTTCTGGATTACAATTTTATTTTATATTCATTTATTTTATTTATTTTATTATTAAATTCGTCACAAATAAATTTTATTTTAAATAAAAATTTATAAATTTTATTTTAATAAACTATTTTAAATTATTTTACCGAAAATATTTCCTTCTCAGCATTATTCGTCAGTTGATTTATTAATGCCACAATACTAAACACGTGCGTATATCATCTCAATGGATGAAAGCGAAAACTTGACTGAAGTTTTGCGAAAGTGTGCGCGCGCCGATACCTCAGCTACAATTGAATAGCCCGCGCTTACTCCACCAATCACAAGCCTTCGTACTCCCACGAGTCCACAAGGACACAAGCGACATGACGCCATCGAAGAGTATTATACCTTTTGTCTGGTAGAAAAAGTTGTTTTTTGCTTACGTTCTAATCCGGTCATTTTTCTTGTTGAGTTCAAAGTGCATTTAGGTTTTGCAGGCACGTAGTTTCCTGTATTGGGCTATGATTATTTAGTTTTAGTGAATTAAGTTATTAATTTTGATTTGTTCTTCCTAAGTAACTTATGGATGATTTTAAAGAACAATTCTCGTTATTTCATAGGTATATTTAAATTTTAAAATTACGATGGATTACTAAATTTGTTTATCACAAATTTTCCAACAAAATAAAATATGTATATTGGAAATGCCTATATTTATATTCACCAAACCATGTGTATATAACACATGCAGCCTTCATAAAATACTAGGTTAATTAGACAAGATTTACGCGTAAAAACGTGAGAAATAATCGTAAAAACAAAGAACGAAAATATGCCCATGACACTCACTTGATGTTATTTGCGGCAAAAATTAATTATAGAAATATGTGTTATACGTGACATAGAATAAGATTGATTTTTCAAAAATATCAATGTTGACTTATGGGGACAGATACAAAAACAACAATTAACTTTTCGTAAATTTTAGTCGATGAATCTATCGCATTTCTTGATTAATAAATAGAAATGTATGAATTCTAATTATACATTGTATTTAAATCTGTCAATTTGACTTATTTTTCATTTCAAGCAGGGAACTATAACTTCAGCCGTTTGTTTATTTATTAACCCGTTGAAAATTATTGAATATCATCCGCTAAATTTGCTCATACAAAAGTAGTCTTTCAACATTGGAAATAAGGTCTATAACTTAGTTAGTGGAGAGCGGTCACCGGGGACCGCTTGGGGATATATGGGTGAACCGTATTTGGTTATGGTACTAATGGAGACGTAGCTCATAATTGGTCACTAATTTTATGATTATTTGCTTTAGTTAACACCCAGTTTTAAGCAAGTATGGAAATATAGAAGAGATCAGCTGCTGAATAGCAGTGGGTTTGTTATATCTGATATGATAATGATAATGAAAAAGACAAAAATAATTGAACAATGCAAAAAAACATTTTATTATAACTATCGTGAGACATGCTGAATAAATTAAAAATCACGAGTAACACACGTAAATTTACTGAGTAAGTACCTACTAGTAGAAACCAGTAGAGCTTTTCTCAGCATATTTACGCGAATAAGTAGTAATTTTTAGGTAATGCACTAAATGGTTAAACATACTAATAATCTCCATAAAAAAGCAAATACTCCACTAAAGAACAAAGAAATTAATGAAGATTTTTCGCCACAGACGGACAGGGTCAAGTATAGAGAAAAAATAAAAAACCAGTCATAAGTCCACACTCGCTTCACATCACTTGTCAAATATTGTGTAAGTTGCACTTGGACGCACAAGTGATTGCGATTTAGTAATATATCTTCGGACCGACCTTCGGGATATTGGTAATATTTACCCGTTACTATGAGTATGGAATAATAGTACATTTTTAAGTAGCCGAGTCCTTCATTGGTGTGTGTGAAGTAGTAAAATGATAAAAAATAAAATGTATTCTTTTGTTTTGATTTTTAATATTTTCTCGTAGTTATTTTATTGGATGGAATAGCCGCAATAAGTACTTTCAAGTGCGTTTTATAATAAAAAATGTAATGTCTGGTGCTTTGAAATTGCTCTTGTATTTTAAGTTATGTAACAAGAAAAAATATTGTCATCAATGGGAAATTGTGATCGTGTCATTCATACGTCAAATAATTATATTATTTGCACTATTACGGTTCGTTACATAACTTAATCATGTAATAGAAACACAGGTAAGGAACCTCTAAATAACAGATAATAACGGTAAACACAGTACTTGCGTCATAGATAATCCCACTATTATTTTAGATAGATTTTGTGGAGTGACAATGAAAAGATGTAGTTATTTACCTAATGCAGATAAAATCTAAAGTTAATTTTATTAGAAAAATAATTAATTTTCTTCGTGCATTTATTATTAAATTTTTAACTAATTTTATAGCATTATTAATGTAAGGTACTTATATCTGAAAAGTATTCAGATAATATGTTATATGTAATTAATAATACTACTGAAGGCTATTTTTTCAACGCTTTAGGCTTCAAAAGGTTAGGTAATGTCATTTTTTTCTAAACTTTTTGTTATTTCGTCTTGGCGTCGCCGACGTTATAAATAGCTCGGTCAAAACAAGTTTTTTTCATATTACTTAGGAATAGGTCTTGACATTATTATTGAATATTTATGTAATATTTACATAATAATATATTTTAGTCAAAGATTTTGACAAGCCAATCATTTTTGGCAAGATATAAAATTAAACAATTATAATATTTCACGTATATGCTCAAGCTGTTATTGTACACATGCTACTATTATTAAGAACAATAATTTAAAAATGAACAAAAATATTTACCATTTTCAAAAATCTATCTTCAGAAACATCTCGAACATTCTCTGATCGTGTGAACATGAGTTTTAGTTCGCTAAAGCTCAGCTAGAGGGCGTTACCAGTCGCTTTCACCACAACCGCACATATTTGTGTGAACTTGTAACACTTCCTTCACAGTCAATGTCAGCACAGTTTTGTAATAGAAAACGTAAAGTGATGTGTATTCCATACTACATAAAGTATTGTTTTCATAAAATGCAGAGATTTTTTCTGAATAGCTAATAAATCAGGAATGACCTAAATTAAAAAATTTAATACGTTGAATTTTTGTGAAGAATGGCCTCAAATAACAATTATGTCTTTGTTAAAATAATTTATCTTTATTTTTAAGTTTTTCAAATTTTTTGTTATTTTCTTTAAGGTTTAGTTTTAGTACGATACATTTAGGCGTCAAATTACGAGTCAGGCATTCATGAATTTAAAAGTTTTAAACCTATAATTTGCCTTTACTATACATCTATTAGACCCTTCGATAAATTATAGGCGATAATCAAATTAAATTTACGACCGTATACATTCCATAATTATAATTCAATTTGTAAGATGCAATTGATTGATTCAACACTCGCATGTCAGAGTACGTGCAAAGAAACATTATGTTTAAGTGTTAGCGATTTATCTGCTGATAATAACTTGATTGATAAATCTTTTTGTAAAATTGATTTATGAACATCATTATCAATAATTAGCATTCATTCTCTAGTAACTAGTTCTAGAATATCCGCCCAAAACATTGTTCAAATGATTTATTCACAATTTTCGTTACGATTTCTTACGATTTGCATATAAACAAAATTAATCGTTTCGTTTTCGATTTTAGAACAAGGTTTCTTGTTATGTTTCATTCGTTTTCTATTTTTATCTGTGGGATTTTTTTACAATTATATCTTGTTTTTATTTGTTTTGCTTTCTTTTTATTTAATTTAATTTATACATTATTATTACTAATTATACTTCATCTTTTACTTCTATCTTTTACTAATTATACTTCATTGTATTATTTTTGTAATTGCATTTTTTTATTTACACAACCGTGTAATATACGATGGCGGCCTTATATAATTTTATGAATGTTATAAATAAATGAATTTTATAAATTGTAAAACTTAAAAAAATCTTTTCATTTTTGTTATATAACAAAAATAATAAATTTACATACAAAAACAGTTATATATTTATATAAAAAATACGTGTTTAATGATTATTTAAATCAAAACAATGTTAAACTTTTACACCTACCTACTACTTTGTCTGCACCCTAAGGTTGACTGTTAGAGATTGCCACTAGCCATTGAGTCCACCATTGTATAAATTGTGCAAGAATTTGTAAACAAATAAATACATTAAGGAAGTTTATCGATATTCTTGTATGATTAATATATTTTATAGGCAAATACACAATAATATACAATCCTCAAATTTCTAATCCCCAAAAGGGCGGTAACACACCTCTGGTGTTTCAGGAGTCCATGGGCGACGCGGATTACTTACCATCAAGTAATCCGTCTGCCTGTTTACCGGCTTATCGAAAAAAATAAATAATTGTGTACATAGTAGATCACATTAACTCTTATCCTAGGAAATATCCAATTCTTGCAATTGCTTCAAGCACCCATTAACAATGCTATTATATTATTGGAGTTCTTCCAGTAGACACTATAGTACCTATTATGAATGTAATGAATCTTTTTAACAAGATAATAATCATCCGCAATAGAACAAAGCCTTGTATGTTAATTTATGCGGCTATGTTGCTTAGATAAGACTGATAATGCAGTTATATTCATATGTGATTTGTTTATAATGTAGGTACATTTGTAGTTCAGATATATTATAACAATAAAAATTATCATAATAATATATACTTCCTACCTATTGGTGCTGTTTACGGACTGCCTCGTTGGCCGAGTGGTCGCAAGTGCGGCTACCGGGCAAGGTATCCCGGGTTCGATTCCCGGGTAGGGCAAAGTATTAAGGTTTTTTTTTAAATCTCAATAGTAGCACGGCGTCTGGAATTGTGCCCGGTATATGGCAATAGGCTCACTCCCTAATACATGGGGCTCATAACATAAATAGTGAAAAGTAGGTGTTACATTGTGCAGTGGCATTATGTGTCGTATTGTGCACTGCCTACCCCTTCGGACATAAAAAGGCGTGATGTTATGTTATGTTATTTCCTACCTAATCATTTTTAGATATATTTATGCTATCTACATGGAGTTCACGAGGTACGCTAGGTTGATTTTTAAATTATTCCTAGGTTTTGTACTATTTCAGAACAATCAACATTGTAATGCTATTGTGTAAAATTTTATTTCATTTTTCTAAGATAAGGTTTTCACTAATGATGATTCCTTTTAGCGGACTTCAAAACCAATAGCAAAATAGGACACTGTCAGGTCAACTGTATGTACCTATGTATGTACGTGCCAGATTATCTCGCTATTGGTTAAAATGATTTTGATGCAGTTTCCAGAAAAGGTTTTGTTACACTTAGGTTAACCGAATTTCACGGAGAGGGGATTAAAGTCGATTTTTTAAACGTAGTTTATGTAAAAAAAGTATTATAAATGAATCATTAAAATAATGAAGTTTCATGCATCTCAATAAAATTAGCTATTTTAAATTATAATGAAATAAATTTAAGTTAAACTTTTAATCGCTCAATTTGGTATTTATAGGAGAAAAAGTGATTTAAGCCCTAAATGCTTCACTTTAACTCGTCGAGTACCGGTTTTATAGACACAATTAAAGAACAATAGGTCGCGGTCACCGGTGACCGCTTGGTGTTTGACAGTTTAAACAACACCAACTGCAAGAAGCAATGTGTCATGAGGTCTTGATAAAAAATCCAGTTGTGGTTTTCTAAGAGTGTTCAGCATTCAAAATTGGCATATCAACGAGAGCATACCTAATGAGAAGATTATAATTTAAATATTCAAGTGTGTACAAGTCGTGCACTTGTCCGCTTTAAGTGTCAAGTTTGTCGTACCAACCCAAGGCCTTTGACACTCTTAAACTATCGACAGATGAAGAAATTATTTGTTTTTTGTAAAAACACGAGGTTTTAACAAAACGCGATGCGTATCAGGCGCGGGACCTTAACCCACTTGTTCAGCTAAACAGTATGACATTCAAATATTTGTCATTTCATCATTTGTATATGAAAATGCAAGTAAAGGTGTGCTCAACGAATAATGAGCCGTTTAATTGATGTAGTATGGTGCAATTTCGTAGTTAAACCTTGCTTACTGAATTGGATGGCCTTTGATACGCTAGCCGCCCCTCATTGTAATTTCGCCACTTAGGACGTTGTTTACTTCATTCAAAACGACGTGTGATGTTTTCTTGCTCAATTTTAACCTACAGTCATATAGTTTTCCATAACATAGACGTAAGTGAAATACAGATCTGGAAGCTATTATTCTTGTGAGTGTTAAATAAATAAAGAAATGAGCGAGTCAGGCCCAACATAAGTATTGTACAATAACTAACTGCGACTGCCTCAATTTTAGACAGATATTTTAATTCTTAAGATAATAGAATTTGAATTTGAAGTGAAATGTTTTTCCATACCACATAATCCTGCTAATAAACAACATATAATTGGTAATTGGGCCTCTGGTAACATCACTCACACGACGAAACACAACGCAAGCGTTGCTTCACGTCGGTTTTCTTTATCTAACTTCAGTTTATAACAGAAATAAATCTCATCAAAATGTTTAATATCGTATTGCATGCGAGTTTTATATGACACAATTTTAATTCGATTAATATTTTAAAATGGCTACAATTTGATAAATGTTCAATTGGATGTGCCAGACATTTGAAATAAATCTGCAAATTTAAAAATATTAATCGTAATTAATAAATTTATATAGGCAATAATATAAACCGTTATTACGATACATCAATCAATTAACTTACATTTTTTATTTTATTTCATAGATATTTCGTAGTAATTTTATATGCAACGGTGCATCTAGATGTGGACGCACTATTGTAATGCATTTTTTGGAATCACTTATTTTATACTATACATGTTGATCGTCTTCTGAACGTGCAGTCAAAAATTTACGAATAATATGCCACTGACGCCCGAATACTGAAGGGCTACACAATTTTAAATTGTACTTAAATATCGTGCCATCTCTGTCATTTTACAAAGAATTCGTAATCACAGAACTTTACTTAACCTTTTGAATGCACCGATATGAGACACAATAGAAAATACATTCTGTCTCGCGTGGATCCACGTTTAGACACACGACGGGTTAAGCGCGACTAAAATTGACTTAAAATTTAACCTTTCATTATTCAGGCATAAGAATAAGGTTTCTTTCCTTAAATAAATGTTAGACGTCCTTAAATAAATGTTTTAATAAGAATGTAACATAAAAATTTAAGAATAATTTACATTACGAAACTTTCTGAATGAAAACATTAAATATAGACGTAATGAAGAGAATTATTTAAGTGAACATTTGCATTGCATATACTTCGCAATTCCTTGCATTCGTACAGTCGTTATCTTGAGTTGATTTATTCGTTTTACTTGGCACAGACGTGAGAGGTTTAACTTACAAGTAATTATATGGTTAATACAGCCAGAATGCCTCGTTGGCCGAGTGGTCGCAAGTGCGACTGCCGGGCAAGGGGTCTCGGGTTCGATTCCCGGGTCGGGCAAAGTATTACTGGGTTTTAAAAAATTCTCAGTAGTAGCACGGAGTCTGGAATTGTGCCCGGTATATGGCAATAGGCTCACCCCCTATTACATGGGACTCATAACATAAATAGTAAAAAGTGGGTGTTACATTGTACAATGGCATAATGTGCACCTCTGCCTACCCCTTCGGGGATAAAAGGCGTGATGTTATGTTATGTTACAGCCAGAATATTTAGTAATAATCCAAAATTAATAATTGTTTGTTAGTAATACATAATTATTATTAATAACAGTGCATTAATCCACATTAAGAGAAAAGAAAATTTAGTCTACTAATAGTTTTGTGAAAATTATTCAGTTAAGATTATTAACGATTAATTAATTAAAATCGTGCATGTTAGTATTTTAATTTAATTAATATTTTACATTACAATAGTTATCTGGCTTTATAAGGAACTTTGTTGAAGGTTTTGCGTGCATATAATTATTGTGTGTGTGTATGTGTGTGTGATTGATTAATATTAACACTGTGATTCAATTGTGTGTGTTACACTTCAATGGGCAGATAACCTAACATTATGCACGTTATTCATGTGTGTTTGTCACGATAGTTCAGGAAGCCAACAACTAGGGCACAATCTTTTTTCAAAGATTATGATTTGAAGCAATTTTATTATTCACAAAAGACGATTTTCTACCGTTATTAAATTATAAATAAATTATAATAATAAGAAACTACACATAAAATAAGTGGCAGTATGTGAGTATACGGGTGCGAAATCTAGTATGAATTCGCTATGCTAATTTATTATTACTCTAATTGCATTAAAATAAAAAATAAAATAAAAAACGGTGGCTCGGAGGTTAGAGACGCCCACTTCTCATACATGAGAGTCGAAATCTACCAACAGCAAGTATCAATGTGACTTTTCTCGAGTTGTATGTACTTTCTAAGTTTATTTAGACACCACTAGCAAACGGCGAAGGAAAACATTGTAAGGCAACCTGGACTTATAATTTTTAATTATAACTTATAACTTATAATTTTTAATTATAAGTTTGAAATCGCCAACCCGCATTGACCAAGCGTGATTAATGCTCAAACCTTCTCGTGTGAGAAGAGGCTTTGCTTAGCAGTGGGCACTATAGGCTGATGATGTGATCCCAATAACATAAAACACAGTTTATCAACAAACAATTGCATCATTGTCAGTTTAGCAGTTTTTGTGCTACGCTCGAACACACAAACGCCACTGAAAGAGTTTAAAAACAAATTACGACGTTGTAATTTTTTTTTCAGCTTGCAAATACGCATTGTATAGAAATGTAACTGCTATTAGTAAAATTGTTTCGACAATAGATTGACCAAGTTCAAGTTAAGCTTGTGTAACTTCACGCTCTGAATAACGTTATTTCAGACGAACTCAAACAAACAGTAATTAGTATGAAACTGTTTTTGGAACTTTCTCTTTAATATAAAGATACAAACATTAATGTGAAGAGAATACTATAAAAAATATGATAAGTTGTTTTAAATGAGTAGGTATTATTAATAAAATAATTGATTATAAATCATGAGAAATATGTGTACCTACGTTAAATAAAAATGCTGTTTATTTTTTATGTTTATATGTAAAATAATATGTCTAATGTAACATTGCAGCTTTATTAAAAAATCTATAAAAATCAAATTCGTACGGATTTCAGTAAAATATATCATAAGCCTCATTAACGCAAAGAAAACTAAATAATAATTTAATGCGTTAAAAAATTATTTCAATGTCAGTTCATTTAGAGCAGAACGCCATCGACGCGACGGGCAGCCTTTGCTTTAACGCGAGCAAAATATTTTCATGCTTTCTCTTATCTATTTTTCATATAATAATTAGTTTTTAAAATAACTTTTATTTAAGTATAACAAACATAACATCACGCCTTTTATCCCCAAATGTACATACAATGCAACACTCACTTTTCACTATTTACGTTACGAGTCCCATGTAATAGGGGTGAGCCTATTGCCATATACCGGGTACAATTCCAGATTCCGTGCTAGCACTGAGATTTTTTTAAAACCTAGTAGTACTTTGCCCGACCCGGGAATCGACCCCGAGACCCCTTGACCAGCAGTCGCACTTGCGACCACTCGGCCAACGAGGCCGTTAATTAAGGATCTGTATCATTGTTGTTAATCGATAATAAAACTATGCCCTGTACAAGTGGTAACAAATACTTGGTAAAATTTGTAAAATAAAAATTATGCTGTAGTTCTACTACGGCTTTTCAAGAGTTAACAAACGAAGAAAAAATAACATTTTACTAGAATTACTGCCATGTCAGTGACCTGTGTATCATCAAAAACAGAAGAGATTTTGAAACCTGACCTTCCACAAGTTAACAGGACCGGTTTACTTCGTGTTTGGCCCTTACAAAATAGACCAGATAAGGGTCTAAAAACCTGACCAATTAAGAGCTTGAAAAGCATCAAGGTTTTAAAAAATATAATTTTAGTATTTTGGTGCAGGTATGGTAATTTAGGCACATTATTTTCTACATTTTTATAATAACTATCGTGAGACAGTTATTCAGACAGACAGACAGGCAGTACTAAAATTAACCAAAATCGCGGGTTACTCACGTGAATATACGGCATTAAGTCCGCCATTCACTGTATTTTGTGAAGAAGATAATAAATAAATAAATAAATAAATATACTGAGAAAAGCTCTACTAGTTTCGAACCATAGAGGGACTCACACAGTGTGACATATTCACAATATTTGCGATGTATAAAAGTAAAAATAAAAATAGTTAAAGTATACTTTAGTAAAGGAAAGGAAATATAGTAAAGGTAAAAATTATCTGCACACATGAAAATGTTATAAGTAACAAGTAAGACATAGAGATAAGCGTTTTTTTATTGCAATATGAAAAATTGTAAAACGTATGAAGCATATCTTAATTTAAGGATAATCTAAAAAACATAGGTCATAAAAAACAGCTTTATAAGGAGTAAATACATTTCAAAAAAGTTTAAAGACGAAATGTTGGTTATTGCTCATTTATCAACGTAACATTAAAACAATTAAATAAAAATAAAAACAAAACTATTAGGTACGTTACATACATACTGTAATTACACATGAAATGTACTTTCAAACATCGATTGCGACTGCATTTTGAAATAAGTCTGACTGAACTTAGTATTATGATAAATTAGTCTAGATCATTATTGTATACCGCTCAAAGTCTAAAGTCTATGTTTTAACTTGCAACACATACGTAATTATAAGTTGTTCTTTTTTAATTTTAACAACGTTTGTTATTTTCGACATAATTATAATCTGTGATTGTTTTTGAATTCAGTGAACTTGCAGTTGTAATTGGATGTGTAATCAGAATTATTTTCAGTAGTATGATATCGTCATTTATTGCGGTTTTTACTCTTACGGTTGCACCAGGTTACAACTTTTATTTGTTGATCATCCGTTTTTGTTCTATATTATTATTATTACTATTTAGTATTTACTATTATCCAATGTCTAACTAATTTTTTAAATGACTAAATTTTCTAACTTTGGAGGGTAGTGTTGTGTACAGTCAAACCATAAATTAATTGACTGGCATGAAAATAAGGACAGTATCAGTACTGAAATAGTCAGTAACTATTGCTGTCAAGTCAGTTTTTTACGATAGCCAGCAAGTCAGTTCATTACCGAGGTTTGGGTTTGCTGCCATTGCAGCGGTAAGTCCCCGCTTTGAGGAGTGGCTTGAGAGACGCTACGGCGTCTACACCTACCGCAGGTCCTCACTGGACATGGGAGCTTCGGGAGGTACCTGTGTCTGATAACATGGGAGGAAACGCCCGGGTGTCATCAATGCGAGGACCGTCCTAAGGATACGGTGGAACACACGGTAGGGGAATACCCTGCGTGGGCTGAGCAACGCGGTGCCTTCAGGGATGTGATCGGCGACGGCGAATAGTCTAGCCTAGTCCGGGTCATGATGCGGGGCGAGGAGGACTGGGATTCTTTTTACGAAGCAGTTATGCTAGATCATGCTAGCACGAGAGACAGGCGTAAAGTTATGTATGCATGGAACTATGTATGTATGTACTTATGACTTTATGGAGACTTTATGCAAATAATGTTCTAGACTCTTCAGTCGATACTAAAATTCTATTATTAGATACATAGCTGTCAAATACAGGAAGAAATATTGTTTAACATATAATATGTCTTGTCATGTCAAACAGTTTTTTTTCAGACCCTAAGACCCCAAATTTTTTTTAAGTAGAAATCTATTTATTTCCTTATAAGTACGAGTTTTTGTTCAGTATTTCGTAATAACATCTTATGTTATTTGATAAATAGGAGAATAATAGACAAATATTTAATTTATGAATACTACTTTTTGTTCCTGACTACGATTTAATACTTAGGAATTTTTGATTTCCTTAATATTCCAGATAATGTATAATAATTGTTGCTTTTATAAGTACTTTCTCGCTTAGCTTCCACCGATAAACAAACAGCTGAACACAACACCTAATTTTTTTTAAATCGGTAGGTAGTAGTCAGCGCAGCAGTTCTTGACTTATAATTTTTTATGGGATATAATAACGGTAAAAACGAGCAGACGGATCACCTGATGGTAAGCAGTCGGCATCGCCCATGAACACCTGGAACACCATAGGCGTTCCATAGGCCACCATAGGCCACCACCGGCCTTTTAGGGCCTCCGGTAACCTCACTCCTACGATGAAACACAACGCAAGCGTTGTTTCACATCGGTTTGTGTAAGGCCGTGGTATCACTTCGGTCGCGCCGGCTCATTCATGCCGAAGCATGGCTCTGATGCATCTAAAATAACCTAGTATTATCAGATTTTATAATAACCGATAAATTCTAGAATCTTCAATAGGAATTGACCTCAGTTATCACAAAAACGTATGTTATGTTATATACAAATGTACAATGCTATTTTAAAATGTCTAACAAGGTAATTTGCGTGTTGATCATAAAATTATTTCAAGACTGAATTACGACTGACAAATTTTTTGTCATTATTTTTTTAATTGAAATTAAATTGTGATTAAATTTAATTTCAGATAAAAAAGGATGATTTTCTATTAGTATTATTAAATTAAATTGTTTAAATGGCTATTATTTTTAAATTAAATTACAGCCTGTGCGTGCGTGGCTACTGTTTTTCGTCGGCTCCAGATGGGTAATTGTTTAAATATACTATGGAACAGAAAAAATATAAAAAACCTAACAACACTATGGATGTCGATCTAGGAAGGAATCTTTACGTTAGTGTCATGTGTTTACATGGTGTCAAGTTGATTATTATTTAACAGAATAACGATACTGATAAAGAGAGGGTGACAAAAATATCTCAGACTTAGTTCTACGTCTCTGTCACACAGGAACTTTTAAAAATCGAATCATCCAGAGATCATCATCAACAACAGCCTATAAATAAATGCCCACTGTTGAGCAAAGCCTCTTCTCACATAGAGAGGTTTAGAGTATTAATCGCCACGCTTGCTCAATACGGGTTTTCGATTACAAACTTATAATTAGAAATTATAAGCCCAGGTTTCCTCATGATGTTTTTCCTTCACAGTTTGACAGTGGTGTCTCAATAATATTAGAAAGTACATATAACTCGGAAAATGTCCTATTAGAAGATACCTTCGTCCAACACGGGGACTAAAGTTGATACCTCGTTGTCGACCGTTGTGCCTGCGGTCATTTACCTGACGAGGTCGTCTACTATGATAAATTTTCACAAAATTTTCCAGGGACTCCTGATTCATGAATAAAGGGCATGCATTACTGACCATTGTGCAATAAGATCGCACAGTGGTTGCACACGCAACGAGCCGGATATTGCAACCGGTACATTCAAGGACTGAGGCGAAAATCGAATGAGTTCCTACAGACGGAAGCCTGTTGGATATAAAGGATAGTCGAACGTATTCATGCGGTAATGTGCGTAATAAATGCGAGTTACCACGTTTATGATGTAAGGGCTGTTCCTATTTCGAATACAATTTGTTAGTGTCTTTTTTTATCTGCAAAAAGTATTGTTAGTCTTATGATGTAAAGGAATGTTCTTTTTTCGAATTTCATTGTTTTTAATTGTATTAATCTAAGTATTGTACCTTTTTCTTCGCAAATGATTTTGGTCGTTGTTTTTTTTATATATATGGTATATATTCTTATATTGAACAAAATACTGTTAGGCATGTTTTAATTTAGTTGCATATCCCAGTCACATATAAAATTGAGTCCGAAATTTTATGTTGGCCACCCAGTATCTTTTAAGGAAGATAAAATTTCTTCTTTAATTTGAATAACGATGGAGTTTTTTACACGTCAATTAATTTAAAATATTTAATGCAATAAACTAATAACAATGGGAATTTTAGATTATTGATTGAGTCAAATAATATTACTTTGTTTTGACTTTCAAACTTCATACTTATTCCTTGTATGCTTTAAAGAATTTCGCAAATTTTAAGTTAAATTAATATTTCATTGTATCATTTTTTTCTAAATACTGCCCTGTAAAATCACAATACATATAAAATCCATTAACTTTCAAGTACAACGGATTCAGGAACTGGTACTAGGCTTGAAATTAATGCACATTGCTTGCATTAATTGCATTAAGGAAACCCAATTTGTGTAATTATTGTATAATCCCGGTCAACTGTATTTCGCAGTCAGTGTTATACATTGACATTAATTGTTAAGTAGGTACCTAACAATATAAATAAACAAAATAGTTATCGAATATTTTTAATATCTGATTTCGGTTTTTATACATTATTTTAACCTATTGGTTATGTATTTCAACAAATATACATTATGCCTATGTATAATGATTTATTTTAATCAGTCGAATTGAGAACCACCTCCTTTTTTTGAAGTCGGTTGAAATATAAATATATGGGACACCATATAATCTAAGAGAGCAAAATACTTTACACAGATTTCGTGTTGTTGTTAAAACTGATTTGTAAAATCTTTGAATTTTGTAAAGAATTAACAGTTTTCTCTCCTAAATACATTAACAAAAGCTCTACTGGTTTTCGAGTCACAGAGGGACTATACCTCATAAGCAGCGTGCAAGGTAAATAAATATTAGGCTTTATTTTACTGATGCTCCACTTATATTGTTTGCTAAGGTACCTATTGTTGGGGCTTCGGCTCGAAATGCAGGAGTAGGAACGGGGTGGTTTTTAGTCGGTAAGAGTCTAACACTCCCTCTCGTCTCACCCGGGCGAGAGAAGTCATTGGATGATTTTCCCCCTCAAAAAAAGATACCGTAAGGTAAGGTAAGGTAGGTAGGTAGGTAAGGTATTGTACTTTTTTATGTATGTACACATTCAGGAATTAAGTATGTTATTATGAATGATAAACATGTATTATGTTTTTCATTGCTATAATATTATAATTACTGTATTATGGTTCCCTTAGTCCTGAACTTGAACTTGCAGGTCGGCGGCACTTTACAACAATGGACATGCTAATCGTAAGTGGTCTAGAAATGAATCCACGTGTAAGTTATGCTTGTACTATGTTGTAGATATGATTAACAAAACAACATAACATCATAACATAACATCACGCCTTTTATCCTCGAAAGGGTAGGCAGAGGTGCACATTATACCACAGTGCAATGTAACACCCACTTTTTCATTATTTATGTTATGAGTCCCATGTAATAGGGGGTGAGCCTATTGCCATATACCGGGCACAATTCCAGACTCCGTGCTACTACTGAGAATATTTAAAAACCCAGTAATACTTTGCCCGACCCGGGAATCGAACCCGAGACCCCTTGCCTGGCAGTCGCACTTACGACCACTCGGCCAAAGAGGCAGTCAGAGCAGATTAACAAAACAAAGAAAGAAAATACTTTACTTCACGGTAAAAAATAAGTGACATGTACAGATGTGTTATTCTATTTGTAGGTACTAATGGATACATGTTCATATCCCAAGTCTGTTGTGAAATGGGAACATTACATTTCTAAAGCTGCCTTATTGATCGAGTGATCGCAAGTGCGACTGCCGGGCAAGGGGTCTCGGGTTCGATTACCGGGTCGGACAAAGTATTACTGGGATTTTCAAAAAATTCACAGTAGTAGCACGGAGTCTGGAATTGTGCCCGGTATATGGCAATAGGCTCACCCCCTATTACATGGGACTCATAACATAAATAGTGAAAAGCGGGTGTTACATTGTACAGTGGCATTAAGTGCCGTAATGTGTACCTCTGCCTACCCCTTCGGGGATAAAAGACGTGATGTTATGTTATGTACATTTCGAAGCTAAAGCTTTTGATTACTATGCACAATGTGGTCTTTAAGACGTACAGCTCATCAATAAAAAGAATAGGTTTTGATTATATTACGTTAATAGATCTTTTGTCAAGAGAAATATACATTTATTATAAAAAAGCTAAGGACGTGGCCAGTGAGCTGTAATTAATAAATATACATAATTTTTAAGTCTTTTTTTGGATTAAAATCAAACGTAAAAGACAAAAACGGTTGTTAAATTGTATTTGTTTGACTCCACGTGAGTAGTTTCATGAGTAGATTCAGTTGCCTAAGATACTTGGCTTAACAATGCTTTTTATGTACCACGATTACATTACATAGCTTATAGAGAAAAAACATGTTTCATTTATCACATTAAGATCTTACGGCCCGACTCATAAACAATTATCATTTTGCAATCAAATGAACCGAAAACAAAACAATAATAACTAAGAATAAATCTCAATAAATAATTTTCCATCTTCAGGGAAAACCCTTCAAATAGGATGCAGTCAAATGATATAGAGTTATATTATAATTATTTCTTACTACTTTTTCCAAATCATTCGTCATGTCAGCAAAAAGCGGTTGAAATTGCAACGTAACTGAATAGCGTCAATAAATATAATCTTTTTGTTTTGTTGTGTAGTAAATTAGTGGAAAATTAGTCAACTACATACGACTACATTCTGAAGGTTTTGGGGTAATTATAAATAAATAAATAAATTTCTTTATTTCCCCTCACAAACACAATTATTCTAGGTTTACATTTTTTTTTATAATCTACCTCTAGTTTGTATGGCAATGTGAGGTGCTGGAGTCTGTGTTAGGCGTAAAATGCCTAATTATAAATTACTTTGAAAAATGTAAATGCATGTAATGTCACCGGATTCAATTATTATTATCAGCTTAATTAGTATTATTTGATTTGTAATTTTTATTCATATTGTTTATTTTTATTGAAACAAAATTAACTAAACTGTTTAAATTTAATTAAAGTATTACCGTAAACAATGTCGCTCGATTTTTAAATAATTTTCTGTTTACGTAATCGGAATAATCGTAACGTGGCGTAATTTATATAAAATCATATTGAATTAATTAATAAATAAACAAATAATAATGCTACATACCAATAGCACTTCGTAGACATAATCACTCACTCAACTCTTACTAATTTACTCATACACAAATCAGAAGAGCACATCACTATGCATCACTGTAAAGTATGGAACATTGAATAATATTATATTTAAGTACCATATAAGGCTTCTTCCAAACTAAAGATTGTACCACAATGTATATTGCAATATACACAAACAGATGCCCGATTCTGTGTGACGACAACCTATCACTGTTTTACATAGACCACTGAATGTCTAGAAGTGGCTTCAGAGCACGAGAGAGGGGAGGGGCCTTGACGGTTCTAGAAAAAATAAAGTTTTCTACTCTGTAATTAGTTACAAGGTGGGAAACGAACATCCTTTTTGAAGAATTTTGTTGCTTGAAATATATTTCTCGGTTAATAGTATTCTAATTACTGAATTAGAGTACCCGGAATACAGTAACAGTAACATGTGCGGTTATTGTGAAATGACGTGTGTAGACTGAGTAGTTTAAGTTTGTTAAGAATGACTTATATTGTGTCATAGTTTATACATACAATATCGGAAAACGAATTCATTTTCGGTAAAAATTAACTTATTGTAGATAAAACTATTAACAATACACATATATAATTTTGGTAAATAGTGTAATGAAGGATGAAAACATGAAGAATACAAAAATGCAGGTAATTCTTATTAAAAGGTGAATGAGATTTAGTTAGGTACTCACTCTTAAGATTGAACTTCTCATCTTAGGTTTAACAAACCACTCAAATTAACGCAAGAAGCAACTTCAAATTTTAATGTAATATTTCTAAACAGCCGTTTCATCTTTCGTAGATTTTTATTTAGGAGATATGTATATTATGAAAGTCATATTATCATCGTGTTACATATTATTAACGTAAGCAAAGATATTAAAATTACAATGTATTTGCGAAACACATCATAATATATACATCTTTATAACGAGCAAAAAAGACAGCATTATAATTTGGAAAAAAGAAACAAAGCACTGTCTAGCGCATGCGTCGCTCTACATTCGAGGTCCGGACATGTCATACATATTATATAATATTATAGTTAGACAATTGACGTATTACTTGTTTGAAACAATAAGTTTTGCCCTTTGCTCGGGTTGTTGGGAAAAAAAATACCGGTAATGTATGTTAAATGAGCTGTTTGACTGTAAACATGTAAAATTTTATTTATAATTAAATTGGTGCCTTTGCAGTTTTTGTAGAAATACGTCTCGGATATACGATTTTACAAAAGAATTTATTATCTACAAAAGATTTTACAAAAAATGAACTTATGCTGTTCAAGTTACTTGTTTCGCGATTTTTTGTCAGCACACACTTTCAGCACAGGTTTCCTAGGATTTTTCTTTGTTTCAATTACCGCTTGCGTACCGCCATGTATGTACGTTACTTAACAAATCTAAAGAACATAGACTCCAGTACTACTTTGTGCAGCATAAAAATATTTAATCATGCCAAAATGAAAGAAAAAAACAAAAATGAAGATTATTCTATAAAGTCAAAGTTAAAGTCAAAATCATTTATTTCAATTAGACCAGGTAGGCACTTTTGAACGTCAAAACAAAATATTTAAATAATAAGAATAAATGTCAGTCTGTAGGTCAGTCCTCTAGTGAAGCTATTTGCTCGTTCTAAAGTGTAGATCCCTATGGAGAAGAACGAGCAAGAAACTCCATAGGTTACTCTTTTTCAATCATGTTCACAATACAATTTTTGGTTACATTCTTTCGTTGAGTTCAATTATTATAAATACATATTATAAAATTAGGGTACCTGTTTTTAAATAAGACCAGACAATCATAATTGTCAATGTATAACATAGTTTTTTATGGTTAGTGGTCGTAATACCATGTGACCAATATCTGAAAACTACCTGAAACCGGAAAAACATTTTGACCTACAAATTTTTACAATCAACGTGAGAAAAACAGCAATATATATGTATATATAGCCTGACGTCATCACACATTAAATACAACATAATGACGCATTTAGTATAAATATCTCAATTAAAGTATTATAATGACACTTTAAATGAAACTACATTAATACGTGCTATGCACATTGAGTGTACAAATGACTTGGTTCCTTGTGTATGGTGGTACCTATAATTATTTCTATGTTTTTATATGTAGTAGTATAGTGTCACGTTTGTTATATATTGTTGCACCTTTACAATTTAAACTTACTAACTTATTAATTTAGATGTAATGTTATATTAGACTATTTTCAATATCAGGATTTTTTTTCTTTTATAAAACGTTGCCCCCACTAGGATTTTTACTCCTGTGTCGTGGGTGCGTTTACAACCATGCAAGTTTACATACACATGACTTCCAGACTCGGAACAACAATCTGTGAATCACACATAGAGTTGTTCCGTGCGGGAATCGAGCCCGCAACGTTGTCCAACCACCGCGCCAACCGTGGAGTCAAGTCAGAATAAAATTAAACATAACATAACAGCACGCCTTTTTGATCCCTGAAGGGGTAGGCAGAGGTGCACATTTCGGCACTTAATGCCACTGTACAACGTAACATCCACTTTTCACTATTTGTGTTATTAGTCCTATGTAATAGGGGTGAGCCTATTGCCATATACCGGGCACATTTCCAGACTCCGTGCGGGCCCCCGCCAGGCCACCACGACACTTACTAATAACAGTATACTTTCTCTTAATTTATCTATAGAGGTTTTCCACAATGTTACTGTAAATTAATTCTGACTAAACGATGTTTCATAAACTTGCAGGCTGTCTGTAACCGTACTTTGATCCCGGAACATGCTTGCATGTATTAAATGAATTTAATATATATTTGCCCATTCATGTTTACTGATTAATGTTAGATTCTATTATTCTTTTATCACTTTTTGCCCGATCTAAATCCTTTTAGTGTTCTGTGATTTTGTTAGACTTTTTATTAAATAGCTGTTTTAAAAGCTTTTTGTGTGTCTGTGAGGTCTAGAAACTAGAAGGTCTAGAGAAAAATTGTATTGAAAGAAATGAAGTGCAATACGGTATTATAGTATTGAAAACATATATAGTTTTAAATTATTTGATTCTGTAACCAAAATAATGGAAGATAAATCATTTTAATGGTATTATTTTTATGGTAATAAAATGAAACAAAGTAATAAAATAGAATAGACTGTGTAAAATAAACTCCAGCAACATTATATGTAAGATTTTGTTTCCTAATTTTCATTCATGAAAGATTTTACTAAGAATTTTACTAAACGTTAATTATTTATGAGTAGTTCTTGTATTTTCCGCTTCATAGAAATATTAATGTATGTAATTATGAACTTAGCAGACGTTCCTAAAAAGAGTCTAGACAAAAAAGTCCTACGCAACAATTTTTTATAAGAATTGGGATTATCCTACGGTCGTTGCGCTGTAATTTTTTCTCTACTAACAGAGATGAAACAAAACACTTTATCTGTTGTTAATCTTTATATTCTATCAATATAAAAATAGTTAAGAAATCTCCCTTAGATAATTAAAAATCAAACTCTTTTAGTCACAAATACTACCCTAATATCAGACTTAGGCTATATTTATATTCTATCTGATGTTCTTTTATAGGTACGTGAAAAACTTTTCTACACAATCAATTTCATCATCTTACTAGCCAGAATACGGTAGTTTCGTAAATTTTATTTTAACGTCCGTCTGGTTGATTATTTTAAAACATTAGAGACGTATTTTTTGTTTTCTCACAAAATTCAATACTTTCGACGATATATTCATTTGAAATATCGTGAGACGTCAAAGTCAAAGTCAAAGCATTTATTTCAATTAAACCATAGTTTGGTACTTTTGAAACGTCAACAAATACAAATAGTCTGTCAGTCAGTCCGTCACAGCGCGTTGTGACGTAACGACCTCCAACTCCTAAACTTAACGAAATTTTATCTAAGTATTGTTAAGCTTTATATAAGAAAACAAAAAATCTGTCTAACATTTTTTCATTATCTAACTGACGGACTAATTAGATTTTTAATTTTCTTACCCTGGCAACTACCCAATTCATTCACTGCTGAACATATACCGTCATCATATCGACCACACTAAATCTACTGCTGATCGTCGACACCCAATAGCTGCCAGATCAACCACTTAAAATGAATTAGTTATTTGAATACCATAAACAGACAAACTCTACCTACCTTTGTACTATTAGCAAAGCATGTTAAATCACTTCTGCACAATAAAGTTACAAACGAAATCTATGATGTACAGCTGTAATGATTATTTCTTATTTTAATAACAGAACTAGCACCTAGATTTCTGAGCAAAAAGTTAATTCTTCGTCATTTTGTAATGACTGCTGGGAATATCCGTTTAGGTCATACAAAACTATTTGGTAATTAGAGAAATGAATACATCGTTAGGTTTTTGTACGTGTAGATTATCTAGCTACAAGTCGCAGAGCATAGCATTAGCGGAATAAATACTAACATAGGTAAATACTAACAATGCCCTAGTTCATTAATAAAACATTCGTAAAAGTATTTTGTACGTAATGAAAAACTTGTGAAGACAAATCATTGTGTTTAGGTAAAAAAATGTACTATATTATTATTTAAACTGAATAATGCTAATAAAAACGTATTGGCTAAAATTGATTCAGTATTAAAAAAATTATAAATACATACTGATTGCTAAGTCCGTGTTTATACTAACTTCTTAATTTACCTACTAAATGCATAAAGTTGTATAAATAAATGATAAGGACTCACAGGTATCAATCAGTACGGCATGGCACGGTACTGGTGGTTGAACTCGTACTCCTCGTCTTCAGTTAGAAGACACTCTTCAAAGCACCAAAGACCAGCTATAGCTAGCAGGATGGTGTACACCGCGTAGTAGAACAGGTAGACTAGAATGCTGAACAACATCGTAGGATTGTAGGAGATGAGAACTGGAACAATGAAAAAATATTTAAAACATTAGGGTAAAAAGTATAACCGAATGAAGAGGTAATACTAGAAGAGCCCTTGCTTCAGAAATAAGAAACAGTAAGAAACTCTAGTAGTCTTTTTTTTAAGAGGGGAAAATCATTGAATGTCTGCTCCCGCCTGGGTGAGGCAGGAGGGAGTGTCTCTTACTGACTAAAAACCACCCCGTTCCTTCTCCTGCACGTCGAGCCGGAGCCCCGGTAACCCGTTAGGGTCACCGCGACAACTCTAGTAGTCTAAAGTTAAAAAATAATATGATCAAAAGAAATTCGTCCTCATAATTGCACGAGTAGGTATTTTGTTACAATACCTTTGCAAATCGTGACATGAAGAATTCAATATTTTTTACTTCGAAAAATCTTCCACAGTTTATAATTGTAACCAATAGCACAACATTCATCAGTTTTTGCTAAATGAAGGTTCTACAAAAGATATACAAAACTTTAAAGAAACCTATCAAACCAATTTTATGGAGTCAAGCCATTTTTAAAATATAAACCGTCATATTCTTAATGAAAATAAAAAACCTATGCATCACTGCTGAATACAATTAATGACGGTTGCAATTAATGATAAAGTATCGTCACGTGGTCACAATATATTATATGCATGTCTTACTTGACACGTGAATTTTAATCGAAATGTATCATTATGATTACCATTATGAAAACAAAAAGATTGGCTATCATTATGATAGCCAATCTTTTTGGTTTGTTTATAGCAGAAAAATAATAAGTAGTGTGAGATTCAACCAAGATATTAAACATTAGTAGATTTTATATACCGTTTAAAAATTATTCTAAGCAACATAATACATATTATCATCATTAAAAATTGGCCTAAACGTACATATTAGAAGATCAGATAGAAAGGAGGGCTCTAAATAGACCGAAAAATTTAATCTTCATTTTTTTTCTTGTATTACTATAAAATAGGTTATTTCATTTTCGTAAAAACGATACACATAGTAAGTAATCTGTGCTGGTCCGTGATGTAGCGTTTACCAATCTTTGTAGAAACGAAACAAAGATTAAACAAATGCATTTAAGCATACAAACAAAATACCAAACCAAGGTATTAGAAACAGCCACATGTTTTATAGTTCCACATCAATGAGTGTCAACCACAGTCCTTGTAACGTACCTTTGACCCTGCATAACCACAAATTTCAACGCACAACGTTTTTACATAACCATAAATGACATTGTAAGTACGGTCACCGCGGACTTTAGATGAGCCGTACAAATACCCAAGATAATTACATATTATTTTTAGAAGAGGTCGTACTCAATTACCCTCATTATATAATGTTACCAAAATAATTGATGTGCACTTGTTTCTTTGATGGAAGACGTGGTCAAGGTCAAAGATTTTCTTTGTCGCTTCTGGAAGGTGATTTACGTAGGTGTTTCTTTGGTTGGGGACAAAGTTCGAAAGAGTAATGACTTAGTGATGTGTTTTTATAATAATTATAGAGACATACTAAATTAACTAAAATCGCGGGTTACTCAAGTGAATATACTGAGAAAAGCTCTACTAGTTTGTCCTCATATACCGCATGAGCAGCATGCGCGACGTCGCCGCGACCGCGCACGCTGCTCATCAGGAAGAACCCCTCTGTGGTTCGAAACTAGTAGAGCTTTTCTCAGTATATTCACGTGACTAACCCGTGATTTTAGTTAACTTAGTGATCTCATTAGTGTCGCTAGAGGTTACAATATTTGGGGCTCACCTAATTACAGTCGGTCACCGTACTTTAATTACACGTATAATGTCAGACGTATCAAAATTGCGTTGTAAACTAAGTATGTAGGAAATTGTTTAATGGCAACACAATGTCAGAGGAAAGGCCTCTTAAACTGAAACACTTCAAAAACTAACTATAAATCTCTAATGCATTCTTACAACACATAAAAAAGAAACGATGTGTGCAAACACGTATATCATTAAGAAACAACACAATATCAGTTGCCGCTACAACAGTTTAATTTCAATTTCCTGAAATCAATCGAAATTGTATTGCATTTGAAGATTTTTATTTGATTTATTGCACTTAACTTGAATTCATTACAAATACTTAATTGTTTACGCTTAAAACTACATTATGTGTAAGTACCTATATTAATTGAATAAAATGTGATATTAGTCAAAGGGAATTCATCATCTGAACGTACGATACAGTCAGCCGCAATCTTTAAAAATAATAGTAAAAAAAAATAGGGAATTACAATAATGGTGTCATAAATAATATGTCCATTGACTTTTCAACAAAAACATCTAAACAAAAGAAAACATGCCTCAATATAATTAGAAGTAATTCATTTCAGTATCATCTCATACTTTTTTCTGAACTTTTTTATTTAAACCTTCGTTTCGCAATATTGTTTTAGTAAACAACTTTATGGTATAGGTATCTAGGTAATCATAATCATAATTAATTTTGGTCATTATTTACTAGGCACTAAGATTCCATGTAGAAAAACTGCAGTGTACTCGGAATACGGGAATCCCGCGACACTTCGTCATGTAATGATGTGAATAGCGTCACTAGATACAACTAATGATTGTATTGTTTCACAAACAACATACAATTTGACGTTACGGTATGACGTTTCGGTTTTAATATACAAAAAATAGCAAAACATAAACTACATCATGTTTTAACGTACTTAAAGTTTAACAACACGTTTTTCTTCACGAAAAATACCAACAATTTTGCAATGATGTGTTTTTTTCCAGTATCCTAGAATCTGAGCTAGTCAATTAAATACTTAAAAACTGTACTTATAATTAAGTTCGTAAATAAAGATAATAATAAATTGATAACTAACAGAATCAAAATTGAATAAAATGCTACAATGTGGCTACGATTTTTTCGTAGTCCTCCGTAGCGCGTCGACTACGAGCATTCTAGTGTACATTTTCCGAAGTTGCTACGAGTTTTTTGAAACCGTAGCAAGGAAGTTTTGGCTCCAGTAATGTTTGGTTATGTACTTGTATAATTAATTGTTTTATTTTATTGCATTGCATAGTGAACTGTTTCGTTTGTATATTATTTTTAATTGTTGGTGATTAAAAGGTTAATACATCTATTATAATTTAGCATTGCTTAGGTGCCATGCTAATTTTGAAATTAATATAAAATGAATTATATTTTGTTTTGTTCATGAGTTAAAATCAGTTTACTAAGATTAATGTAGGCTAGTAGTAGCAGTTTTGTTTATGTTTTATTTCTAATAAAATTGATACTAAAACATATGTAGTTTAATAGTTAACATACAACATGACACGTAGTACATAGCATTATTGTAAAAGGTCGTTCAGC
This sequence comes from Spodoptera littoralis, assembly GCA_902850265.1. Classification (NCBI taxonomy): domain Eukaryota; kingdom Metazoa; phylum Arthropoda; class Insecta; order Lepidoptera; family Noctuidae; genus Spodoptera; species Spodoptera littoralis. The sequence goes on along the minus strand of LR824535.2, from coordinate 2,043,933 downwards.
GTCAGTTTTTTTTAATAAGATATCACTACCAAAATATAATTGTCAAAGTGATTGATGCTTAATCATAGACTAAGAACAATAAATAAATAACTCCCGAATACTGGAAAGATACTCAATTTTAAATTGCACTAAAATATGTTTCCATCTCTGTCATTTTACAAAGATTTTATATTGACAGAACTATACTTAAGCGCATCTTAAATTGAACAGCAAATGGATCCCTTCTGCGAAATATTGAGAGTTTGTGATTGTGTATGTTTGTAACTCCATCACGTCAAAACGGCTGGAGGGATCCAGATGAAATTTGGAACAGAGGTAGATTATGTTTAGGAATAATATTCTTAGTCTTTGTTTTTTTTTAATAAACATTGCCCCATACTACGATGTTCTCCTGTTTTGTAGGTGCGTTTACAAACATACAAGTTCACATACACATGACACCCAGACTCAGGACAACAATCTATGGAACCTGCGACACTTTACGCAGCAGCCGGTTGCTCAGCCACCGCGCCATCCGTGCAGTCATATTCGTACATCAGCAATTATTTTTCTATAAGAACGCGGGCGAAGCCCCGAGCAGAAGCAAGTATTTATTATATTCTTACCTACATTATTTTAAAACAAACTTCATGATACGACGAAATGTATTTGGTATGATTAACCGCACGTTTCGCAAGTACATCAACCTCGGACGGAAGGACACACAGATTTTATATAGAGATAAATATAATCACGAATATTCGTATTATACATAAATGGGCAGATTTGCACGTGCGATTAGGCAAGGGCACGGAGTACTTAGTCATTGGAGTGTCATGTTTAAGTCTAGTTGTTGGAGCTACCTGTGACTTTGATAGGAATCTTGTTTTGTTTCCTAGTTCGTTATAGTTTAGAGTTATGGTATTCGTTGCTGTCACAATAACCTAAATAATTTTGAAAAAAATTAAGGTAAGTCTAAATAAGGTGTCTGAAAACCGTAACTTCTATAAATAATGTACTTTGGTGACAAAAAATGAACACTTAGTCTTTAATTCTTATTTATATAAATACCGTTACCAAAAGAGTAATATATGATAATGGTAGCTCCTTCCATATTATGTTATGTATACTTTACTATGAATATTTTTTAAAGTTATCATTGTTTTCTATTCAGTATCATCATCAACATTAGCCCGTTGACACAGACTCTTAGGACATTATAGCTCTCTCCATTTGTTTTATTCTCCGTGAATCAAATAAGTGTATGTAGGCAAAATATTTTTTTGCATTATAAGTATACTGATTACAAGGGTTTTGTCTTTTGTCTTTAATGACGTAAATAAACTGATTTGCATTGTTATGTTTCAATCACGTTTTGTATTAAAATGAGAAGGAAGACTCCTTTGTGCGAGAGATAATAAGTCGAAACAATAATTGAGAAGAATCGTATCATATCTTTTTACACGTAATTTGAAACAAAGGGAATATTATCACGTGATAATGATTGTGTGAGTTTTATTTTTATTTTGGAAATGCTTCGGTCAATGACCCTGTTAAAGGTCAGGATTTGTTTATAATTTAGTTATTATATTTAAGTCTTTGTTTGCCGGCTGAAAAAGTTGTAGAAAATAATATTTTAATCTATATTAATATAAAAAATATATAAATATAAAAATGAAACCCGTTTCCCGTTGTCATGCCATAACTTGAGAACGGCTAGACCCATTTGGCTGACTTTTTTGTGTTTGTTATTGTCAGGAGAAGGTTCTTATGATAGAAAAAAATCCTAAAAATCCTATGGGAATGGGAGAAAACGGGATTTATAAAATCATTCGGAAATAAAGACAACAACACAGTATTATTGTTGATATGAAACGTATAAAGAAAAATAAGTAAAAAGACTAGCCATTAAATTAGCCAATATCTTCTCCATCGACCACAAAATCTTCTTAAAAATTGTAACAAGGTAATTTGAGTGACCTTTAAGGTAATAAACAAAGAAGTAATAGTTTCAACAACTGTAATAAAGTTTACTAAACACGTAATTTAACCCGATTAATTAATTACTTACATGTAATTAACTAATTTATTGTAGTATGTAGTTATGAGTTACTTTAGAGGGTTTTTTTTTAAGGTGGGAAAATCATCGAATGACTGCTCCTGCCTGGGTGAGGCGGAAGGCAGTGTCAGACTCTTACTGACTAAAAACCACCCCGTTCCTTCTCCTGCACGTCGAGCCGGAGCCCCGGTTACCCGTTAGGTTCTCCGCGACTCTGAATCGGCATCGGCCCTATTGGGCCTCATCTGTGGTGGTCTGATGGCTCTTTGAGGCGCGCGCGGAACTCGTCGACGTACGCTCGGTACTTTATAGGGTAGGAAGGTATAAACGAGCAGACGGATCACTTGATGGTGAGCAATCAGCGCTGCCCATGGACACTAGCAACACTAGAGTATAAGTGCGTTGTTGAACTTTCTGGCGGCAAGGGCGGTCGAAGCGGTCTCTAGTCTACACGGCAAAATACAACGTAATCGTTGTTTCACCTTATTTTTCTGTGGTGCTAGTATCACTCGTGAAGTATGGCTCCTTGAAGGGTTTTATAAAGGTCGTATGTAGCAGTGTAGTATATTACACAGTTATATTATAAAGAGGCCTAATAAATAAGGTGTTAATTGTCGAGTTGTAAATTAAATTATTTCATTGATGAAATCGTCAGCTAAAGTAACTTATTTGCGTAATAGAGATACAATAAAATATGCTTATCGGTTGAGTATAGTCGATGAGTGTTGAAATTAAATTGTTAGTATTTTTTTTCAATTTTGCATCGATTTGTAGAAAGGCATATTTTCTGAACCTAAGTTGCACGCGTACTTAACGTGGTGCAACTTAGGTTCAGAATATAAGCCGAAAAATAATTATATAATCCATAAAAAAATGCATAAAAATCCACTCTCTTTTGTCTTTACCTACTCGTATTCTGACATCAAACACATTACACAATAAGAAAAATAAAAAAAATTAAACAACGTCAAGGATAAAATAATAAAAGTGTACTCACGCGGTCGGAAACGATCGTCACGGGCCGCGGTCATTCGGATCTCGCTCCCTATCGCCACAATTCAGTTACCTAGTGGATATATCTAGAAAGGTAACATTGCAACATTGTGGACGGTTGCAAAACGATTCCGATGTCGTACAGTCTGTTCCCGGCTTGTGGAATGCTGCGAGACCGAGTTAGTTGCGAATCTAGTTACTAATTTACGATTTGAGAGAAAAACTTTATAGGCTGTTTGAATTGTAGCCTTCGTAAAATAGAGCTAGGTACTTACATACTAGAATCGTTTGACTGTGTAGAATATAGGTAAATAATATCATAGTAGTTTATTAAGTAAAAACGCGGGTTACTCACGTGAATATACTGAGAAAAGCTCTACTAGTTTCGAACCACAGAGGGGTTCTTCCTCATGAGCAGCGTGCGCGGTCGCGGCGACGTCGCGCAGCTCATGAGGAAGAACCCCTCTGTGGTTCGAAACTAGTAGAGCTTTTCTCAGTATATTCACGTGAGTAACCCGCGTTTTTACTTAATTTAGTATGTCTCACGATAGTTATTATAAAAACATCATAGTAGTTGTCATTTTTGGGGTAAAAAGCTAGTTGAAATTTAAGTGGTTACAAAACTGGACAGTTGATGCGGTAGCTGGGCAACCGGCTGCGGTGCAACGTGTAGTGGGTTCGATTCCCGCACGGAGCAACTCTTTGTAATCCACAAATTGTTGTTCCGGGTCTGGGCGTCATGTTGAACTTGTATGTTTGTAAACGCACTCACGATACTGGAGAAAATCCTAGTGTAGGGCAACGTTTAAAAACATAAAAAAAGACTAAAGACGACTGAAGCGCCGATATTATCTCAAATCTACGACTTAAGAATAGAAATGCGAGATTTTATATAAATCCATCTTGTATGTTCTTAGTTCCTGAAACAGGTGCTCTTCAACAATAATAATAAAATGTTAGTGAATTATCTATCTATATAAAACTATCTTAAATTAAGATTACTAATAGCATACAACATTGAGTTTGCAATTCACTAAGAGCGCAAAAACGACCAGTTTTCCTTCGCTCCGTGATGCAAGTCGCGTGAGATGTGGCTGATTCATACTTTTTCTGACAATTTCATGTAGATTTTCGTCATTGGCTGCAGTAATTGTATAGGCTGTTTAGTGTTTACTAAGACTAAGTGGAACTGCGTAGTAGTATTATTATTACATTCATTTGGCTTCTACGTTAAACGTGGTGGGCTGATGTAAATCTTAGAAATATTTATATAAGACTGCCTTGTTGGCATGGTCGTAAGTTAGACTGCCAGGCAAGGGGACTCGGGTTCGATTCCCGGGTCGGGCAAAGTATTACTGGGTTTTTTTAATGTTGTCAGTAATAGCACTGAGTCTGGAATTGTGCCCGGTATATGGCAATAGACTCACCCCCTATTATATGGGACTCATAACATAAATAGTGCAAAGTGGGTGTTACATTGTACAGTGGTATAATGTACACCTCTGCCTACCCCTACGGGGATAAAAGGCTTATATGGATAAAATTTAATTTTGATATATTCTTCTTTTGACATATTATTATAGCCACGTGCAAGTGCTGAAAATCAGCGCCGCTACTCGAGCACACTCGGGTCACGGCAAATAAGCTGAGCTCTGGCCTTTTTGCGCCGTCTTCAGTTTTATTTTTTTTTCTTTTTTATGCTATTGTACTTTGTGACGGTGTGCAAATAAACAATTTTTCTTTCTTTCTTTCCTTCCTTTTAGAAGTTTGGGTAAACCTATATTATAAGTGGAAATTGTTCCGGGAAATTAAGTAATATATTTAATCATAGTTCTCCCTGGCAATTAAGAATGTTCACATAAAATATAATATAATATTTGTAAAACTATAGTCGATAACAGTATGATTTAAACTGTCAAACACCGCGAGGACACCGGTGACCGCAACCTATTGTTCTTTAATTGTGTCTATAATGACGGTACTCAAAGAGTTAAATTAAAGTCTACTCTTATAACTTTGCAAAACAAAAGAAAAGTATAATAATTTCATGCCCCAATTTCTCTTTGTATTACGTGTCACTAATGCTGTACAAAGCCTCAGAAAATATTACAAATGAAAAAAAGAACACATTCTTCACAGCTGTTAGCAATAACCATTTCAATTGCAATCTCCACATTGCACTTTAGTTCTGAATTAGTTTGGCCTTGCATTTCATACAGAACAATACAAGTGCTTGTGTAACAGAAACCAAAAATAAAGGAAGATACTGCTTAAACAGTGAACTTTAGAATTATTGTAATGCAATAAAAATATGACATTTGAATATCGCAATATGTACCTATGTTTTGGAAAGTATATGAAAGAGTATGTGGTAGTATCGGTGTAGGACATTGAAGGAAAACTATAGTGATAGACTAAAAAGAGTTTTATTAATATACTATCTACATGAGTAGCTTTTATTACAGTCTTAAAAGTATTATTAAGATTTTAATCAAAGTCCTATCTATCTGTCTGACTGACTTTTCACTATTATATGTTATGAGTCCCATGTTATATGGGGTGAGCCTATTACCATATACCGGGCACATTTCCAGACTCCGTGCTACTAATAAGATTTTTAGAAAAATCCCAGTATTAAATTAGATTGCGACCAGTCGGCCAACGAGGCAGTTTAAATTAATTAATCTCAAAATTAAACTGACTTACAGACTCTTCTATTTAAGACTCTATGTATAAAACCAGAACGAATCTGTGGGACATTTATTCATCAAAATTTCACAGTTTTCCAAGAAACTTCTAGTTAATCAATGACCACAGCCTACCAAAGATGTGCAGTTTATCAAATTAATAGTACGTGGAATGTACTCTGTTCGTACTGGGTCAATGTCGTGTGTACATTACACGCTAACATAATTCCTGCGCTATGTCCGTTGGTTTCGTCACGGTGACGAAGCATGCGTGATGACAAGAGATATACCTGCAGTGGGTTTATTGTCCAATGTCTGAAGAGATGAATTGTCATTGTTATTAAGTAATGAATGTTAGAACTGTGGGTGGTATGTGTACTGTTTCGTTCTTCAAGTGACCGTGAGGGCGAATGTCAAACGTAAGTTCTTGGGTATTTCCGGAGTCCAATTTTCATGTTAGAACTGGTAGTTAATTATAGTATACTTTGACTAATGCACGGTACGTATTAGTATACCTTGTACTAAATAGGTATATATTTGTACTACGTACATGTATCATGACAGATTTCTGTCGATGATTAAAGTGGTTAAGAATTCTAGGGAAGCATAATTTTCACTGTGAAAGTCAGATTTCTCGATTTTTAGTTAAACTAGGAGATCCTCACGCTCATGATCATGACAACGATGAACCTCCTCTCATATTAACAAAAAAAAAACAATACAATACAGTTCTACCAAACTTATTTCCAAATGCTCAAACGTCACTCAATTTTAGGTAGCGCATGAGCATAGTCGTATGGTGGTAGGCCTAATTTACTACTGTAAAAGGTTTTATAATGTTTCAGCTATAAACAATTTCAAGGTAGGCCAGGCTGTCCGAATTTTCTATATTCGGTAGGATAGGATGTTTGCGTAACAGAATCATGCTTTGTACATGATAATCATTTGCATAATGTAAGTGAGTTGAAAGAATGAGAAGAAATGTCAAAAGACTGCACGGTTAGCGCGGTGGCTGGGAAACCGGCTGCCGGTTATTATTAATAGTATATAATAATAATTGTTGAGCTGGTTTAGAATTCAAGCCTAAAAGTTATCAGCAATGATCATCTCTTAAGAAATTATTTATGGCAATCCTAACACGTCTTATATTCGCAACAAATTATATCACTTTCACAATTTAACAGCAACTTATAAGATATCAAACCACATAACCTTACAATGTCAATCATTTTTTACATAAATAACATTTCTAAAGAGATTGCAAAATCGTACTAAATTACAGATACAATCAAACCACAGTAATCATTTACAGTACAAAGCACATAGTATTGTTAATTTATGTCTTAATTAATATCGTGGGACCACATCGTAGTGTAAAAAGAATCTAAGTTCATTGTACAAGATTATTTTCAATCGTGTGATACTTATATTGTTGACAGCGATATTTAGCGTCGTATTATAGGCAAACATTATTCAATATTGATTAACTAACATGTTCCAATCAATTTGGAAGCATAATACGAACAATTCTCACCCTTCATCACTTTTATACCTGCATAAAATAACAGTATTATATCCAACTAATTACTTCGCGCGGTTTCACACGCTCTGCTCAGCTCCTATTGGTCGTAGCGTGATGTTTTATATTAGCTTATAGTCATCCTCGATAAATGCGCTATTCAACACAAAAAGAATTATTCAAATCAGACTTGTAGTTATGGAGATTAGCGCGTTCAAACGAAAAACAAACTCTTCAGCTTTATAATAGTATAAGATTAGATTGTATTATTTACTGTCCTTTAAGGTTAATGTTAATTTATTTCGATCTCTTTGACTGGATTTTAGTGTTACATTATTCTCGCACAATCCAAACAACAAAACTATGTAACTAGAAAATTGTATTGTGAACCTGATTGAGAAAAAGTAACCTATGGAGTTCCTTGCTCGTTCTTCTCCATAGGAATCTACACCTTGGAATGAGCAACTTCACCTTAAAATTTTTGGTGATGTTCAAATGTGCCTTTTTGCTTTGATTGAAATAAATTATTTTTAGTTTGACTTGGACATTAGAACTGTGAAATATGAAATACAGCGCAAGTGTGGTAGCAGTCACTTGTTATACGAAAAACCGTAAAACAATCTCGTGGCTCCACACAAACACTCTCCCTCAAAGTGCAGGTCAAACCTAGTTTGAGAGGTAGGGTTCATAATTGTAATCTCAGAGCATACAATGATACAAATATTGTATAGATATATGTCCATGAATGAATCTGTATACTATTGGTGTTGAATAAAGTTATTCTTATTATTATAATACTGTGGCTAAACACAACTATTAACTTTATCGACCAATTTCGGATTAAGATAGATATGTAGATAGATTTCGGCCAACGAGGCAGTCCTTATCCTTTACATTATATTTTTATTGCATAAAGTACCTACCTACCTACACAAAAGCAATTTCTACTTTATTATCTTTTAGAAAACATAGAACACGCGATGAATCCATAAATCACAAGTACATAATACATACGAGAGTACGCAATTCACAACATTGACCCTTCGGTCCAAGGTTTTAGAGTCCAAATATTGCAGGCTTTACGTCGGTGTCGGTCAGTATTGCGAAAAACAATATGATTATGACATTTTGGTACTAAGTTAGGTTTTACGTGATTCGATTGTGATATATTGTTATAGGTTACGTGTAATTTTACATTTAAAATTAAGTTGAATGTTTATATGACTGTGTAATTTTAATTCATTTCAACTTGTTGATACTGCTGATACTGTTTCGTTGGTCAAATGCATGATTGGAAGTGCGAGTACTAAGCAAAAGGCTCCCAGTCTCGTGGTGAAATATTCGGATCGGCAAAATTGAATGGAGACTTTTTTTTTAAATATCTCAGTAAAAGCACTGAGTCTAGAATTGTATCCTGTGTATACACCTTATAATCTTCGAAGAAGGTTGTGCGGAGACGCACAAAATGTATCTTATACTATTATATGAAGCTGAAGAGTTTGTTTGTTTATTTGAACGCGCTAATCTTCAGAACTATTGGTACGATTTAATACCTCTTTCGTGTTAGGGTTTTTTTTTTGGGAGAATATTATCCAATGACTTTTCCCGCCTTGGACTAAAAACCACTTCGTTCCTACCCCAGCTCGTTGAGGCTTTAGGCCTTCCGCGGCTCCGTATCGGGTATCAGCCCTGCGGGACGATCTCCGGCCACCGTAAGCGCGGGCCTGCGGACGGCGAGCATGGGTGGCTCCCCGTCCGACCAAAAACAGACCCGAGCGTACGGCGCGTCGCGTTCCGCGCGCGCCTCAAAGAGCCATCAGACCACCACAGATGGGGCTCAATAGGGCCGATGCCGATTCGGAGTCGCGGAGAACCTAACGGGTAACCGGGGTTCCGGCTCGACGTGCAGGAGAAGGAACGGGGTGGTTTTTAGTCAGTAAGAGTCTGACACTCCCTGCCGCCTCACCCAGGTGGGAGTAGTCATTCGATGATTTTCCCCCTTAAAAAAAAAAAATCGGGTATCAGCCCTACTAGGCCCCATCTGTGGCGGCTCTTGAGTCAACTGCATAGCATAAATCAGGTACTAGCATACATTTTCGCAACAAATTAGTATTTAGATACAGACAAAAGAAATAACAGGTGGATTTCACAAATACATTTATAAAATAACACTTTTAAAGAAGCCAATTATACCTGACTTATGTTTTACAACATAGTGACAGACAGAAATACTGTTGACCTGTCATTGATTGATGAAACACAATTAATATTATTCGCTATGTTCCAACAGTCGTTGAAATAATCATTAAACAGATGGCTTCTCTATTGTTTTCTTATTGCTCGTTGATTGTGATTGAATAGAGATTTTGTTTCTACGGGGTTAAGGTTCAGATTCGTGTTCTTAGATGAATCTGACGTTAAATGTATTTGATTTGGCGACAATGTTGTTGAGAAATAATATTGCAAGTAAAAGATATGAAAGGTTGTTCATAAAGATGTATTATATGACGAAAAACTAACGATGTAAAATCAAAAAATTACATTCTGGGGTCAGAGTATATTCTAGTCTTCTAGCTAGTCATCTGCTCTCAACTTTTGATGCTATAAGTATCTCATTTGCATTAAATTAGTGTTCAGAAAATGAAGTAAAAGAAAAGTAACCTATTTTAGCTACAAACTTTAAAAAAACCTACGACGCCATGCTGAGTTGTCATGCAAAACTCACGACTCCCACAAGTCGCTAAATATTAGGAAACTTTGCATAAATAATAGTCACGATCGTGCACTTCAAGGGTTACCAAGATTTTATGGCTCATTAGCACACGTTCATTTTGCATGACTAAACCCTTTGAAGTTATGTTTGGTAATGGTATATAAAAGAACCATGTTCGTATGGTAAAATTAATTTACCTTATAAATGTATAACGTCTTAACTCTACTTACTTATAAATATTAAATAATTGTTTCCGATCTTATACATCATACATAGATAGCGACAAAATCAGTTAGTAATTAAGATTTTTAAATTAACTATTATTGACTACCTACAAATTCCACAGAGGACACGCCTTCGCCTATTGCTATAGCCTTACAGGGGGGTTTTAAGTCGGTAAGAATTATACTCAATCTCGCCTTACACAGGACGGGAAAACAATTAACATACATTTAAAAAAATGCGATCGCTAATACGCAGCATATTTACCTGTACGCTAAAATTTTAAATAACCAAAACAAAATTATCTTTCAAATAGTTTATATGACTAAACTTCAAGCTTCAATACCCAACAAAACATGAACCACACTGACATACTCAGACACAAAAACAAACAAAAACCACTACAAAACTCATGTATCTTCAATGAATACTCACACTTTCATACAATTATCACATTACAACATTTTAACACAAACACAAGTAACCTTCAATTTAACGCAGTGACAAGTGTCCAGTTTTCTTGCGACAGATCTTACGACATGATGTCGGACGTTAGACCGGATATCTGCGGCATATAGTTTGTACTAAGTGTCTGGTTTAGAACTATCTGAGGTATTTAGGCGTAGGAAAGGTTTTAAAAAGGTACCTAACAAGACAAGTTAACTATTTAAAGTATTTAGACCATTTTTTTTGAGGAGGGAAAATCATCCAGATCCTTCTCACGCCCGGGTGAGGCGAGAGGGAGTGTCAGACTCTTACTGACTAAACCACCCCGTTCCTACTCCTGCACTTCGAGCCGGAGCCGGCAACCCGTTAAGTCTTCCGCGGCTCCGTATCGGCATCAGCCCTGTTGGGCCTCATCTGTGGTATAAAGACACCCAAGGAATTCCATTCCTTAGCGGTTCGCATAAGGACGTTTGTGCTTTATCCAACATCGATATTGACTTTTTGTTACTACTCTTACGCTACGCTTTACGTAAAAATTGGTCTATCAAAGTATAGGAGAGTCCAAGTTAAATAATTTTTATTTCGCTTATTCAGTTAATGTTTATTTCATATACACAATATTTATTTAAACAGAAAAATTCTTCTTTTTTAATGAAGATTTTTTGTTTCGCAATAATTATTCACAAATATGTCTGGCCGCTCCTAGATGACCGTAAACGTGAGTAATTTGTAGTTTCTGTATATACACTACTGCGGAATGTAGGCAAATGTGGGCAAATGATGATGATAAATGTGTTTAATAATCCCACACTTATTACAGGCTAGATGTGAGAAGCGTATATTACGTTTTCATTAGAATATAATATATATAGAATATAAATACAATAAAATAATATTAAATATGAACACTTATTATCTAGCTACCTATATAACAACTATAATAAGATTATGATAGGGTATAAAAATTAAAAATCTAATTAGTCCCTTCGTTAAGTAATAAAAAAATATTAGACACGTTTTTATTTAGTTAATCGTATAAGAAAGCAATACTTAGATAAAATGAATTAAAGTTTAGGAGAGAGCTAGCTACGCCATTTTTTTAAGTATAAAACGTACACAAAAGTGACGTTACGCGATATATCAAATCATAGTTATAGTTTAGTTAGGCTACTTTAATCCCAATAACGCCAGCAAAGCCATTAGTTATGTGTTAAAAGAAAAAAAAACATTTATTTAGCATACCAGAATGTTTTTATTTATAAACAAGATGAATGAAAAAGCGTTACAATATGTAAGTGCGACAGTACATCTAAATGTGCATTAAAATTAGAAATTAAAACCAAAGTCAAGGTCAAAATTATTTAAGTATTTCAATTAGACAAGGAGTCGCACTTTTGAATGTCCAAACTAGATATTAAAAAATTCGGTGTATATACTCCGTCTGTTTAAGTAGTTAACTATTTGTAAACAAACCATAAAAAGAATTCTTTATAGTTGACATTTCCATGATTCAAAATACTTCATAAGAAAGTAAAATTGTGTTCCCTTTTTACGACAGTTTTCTATTAAATGTTATGTTTCTGTTCCTTTTCACTTATTTCTTAGTAAATATTATATATATCTGCTTGAGGATATTAATTTAATAACATCTAATAAATAATATAATATTTCATTACAATAGACACCATAAAGAGCCTAAAATCCCAGGTATCCAAAACCCTTCTATAAGAACGAAGCAAAATAATGTTGTCAAATTAAAGAGTGCAACTAAGATGTAGCGCGACAATGAAAGTAGCGTGTATTACGTTTAGTCGGTTAATCAGGCGCCATTGACAGCTCTCTCGTCGTTTGCGCTCGCGTTCCTATTTTGTTGAATTTATCTTGTTTCTTTGTTTTGTTTTTGTTATTAAGTTATTTAAGTTTAGGTTATTTATCGTTTGTAATTAATGTGTTCAAATATATTGAAGAAACTTGGCCCAAAGACACATATCCATACAAGAAAGAAATCCGTACATCAGATTCAGAATAGTTTCTATTTAAACATGATAATGAAATAGACTCATAGGCTAGGCTCTTGTACGATTTAGGCATTTGTACTTGTATGTGTGTGTATGACAAATGAACGATTTTAAAGTGAATTTAGTTAAAATTAAAACACGAGAAATATTTGAAGTAATGGTAGGTTAAGTATCTCTGTGTCACGTGGTTTTCTTTGTTTACCTTTAGTTAATTACCTAAACAGATGGACTATACGTACATTCGCTCGTTACAAAATGTAGATTCCTAAATCTATTAAAGTATTAATCAACCTAAGTAAAATAACTCCCGCGTGAGTTATGGGGAACAGAGCGGCCCAAGAAAGAAATGGAAAATGTTGGAGGAGGCCTTTCCTATTGGCACATGATTCTGCAAATAAGCAAGCAATAAATTAGAGAATAATACTAGTTCTTAGTTACCATGTATCTGTATGTTCTAAATAAAGAGTTATTTATTTGTTAAGTAAGATTAAGTTAATATGAAGTAAGTAATCAACCTAAGTTTAAGTGTGGGGTGCGGTGCCAGAAGACCTCCCCGTGGTGCACCCTGGGTGCGGGCGACAGTCTCCCTAGCGGGGGTGATAGGGTTGGAGTGACTGTCGCCCGCAGCAGACTTCTGGACTGGGCGGGCGAACCCGATAGGGTTCTGGAGGCGGCGGGCTGTGTGCGGAGGCTCATAGCCCGCGCTTCCGAGGGGCGTTTCTCCGCCCGTCTCTCTGGACATAGCAGAGAGCGTGGCGTAGAGGCAAGGGCGGTGCTCGTTGTGCACTCACCCTGCCAGCGAGCAGCATCGGGACACAAGCTGTCCCCGATTGCAGCCGTCGATATCGTAACCCGTAAGGAGGTCACGGTCATGTTTTGTGACTCTGAACGGGACGAGGGTCTTGGCTTGGTCGCCCGGACCGCGAGGAAGATAACCTCTATAAAAAATTCCTCCAATACTAAGTTCTGGTGCGCGGCGAGAGTATGCATGGCTGAGGAGAACACTTACCCAGGTACAGGGGGCACTGCCTGGGTGGACCGAATATTTCCCCCATACTCGTGGGAACTGTATGGAGAAAGTAAAATTTAAAAAAACAAAACCACAACTGTCGGAGGAGGAGAGTGCGGGTGAGCTTGGCTCACCTGCAGACGTAGTAGAGGGGAGCCTAAGGGGCTCTGGCGCCCGTGGGGAGACGCTGGACACATCTAGCGTGCCCCACACACGGGCATCAATTACGATGGTGTCGGACCCTGAGTCCGACACATCACTGGCGGATCGGCTGAGCGTGAGCTCGAAGGGCTCACGCCGTCGCGTGACGGGGACGTTTAAGCGACCCAGGCTGGAGGAGGACGCTTCGTCCCCGTCCTCCGGCGCGCAGGCGCCTCCCCCTAAAGTCCCAACGGCGGCGCGGGGTAGGGGCGGCAAGGGCGGCGGTCGCCGGAAACCGGCACCAGTTGCCTGCGTGGAGTCAGCCGAGCGACTGGCTGCGGAGGGCAGGGCTCTCTCGAGCGCTGCCCGTTCAGAGTCCTCCGCAGCCGAGATGTCCGGCGTGGAGGTTTCGGAGGGCGAGTCGGGCTCCGAGAGCGCGAGCGGCTCCGGGCACCTCCGACAGGCCATCACGGAGGTGCTCCATAAACTGGCTATGGGGAAATCCCAGCCGGTTAGGCTCTCCCTCCTCAGGGCGGCGGTGGCCACTATTACGGAGGCAGCCTTGGAGCAGTGCGCGGTGCCCACTGCAGAAAAGGTGCGCTCCGAGCTGGGCGAGATGCGGCGGGAGCTGGCGCGCTTGGCGGCCTCCAATGCGGCCCTGGAGGCCGAGCTGCGGACGGCCAGGGCCGAGCTCGCCGCTGCTCGCGGCAGTCACCCCAGCCCCCGGCGGAGTCCGACGTAGTCGGACTGCTGCGAGCGGAGATGGCTGCCTTCCAGCGACGTTTTGCGTGCTGGAGGGCAGGCTTTTGCGCCCCCCGCTCGCATCGAGCCGGGCCTCCCCGCCCGCGGCATCGGGCTCATACGCGGCTGCTGTGGCCAAGCCTCCGACCTCCACTGGTCAGGCTGGCCGCGGCCCCCAACCGCCGGCAAAGGCGCGGGCGCCTCCTCCCGCGAGGCCCTCGGCGCCCCCGCCGGCGCAGACCCCAGCTGCGCCGATGGCGCCTGCGCCCATGAGGCGCAAAAAGAGGAGGGACACTCCAGCCCGGCAAGCTGGAGTTGCAGCAGCGGCGGCGGAACCCGCCCCGCGAGTGGAGGACGGCGGCGGTTGGCAAATCGCCGGCGAGGCGAGGAGAGTCGCCAGGGAGGGCCGAAAGCGCCGCAAAAAGGCGCAGCGGCAGCGACGGCAGCAGCAGCGCAGGGAGAAACGCGCTGCTGCCTTGCTCCTCGCCCCTAAGACCGCGGCTGTAGTTATTACACTGCAGCCCGAGGCGGTCAATAGGGGCGTTACCTATGGTGACGTCCTCGCCAAGCTCAAGGGGGCGGTAACACCTGCGGAGTTCGGGGCCCCGGACGGGTTTGCGGTCAAGGTGACCGCTACCGGAGCCCGTCTACTGGAGGTCCCCGGCGCGGCCAGTGGCCCGTCGGCCGACGCCCTGGCTGAGAGGCTTAGGGCGTGCCTCGGGGCAGACGAGGCCCGCGTGTCCAGGCCCACCAAATGTGTGGATGTCCGGATATTGGGCCTGGACGACTCCGTCACGGAAAGTGAGGTGGTGGCCGCTGTGGCCAGGACGGGAGGGTGCCCTGCTGACCAGATCAAGGCGGGCACCATCCGTCCGGACAACTCGGGGCTGCGCACGGTGGTGGTGAGCTGCCCCGTCATAGCGGCCAAGAAGCTGAAGGAGGGCAAAAGGCTCTTGGTGGGATGGGTCTCGGCGCAGGTAAAGCTGCTCGAGACCCGGCCTCTGAGGTGCTACCGTTGTCACGTGGGGGAGCACGTGAGCGCCAAATGCACCTCAGAGGTGGACCGCAGCGACTGTTGCTTCCGCTGCGGTCGGCCCGGTCACAGGGCCGGCTCCTGCACTGCCCCGCTGCACTGCAACGCATGTGCGGCGGCTGGCAAGCCGGCCAATCACCGGGTCGGGAGCAAGGGCTGCTCCCCTCCTGCCAAACCCAAGGGCAAAGGTAGGCCCTCCGCCACCCCTGCCGTTTCCGCCGCCGCCACTGCCGCCGCAGTCGCCGCTGCCGCTACTGAGGAGATCGGAATGGACTGTCAATAATGGCTCCATTCCGCCTCCTCCAGGCGAATATTAACCACTGCGCCGCCGCTCAGGATCTCCTGCTCCAGAGCATGGCGCAGTGGTCGATCAATGTCGCCGTGGTCTCCGAGCCGTACTTTGTCCCGCCCAGGGATCACTGGGTGGCGGACCTGGACGGCTCGGTGACCATCATCTCATCGGCCGCCGCCGGTACCCCGACTCTTGAGGCAGCTCAAAGAGGCCGGGGTTGTGTCGCAGCACGGTTCGGAGAGCTCGCTGTGGTGGGCGTGTACTTCTCTCCGAACCGAACTCTCGCCGAGTTCCACAACTCCTTGATGGAGTTGGTCACAGTCGTCGTCGGGTTCCGTTCCCTCCCCGTGCTCGTCCTCGGGGACTTCAATGCCAAGAATTTGGCTTGGGGTTCCCGGTTCACCGACGTCCGGGGTAGGATGGTGGAAGACTGGGCCCTTGAGGCAGGCCTAGTCGTCTTGAACCGGGGTTCTGTCCCTACGTGCGTGCGGATGCAGGGCGAGTCGGTGGTGGACATTTCGTTCGCCAGCCCTGCTCTGTCACCACGTATCGTTGACTGGCGTGTCATGGAGGAGGTGGAGACGTACTCCGACCACCGGTATATCCGGTTCAACGTCTCCGCCGAGTCCGCGGATCCGCCGGTCAGACAGGCCCCATGTGGCCCGCGTTGGGCGCTGAAACAGCTGGACCGGGAGCTGCTCCTGGAAGCCGCCATCGTGCAGGCCTGGGTGATACCACCGGTCAGGCCTGCCGACATTGACGATGAGGCCAAGTGGCTCCAGGACGCCATGTCCAGGATCTGTGACGTGGCGATGCCCCGGATCCGGTCGAGGCAACAAAAGCGCCAGGTGTACTGGTGGTCGCAAGAGCTGGCAGCTCTACGCAAGGCGTGCACTGCTGCGCGACGCCAGTACACTAGGCACCGCAGGCGCCGTCTCCGTCCTCCAAATGCGGAGGCGAGAGAGGCGGAGTTGTATGAGGGATACAGGGCGGCGAAAGCCGTCCTCAAGGCGGAGATATTGCGGGCCAAGGAGGAGGCCCGCCGGGAGATGCTGGGGACTCTGAATAGAGACCCGTGGGGACGCCCGTACCGCATGGTACGCGACAAGCTTCGCGCTTGGGCTCCCCCGCTCACTCAGAGTCTCCGGCCAGAGGTCGTTGAGGAGGTAATTGGCGCCCTGTTCCCCCGGCTGTGGAGGGGCTTCACCCCTCCGTATATGACTCCGCCCCCTGCGGTGCCCGACGCGGGCTATAGCGACGACGACGACGACATCGTCCCAGAGGTGACCGAGGCAGAACTGAGAGCGGCGGTGCGCCGGATGGGCGCCAAGAACACCGCCCCAGGACCCGACGGCTTGCATGGCAAAGCATGGGTCCTGGCCTCAGAGGCTCTCAGGCCTCGATTAATCGGTCTCTACAGCGCATGCTTGGAGAGAGGCCAGTTCCCGCTGCTCTGGAAAGCGGGAAAACTGGTCCTCGTGCGGAAGACGGGGCGCCCTGCGGACTCTCCGTCCGCGTACCGGCCCATAGTGCTGCTCGACGAGGTGGGGAAAGTCTTCGAAAGAATCATTTCGAACCGCCTCGTCGCGCACCTGACGGATATTGGGCCGGACCTATCGGACGGCCAGTTCGGCTTCCGCAGAGGGCGCTCCACGGTGGACGCCATCATGCGCGTTAGGGACCGGACGACGGGGACTGCAGTGTCCAGGGGTAAGGTCGTAGTGGCGGTGTCTCTGGACATCGCCAACGCCTTCAACTCCCTGCCCTGGAGCTGCATCTTGGAGGCACTCCGATATCATCGGGTGCCTACCTACCTCCGTCGTGTAATCGAGGCATACCTGACGGACAGGTCCGTCATCTACCCCGGTCACCGGGGCGAGTGGAACCGGCGAGAGATGTCACGCGGTGTTCCACAGGGTTCGGTTCTGGGGCCGCTCCTGTGGAACATCGGTTATGACTGGGTGCTGCGCACCGACCTCCCGAACGGCGTTAGCATGATATGCTACGCCGACGACACGCTGGTGCTAGCGCACGGGAGGTCGCACCAGGCGGCGGCCGATTTAATGGCGACAGCGGTTGCGACAGTCGTTGAGAGAATCCGGCAGTTGGGACTCGAGGTGGCGCTCCACAAGTCCGAGGCCATGTGTTTTCATGGCCGCGGGAATGCGCCACCTCCTGGTGGGTCTCAAATAATGGCGGGAGGGGTTACCATCGGCGTCGAGACGCGATGAAGTACCTGGGACTCGTCCTCGACAGTCGATGGAACTTCGTGGAGCACTTCCGACGTTTGGCTCCAAAGTTGGCGAGGGTGGGGGCTGCGTTTAAGCGCATCCTCCCCAACCTCGGGGGGCCAAACGCCTCCTGCCGGAGGTTATACGCCGGGGTCGTGCGGTCCATGGCCCTCTACGGCGCCCCTGTTTGGGCGCCGAACCTGCTGCAGCGGCCCGCTCGGGCGCTGCTTATGGCACAGAGGGTCATGGCGATCCGAATGATCCGCGGATACCGCACGATCTCTGGGGAGTCGGCGAACCTCCTTGCCGGATTACCGCCGTGGGATCTGGAGGCGAAGGTGCTCGCGCGCGTGTATCGCATGCGCGCGGAGGCACGTCGCCGGGGCGAAACTCCGCTGCCGCGCCAGATAAGTGCGTGGCGGGATGAGCTCCGGCGCGATCTCATGGCGGAATGGCAGCAACGACTGTCGCAACCGAGGGCTGGGCTCGCTGCCATTGCAGCGGTAAGTCCCCTCTTTGAGGAGTGGCTTGAGAGACGCTACGGCGTCCTCACCTACCGCCTGACGCAGGTCCTCACCGGACATGGAAGTTTCGGGAGGTACCTGTGTCTGATGGGGCGGGAGGAAACGCCCGGGTGTCATCACTGCGAGGACCACCCTGAGGACACGGTGGAACACACTGTTGCGGAATGCCCTGCGTGGGCTGAGCACCGCCGTGCCCTCAGGGAAGTGATCGGCGATGGAGACCTCTCGCGTCCGGGCCTAGTTCAGGCCATGATGCGGAGCGAGGGGGACTGGGATGCCGTCTCCTCCTTTTGCGAAGCAGTCATGCTGGCTAAGGAGGAGGCGGGACGCGTGAGGCAGCGAAGCGCTGCCTCCTCGCAACCCAGCCATCGCGAAGGACACACCGGGCGTCGGGGATCGCGGGACGATCTCCGGCCACCGTAAGCGCGGGCCTGCGGACGGCGAGCATGGGTGGCTCCCCGTCCGACCAGAAACAGACCCGAGCGTACGGCGCGTCGCGTTCCGCGCGCGCCTCAAAGAGCCATCAGACCACCACAGATGGGGCCCAATAGGGCCGATGCCGATTCGGAGTCGCGGAGAACCTAACGGGTAACCGGGGCTCCGGCTCGACGTGCAGGAGAAGGAACGGGGTGGTTTTTAGTCAGTAAGAGTCTGACACTCCCTTCCGCCTCACCCAGGCGGGAGCAGTCATTCGATGATTTTCCCCCCTTAAAAAAAAAAAAAAAAAAAGTTTAAGTGTGGGAGAGCCATGCTTCGACCCCACGGCCTCACAGATAACCGACGTGAAACAATCCCTTATGTTGCGTTGTGTTTTATCGTGTGAGTGAGGTTACCGAAGGCCCAACCACCTCCCCCCAATCTCTTCAAACCCTGAATCTATGAAGTAATAAATTGCAGATAAATTTTTTTGCAGATAAAAGATAGTGTAATTATATCAATTCCTGCAATCAATTACATAATGTTCATGCAATTTTAATTAATGACAAATATGACATGCAATACTCACTTGCATACCATAAGTCTAAATCTATATCAGTTTTAATATTAGAGTATTTAAGAAGTAACTGTCGACGTTTAAAATTGCTGGTTACTCTCGTGAATATATTGAGAAAAGCTCTACTAGTTTCGAGTCACAGAGGGGCTCTTCCTCAAACAATAAATAAGTAGAGCTTTTCTCAGTATATTTACGTGAGTAACCCACAATTTTTAGTTAAATCACTTTTCAAAATAATTTCTTTATTAAATTATAATAAAATAGTTTGTAAATAATTGCATTAAGTCGAACGCTATGACGATCATTATGTTTAATAGTAAAGAAAGATTGTTTCTTCACTTTCTGTCGGAGGCCTAAATACCAAGCGCTTTTTAAGTTTCAAAAAGTTTAATTATTCTTTCAAATTAATTATTTGACAAAACGAAATCATTAAGTGACCTGTAGTTTGACAAATGTATATAAAATTGTCATTGTCCATTCTAAAGTGGGTAAAGTTTATTTCGTACAAGGTTGTCCACTACAATTGAGACAATTTGTTAATGTTTGTCAGTTTACTGTAATCTGTAATATAATTTGCTATCTGTATTATAACATTTATTAGGCTAGTGCTACATAAAACATATAAACAACAAAATATCTAGGTAAATCAATGCAACTTCTTAGAATGTCTGTCGTACAATCTGAATCTTTATATTATCCTGGTAATGCAAGCAAAGTCACTGGATAAAGGTAAAATGTATCACCCTATTTAAAATAAGATTTATTTAACACTGACCCGGCAAACTTCGAGGCACGTCAAACAATTCTTTATCACTTTTTAAACCTTTCCTGGATCTCCATATTGGACCCTAATTGAAGATCAAATCTGTCCAGTCATTTTAGTAAGACTAACAAACAATTTATGTACAGATAAATAAATGTAAAACAAGAAAATAACTAAATAAAAATGATTGATGTTTTCAAAAACGGTTACGACTCTGACTCATTATCATTTATAACCGAAAAGGACAAGGCCGTTCTAAAATAGCCATTCCAAAAATAACCTTAGAGTTTATTTTTGGATAATCTATTTATAGATGTCGGCTATTTTCATTGCCAAGAGGTTAACAGCTTTTGAGTTTACCTTCAGAAAGTGTATTGACCCCGAGTTTAGATAAATTAATATGATTTGATAAATAATTATATCTTATTAGAGCAGATTGTCTTGATAGGACGGAATTGTTGAAGAATTTTGTATTAGATTAGACAAATATGTAGTTCTTTATGCGGCAATTGTGTCAGCAAGAAGTGACATGGTGTGACATGATGTAAACGACTAGTAAATTTCGAAGGGTCATCTTAATCACTAAGCAAGAAGTAGGTCTTTTGGATTGAACATGCTTAAGTTGCCTATTGAATTTTCTTTTGGAGAAGTAAATCATCGAGTGGCTCCGTCCGTCGTTGCCTAGATAAATGCTATTTAACAATCGTTGGGATTGAAAGAAGTTTAACAAGAGAGACGACTTTAGGAACAGTTTAATAATAGTGATATATTATAGAACTCTTATTTAAATGGCTACTTTATAGATAACTTGTTAAAACAAATAATCTATGAGTAAGGGCTCGTACACAAAACTGCGATGCGATGCGAATTCGCAACGCAAAAAATCACGATGCGAATTGCTGCGATGCGATTTCGTGCGACAAGGCGTCTCTCAGGATGATCATTCCTTCGACGACCGTGCGACGTCGCATCGCAGTTTTATGTATGAGCCCTCAAACAAATGATATCTACTAAAAAATCGACAGTATCCATTGGAATTGGAACTATAACCACAACCACGCTTTCTCAGATGTTCTAGACTTTAAACTAAACTTTGATCTCTAGTGAGACTTTGTTTACGCTTGTTTCGTCACTAAACAGTGGAATGTTGTTCTTAATTATCACTTTTGTAGTACAAATAATAGACCTGGTTTAGCACTGTAGTACTAAATAGTAAATACCACTATTGGCAAAGAAAATAGTTCGAGCAATTGAAATGTATTGTCTGGGGCTACTGTTATTACTACGTTTTTATAATAATATGTTGAAAATTAATGTATGAGGGGTCGATTAATGTTTTGGTTGATATGACGATAAACTCACTTATATTAATTAGCCTAAACAATTAGAACATTTAATTATTCTTTTAATGCACAACAATTCAGATGCAATTTTTAATTTACTCACTTAGTCCAATCGAATAAAAGTCCAATTGTAGATGAGTTTTTGAGGTTGCCATCATTGTTATCAGCCGATATACGTGTATTCTTAAACAGGGCCATTCTCTCAAGAGAGTGGGGAGTTTGCCATGGAGATAAAGTTAGTGTACTAAAGATTAGTTTAGATGATATTAATAGTTGTACCGAACTTTTTGGTGTGGAAGAGCCATGCTGCGGCGCGAATGGGCCAGTTTGGCGGCTTCACAAAAAACCAACGTGAAACAACGCTTGCCTTGAGTTTCATCGTATGAGTAAGTACTAGGGGTCCAATTACCCCCTCTCCCAAGTCTCCCTAGTCCCCGAATCCCCCACGGTCCTCAAATTCTCAATTCCCAGGCCGATAACACAATTGTAACGCCTCTGGTCTTGCAGGTGTCTATAGGTGGTGGCGATTGTTTACCATTGAGTGATCCGTCTGCTCGTTTACCGGCTTATACCATAAAAAAACGAGGCTCATTAAGACAATCGATTTTATGGTTTAACCACACATGGGTTCATATGGGAAAAGAATAGTAATCAGAAAAAAAATAAAAACACAAAACAATACTCACATAAACAAGCAATTTCAACACACACACACACACACTGTTTAACGTAGTATACACAGGTTACTGAAAACACACCCTCAATTATCACTTGCGACTTAACCTACCGAGTCCGCGTTAGCACTAACTTACCAAAACGTTACTGAAACGCGCCAGGTTACGTAACGTTACAGAGTTGAGAGGTTACAAAATATGACCGCGAAATATTCGCAATTATTTGCAACATCGCAACTGATTTTGAGATAGTTATCTAAAATAAATGAATTGTTTAATTAGCTGTGTTTAATTGTGCCACTGGCTTTTTAGATTTCGTTGGAGTTGCAATAAATTCCGGATTCGGAGATAGTTCTTGTAGATTATATCTTATTCGTTCTCTATTGGTTGTATTGTAAATTGATTTTTTTATGTAAATGAGCAGACGCGTCACCTCATGGTAATCAATTGGCGCCCCCCATGGACTCCCAAAACTCTAGAGGTGTTACAAGTGCGTTACCGGCCTTTTTGGGGATTAGGAATTTGAGGATTGACTCAGGAATTGTGGAGAATGGGGATGTGGGTAACACTCGTTAAATTCATCTACCATTTGTGCATTGCATGGATTCGTCATGACGTCATCATGTCATGACGCAACGGCATATTATACGGTCGAATTGAGAACCCTCTCATTTTTTGAAGTCGGTTAAAAAAAGGATTTAATTTTTCTCTTGATGCTTGAGGCTGCCGTAAGTACATAATATAAAACACATGTACTAGATCCGAATGGAATGTAAGAAAGCATAAAATAAGAAAAATCTTCGATGAAGTCTATCATATTCAGTCATTTGAACCAGTATATACATAAACATCACAGTAATGGGTAACAGAAATTAGTATCAATTAGAGCCTTGGCATAAATACGTAGATACGTTTCAATTTTCAGGAGTCAAAAATCAACAAAGTCGTGACATTGTGACGATCGTGATTTACTGAGATTATAAATAAGGTGATAATGATAAAAAGCAAATTGTTTGGCTCGTTCACGTGTTACAAAATGCACGTGAATCTGTTGGTCCTAATTATTATGTAAATAGTGATTATAGGAAGATAAACTTCTATAATCAATTGATAATAATACGTGAAAATGTTTCAGGGAAACTAAGGTAAAGGCACCAAGCAGAAAGTAGAAAAAAGGAGATACCTGATTGTGATGACTGATGCTGAAATGAAAGAAAGGAAATCTTTTATTTTAATGAAAAATTAACTTTATAAGTCCAGATCAAGTAAAAATGAACAGGTATTTGGTGAGCGCACCACGTGAGAGGTTTTAGTGGAATTCAAAAAACAAATGACGATTAATATTTTTTTTTAAACCGTTGCCCCACACTAGGATTTTCTCCTGTGTCGTGGGTGCGTTTACAAACATACAAGTTCACATACACATGACACCCAGACCCGAAACAACAATTTGTGGATCACACAAAGTGTACACACAAAGTGTACACACACAATTTGTGGATCACACAAAGTGTTGTTCCCACAAATGGCAGACTAGTCTAAAAATAATACAGCTACATGTATTGCATACGCATATCAATTTGAGTGATAGGTCTTTAATTACATACAAGCCACGTCTAATCGCAGGTTCAGCGTGCAGTTCAATCTATTTCTGCCTATGTAATATGAACTCTATTTTGATTAATTTTGTGGTTTGAAGACGTTCACAGTTGAACTAATGTCTTTTCACTGAACAAACATTAAGAGCCCACCGTTTCGATGCGTCCAATTACATGTTAGAGTTACAATGAAATTCGCAAAAGTAAAATTGTACTCAGCAGTACTCACACTCTGTAAATGTACCCGATTAGCGCGCATACGAGCAGCGCCAGTGCTGTACATACTAGAGAACTTGAGACTTATAAATCGAAGTTTTTTAGAAACATAACATCACGTATTTTTATCTTCGAAGGGGTACGCAGAGGTGCACATTACGGCACTTAATGCCACAATACAATGTAACACCCACATTTCACTATTTATGTCATGAGTCCCATGTAATAGGGGTGAGCCTATTGCCATATACCGGACACAATTCCAGACTCCGTGCTACTACTGAGATTTTAAAAACCCAGTAATACTTTGCCCGACCCGGGAATCGAACCCGAGACACCTTGCCCGGCAGTCGCACTTGCGACCACTCGGCCAACGAGGCAGTTTTTTAGAAACTGGTTACTTATTTTACATTATCATAATCATTATTGCTTTATGAGGACATTGGCTAAATTACGACTTACTAATTATTGCTTCAGGGTTAATCAAAACGAGGAAACAAAATGGTCTTCAAATCTAGGTTTAAGTTTAGTGGCAAATCTTAGTGCATGCTGAGTGTTATTAAAAAATGATACGTACTACATCATACATCAACAGCCTATAAATGCCCACTGCTGAGCAAAGCCTCTTCTCACACGGAGAAGGTTTGAGCATTAATCACCATGCTTGATCAATGCGGGTTGGCGATTACAAACTTATAATTAGAAATTATAAGCCCAGGTTTCCTCACGATGTTTTCCTTTATCGTTTGTCACTGGTATCTGAATAATCTTAGAAAGTACATATAACTCGGAAAAAGTCACATTGGTACTTGCCATAGGTAGGTTTCGAACCCGCACCCTCATGCATGAGAAGCGGGCGTCTTAAACCTCCGGGCCACCACGACATCGAAAAATGATACGTAATGCGTTTAAAATAGGTCACATTTAACTATTACTGAAGCGACTCATTTATCTTAAACGCCAAAAACTAATTATAAAAACTTCATGAAGTCAATTGCAAAATTCATATTCATCATCTCGAAATGCAAGCAAGCGCATGTTTTGTTTTTGACTAAAGTCATTGACCCGCAGTCATGATACATAATGGAATCATTAAACAAGAACCAAAATTGCGCCTTCACATAACAAGATGCAATATTATATCCCCGAAGGGGTAGGCAGAGGTGCACACAGAAGTAACACCCACTTTTCACTATTTATGTTATTAGTCCCATGTAATACGGAGTGAGCCTATTGCCATATACCAGGCACAATCCCAGACTCCGTGCTACTACTGAAATTTATTAAAAACCCATTAATACTTTGCCCGACCCGGGAATCAAAACCGAGACCCCTTGCCCGGCAGTCGCACTTGCGACCACTCAACCAACGAGGCACTCATGTAGGTACGTACATACAAATCAAACTATAAACCAGTTTATCTCATGGTCTTGCGTCGTATGTCGTCGTCTCTTGATCTTTTCTACATTCGACAGTCCCTATATACTGGTTATTCATAGTATGACGTGTATACATAAAAAATACAAAAAGCAAACTCATTTGATATCATCGTAGACAGTAATTATGTGTTACATGGGTCGAATTTGCAAAACGGGAGCAAAAAGGTCCAAAAAAAGTAGAAACTGGTCGCAGACGAACTGATGCAAACTATTGCGAATTTATAACAGAATAGTTTGGTAACGTTACTGTAACATTTTAGTTAATGTTACACTGTAATAGAAATAGAGCGATGAAGGCGACTGCAGTTTCGTCAGATAAATTTTTTAGTGTATTTTCCTGTTTATTTTACAAATTGTATGCATGTGTAAGATTGTGGTAGTGTGAGAATAATTTTTAAATTGTTGTACAATTGTATCAACTCTACGGTGAAGTAGGGGTAAACCTTTATCTAGAGTCAAAATATTTAAAAAGTTGTTACTACTACTTATTAATGCAAAAAACAATAATTAATATACGCACATTTCTTCTTTCATTTTTATAAAACGTTGGAACGCATACTAGGATTTTTTATTGGGTCACCGGTAACCTCACTCACACGACGTGAAACAACGCTTGCGTTGTTTCACGTCGTGTTCTGTTTGGCTGTGTATTGTGTATCAGTTTTCTGTGAGGCTGTGGTATCACTCCGGTCGAGCCCGCCTATTCGTACCGAAGCATGGCTCTGCTATACTTGTTCAAATGCACATGACATGGGTGTCCCGGAACAACAATTTGGGGATCACATAAAGAGTTTGAACCGCTACACGTGGCGATTGCCCAGTCACCACCGCTTCAACCGTGCAGTCAAATCGAACATGGTTCTCAAACCAATAGTTCAGGTGAATGTCTAACTATTTAGGTTTCATTGTTTATTTGATAACAGTGGTTTTTTTATTTATTTATTTAAGGTCAGCCAACGACTGTTTACACATCATATTTAAAATGATTTACAATATACAAATGCCAGTGTAACATTATGTACAAAGGAAAAGTTATTAGTCTAAATTTAGTTTTAGTTAGTAGCAGCGCGACATTTGCCGCGTCGCGGGTCGTGCAGTGCTGCTCATGAATATGAGTCTCTAGCACGACTTGAAATTAGTCGAGTTCCTCGTCAAATAGTTACGTGAGTAAGCCGAAAACATAAGAATTAGTTTAGTATGTATCCGAAAAGTTTTAATATCTAAGCATTTTTTATCTTAAAAAGAAGAGAATAAGAAGAAATCTGCACGGTTGGCGCGGTGCCTGAGCAACTGGCTGCCGCGCAACGTGCCGCGGGTTCGATTCCCGCAAGGAACAACTCTTTGTGTGATCCACAGATTGTTGTTCCGGGTCTCGGTGTCATGTGTATGTGATATTGTATGTTTGTAAACGCACCCACGATACAGGAGAAAATCCTAATGTGGGGCAATGTATGTATTTAAAAAAATATATACAATTTCTCATAGCAAACAGTAACTCAATCAAGTTTTATCGTAGCCAGATGAATAGTACACACTTTACTACAACCGACTAATATTACTACTATGGCTGACTGACCAATACAAAAAACTTTTGTCTGGTGAGTATTTTACCGCACTTGTAGGCTACTAATTGTAATTACTGTGTTCTTTATAGTAAAACTGACCTCGTTGTCTATGCCATTATAGTGGTAAACAGCCTTGTTGGAACTTGCTACCAAGAAACTCGAAGTACTTACTTAAATTGCTGACAATTAAGCGATATGTTTAATATCTTAGGTTTTATTACAAAAGGTTAGTTGTAATAAAAATTAAAATGCTAATTAGTCCATAAGAATAAGAAGTCACACGATATACGAATCAAAATAATTATTAGCTATAAGTGAAGGGGTAAGTAAATCAATATCCATAGGTGAATTACAAACAAGCATGAAGTAGTTATATATAATACTAACTTCTTTGCACTTAACTGGAATACTTCTTGATTAGTCCACTTCTATACCAAATATGCAGAACGTCCAGCCTATTCTAAAGTCATAAACATTTATTGAAACTTTAACCTTTATAATATCTTAAACAAACTAAAGAGTCTTTTGTGTTTATTTTAACTCGCTAATCTCCGGAACTACTAATCAAATTAGAATAATTATTTTTGTGTTCGATAGTGTATTTATCAAAGAAGCCTATAGGAGTATAGGCTACGATCCGAGCCGAGCAGATCGGGTGAAACTTCGTGCCAGAAGCTTGATAGTACCTATATTTTTAATGGATTAGACGTATCTGTCGACGCCATATATTCTGAAAAAACCACATACCATCATCTGTAATTATATGTTACAAAACATTATTGACTCTATTTCAACTTACATAAGTAAGTTGTTCTTTAAAACGATTGTGTAATTTTGAGAGCATTTGTATTCTTAGATTTTCCTTATATTGCAAAATAGATGCTACATTTCCTTATGATAAAAATTTGATTCCAATCTTTCTTCTCATATTTAAGTCTTATGCAGTTAAACCAAAATTCTAGATGGAATCATATTTTATTACTGCATCGTTGTACAAGTGACGTGATGCTTAAGCAAGACATCTTGAGTGCGAGATTCGAGTCGACTAAACCTATATAGGTTTGGGAATTTTTGAAACAATTGGAGATTAATTTTTATTCCTTCATCGATTAACGATTATTCTACAAACGAACCTTATATGTAGGCTAACCTTTACCTCTTAGTGAAATGAACTGGTGAAGTAAATGGCAAAAACTGATAAAGTATATATATAACATCACGCCTTTTATCCTCGAAGGGGTAGGCAGAGGTGCACATTATGCCACTGTACAATGTAACACCCACTTTTCACTATTTATGTTATGAGTCCCATGTAATAGGGGGTGAGCCTATTGCCATATACCGGGCACAATTCCAGACTCCGTGCTACTACTGAGATTTTTTAAAAAAACTCAGTAATACTTTGCCCGACCCGGGAATCGAACCCGAGACCCCTAGCCCGGCAGTCGCACTTGCGACCACTCGGCCAACGAGGCAGTCTTCGAAGAAAAGTGACATCAAGCTATTTACATATACACATCTTCGTATATATAATCACTAAGTAGGTACATTATACATCTCATCACATCCACCAGAAGTGTTGCAATCACTTCCAGATATAGCGCTGTACTGCAATACTGCATACATTAGAGGGTCATTCACTATCACCCGGTAAATGTTAAATACCTTGATACTGCTATTTATATGTACTTGGATATTGCAATTCATGTATGATCGTTAGAAGTTATACCTTCACTGAAGATATAAGATTTTATTTACTGTTCATGAAATGGCATTTAGCTACCAACTCGCCTGGTAGTAAGCTATAATGTAGCCGACGATGGAGCACGCGTACTTATGAGCAACCTATTCACACTGGATATGAAGACACCCAAATCGTATTTTATAGGGCACACAGAATCCAGTAAAGCGTTCCACTCCTTAGCGGTTCGCACAAGTAAACTCAAAACGAAACGCTTCGTGTGAAAGGGTGGAATATCTTTATTTTATTTTATTTATTTGGGAAATCAAACAGTGACTCATTAAATGTGACTTTACGATGACATAATATCTACTATATCGGTCGGGTATGGTCGGGTTAACGGGAAAAGACCTCGTGGTCGCTCACCTACCCAGTGGTTGGATGCTGTAAAAAACCTAACCGGCCTGACAGTTCCACAAGCCATAAAGACCGCAGAGGACAGGGGCGTTTGGAGGAGGGTTGTGCATCAAGTGACGCGTGCACGAGACTAGACACGACCTTCAGTAATGAAGAAGACGACTAGGAAGAATATCTACTATATAAGGGTGGCGCCCCACCACTTGTCTGGTTGTACGATGGTGAAATAGGGTAGGACGAATAAGTTCTTTAATTCTTACGCATAATGTGTAATTTCCAGAATATGTGGTGATAATAGAGTTGTCACTACTTCTTTAATTCCAATGGGTGTCGTAAGAGTTCTGAATAAGGGAAGAAGAAGCCAACATGATCTTAAATTCCTAAAACAGATCACTGCATAGGAATATTTTTAAATCCATTTTTAATAAAGTGAAAATTATGATGAAGGATTCGTTCACTATCTTTAGTTTGAGTTGCACCTATATATGACCTTGAACACCTACGTCGTGATTTAAGTTGCACTAATGGACATGAC
This sequence comes from Spodoptera littoralis, assembly GCA_902850265.1. Taxonomy (NCBI): domain Eukaryota; kingdom Metazoa; phylum Arthropoda; class Insecta; order Lepidoptera; family Noctuidae; genus Spodoptera; species Spodoptera littoralis. Next base: position 2,014,100 of record LR824535.2, on the reverse strand, counting down.
GAACTTACTAATGTATAATTTATTCTTTTATTTATTGAACTCGATACACTTAACTTTTCCACCATAGAATTAATGTACTTCCACTTGCTTCTAGAACAAAATAATTTGTCTTCAAGCGCATCATTTTCGAAACAACTGTCCAGTGGACGTTAGTTATCTATTCAAACATATTTCGTCCACTTTTCTCTTCCCGCCGAGGTCTAAGTATAGTGGCCTTGTGAAGAATATACAAACAATATAATATTTCAAAGAGACACGTGTCATTGTCACCATTGTTTATGTTTGTGACGAGAACTCATTAAGTTTGCCGTAATTGTGAGTGCAAATCCATTATGCTTCGCTGTGACCTCATAGTGAAGTGGCGACAGTAGTTCAAGTCTGTGAATTTGGGAAGAAAGTTTTAAGTTTGTTTTTGTTTGGTTTCGGGTCTAAGGTGTTGGTGTGGTAAAAATACCACACCAACATCAAATGCAACCTACACCAAAAGGTGTAGGTTGCATTTGACCTTGAGTAACGTGTTGTTTTGAAATACATTTTCTTTTATATAATAATTATTAGGTATGCTTCAAAAATATTAAAATTATTTGACTAAAAATTCTTCACTTATAAATATAAAAATATTATTTTACAAGAAAATACGTAGGTCGTCAAAAACATTGCAACATATCCGAGCGAATAGTTAAGAATCGATTAATAAACAAAATGACAAGCCTTCGCATGAAATGACCTTCCGATTTTTAGCATAAAATATGTGACCATTATCACGCGTTATGTTCTAAATGGAAATGGCGTTTCGGTCAAAAAGATTTTGATAAATTGAATAAATGGACTTTTACATTTTAATTTTAATTAAATGAAGGAGTGGATTACTTTCCAGTCCTCAGTAATATTATTTAGATTAGGTGGTGGTTAGATTTTTGTAAGAAATTAATTATCAAAATTGTACGATATTTCTTTATATATATTTACGATTAGACGGTAGATGACACGCCTGTATATATTAGGACAAAGGACGGTAAAAGAGCAGACGTATCACCTGATGGTAAGCAATCGACGTAGCCCATGGATATCCAGCACACCACAGGTGTTACGATTGCGTACCGGCTTTTGGGAATTAGGAATTTGATGCAGTAATTGGGCCTCCGGTAACCTCACTCACACGACGAAACACAACGCAAATATTATTTCGAGCCAGCCCATTTGTGCCGAAGCATGACTTCCCTACACTTCTGATGGACTTGCATGATTTTACCATCACATTCACCTTTTTACATAAATCTATATTGAATAGGATTTTGTTTAACTCTGCCACTCAAATATCAGGAAATCATTTTACCAGAGAGTGAGAGGATGTAGGTATATCTCTGGATTTAATCATAAACATAGAGATAATATACCCATTACTTTCAAATCGGTTATTTGTTAACACTACTACTAAGGGATAAAAAATAATGTTATATAATACTCGTATCGGTAAAGATTACGCTGTTGTTTCATGTTAAATGAAGATAAATCACATGACAGTTTGGATAATCAGAGACCCAAAGGCTTGACCACAGGTCATGAATTTTGTCATCGCTATGTATGTCGCGTCCTAATATAGGGGAATAATGAAGAAGAGCAATGCCTTATGAAACAACAACAGTAAGTTAGAATTGACAACTATATTTTTAGGAATGTTCTACATTTAAAAATATACTTGATAGACATCTATATTCACATTTGACTGGGTAAGTAGCTAGATGCCAAAGTGATCTCATAAATGAGTCAATTATACTAAACAATAAAACAAAACCAAAGAATATTGTTACGCCTTTTGCCAAATAAAAACTAAATTAATGCCTGGTAGGTGGTAGTTACCATCGAAAAAATGCAACAAAATTCCATAAGTGATCCTAAACCTAAAGAAGGAAAGGCCAGGCAGAATTAAGTTACATATTATTATGACCAAAGTCAATATTTTGCAGAAGTCCAAAGTCATCTTTGTCTGTTGTTCTACCGTTGAAAACAGAACTGTGTTTACAATGTTAGTAGGTGCGTTTCACCTTGACCCTTTCTGTTTTATGTTGACATGTATTCGCGTGCTTACGAACAATTTTCGTGTGAAGATCGTTCTAGGTCTATTTTTCTTAGACTAAGTTAAGATAATTGAAAATTAATTCGTATTACGTGGGCCATATAACACAGTGTTGTTTGTGGATAGTTTCGTTGGCAGTGTGTACTAAAAAGTTTAAGATTTGTAGAAGGACCTTTAGACAAAAATAGACCCATTCGAGTATTGACCTAACCCATTAAACTATACTGTTTCTAACGTTACATATCCTTTATAAAATATTGTTTATAAACCATTTTTACCGTTATTGTAATTCGGTAACTTTTAGTAAATCCCTGTCAAATGATGAATTAGGCTTACTTAACATCTCATCTTTGTGTAGGTTCGATAATCTTTCCAAATTCCAAAATTACACACTTTGACAAATTAATGGTAGGTAGGTACCTACTCAACGCATAATCTTTTACATAAATAACAATTCCGATGATACAACATACAATAATAACTTTACTGATGCTGTAACATTATCCATGTTGATTAATTTACCGTTTGTAAAACATGACAATCACGTTAACATTTAATTTTACGAAATATTAAACATTTATGTTCTTAACCCACTTCCAAAAATGAGGTTATTCATTGTTTATACATAAGTATAACGGATTATGATAATGACCCATTTATATAGAACTTGCCTATTTATAAACTATCCCTAAATAACGTGCAAGTTCGTAATATTCTAACTACGAAACAACTGTATCAATGAACGTAACTCGTGAAAACTGAAAGTTTATAAAAAACGACCTTCAACAAATGCTGACCTACCTCATTAATGACTAGGTTTCTGTACAAAATGTAGTTTAATATATGTAATGTATCTAATCATCTTGAAACTCGAAGTTAACTAAACCTACATAATATTTTTAACCGACTTCAAAAAAGGAGGAGGTTATACGTTCGGCCGGTATGTTGCTTTTTTTTTTTTTTTTTTTTTGTATGTATGTACGCGCATAACTCTGAGATGCGTGAAGCGATTTGCAAAATTTTTGTTTTGTTGGAAAGGGTATACTCCCAAGTTGGTCCCATTTCCATGAAGTCAGGATCTGATGATGGGATCCTAGGGAAACCGAGGGGAACTTTCGAAAATTATATGGGCGAATGATGCGTCTATTATGTTTTTCAATTAGGATTTTTAAACACTACAATTTGATAAGGGTCTGGAGTCGACCTGATGAAGGAGCCGATAGACAGTCGAGGGAACTCCTCAACGGTATACAGTAACTACCTTGTGTTTGGGCTTGATTAATTTGTATTGATGAGGACTTTACACCTAGATAGAGTAGGGCTGTCATTAAGGGTCTGATGATGAAGAAGTGTAATTGTTAAGGGAACTCCTCAACGGTATACTGTAACTACCTTGTGTTTAGGCTTGTTTAATTTGTATTGATTAGAACTTTACACCTATGTAGATTATAAGTAACAAAACGGGTATAATTATGTAGCTTTACACTGAAAATGATAAAATAATAAAATAAAAACTGCGTTTAAAAAACCGACTTCAAAAAACCAAAAACTAATAACAAACAAAAAGTCTAAACTAAAAAGCAAAAAATAACTATTATTAGTACTGATAGGTTACCCACCCACTGATAGGTTAGAAGTCGGTGCCATAAGCTCATATCATAATGATATATCTGTCCACAAAATTGTGAATTAGGTACCTATTAAGGTTTTAATGAATAATTTTGTATGGAACTTATGGCACCGACTTCTTACCTATCAGTGGGTGGGTAACCTATCAGTACTAATAATAGTTATTTTTTGCTTTTTAGTTTAGACTTTTTGTTTGTTATTAGTTTTTGGTTTTTTGAAGTCGGTTTTTTAAACGCAGTTTTTATTTTATTATCTAGTATAGAGGATAATGACTAAATTCAAAAAAGATTCACCCCTTATCATCCCCTAATAAGACACCCTATAGTATAATACACAATACAATTATAACCTTGACCTGTTTAAATAAAAACAAAACATAAAAAAATGTCAAACAAAAATAAAGAATAAAAAATCTCAAGGTCAAGTTCAGTTGCGCCACTCACCCCAAGGCCGTTACGAAGGTCGTGTGCGCAGGAGTTGCACAAATGTTACCGTGGCTCGTTCACTACTGAGAGTTTGAGCGCCGCGGCCGGCGTGTTTCACAACCCCAGCTATGTCTTAACTGGTGATTGTGGCAAAGGGATTGTATTAGAAGTTTAGAACATAGTTCTATTTTTCTAGGTTAGAAAGTTGGGGTTGAATTTCCGTTGGCAGTTTCAGGTATGTGACTGGGAGTATTTGGGACATTTATTCAGATTATTATCTCAAGGTCATCTGTCAAAACATTGATAGCATCGTTCAAGGTTACATTTTATGTATACTGTCTATAAAAAAAAGTCATCTACGAATTCTATAGTAGTATTAATGGTATTTGGACAAAATAATAATAATGTCTTTACTTCAGTCCAGAGGCTTTGCCCACGTTCTTAGGGGAAAAATAACGGCACATGTGTTATTTCTGCATAAGCTACCCCTGTTCCAAATTTCATCTTGATTCATTAAGCCGTTTTGAAGTCAAGGAGCAATAAACGTAATATTAGTATAATATTAATTGGGATGATGACAGGGTATGAAAATTTAAAAATCTAATTAGTCCGTAAGTTAGGCAATGAAAAAATATTAGAAACGTATTTTTTAATTTTGTCGTATAATAAAACAATACGTAGATAAAACGAATCAAAGTTTAGAAGTGGGGGCTAAAACGTCATTTCTACGTATAAAATGTACATAGAAGTGACGTCACTCGACATTTCAAATCAATATATCGACTAAAGTCTACGTTTCTGTAAGAATATAAAAATACGTGTCTAATAATTCAAAATAATCTACCAGACGGACATTAAAATATAAAATTAGGCATCTAGCCTATTATTTATTAGATAAATAGTTTGGTAGAACACAAAATAATATGTAATTATAAGCCTCCTGAAAATCATTTCACTAGATGTAAATGAGTACAAAATACACAAAGGACCATAGCTGTTAATGTCACCTTAGGAACATCAAGGATAACTTGTTTTGTAAGACTGATGATAAGGCCTATTATGTATTTAGTCACAAAGTAACCAGTAGCAGACCAGTATATGGGTCTGACGTACCAATTTAACGCATATTAATCCTACGTACCATCTTTAACCTTAACCGAATTACTGAATTTACATCATTTATCATTCACATTAGACCACCGAACTAGTCTAACGATCTCACTAATTAGAAGAAAGCCCTTGACTTTAAAGAATTATTTAAAAAAACATTACGCCATGATTCACGCCTTCTATAACAGCTGACGATCGTGATAATTTGACGTTTACTTTAAATTATTTGACCACTACTGCCAGTATTATTTAATTTGACGAAGATTGGACGTATTCCACCTTGATGGCCTGCTTATATAAGGCACTTGCAAAGAATGTTTCTAAAAATGTTCAGGCTGAAATATGATGGATATGGATGTGGATCGGATTATTAATTTAAGTATAAAATTTCAAATTAAAAAAATAGAAGATTCAAGTGTTACATCATCGTCAAAAGTACTAATATTAGGTTCTGAATTTTATCCTCTCTTTACCAATAGCTCAAATCAACAATGAGGACAACAGGTGTTTACATTATTTTTAAGATTTAAAATAAAAAAAATGCTATGCTAATGCTAAAAATATACTATGCCATTGAGACTCGATCGGATATCAAGTATTTGACATTGGAAAGAGATTTGCCAATCAGATGTTTGAATATAAATTATGAAGGCGATCAATTCGTCATAGGTTTTTTGATGACGTTTATATATTGTGCTTTTTCTTTGTGTTCACAAGATTCAGTAGAATTTATATCTTTTTCAAGTTTATCTTACAGGTACTAGAGCATTGCTAGGTGATCTGGGGCATCATATTAATTTAATAGGAATACCTACCCACGTAGGTCTTCTGGTGAGATAATATTAAATTTCAAGTTACTTTGTCATTAGCCCGTGAGTGTTCACTAACTGGGCCTTCTCTACAAAAGAGGTATGATATAATCTTCCCGAGAATCAGCCAGGATGGAGATCCCAATTTAAAATGAGTCTGAGCTCATCGAAGATAGAAATCCCATGATAATAGTAGGAGTAGTGATTACGCTGATGTCACCACAGAGTACTATGGATAAATAATTACTTACCATGACTTCCTCGTTGTTACATATTTAGAGTAGATAATAAGATAGTACTAACTAAAAATAGATTCTCTGAAGCTTATTTAGCATTTAAAATTAATTCGTCACTGTTAATTGCGGCCACTGTTTCATCATTAAAGGCGATCATGATTCAATCTTAACCCATTTGGGACCAAATGCAAACTACACATAATTTAATAAAAAAAACTTTATTAACTCAATGATATGACGCCCACAAATTAATATCAACAAAAAAAATTCAAAAAATATATTTCGAAGTATTAAAAAAAATGCCGTCCTTGATTGGGGACAATGGTCTCATGTGTAGTACTTTTCGAAGTAGTAACTGTTTTCGACACATAAGGTTCTAACGCATTATTTGCATTGATATCACAGTTTTTTTATGACGAACTGCGTGTCGTAACAGATATTAACTAAATCTCTGCGGAAAATGTCTAAATCAATTTGATGTGACGCGCCTATATTTTTTTTGAGGGTCAAAATCATGCATTGCGTTTTCCACCTGGGGGACTCTTACTGGCTAAAAACCAACACGTTCCTAATTCTGCTTCAAGCCGAAGCCCCGGCGACCCACTAGGTTATTCATAGTAGTCGGGCATCTGTCCCGCTGAGCCATCTCGATCTAAGGCGGTCTGATCTGCACTTTGAAGCACGCGCGTTACGCCACGCACCTTACAGGTACAAGTCTGGTTCTGGGCGACGATCTGTTCTTGCGACTATGACTGCTTCGCAGAAAGAGATGTTTTTCAGTTCCCCTCGCTCCGCACCACAGCCAGAACCTAAGCTGGACGTGGAAGATTATCGTCGTCGATCGCTTCCCTGAAGACACGGCGGTGGTCAACGTATACAGGGCATAATGCTACTCTATCCTCTGGGTGGACTTCGCTGTGACGACACCAGAATACAGCTGGAGGAAATGCCCCCTACTGCTGAATTCTGATATCGGATGCGACGCCTGGTACTGTAGGTGGACTTTTGCATTTTCGCTCTTGATGCCCATCAGATTTTAGAATATGAACGCGTAAAGATATGGCGGAATTGGTGATGCTCTTCGGGAATTAGCGTCTGTTGTCACCAAGTATTAGCTATAACTAAGTTTAGCCTATAGGTGACCTTTATAAATTGGAAACAAAATACAAATCAGGTGTAAATGTTTTAAAAATGTACTACAGATGTGCCCATTGTCCCCATACGGGGACACCATCATTTTTACTAAGTTTCCCCTAAGCGGAATTAAAAGTATAAGGATATTCTTCAATATTGTTTTAATTGACACTATAAGCAAGCAATAATCACAAAAAAGTTTTATAAATCTTCATAATAACGTACTACAAAACGCTTCTGCTTTCGATAATAATTCCCATTTCACTTCCTCTTGATAAAATTGACAATATGACCCCTTTTTTGTAGCAATTTGTCAAAAGTTCTAATAATTTTAGGAAAGTACACTACTCCTCATTATAAATACCCATGAAATGTGAAGATAGCTAAAATAATTAATAACCAGCGGGTAAAAGAAAACCTGTCCCCATATGGGGACGGCGGATCCAAATGGGTTAATTGTTGCACAAACGCTGAAGATCTTACATTTCCTTAATAATGAAATTAAATAATAAAAATTTTTTTTCAAGCATTCTTCCATTATTCTTGAGCTCGGAGTACGCTTTTATTGCTTGCGATGTATTGCTGCAAACTTTGTTACACTTTCTAGAAATTTCTTGATATATGTATCATCTGAAAGTTTTCCTGGATTTCAGCAAAAGGCTAGATAGAACCTATTACAATGACCTTATAAGAAACTAATGAAAAGTAAGCATAAGAAGTATGACATAACATTATTAAATCTGCGTAACTGTACGGTTTTATTATGTAAATGAAGTCCATTTCACAGGTTCACATGTCCTCAACTCATACGACACGTCAAAATCGGTCACACTCATTCATTGTGACGTTATGCGCATGTCCAGTAATATATTGTACAAAGAAATTGTTTTGCAAGATGTGCCCACCATATCGTAACTCAGGGTGTCCATGTTGAAACTGTCCAATGCAATTTATTGTGATATCTCTACACTCTTGCTAAATCCTTGTTTGCAATTTGTTACACTTGCATTTACTGTCCCTTCTTGCTTTTTTTGGTCTTTGTTTTTGCAGTGATACTGTGAAATGAGCGTTTCGAGGAATAGATTTCATTTTGTGTTCGTAGTAAAATTGAGAAAATTGTTAAGGAGAATATCTTTCATACTTATGTATTCTATCAGTCTAGTAGTAACTTCAACTTAGTCCTAAATTAGTTTAGTCTCTGTTGTCATGGAGCATCCATATTACAGTCATTTGGGGGTGACATGAATTATATTTCCTTGTGGGGGTCGAATGAACAATACATTACGCAGCAGCTGATTGTCCATCTACTGTTCACCGTGCATTCAGTCAGATGTCAGTATGCCTACTCTTTTTTTTAAGGGACAAACCGTCAAACCAGCACACGCGTCACCCGATGATAAGCAATCGGCGTCGCCCATAGACAACCGGAACACCACAGGTGCCACAAGTGCCTTACCGGCCTTTTGGGGATTAGGAATTTGAGCATTGTTGAGGTTTCAGGGATTAGGGAGATTAGGGGGCGGGGGTAATTGGGCAAACCCAATGCAATCGTTGTTTCACGTCGGTTTCATGTGGGGTCACTCCGGTCTAGCCGACCCACTCGTGCCGAAGCATGGCTCTTCCATACTTAAAAATTCTTTACCATGTCGGAAGTTCACGATTACATTGACTCAAAAAATACTTTATGGAACCTACCGGGCACGAGGATGCAAGACGTACGGCGAATGATACTGTCAATTTTCGAAATTCTCAGCAAATAATGGCTAAATTATGAAATATAAGTGTGAACCAAAAATATTAAAAGTGTTACCAATGTTATAATACGGTTATTAGGTACTCTTACCAGATCGCAATTCGGCTGCATTACATTTCCGTGTCTCGTTTCAGCATTATGATTGGTATCTTCTCTTTAGTCGGTTAGTTTAAATGGTGAGGTAATCCTTTATCTCAGTACTAAACAATCTCTTGTTCCAAATTATGGCACATTGTCAGTATTCAATCAGTATTGTTATTGTCTAATATAAAATACAATAACAGTTCATATTTCATTTCAAGTAGTATCGTATAGATTGAGTAATTATTAGGTATACATTTGTATTTCATATTTTCTGTCAACATCTGCCTTTATTATAAGAAGTCAAAACGTTGAGAATTTTTATGGGAGATTTTCATTGATTAGTGAATGAGAAATGAAGTTTGTTTTCCAATACGACAGTAACAACATACAAATAACATAATTATTTTCAGGTTCTATGCTATGATTAAGCTTCGCATAAAAATGCACCGCAAAAAAATTAAAACCATGTAATTTTTTGTTTGATTCCGAAACTGAATTCCACAATCCATATCGATGTCGCCAATAAAAAAAAAATATATGATTAACATGAAGATTACATTAGTTCAGGCAGATATAGCCAACGTGACAGTTCTGTAACATTAATAGAAGTACACACTTATGTCTCCAAAATACTCACGAGTATGTGGGTCATTACTAAGATGCGTTGAATTAGCGGTAGCTTGACCTTCCATACTGATGACTGTGATAGTAGCCTTGGTCTGTACGACAACTCATATTGACCAATGTTTAGTGGTACTTAACTATTGATATTTGCCGCCGTACCTCATGCCAAATAAGAAAAAAGAAGAAATAAGTAAAGAAGTAAAAATAAATGGGGGTTATTTTTGGCCTGAAGCTTACCTGGGTGGTTTTGTAGTCGCAGGAGCGTATACTTAAAACATTTTAATAATTTTACGGTGCGAGCAACGGACATTCAATTAATCTATTGCTCAAATGTCTATTATAATAGACTACTTCGGCTTTTTATCATCAGATGGACCATAGGGGTTCAAATCGTCATGCTATAAGTCATAGTGTTCGCAAGATATCTCATTTATTGGTTAATTTAGTTAAACATATAAAACCCAAGCGCTTACCACATAACACAACATCACGCCTTTTATCCCCGAAGGGGTAGGCAGAGGTGCACATTATACCACTGTACCTCTACAATGTAACACCCACTTTTCTCTATTTATGTTATGAGTCCCATGTAATAGGGGGTGAGCCTATTGCCATTTACCGGGCACAATTCCAGACTCCGTGCTATTACTGAGAATATTTAAAAACCCAGTAATACTTTGCCCGACCCGGGAATTGAACCCGAGTCCCCTTGCCCGGCAGTCGCACTTACGACCACTCGGCCAACGAGGCAGTCGCTTATTAAGCTTACCACACTTAAATACAAATACACCACATATTATGAGTTGCATTAAAGTCATTACCAAGAATCTCAAGTCAGCGATTGCATGACCTTGAAAGGTTGTGACCTTCAAAGAAGCCATCAGCTGTGAACGTGTTTGATAAAAGTTTGACATCGAAAAGGTGGACAATTGGATCAAACAATGATTCTGATCTGATTGGTAACCATTGTTGTTTTACCGATATTGGTGCCAAGGAAATGAATGTACATTATGGGTGTATGGTACTTATGCGAATGGATATTTGATTTGATGGCCAATGGTGCAATAAGGGCTACTGTTTTTTGTTTGCTTACCAGATGATACTAAAATATCGTGGTCTGATTGTACATGAATTAGTTAGTCCCTAAACCAATGGATAGGTATTCAGTTTCTGATCGCTACATTAATTGAACAACCTAAAAGAAGTTAAAAAAACTACTGCATATTTCCTGGTCGTCAGAAATCTTACTGTTACATCATTACGATTGTACTATCTATATTTTTTGTGCATCTTGTACTTCTTGATTGAATTGAATTGCAATATCGATATAATATCTAGTTGATTGTATGCACTCACTGCATGTAACAGCAATATACTGATTTATTGAGCATAGAAATTTAATGAAGCTGTCAGTTGCAATATTTTTGGGGATCATTTTGGTATTTAATTTATATGTCGATTTAGCAACCTAAATGCATGCAATGTAATACTTAAGCACTAGACGTTGTCGTGCTTTTTGATGATTTTTGGGTCAGACAAAAATTTACTTATTGGGTTTTTGTGTTTAGACATTCTATATCAAACATTAATAGAATCCGATGGATCATTTTGTTTGATTGACAACGTACTGAATTAGTTTATGCTGATTGAGTCTTCTTAATAATCATAGAGAGGTATTTTACTATCCAATCTCGAAGATCGGCGAAGACCTTTATCGAATTTTTAGTCAGGACTTGTGTTGAGGAAGTCCTTAAATCCTTTTGTTTGGTATAAGCAGTTTTAAGTCCTAGGTTCATAGGTCCACATTATAGTTAATGTTATGTACAGTAGGTAGGTATAGCACAATTTTATCTCATCACCAGAAGTACTATATCTATTTAAATTGAAATTTCCGAAATACTAACTTTGACGACGTCGGTGTCCGGTCAAGGTGCTAATGTAAGAGTAGGTACGTTCGGTTTATGTCAATACAATATTTCTTCATCGACACATCAGTTACATTAATGAAGAGTTTTTTTGTTACAATGACTTTATGATTATTGAAATGCAGTCGTAAATACAACATTACTGAGACTATTAAATATTTGGAACAATGTGAAGAATCCTTAATTACGGAACTATGTATACTATAATGATGGGAAACGCAATATCAGATTTATTTTTATTCAAACCTTTTCAACACTTTCTTTAGCAGATAATGCATCAGCATCATCATCATATCAGCCACATGACGTCCACTGCTGAGCATAGGCCTCCCCCAAAGACTTCCAGATAGGCTGGTTGGAAGCGACCTGTATCCAGCGGCTCCCTGCAACCTTAATCAGCCAACACATACCTAGCGCCATCTCCTGCTAACGTAGTGACTTACCAACACATAAGATCCCGTTATATCCCTGAAGATATTCCTTTTATCAGTTATGTCGAACATTGTTTACTACCAAAGTTTTCCATTGACCGAAAATGGCAAATAATGAACTTTCAGAGCTGAGAACGTTACCAGGGACATATGCGCGGTAGTTATCTAGTCACGCTTACTTGCGACCAGCCGTCCAATAGGTCTGTCATTGTTTTTAGTATCTTATTTAATACATATAAGATTTTTTTATTTTTATGTCGATTGAAGGCCTCCTCCAGGGACAACTACTACCGTCTGTCTTCTGCTACTCTCATCCAGTTTCCACCTGATATTTTAGTGGTGTCATTTGTCCTGTGATCTTTCGGGGCCTCCAGCGAGGCCTTCACATTCTACCTCTAATGAGAGGGGTACTTGCAAAAAACATATATTACGCATACTGTTTTCTTTTTTCTTTATTATAAGTATAAATGTAAATTTATTGTGTGTAGCAAGAAATAAAAGATTTTTATTTTTATTTGATTTATTTTATTTTTTTTTTTTGGCGATTTAAAGACACAAGGGAATTTTCTAGTACCTGTATAGTTCATCATCATCATCATCATCAACAGCCTATAAATGCCCACTGCTGAGCAAAGCCTCTTCTCACACGGAGAAGGTTTGAGTATGAACTACCACGCTTGCTCAATGCGGGTTGACGATTACAAACTTATAATTAGAAGTTATAAGACCATGTTTCCTCACGATTTTTTCCTTCCCCGTTTGTCAGTGGTGTCTGGATAATCTTAGAAAGTACATATGTATAAGTCGGAAAAAGTCACATTGGTACTTGTCGTTGGTAGGTCTCGAAACCGCACCTTCATGCATAAGAAACAATATTTGGTTTAGTACTTTTTAATTTCGGTTTTAGACAATAAATAATACTTACTATAATATTTATTTTTTATCAAAATATACTGACCATACAATGCAACTGCTACATGCACTTATCTACCAAAGACCGTATCCATATTCATACCATGCTCAGTAGGCTGGCTTAAGCAACAGCGCTCCATATTCCGTGATAGCAGCCGATTTAGATGCTTGAGATAATTTGGTTGTAAGGATAGTGTCTGACTCATGAGTACTTGTTCTAGTTTCCTCATGACTCAATGTGTAAACGCATAGTATATTACGTGCTTTTTAAGTACCTACAAACTATGTGTACGGATGCATGTTACCGACGAAGGAAAATTAAGAAGTACTGTACTATGTTTAAAAAAATACAACGTACGGACGTCACAATACAACGTAAATGTGTGAAAACTGCAAGTCATCAAAACTTTAGGCGCATATTTTGGCCAATTTCAATTGTACAACAAAACTAAATATATAGATCAATTCGTAATATCGAGATCTTCATAGTTGCACTTACATCGGATTTTGATGAAATTTGGTGCACAGGCAGGGTATGGGCAGACTTAGGTGATCGGAGTTTATTATTATATATAAAAACGTTAACATTCTCCATTGGAGATGATGGAAGTTCTGCGTAAAATATGATCGCCTTTGTTGTATTTGATGACAAGGTTGTCCATGTTTGTTGTGTGTTATTCAGGTTAGCAAGTAAAAAAGTGTCATATATGCGTCAAATCTAAGCGTTAGACATACATATGTGACAATTTTGTAACTTTTAACTAAGACTACTCTAGTCTATATCTTATACTTACTATTATATAAAGCGGAAGATTTTGTTTTTTTATTTGTTTGTTAGATTGCGCTAATCTCCGTTACTACAAGTCTGATTTAAATAATTCTTTTGTGTTAGATAGTGCATTTATCGAGGATGGCTATTGGCTATAAAACAACACGCTACGAGCAATAGGAGCTGAGAAGAGCGTGTGAAACAGCGCGGAAGTAGCTAGTGATTATATATTTATACATTTTTAAATAAATAGTACAAAAATGGATTGAAATAAATTTATAACATTCTTTATAACATTCTTAGGTTTCTTTGTACTTTGAATTAGTGCCTTCAAAGAACAAAGAAACCTGACAATGGTATGTTACATTTTTATAAATAACACTTTAAAATGCATGACGCAACGTCTGGTAATTAAATATTACGTTTAGTGAAAGGTCAAATAATGGTTCACAGTTCAACGACACTTTAATTCGTTTTTGTTTCTGAACGATTTAATTATTTATGTTTCCAAGTATTTACTAGCCAAGAAGTATTTTAGGTGTACCTAGTGACATACTTATAAGTAGACTAGAACGAAGTACCTCAAAATAACCATTACTGAAAGCAAAGCAGCATTCCATCTTTTCTCTTCTCAAAGACAAAGTCAAAGCATTTATTTCAATTAAACCATAATTTGGTACTTTTGAAACGTCAACAAATACAAAATGAATATAGTCTGTCAGTTAGTTCGTCAGTGAAGCTAGGTGAAGCTAGGTTCATCACAGCCTATAAATGCCCACTGCTGAGCAAAGCCTCTTCTCACACGGAGAAGGTTTGAGCATTAATCACCACGCTTGCTCAATGCGGGTTGGCGATTACAAACTTATAATTAGAAATTATAAACTGAAGCTTGGTGCTCATTCCAAAATGTAGATTCGAATGGGGAAAAACGAGCAAGAAACTCCATTCGTTACTCTTTTTAAAAAAAGTATGTTCTTCAATGTCTCTGATACATATTTCAATATTCTACGAATATGTGAGAACAATGCAAAGAAACGCTTGACGCATTATATGAATTACAAAACTTACTAAATTAAAAAACAAATATCTTTTTTATATATTTGATGGGTCGACGTTTGACTATCTCATAGTTTTCGATGATCTAAAAGCGATACAGACGGTCACAATAATCAATAAGCATAAATTACTTTAATACTTAATTATAATTTCCTTCCCCTATTAGAAAAAGCCATTATTAAGCTGGATTCTTATATTACGAAATTGTGCAACAGTTATAACAATATTCATCATCATCATCAACAGCCTAAAAATGCCCACTGCTGAGCAAAGCCTCCTCTCACACGGAGAACGTTTGAGCATTAATCACCACGCTTGATCAATGCGGGTTGGCAATTTCAAACTTATAATTAGAAATTATAAGCCCAGGTTTCCTCACGATGTTTTCCTTCACCGTTTGTCAGTGGTGTCTAAATAATCTTAGAAAGTACATATAACTCGGAAAAAGTCACATTGATACTTGGTAGGTTTGGAACCCGCACATTCATGCATGAGAAGCGGGCGTCTTAAACCTCCGGGCTATCACGACATTTAACAATATTCCGGCACAAAAAGTTACGAATCTACATTTCAATAAAACGCGAAACATGTTAAGTTATGTTATATAGTTGCAATGTTAATAGTCGTAATTAAAATCATATAAAAACAAACAAAAGTAAATAAAAAGAGTTCTCACACATGCATTTAACGTGTTTTACCATCTGTAACTTCCTGAAACTGCTGTAATAAAGTCACAAAAACATGAACTGCACGTACACACGGCCACACATCAATCTGTACAAAACCAGTTTATCCTGGTACCGCGTCGCATCATCTTTCCGCACATTTAACGTTCAGTTTATACTGGTTATGTAAAGCTCGATGTGTAGCCGTATGTCCAATTAAATACAAATAAAAATACATGCAATTCATGAATGTTAAAGTATTATAACACATGCTGTATGATGCGAGCATGCTCAAAAATGTTCAAAAATCGAACGTCGGCGAACGTCGGTTTTGATTAGCAAGAAAACACATGTTACCAAGTAACCAGTGCTCAATGGGGCCTACCGTATTTTTGCTCACCAGATGGCACTAGTGTGAACCTCTAGTTCTGCGTCCAGTAGGGAATTAGCTAGAGCCACACCTTTTTTTAAGGGGGCAATATCATCGAATCACTTCTCCCGCCTGGGTAAGGCGGGAGGGAGTGTCAGACTCTTACTCATTAAAAACCACCCCGTTCCTACTCATGCACTTCGAGCCGGAGCTTCGGTCGGTAACACGTTAGGTTCTCTGCGGCTCCGTATCGGCATCAGCCCTATTGAGCCCCACCCGTGGTGGTCTGATGGCTCTTTGAGGCGCGCGCGGAACGCGACGCGCCGTACGCTTGGGTCTGGTTCTGGTCGGGCAGCGAGCCACTCATGCTTGCCGTTCGCAGGCCCGCGCTTACGGTGGCCGGAGATCGTCCCGCGATCCCCGACGCCCGGTGTGTCCTTCGCGAAGTATCACACCATAGGACGTTAATATTTGACAGCTGCTGTGATTGGATAAAAATATTATCAGACACTTGCGCCCCCATTGAATTTTTTTTTTATTTAATTAATTTCAAGCATAATTTCGTACTTGAAATTAGCATGATATGTAACAATACCTTTAAGATACGTTGAGTTTGACGACGAGCGACGCGGCGACAGTCGCACTGCATGAATATGAGCCTTTATCAGGCTTGAAACTAGTCGAGTTCCTAGTCAAATAATTACGTGAGTATACCAAAAACATAAGGATTATAGAATATTAAATGAATTCATATTACATTTAGAAAATTATATTTAATAAATTACTAATCGTTTTTGAAGCTCATTTCTATTACAATAACGAGTAGTTAGTTATATCGCAACCTGTAAATACAATACGTTTCAATCAACTGTTGAGATGACTTATTGTTACAAAGGTTGCCGATCGAATGTCATGTTTTGTAACAGTTAATTCTCATAGGTTATCTGACAATTAACTATTGCTTAAGTTAACTGTACAAAATGTCATGTTACTATGTTCGACGTGTTGATTTTACTGTAACTTTTATTATTAAGTAAGGATTAGGTTCATTTTTCATCGAACTAATTTGTAATGTGTTATCAGTTTAGCAATTGCTGTTGGCAAAAAAGGTTATTGCTAATTTTTTTTTATATGCATATTTAGTGATGTATGTACAACTACATGTCACTTTTAGTGAGAGTAACTAATACTTATTCTGATCTATGAAAACTCATATTGATTCTTGTTAAAGTGCTGAAAATCGGATTAACATATTTATATTATAACTTTCGTGAGATATACTAAATTAATTATATGTATGTTTTCCTAATGAGTCCTGTCATATCATGACTTAAATAGGAGCCTCTAGTATGGCTTGATACTAGTCGAGGTACTCGTCAAATAATTACGTGAGTAAGTTGAGAAATATAATAATTAGTTTGAAAAACATGTTAAAACTGAAACTTAAAAGATATTCTAAGTTTAAAATTATCGTCATTGGTTAAAGCGCCTGATGACTATCTTAGAGCAAAATTACGATAAGCATATTATTTCCTAACACTTTATGGTAGGCGCACTTATTAAGTTACTTATCGACACTTTAATTACGCGTACTTTAATTACGTGCAGGAGAAGGAACGGGGTGGTTTTTAGTCAGTAAGAGTCTGACACTCCCTCCCGCCTCACCCAGGCGGGAGCAGTGGATCGATGATATTTCCCCTTAAAAAAAAAATACCAATCATGTCAATGTAGTAACAATGATGTATCATTCCATTTTTAATATTATTAATCATTAGACCTTAACTTTCTCAGGAATCATACTAGTACAAATAAATTAATAAAAATCAAACACAAAAGGACGGTTGTGTTTAAGTTGATAAAATTTATACAGTTATACAAAATAAGAGAAAAACCAATCGTTTTTAAATATTTTTTTTATGCTACGACGGTGGCAAAAAAGCACACGGCCCACCTGATGGTAAACAGTTACCGTGGCCTATGTACGCCTGCAACACTTGGGGCATTACATGCGTCTTGCCGACCATTAAAAAACCTATTCACTCCCCTCTTGAAGATTTTATATTTTTATGACTTCAGTTTTTTAATCAAATTTGCATATTTTTTTTAATTTTGACATAACATCACGCCCTTTATCCTAGAAGGGGTAGGCAGAGGTGCACATTCTGCCGCTGTACAATGTAACACCTACTTTTCACCATTTATGTTATGAGTCCCATGTAATAGGGGGTGAGCCTATTGCCATATACCGGACAAAATTTCAGACTCCGTGCTACTACTGAGATTTTGTTTAAAAACCCATTAATACTTTGCCCGACCCGGGAATCGAACCCGAGACCCTTTGCCCGGCAGTCGCACTTGCGACCACTCGGCAATGAGGCAGTCTCAGTTTTTATTTTGATTATGAAGAAATATTCCTTTTCTACCTCGTTGGCCCATTGGTCGCAAGTGCGACTGCGCCTGGTATGGGGGTCTCGGGTTTCCGAGTCGGGCAGAGTATTACTGTTTTTTTTTTTAATTCTCAGTAGTAGCACGGAGT
This sequence comes from Spodoptera littoralis, assembly GCA_902850265.1. Classification (NCBI taxonomy): domain Eukaryota; kingdom Metazoa; phylum Arthropoda; class Insecta; order Lepidoptera; family Noctuidae; genus Spodoptera; species Spodoptera littoralis. Next base: position 1,995,555 of record LR824535.2, on the reverse strand, counting down.
CTATCATTGTGCCCGGTATATGGCAATAGGCTCACACCCTATTACGTGGGACTCATAACATAAATATTGCAAAATGCGTGTTACATTGCACTGTGGCATTAAGTGCCATAGATAATGAGCATCTCTGCCTACCCCTTCAGGGATAAAAGGTATGATGTTAGGTAATGTATGTAATTCTTCTTCTAGATAAAATATTAAATTATTATTATTTAGAATACAGGCAACACCACAAACGTCAACTTGTGAAAATTTTACTCTGCCTTTATATAAATAATTTTTACATATTTCTGTTTTCGTTTCTTCCAATATTAATCAATAATAGAAAATCCTTTTTGTTTTACAATCATATACTACCTACGCCATAGTTTTACAATACTGCATAGACGAAAATATCAAGAATCAAAATGACAATGACAGAGTCAATAATCACGAAATTAAATATATATGTATTAAATATATACATATTAAATATTATTAAATAAATATATTAAATTTATTTTTAAAACCTCGCAAATATCAGCAACGATCTTCTTACTCCGGTGTTATAAGTGTTCACAAGATAGTGGTGATTTCTTACAAGCAGATTATTCGTCTATTAACTTGGCACCCTATCATATAAAAAGCATGTATACTTAAACGGAACACCACCAGGAAATGAATTCACCTCATTAGGTACAGTAAGTTCATGCATGTTTAACAATCTATGTCCCTCGTAATGTCGTGTCACATCATTTAAATACGCACTCGTTTGCTTGTACCTGATACATACTTACATTGAATTAGCTTTATTTTTTACCACTAATGTGGACACTTGAATCCGACTGCAGTAAATATTCTTTCTATATATTTTGTTTATTATATTTATGAGGACAGGTCGGCAAACAAAAAGATAGATCACCTTATGGTAAGCAATCGGTGCTGCCCATGGACAGTCGCAACACCAGAGGAGCAGACAAATGCATTGTCGGCGGCCTTTTGGGGGTAAGAGATTTGAGGATTGTAGATTTGGGGATCGGGGAGATTGAGGAGGGGAGGAATTGAGGCGAAAGACAACGTTTCGCTTGTTGCGCGCCGTTTTTCTGTGAGACCGTGCTATCACTCCGGCCGAGCCCGCTCATTTGTGCTGAAGCACTCTCACACTTAAGTAATGGTACTTGTTTTATTGGTTTCGAGGGGAAAAATCGTTTAATGTCTTTTCTCACTTTTGGTGAGGTGAAAGGGAGATTCAGATTCTTACTGACTAAACCACCCTGTTCCTTCTCCTGCTTCTAGCCGGAGCCCTTGGTAGCTTGCTAGGTCGTCCGCAGGTCCGGTAATGGTATCACTTCTAATTTCATTGTTAATTTTGTGTATGTGCTTAAACTGCAAACAGCTCTCCTACGTTTCCTGTGATCGTGGTGGTAGTTACAGAATATGACAGATAATTTAACTAAATTCATAATATGCTTGTACCTTGCTACATACGCTATTGTTGTGGTATGCAAACAATCGTTCTTTCTATAATATTATTAAGTACAGTTACATTATATTATGGAAAGTGGAATGACAAATTGTTAAACAACTATTGGATCGAACACTATTATTAAGGATCGAGATTGCTAACAGTCGAGTCAACAGAGGTAAAAACTTTCAACAGTGAGTTTTATAGAAATGTGAATTTGCTTAAAATATTGCAGCAAATTTTTTTACGTAAATGTGTTTGTAATACAGAAGTTAATTGTGAATAATTATTAAAAAAAAAATGTAAGTTGAAATCCAAAACAACAAACTTCTCGTGTGTGTCTTGCTATGCTAGATTTACACTCTCGCGCGAATCGAGACGAGGCCGAGATACATTGCTGTTATTATTAAAGACTTGTAGTCCTTCTCATATTATAAAACTGCAATGTACTGCAGCCTCGTGTCCACTCGTGCGAGAGTGTGAATGTAGCATTAATTATCTGCCCTAAAATGAGCTATGGACAATTCAGCCTATTTTCTGACGCTGTGATAAAAAAACAGAACGTAATTATTATTAAACTATCAAATTCTGGTAGGGATATCCGGTAAGGTCTTCAACAAACAGAAACACATGTTAATTAATTTTATACATTAACTAAACAAAAATGAGAACGCACTTTATTAGAATACAATAGGGAGTGTGCATTTGTTTACAGCAGGGCTCATACATCTAGTTGTTGATATAGATTTCTTCATTTCCATTCCCTTCGAATTCTTCATTTGCAGTGTATATCGTGATATGACTAAACGTGATATGGAGTAAGGTGTGGTTGTGGATGAAACAGTAGAAGGTAATATTGTAATCAAGATGGATGCAGGCTTGGAATATATTGTGGAAGATCATGGTGTTAAGGAAACTTATTGTAAGTATTGTTATTTTATTTACATCTTTAGTAGTGATTTTTGTGAAGTTTTTGTTTATGGGATAACAATCGGCGTCATCTAGAACACCAGAGGCATTACAAGTGCGTTACCGGCCTTTTGGTGATTAGGAATTTGAGGATTATTGGGGATTTAGGGATTGGGGAGATTGGGGAAGAGAAGGGGGTGATTTGGACTCGGGTAACCTCACTCAGTCGACAAAACTCAAATGTTTTCTGGTTCATGCTGAAATATGTAAAACTGTTCCGTTTGAAAATAACAGCTTTTCAAAAAAAATTGGAAAATACTATTTCAAAATGATTTAAGTGAGCACAGCACTTGTTAGAATAAATTTAGAAGCGATTAGTAAATTTGAATATATTATGTCATTATAAGTAAAAGCGGGTAAGTAATTACATTGTGCGCCTAACAGAAAACTCTACAAAATATTGTTTTGTCAGCGTGCTCATTTAAACAAGAAACTACTCCACATTACAATTATAGACATCAATTATTTTTCTGGGTATTCCTCAGGGTAGCATCATGGGTCCATTCTAAGAAAATAAACCTTCTTTCTTCTTTTCCATTCTCAGGAAGACTGTATGTATCTGAAATAATTACAAATTAATTATTATTAACTGGTTTTCAGTATCTATACCGACATGGACATTGCAAGAGACGCTGGTTGGGCTGACCTTAGTTCTAGCAGCCTACCTGATCCTTGTTATGAAAATATTACCAACATATATGAAGAATAGGGAGCCATTTCAATTGAAAAAATTGATGTTGGCGTATAACGCATTCCAAGTCGCCTTCTCAGTCTACTTGGTATTTATCGTAAGTGAAATTTGTTGCTTCTATTAATTGTATAGGCGCTCCAATATTTATATTTGGTTTATTGTTTAGTTGTTACATTTAGTCACAAGAACTTGCTTTATGGAAGGTTAAGAGTATGTTTTTATAATTTTTGATATAAGGATCTGTTTCGCTTAATTTTGATTGTGATTATTTTGTTAGCAATTGGCATAAAATTGTGTTAAAAGTACTTTTATTGAATTTAATTGTCTGTAATAAAGCATGGACAGTTTATACCAGTACCTGCGCACAATTAGTCGTTTTTTTATTAAATTTAATATACATATAACTGTGACTTGGACTTAACAGATTTAATAAGAAAAAGACAAGATAGGTAAAACATACAGAATTGAATTGCAGTTTTTAAAAACTAAATGTAGGTACAATTATTTAAGATAGAGATTGTTCGTAACTTGCTTTTACGAAATTGATTGCTATGAGAAAATAACCATTATTACAATCAGATATGTAGTAATATATACATAATAATTAATATACATACATCGATGGTTCCTAAGTTAATTAAAGTCAAATTATTTTTGGTATTCGCGAATTAAGTAGGTAATACCTTGTAACTAATAGGGACATGATAAATTAATGATTTACATTAATTAATTATTTGTATTTTAATATTTATATTTGAAGAAATGTCTATGACTGTATTTACTACATACATATTTAGATTTATTTTGGGTATTTTACATATTTTTGTTGTTTTCTTTTTCAGTATTTGAGATATATCTATCGATTTAATGTAATTACAACGAGATGTCCTCAAGGAGAAGATTTACAAGGAGTAAGTATCATTATAAATATTATACGTTTAATGGGTATAATCTTTATCTATATTATGTACCAGTTCTTTGAACAGTTGAAAAATTTAAGCCAGTTTTTATTCTAGAAGTTGCAGCAGGAACCCAGAAACATTCTTAATGAAAAATGGTTCTAGAAAAATTGAAACCCTAATAATATTATATATGCGAAATTTAGTATATTATTTGATTATTACTCCTTCATGTCAAAACAGCTGATGGGAAACGAATAAAATTTGGAACCATAATTCAATCACCTGTTGTGGTCTGTAATAACACATAGGTAGGCTATTTTTTATACCACGAGAACGCGGGCGAAGCCGCTGGCAGAAGCTAGTATTATAATAATACTGAGGGTAATAAATCTCAGGTCATTTAAGGCAATAAAGGGATCAATTTGAATCCTGCAAAAATTACATTTTATGAAAATGTGACTATTTGGCTATATCGTTTCTTTGATGCTCCTTAAGCAACCATTATTTTACGTAATTATGTAGGCACGTTTATATTAAAAATAATATTTCAAACTTTATTTTAACCTTACAGGTCGTTCGCGAAATCTATCCGTACTTTATAGCGAAACATTTGGATCTTTTTGACACAGTATTCTTCGTCCTTCGCAAAAAGGACAATCAGATCACATTTCTTCACCTCTACCATCATACTTCCATGGTCACTTGGACCTGGTTGCACTTGATGTACCATCCTACTGACAATTTTGTGGTCGTTGGCATGTTGAACAGTTTTGTACATGTCCTCATGTATGCCTATTATGGGATTTCATCCTTGGGACCTGCTTATGCAAAGTACATCTGGTGGAAGAAGCACTTGACTAAGGTTCAGCTGGTGAGTGTTCATTTGTTTTTTTACTGACATTAAGTTTTTTTTTATGGCATAAGCCGGTTAACATGCTGATGGATCACCTGATGGTAAGCAATTCGCGCCGCCCATGGACACCTCAAACACCAAGGCGTTACAAGTGCGTTACCGTCTTTATGGGAATTTGAGGATTGTGGAGGATTCGGGGATTGGAGAGACTGGGGAGAGGGGATAATTGGGCCTCCGGTAACCTCACTCACACGACGAAATACAACGCAAGCGATGTTTCACGACGGTTTTTTGTGAGGCCGTGGTATCACTCCGGTCGAGCCGGCCCATTCATGCCGAAACATGGCTCTCCCACACTTAATTTATGAAGTCTTTTCTGCTTCTTTGTTGACTATAGACTTTAGCATTTAAAATACACTAAAATGCTAAATAATTTGTTATTTTTAACAATAAGCATCAATATGAGTTATGTAATCGAAAACAGTCTAAATAAAAAATCAGAAACTTCGCTTTTGTCAGAGGTCACCAAAAGTATGGGTGGAACTAATAAAATAAAATCTTTAGTTGAATGGCAGTTCCATCTCACCGAAAACGATTTAGTAAGATTTGATATCTGAGTGATGACCGTAGCAAAAGAAAATTTGATGCGTCCATACGTGAATGTAACAATACCACGTTTCCATTATGAGGTTAATTGAAAATATCAAATAGTAGTAGTTTTTAATAAAAATATCTTTTTCATCTTTGGACTACTGAACTCCAGTATTTAGTATTGGTATTCCTCTTTTTTTATTATATTTCATGGGCCGACATTTGGCTACTATCTCGCCTGGTGGTAAGCGATGATACGACTTACGATTGAGTACATCTGTCCATAAGCAACCTATTCACTCGATGTACGAGCTGCTAGCCCGTACAGAAGATTTTTGTGTGTTGAGCAAAAAAGCAGGGATTGAGTAGACGGAATGTTGACAGGAAATCACCGTACTGTGTCCGTCCGGATTAAATTTGTTGTAAAAACTCATTAATAAATTTACATGTATCAATAAAGTAAACTTTATCGTCATGGCGTAAATGGCGTGATTGCCTATTCAGCTAATATAAATTAAAGACTCTGTACAAGCCACTTCAAAGAAAACTTTGATCTTTCCACCTATGTTGCTTTGTTTATCTTTCAGGTCCAGTTTATCCTCGTAGTCTCCCATCTCCACTACCAGCAGAAACTCTCCCCCTGTCCACTCCCGAGTTTCTTCCACAACTTCTGCATGCTCCTCATCTGCACCTTCTTTGTCCTCTTCATGAACTTCTACATCAACAGCTACAGAGGGAAAAAGAAGAATGTGGAAAAACAGAATGGAGTTTTAGAATCGAATGTCGATGAGAGATTATTGAAAACTCGCTAATAATAATGTTTAAAAGATGTGTGATTTTAGATTATAGATTTAATAATAAAGTATTTTTTATTCGATTTTATTTTAATTTTAGCTAAATATTTGTTAATTTTTACATAATATCACGCATTTTATCCCCCAAGGGATAGGCAGAGGTGCACATTACGGCACTGTACAATGTAACACCCACTTCTAACTAATTAATGTTATCAGCCCCATGTTATAGAGGGTCAGTCTATTGCCAAACACAGTGTACAATCCTAGACTCCGTGCTACTACATACTGAGAATGTTTTTTAAAAACCGAGTCATATTTTGCCGGAAACCAGGAGTAGGAACGGGGTGGTTTTTAGTCAGTAAGAGTCTGACACTCCGTCTCGCCTCACAAAGACGGATGAAGAATTTCACCCTTAAAAAAAGACCCCTTGCCCTTGCAGAAAAGTGTTTGATACACTCAGAAGAAGGTTTTAGTATATTATTAAACCAACTTCAAAAAAAGGGGGTTTAAGTCGGTTTTTTTAAACGTAGTTTGTAAAACCTGCCTCGTTGGCCGAATAGTCGCAAGTGTGACTGCCGGGCAAGAGGTCTTGGGTTCAATTCCCGGGTCAGGCAAAGCACTACTGAGTTTTTAAAATTCTCAGTAGTACTTCGGGGATAAAAGGCGTGAAGTTATGTTATGTTATGTTAGTTTGTAAAGTATTATTGTATATCTGTTTATTGATAGAATAGATTCGCTTAGTGATAAAATTAAACAATAATCTGTGAAACGATTTGAAAACTATTAGACAGGTAGCTAGTGTATTAATTAAACAGGTTACAACCTATTTTAATTTCGTAGATTTTGTTAAATAATTAGTTTTTTCTGTTAAATAAATGCAATAGGCAGATATTTACTTGGCATGAATATACAAAATTTTACAAAATAAAGTGTCATCCAACATGTTTGTCTGTCTCCTTAATAGGGTAGATGCCTTGTTTTTATTTTAATGTCCGTCTGGTAGGTTATTTTAAATCATTAGACACGTATTTTTATTTTCTTACAGAATCTAATACTTTCGACGATATATTGATTTCAAATGTCGCGTGACGTCACTTCTATGTACATTTTATTCATAGAAACTACGTTTTAGCCCCCACTCCTAAACTTTAATTCCTTTTATCTAAGTATTGTTTTATTATACGACAAAATAAAAAAATATGTGCCAAATATTTTTTCATTACCTAACTCACGGACTAAGTAGATTTTTTATTTTCATACCCTGTCATCATCCCAATTGTTATGAAAGACTTAAAAATAACCGATGAGTCTGCCATGTAGGTAGTTTTCAGTATCCATATAATGACTCTTTAGAAAGAGAATTTTAATAATTATTCCATCGTGTGCCTATATGTGGATCCAATTGAGATATAATGTATTTTCTATTGTGTCTTCAACAAGACAATTAGGTTCACCTTTTATAACCTGCCTGCCTGATGAAAAGGTAGTGTAACATTTGAAATTTGCACCACAATTATGCCCATACAAACATGGACGGCGTAACGAAATTAGTGGACGACTACGCCCATTTCTCTTTTTGTTATGGGAGGAAAATCGTCAAATGAATTTTTCCCGCCTGGGTGAGGCGGGAGGGAGTGTCAGACTCTTACTGACTAAAAACCACCCCGTTCCTTCTCCTGCATTTCAAGCCGGAGCTCCGGTAACCTTTTACGTTCTCTGCGGCTCCGTATCGGCATCAGGCCGCATAAATTATCTCCCATAATCCTTAACAATCCTCAAAATACTAATTCCCAAAATACCACTTACTTATTTGTAATACCTATAGTATTCCGGGTGTCCATGGGTGACGTCGATTGCTTACCATCAGAAAAAAACCTATTATAAATTCATCTATTATAAACTATTATAATAAATAAAAAAAAAAAACCTATTATAAAATCATCATCATCAAATCATCATTTTAGCGCAGATTACTCACTACTGAAATCGTATTTAATTTTAATTAGGATTAAGTATTTAAAAATAATACTTTTATAAACTACGTTTCAAAAACCGACTTAAACTCCTTTTTGTTGGAGTCTATTAGGTACCTAATGTACTAAAACCTTTTCTTAAGTGTAACAAACACTATTTTGAAAACTACATCAAAGGTATCTAATATCCATAAATACAAGTCAAAATGAGAACCTCCTCCTTTTTTAAAATTCAGTTAACAGTTTTAAAACGCTAATTAAATGATTAAGAATATGTTCTATAAAAATAGTTTGAATGTTGCGAACATTAATTACCTGTATTACATTTTGCTAACGGTATACCTTACAAACCTGATGATTAATAATAAATAAATTACTCACGTATAACAATTAATTTCGTGTTGTATAGTCAAATTACAAGAAAACAAAATAGTCACCCAATAAAACCTTGACTTATTTTGACGTTTCAGTGACACGTCATTTATTTTCTTACAATTAAACCGATCGATAATTGATTTGAATTTTTAATAAACTTGAACACACCGTGACCTTTCGCACTAATGACGATTACTTTTGAAACAGGCAAATAGGTAGCCTACCGTAGATTGTATTTAAATAAATCGGTAAATTCCGCAGAAATTTTGAAATTTGGCAAAACTCCACTTCAGGCTCCTAGCCGGTGAGTAGTAAAATATAATTTAGTTTTATATTACAGTCTAATGTAATCTTGTCCTTCTTTTATTGGATTAATATTATTCAGTACTGTTTTTCTGCTGGGTTTTTAATCTAATTTACATTTACACAAAATTTAATACATACCTAGATTAGAATTATTTTTTTTTTGATGCCTTAAGATATAGCATTTTTATTTTATTTTTTTAGGTGTACTATATATTTTAATTGCTTATTTAAATTTTAAGTTGTATCTTTTATTTATTTAATTTAAAATCTTATGAATACAATTATGCTCCATATATACGGTACGCTCACATGAACTACACTAAAAACTTAAGCTTTGGATTTATTGTTTTTCAGAAAAAAATTACTTATGCAACTTCTAGAACAAACAATAGGTACGACATTTCACATTCAGTTGTAATTTTAATTGCATCGATAGTTCACGATTATTATTTATATTAATAAACGATTAAATTATTGAGTGTGGGAGCCCAGTCGGTGACTGAGGGAAAATTTCACAAGATATCCTAAGTAAATCCTAGGTATTATAACACGGCCTCACAGAAAACCGACGTGAAACAACTCTTGCGTTGTTTTCCGTCGTGTGGGTGGGGTAACCGGGGGCCCAATTACCCCCTCCTTAATCTCTCCAAATCCCGAATCCCTGCAATAATCCATTCCTAATCCCTAAAAGGATGGTATCGCAATTGTAACGCATTTGGTCTTCTGGTGTCCATGGGCGACACCGATTGCTTAGTATCAGGTGATCCATCTGCTCGTTTATCGCCTTATTTAATAAAAAAAACTGAATGCGTTTTGTAAAACTAACTTATTTATGAACATTAAACAGATAGTAAAGTTAGCCAATACCTAATATAGGAACAGGTAACACATTTGAATGAATGTTCGCAAAAACATGCTCATAAATTTAAGAAAAAATCCGCCATTAATATTAATACGATTACGTTACATAAAGATTATTCAATATTTTGAGAAAGCATGTCACGTCGAGTCTACTAGAATATTTTGTACCAAAACCAGTCGGTAACTGATGAAGATTTCGTACGAGATCCTAGTTCAACAATTGGTCACGAATCTAACAATATTTTAAGTATTCATAATTTCACTTTTATTTATTTCCGCCAATCCCATGAATAATTAGACTCGACTTGCGAAGTCGTCGTAAGGAATTTGAAACAATTGTAGGTTTCGAAGTAGCCATTATACAACAATATTTGATGTAATTCGAGTACCTAGTGTAAAATAATACATTTTATTTACCGTGTTATGAATGTACTTGTCATAATCTTATCTCAATTCTATTGTCATGAATTATATTACAATTTCAATTGAATTGTAGTATAACTTTATTACTGATTAATAAATATTTCTTATTTAAATGAAAGATATTAAATGGAAAATAATTATAGTTGAATTATATAAAACAATGACTGATTTCAAACGTATCACCTTAAATGTATCCTTTACGTACAATTGTCCAACTACAATACAATTTTTTTTTTCATATACAATTTTATAAACTTTGAAGGGATGAACTTCGGATAGATGAACCTGTTCATAACTCCATAAAAGAGTGTGAAAATTATATTTCTAGTGAGTGAATATACAGATATATAGCCTAAAGTAATATTCGGTCTTAATCAAAATCTTTGGATCGATCTCTGTTTTTGATAAAACCTCCATACAGTAAGTACTACATCCATGCTCTCAAATCTCAAAAATCGAACTTATTTTTTTTTCTTTTAAATAAAACGTTGCCCCACACTAGGATTTTCTCCTGTGTCGTGGGTGCGTTTACAAACATACAAGTTAACATACACAATCACAGATCTTGGAATGCAATTGGTAATTCATTTTGAACCTTATATTTGAAGATAGCAGCCAAGTTATTGAGGCTGACTTTGTACCAATATTAAAATAAGACACACTTAATAAATCTTTACGCATACTTTTTTACCTTCAATACATTCAATACTAATAATGATTACGTGCAAAGTAAAGGCTGGCTATAGTAAACACATTCTATTCAACTGGCTACATCAAACTCGACACGTGCTAACACATGTGCGACCCACGTTTGCCCAATAAACAGGCGAAGTGAAAACACCAACGTGGACCCCGCAAATGTAATAAAATAACTGGCCAGCGACAGTATTTGAATATTTACTTTTAACAAACAACTGGAAAATATAAATGTTAATATTGTGAAGAGAAAATTAGTAAATGTTTTTTAAACACAAAACAGTCCTACTATAACTAGAATGTTGCTGTTATAAAATGATTACTTCATAGCAAGAAAACGATATAGGCCCAGTATGATATGATACCACGGCCTTACAGAAAACCGACGTGAAACAACGCTTGCCTTGTGTTTTGTCGTGTAAGTGAGGTTACCGGAAATCCAACTACCCCCTCAATCTACCCAATCTCTGAATCTCCAAAAATACTCAAATTCATAATCCGCAAAAGCCGATAACGCACTTGTAACGCCTTTGGTGTTCCAGGTGTATAAGGACGACGCCGATTGCTTACTATCAGGTGATCCGTCTGCTCGTTTATTAGCTTACATCATAAAAAAAAGAAAAATCTCACTTGCCCTTCGCGCTAAAAACTTCACTTTAAATATTAAAAAAATATTCCCGGTTTTTTATCTGCCAGACTTATCCACTCATTGGAACTTCTGTGCTAGTATCTACCGTAGTGAGAACTACAAAAATACTAAAACAATAATGTTTAGTGCGTCCCACAGAACAATCCCAGATCGATCCTGCAAGAACTGATCAGGATTTAGTTTAACTTAATAATTAGTTTTTTATGAGATAAATCGCTAAACGAGCAGACGGATCACCAAGCAACGGGAAAAATAAGAAAAGGGTAGCAATCGGCGGCGCCCATGGACACTCGAAAACCAAAGGCGTTATAAGTGCGATTTTGGCCTTTTGGGTTTTTTTTTTTTTTTTTTAAGGGGGGAAAATCATCGAATGTCTGCTCCCGCCTGGGTGAGGCGGAAGGGAGTGTCAGACTCTTACTGACTAAAAACCACCCCGTTCCTTCTCCTGCACGTCGAGCCGGAGCCCCGGTTACCCGTTAGGTTCTCCGCGACTCCGAATCGGCATCGGCCCTATTGGGCCCCATCTGTGGTGGTCTGATGGCTATGCCTTTTGGGGTTAGGAATATAATATAGTATGACTCTTCCATGCTTAAAATGTCTTGATAACTATAGTATAATAAGTACTTTATATAGCGGTCTGTCTAACCGGATGAACCGATTGGGATACAATTTTTCATTTAGAAAGGATGTCATAGTAATAATGATAACATCTCAAAGAGTTGATGACTGAAATAAAATCAAAATATTTTTCGACTATGTGCATAAATAAATATATAAATTGTGCAAACTTTTACAGACTTGATTTCTAATTTAAATCAATAAATAATTTAATTGTATTGTATTTAAGCATTATTTATTTATGTGCGAATTTTTGTCGACCTGTGGTTACTGAGCGATTATAAAATTAGGTTTGAATAGTACCTAATTATCCATTTTATATGCATCATGCATTCAAGGACAAAATGGAATGTGATTAATTTGATTATTAATTAGATGTATGTACCTATTATTTCAATTTAATTATTTTTTTCGATAGTTTTAATGAATTTCTTGTAATAAAGTTCAAAATTAGTAACTCGTTAAAACAAAATAGTCTTCACCAAAGGAAATTTCGTATATTTGTCTTTAATTAACTCATGGGACATTGATTTATGTCATTAACATGTTCATAAATAATGTTTAATGTTCCAGACAAAAGTTTGAGCGTTTTATTTAAGTAGGTAAGCAGAAATAGTGAAGAGGTTGAAAAAATGATGAAGAAATTTTATGTCTTGTGTTCATGGTGTGACTGTAAGAGTAATCGTTAAATGTTGCTTGTTGTGAGAGTTTTGTTTGGTTTGTGTGTTAAACTGTCAAACATCAAGCGGTCACCGGTGACCGCAACCTATTGTTCTTTAATTGTGTCTATAAATACGGTACTCGACGAGTTAATTGTGAATGCTATGGGCGATTTTCAATGTGATTTGGACAAGGGTGCCCTTGTCCAAATCACATCGCTGCTACGGCAGTTGCTCTACTTCAGGAGGGAGTGTTTTATAGAGTTCTAGCAATTTTTGATAATGTATCGCGAGAAGGTAACTGAAACGTGTGAAAGTGATATTTTTGAGTCTGTCTGCAATTCTTAAGTGCAAAAGTAACCCTAAAGTTGCTTGAAGGGACCAGTATACGTGGTTTTCCAACGTTAGGAGCGTTTCGTGACCGCCCGAGCCTAACAAAATCAAACACTGCATTCTGGTTGGGCATATGCCATTGATCCAACCAATCTTAATCAATTATAAGAAGATGCCTAACGTCTCCAGTAACATTTTTTTAATCGAAACTAACCAAAGCTCACCGCGTAGCTCGATTAAGGTGTGATCACAAATATTTGAAGTCAGCCATGAATACTGGAGGATTCTATTCTTCAGAGATGAAAGATAGGTCACGTTTAACAGTATTTACAGATGGATACTAGTGAGATGAATCAATATGAACGATTTATGGATACTTGCTTTCATGGAACCAACCTTTTCCTTAGTTGCAATGTTATAGTCTTGAGTTGAATTCGCTTAGTAAGCTAAAGAGAGCTGATCATTCTGAATAAGGGTTGACCAGCTGGGAGTTACATTGAGCGAGTAACTCAACTTCATTGCATTTCATATCCATAGAATGTTGGCGATGGCTGGGTGTAAATGTAAGATAATCCTCGTTTGGAAACAACTAAGTCGACAAGGAAAGCTCTTACTGGCACCAATATTAGAGTTTGGTGGTATCCTGTAATAAGACCCAGTCTTGAAACTATTGGATATCTACGGGATCAACTAAAAAGAAGCCTAATATAGACTAAAATTTAAATAAACAAACGACAGGACTGCATAAACAAGCTGCAACTGCGTACTTGCGTTAGCCTTTTCCAACAGACTTTATCTGTTGGAAAAGGCTAACGCAAGTACTGGTCACCGATGACATGAAAAGTATAACAGATGGACTCAAATAGTGCTTATGGTGTAAATGTAAATGGGACCCCATTTACTAAAAAACATAGCAATATTCAAAGAGTAGGTAGTAATATCAAAAAGAAAATGGACTAAGTTTTATATTCTAGTTATATTGGTGCACTTTCCCTAAAAAGTGTAATTTGTGGATTTTGCCAAAAAACCATAACTTTTGAGACTTGATTAACATCGATGAGCCTCTAGCATGGCTTGAAACCAGTCGACGTCCTCGTCAAAAAGTTACGTGAGTAAGCTGAAAACATAATAATTTACTATGTCCCTCGAAAGTTTTAATGTAAACAAAGAGGATATTGTAGCTATGAATTCTGAATTTATTATAAATGCTACCAGCCCTAGCATCGTCAAGGTATCGATTGCTAATATGCACGTACTCGTTGCTTGTATATTTACTATAACGATTACCAATAGACAGTGAGGAAATTTATAATTGACTAACAAGCGAATAAGGATTGGTGTACAATTGTTGATTAGCTTAACTAATTATTATGTTATGCTTATCACCGATGACCGTTTTCCACTAACTACAATATAGACCTTATTTCCGATGTTTAGAGACTACTTTTGTATGAACAAATTTAGGGGATGATACAAAAGTGAAAGATTTTTTGCGCATTGTGGATATGATAGAAACATTTTTTTTATATAACACACATATTATGTGGTAGATTTTTCAATTTTCACTCTAATTAATCAAAGTTGATTATTATTTTTTATATTTGGCATAGATTAAATTTGATATCTTAAACATTTTTTGTAATTTCGTTATTAGAACTCTGACTGCCTCGTTGGCCGAGTGGTCGCCAGTGCGACTGCCGGGCAAGGGGTCTCGGGTTCGATTCCTATGTATTCGATTACTAGGTTTAAAAAAATCTCAGCAGTAGCACGGAGTCTGGAATTGTGCCCGGTATATGGCAATAGGCTCACCCCCTATTACATGGGACCCATCACATAAATAGTGGAAAGTGGGTGTTACATTGTACAGTGGCATAATATGCACACCTGCCAACCCCTTCGGGGATAAAAGGCGTGATGTTATGTAGAATTTTTACTTCTGTTTTGTTTTTCGTTCTCCATATAGTAATCTATATAATATTGCTAAATTCCATATTAATCTTTATTTTACAAACAACATATATATAAGTGCTTACCAGTCAATCACCATGTAGACTGTCAGACTTCAAATAAAACCAGACAGTCAATTATGTATTAGATAATATTGAAATATGGATTTGGCATAATCCTTAATTCCTTTATGACGGGTCGTGTCATTAAATTATTTAATCACAACTGATGTTCGATAGATTGATAGAATAGAGTGCTTTTACATAATTTCTTTAACATTTTGTTTATGTTATTATTATTATTTAAATAAAATTAATCAACTTAGCAGTTAAAATAATTGAAAGATCCAAAATTACGTACTTGGAGTAAAGTTATATATAACAATAGCTATTTCTTACAAATTTTGAGTAATCTTTTATTTATAATTAAATCACAAGTACTGATTCCTAAATAAAGCCCTGAAATATTTTTTTAATAATTTTTCTCATTCTCTTTTCTAAAGTTTTAAATAACTCAAATATAATAATGTCTTATATTAATTTCCTCATAGCTTATCAAGCATTTTGTTCCAACGCGTTATAAAAAAAATAGTTACTTACCTACCTATCGATAGATAATAAATTAACATAAAAAACTGTATGAATAGTCAAAAATGCTACACGTGATAACTTTTGAACTATATTTTCAAAAGCCAGTGAGCACTACGCCCACTTCGTATAAACTAGGCTTCATTCATCCGGAGGTTTCGAACTGTCCGTTGCGTGCGCGCAGGCTTGCTAAAACAGCCTCAGTTGCCTTCAAATCACCGCGCTAGTCGCTCGTGCCCAACATTGGAGCGACTCGAAAATCGCGAGTGATTTAAAAAAAATACAAAAAAAGGATTCGAATTTTTGAAAATATTCCTTTTTTAAAGTTTTTAAAAATTTTTCGTCGTTCGCATCAATAACAGCGAAGGTTAGTGTTTCTGATATTTTCTTTTGAGATGTTATTACATGAAATATGTGATTTGTTTTAGAAAGTATGATTCGACTGTATGTGACATCGTTGATAACCTAGTTTAGTAATTTTACGTTGGAAGTAATATTTATTGTGTGCCATAAAATTTGTGTGACACCGTCATTTTTGCCGTAAATTTTACCTAATATACAAAGAAATCGTGATGCGATAATTGTGGACATACATCAATTTACTATAGAGCCTTTAAACAAATATAAAGGTTTTATTTGATTTTTCAAAATAAGTCATCTGTGTTAATATTTGATCATTCTTTGCAGCCCATATGAATCTAACTTTTAACTTACTTTGCATGAACTTTTTGCTGAATTTCATGACAATTGGAATCATATTACTATGTGAGTTGGTTTACAGGTAAAAAAGTAATATTGTAATTTCCCAATTTTAGCAACTACTCTCAATAGTTAATTAAAAATTACGATTACTCACGTAAATATAGTGAGAATAGCTACTAGTTTCGAGTCACAGAGTAGGCGGAGCGATATCACCGCGACCGCACACGCTGCTCGTGAAGTAGAGTCCCTCGGTGACTCGAAACTAGTAGAGCTTTTTTCAGTACATTTCCGTGAGTAACTCGTAATTTTTATTTGATTTAGTACGTCTCACGATATTTGTTATAAAAAGATACGCTCTATGTATAATTATGTAGGTTTATTGTTGGGTTGCTTTTTAGTGCTTAAAACAGTAGCATAAGAGTGGTTAAAGTTAGTTAACTTTGCTTACCCAATTAGAAGTAAACAAGGTTTGATGGTTTCATTTTTACTAAAATACTTTGTT
The DNA here is from genome assembly GCA_902850265.1 of Spodoptera littoralis. Lineage (NCBI taxonomy): Eukaryota > Metazoa > Arthropoda > Insecta > Lepidoptera > Noctuidae > Spodoptera > Spodoptera littoralis. The sequence goes on along the minus strand of LR824535.2, from coordinate 1,978,680 downwards.
ATTCAAATGAGTTATAGTTTTATGCGTAACACTTTCAAAGTAAAAGTCAAAAATAACTGACGAGTTGTTAACATAGGAACCTCAATAAGCAAATATGTTAACAACTCTTAGTTAATTAGTTTAATTAACTATTAAGTTAAAGTAATGAAAATAATGTTATATAATTTTTCGACACTTCCTGCTTATAACGGCAATGTTAACTTGATGATATATGGGGTTTTCTTATTACTCTTGCGAATGACGTACAAAACATTGGTCAACTTGAGTTATTTAACTCAAAATTAGTGCCATCCTTTGGACTACATTGAGTCTAAAGTACAATATTTTTGGATATAGACACAAAAAACAATACTTAATCATGTGGCAGTCTAGACTTAGAATTCGTAATCGATTAATATCATACTTAAAAATACAAAATCGTAATAGCGTTCCAGCTAGAAGTAAAAAAGTTTCAGCTAGAACAAAAATAGACAATGCTACGGAAAAATTAGAAAATACTTTCGCATACCAAAATTATTGCAGTTATGACTTTTTCAATACTGAATTACAACTGATTATTAATATCCAATGCTATACTGAACAACGATGTATTATTTGCTACTTGCAGTGACATCGAATAAATACCAATTATAATCTTTATTGCCTACTTTTGCCAGTGATTTTGACCATTAGAAATTTTAACAAGGCAATAATTTAACTAGTCGCCGTGATAATGTTACCAATTAAAAAACTCGAAATGAGCGAAAAGTTTAAACATTGAGTCAACTTTTTATTTACAAACCAATCAGGATGAAATAGTTAGTAAATATATCAATCGATCCATTACAAAAGTTATACCATATTAAATTTGACAAAGCACACTAACAAGCAGGCATACGCATATAAAATAACTGTTTTCCGATTTACTTATTGCATTAATGTAGACCCTATTGGAAAACACTTCTAGATGCAAACAATTTAAAAATTCTTTGTAAAATTAAAGGCATATTGTTATGTCACGTTTGGTCGAATAATCAACATTTATAAGAAACAGTAACAAACAATGAAACAATTAGCATAACATGGTCAATTCATTTACAAGTGTATGTAATTGGCAGTCCATATTACTGCCTGACCCCTAGGTTACTGTTGCCGTTATGATTTAAAAGATTAACCTTTGCGTGTTTATTTGCACGATATACATAATGACGCGATGACAAATTAAGGTAGAAAAAGTGAAAAATAACACTCTTGTTTTATTGCTCAAAATTGCTCATTCCAATTATCTACACGGATGGTTATTAGAATGAGCAATTTTTTTTAAGTATATTTGTAGGCTTGCTTTTCTTAAATTCATATTTTTTTCTATGCTACACCACTAAAGAAACATGTCTTAAGCACGAGTCGCACACAGCATAGAAAAGTCAATCAATGGGATTGATAATGACATTAGACTTTGTCGTAAACTTTTGTCAATTCTATTGTCTTGTAGCTAAATATTTGTCATGATTATCTCCTGCCTTATAATTCCTGCCTAAATTAAGAAATTAATAACAAGTAAAACATTAACTTGTGTACGTCAATTCTGTACTTGCGCACTTGTATGTACATTTCAGCATACCTGTAATTATAATCAAGCGAATTTGTTTTGCAAATGACATGTTTTTAGTAAAATTAAACAAATGTCACAATAATTATGTAAGTTATTGTCCGAACAACACGTACATGTACTGACATCATTTAAATCGGGTCACTTTGACACATTCTACATTTCAGAAAATAATCGTGAGTTAGGTAAATGCCATTATTTGTTGACGTATTAATAATTGTACTTATAATTATTTGTAGCGGAGTGGTTGCAAGTGTAATTAGGAAAGGATAAGTATTAACTGCTTGAGTAACGTGAGTTTAATGTGTGTTTAAAACCTTGTCGAGGAAACGTTTAAGTGATACAGTAACAAGACTGTCTCCATAAATATTATCGATCATATAATGTTGCCGATCCACTTTTAATGGTATTTTTTTAATTATTGCCATGTAATACAATCGAACCACTTATGTGCTATTTTTCAACATGTTATTACCAAGACAATAGAAAAAACTATGGAAAAATATTACATAACGCATGTAATAATTGGCACAATGATTGACCCATCAGCTGCTGCTCAATTGATTTGATTCTATAGAATAATTAAATCAAAAATTATCGTTGCTAGTGACACTGAATAAATTCTTAAATACAGTTTGGGGTACAAAAACAGTATTTTTAACTGTAAAAGAAATAAATAATATTCAAATAGACAGTTTCGTGACCTCAAAGAATGCGAGTGTCAGACTATTACTTCGCTAACTATTTGCATTAAATAAATAATGTATTAACAAAATAATTAACAATACAAATAATTATACGCAAATCCCGTGATGTTTTTACGAAACAAAAAGACTGTGGACAATAATTTGAATTCAATGCGATAAGTGCTGAAGTATCAAGAATTTTAAATGGGTAATTAGCTATTTATGTGAATATAACATGCAGAAAATAACTAAATACTTTCGAAAAAAAAACAGGCGACGCCTTTCATATAACAAAAATGCAACAGTATCTCTATTGTTTTCGTCGGTTATTTTATTATATATAAATTAAAAGTTGAGGTTATTATCATTTGAAATTTAATTCCGTGTTGGTCCGGTTAAGAGGCCACATGATTTTTTATAGAGCCACTTAAATGATGTCATTATTTTGGTTTTACGCTAAATAAAATGATAAAATTAGGCATATATTAATACGAGGTTAATTTTTCAAGTAGGTAATCAATTGCTCCCCTGTTTATTCGTTTTGTTTTGTTTATCCTGGTTGACAGTAACAAATCCACCATATTACTAAACTAATGTTGAAAACTTCTTGTAGAAAGTTGCATTATCAACGAGTAAGATAAGCTACTGTTTATTCCAATATCTCAACGGGATCTGGTTGCACTCTAATAAAATCTAGTTATAATATAAAATAACAGTATATTCGATACATTTTTGATATCAGTCTCTAGGTCTGTAGGGCAAACAACCGATATTTTAAACTTGAAGATAATTGCGTAACGTTCAACATTCCGAACGGTGTTGTGATCCGGAATATGTGTGTCAGTTAAACGATAGTCGTAGTTATTGGAACTCGAAATGGTTTTGATTAGAGAGCTTATAATACGTAAAGTGGCCAGCCGATAGACCAACTCTAATCTGTTAGATTTATTCATTGGATTTTTGACTTTATGTTAGTACCATAAAGTTGAAGATGTTGTAGAGGAAATTTAAAGAAAATAATAGGTTGACCTGCTGGCCACCTACTAAACTAGCGAACAACTCGACCGAAAAGAACTGAGACATCACATGTAAAAAAAAATGTAGATAGTGAAAACACAAGGAAGTATGAATTGAAATAATATAAGGAAAATCTAAGGCTTTATTGTAAACAGGAAATCTTTTCATTATTTTGCAACCAAATTAAAATTACTACCGATGCATTCTTTGTCTTTTCTGAATGATGAACAAACAGAACCTTACACTTATACAATAAAAATTAATACTTTATAAGTAGCAAACAGGTAGCGAGAAAAGTGATGGTAATTTCGGGTTATTGCGTTAGTATAGACAAGTGGAACACCTGACTAGTATCGGTGGCCACCGCCCACGGCCATCTTGGAAACCAGAAACATTACAACGTATAAGATTTATTAATGGTGCAGCCTATGCGTAGTTACATGGGTTTAATTTGGTCAAACGAATGTAGGTCCTTATGCTTTAATATTAGACTTATATTATTTGTAATTTATTTATAAGCCATGTAGCATATTTTGAATTTGTTATCATCTAGCCTATCCGGAACAACGTGTTTTCAAAGAGACAAAATATAAAGCGGTTGACTGTTCAAGGGGTTGCATGTAAAAATATGCTCATCAGAAAAATAAAATATACATATATCTGGTAAACAATGATACTGAACCGAATAGAATAAAAAACTTAAACAACATGAACAACAAATATGATATTTCTGACCTAAACACAATCTAGGCCAGTTAAATACTGACGTTACATAAAAAGTAATTAATTTCATGTCAAACATAAAGCAATATGGTTGAACAAAATCCATATTGCCCATCGGAGAAACTCCTCAATACATAACATCAATAAATTTTATTATATTGAGCAATTTAACCAAACGTTTGAACGATAAATCTGTTGCTTTTACTTAAAGGCATCCGCGAATAAATTCTTGGCGATTTAAGCCTAATGAAATCATCTTATTATGTTTCATAATAAATTTTGCATATTTATTATTTTGAAAGTTTGAATATAAAAGCCATTAGAGAGATGGTCCTTTTAAAATATTCAAAATATTTGTTTGTAAAAGGTAAGACCGCATGAGAACCTAAGGATGATTGCCACATTTGTACCTACATATTTGTACGAACTAAGATATCTATCACAAAAATAATTTTACATAATTTCCCACAGTTTCATAACTTGTTATGCATCCTTCATATTCCATTTATATTTCTAAAGTTTTATTTTGGTAATTCAAATGTTTAAATACATCTTAAAATATTTTGCACTACGTTATCGCAAAAAAAATACAATTGATAATAAGTAGCATTGACGTGTGGGAATGAGAAAACGCAAGGCACGATGCATGTTGTTTTTGCATCGACAAATATAATTATTATCGTGTTAAACACAGTGACTGAACATTTTTGCACGTGGAAATTAGACGTCGGATGCTGCTACTACCCACGGTCCACCTAAACAAATAATATTGTACAATAAAAGGGCAATCCCTTACTTGGACTAGGTCTAGCATCAATATGCTGACAATCGATAAATTATGTCAAAACTTATTCAAGCTAATTATAATCCATACATTGATTCTCCTATCAACTCGTATGATTAGCATCTCTAAGAGGGAAGGTTTGCAAAAAATATTAGAAAACCTCTTTCTTTTTATTCATCAGAGTGCATTAGTTTAGATTTATAAATTGACCATTAATTTTTTTTTTATTATAATTATTTTATTTTTTTCTTAAAACGTTGCCCCACACTAGGATTTTCTCCTGTGTCGTGGGTGCGTTTACAAACATACAATATCACATACACATGACACCCAGACCCGGAACAACAATCTGTGGATCACACAAAGAGTTGTTCCGTGCGGGAATCGAACCCGCGACACGTTGCGCGGCAGCCAGTTGCCCAGCCACCGCGCCAACCGTGCAGTCAGATTGTGCAGAAGAATAATTGTGTTAATTTTAATCTGATACGAAAACAATCCTACTGTAAAACCATAAAAGTAAAACAAAAGAGACAAATAGATTTGAAGACGCAATCTGCCTTAATTAATATCTCTAGCATTCAAGGGAAATCAAGTCCGCTAAAGCGTAATAAGTATTTACGTCGTTTAGGGTCATGGACTGATAAAGATCATAATAGAAACGTTTCATCAATTACCATACTGTGTTTTCCGGCTGTTATATAATTATTGTAATTAGATTATAATTACGACAAGTACGTTTACTTGGAACAGAATTAAATTACGGTATTGATGACAAATGACTTGCGGTTTAACCCTTGTTCTCTACGCTAAGTGACGTCATTTGTGAACTTGATATTGCATAATTTTTATAATCTTACTGAACTAAACAAAGTGTGTGTAAGTTACATGTTAATAAAGATTTTTTATAATGATCGAAGTGTTTTCGAAGTCGAAGAATAGTTGTCTTCAGGCCAATAAAACTTTGCTAAATAATTTAAGATTATCGCATTGCACTGCACTAATGCGAATGGATTCGTCACTAATGCTATGATTTCAATAATCGATAATTACGTAAAACTTTTTTTTAAATAACACCCAAGTGTGACCTAAACGGTTTGCGGTTACGCATTTTACACGTTGTATGTTGACTGAGACAATATCGAATCTGCATACCTCTTAGATTGTTTATTGACGATTAGTGGTTGATCAATATTTACGTAAATATAAATATGGCAAAAGTAGTAATTGATGGTGACCAGATGAGGGTGAATGTGATGGCAGCAGAAAAATATATAGGTAAAGTTTACATTATATGCAACTACATAAACATTTCTTCAAAGAACTTCTCTCTTTTATTTAAAAAAACAATATAAATTATGCTAGCTCCTGTAATCATAAAACAATAGAGGCTTTTCTTCAGTTTTATTCTAGTTATGTCTTTTACACATTACTTCGACTAAGTTGTAACAATCGTCTTAAACAATTTATCATTAGAAAATCTCCATTAAAATAAAAGCAAGATCATTGCTATACCCAATAAATCACAGTTAAAATACGAGCATATTTCCAAACACCAATAACTAAAGCCAAACGAAATCACCAATCAATCTAAACAACAAACAGAATAAAATACAACACATTGTGTAAAATAGCGTGATAGCAAGTAACATCCCGTTCTAATTTGTGAAAACTAACACAAGTTCGCTTGCACAACGCACTTCGCGAGTGCGGGCATTGGTTTCCAAACTTCCTTTCCTTGCGTACCTTGCGTCCGCTGTTTGAAACATTACCCTTTAGTTTATTCACTTATGTGTAACGACAAAGGTATTCTTGATATTGCAAATTTTATTAATTTATTAGTCCAAATCCACCAATAATATTATTATTACTCTGAGTAATAATTATTATTCTTAAGGTGAGCCTATTAATAAGATAAAACGGTTTACGGATATATTGTTAATAGATCCTGTGATCTTTAAATATCCATGTTTTGATAACTTGGAAATAACATTGTAGTTATGTTTTATACAAAATTATTATTTTTACGTAAATAACAGCAATCTTAACTTAATTATAACTTAAGTGCAAAGAAACAGATACTACTTGACGAAATTGACAATCTTCAAAATAAATACGATAACATTAATGTTAAGATATTTACATTATAAGAACTATGTACCGAATAAAAAAAATTAAGTGTATTTACATCTGTCATCACCAACAACTTATATCGTAATCACAAGCCAGCTAAAAAAAATATCGGTTTCAAAAAATCTAAAGACATTTAAATTTAAAGACCAATGATATTAGAATCTAGGCTTTAGGCTCAGTGACCTAGAGCCCAGATTCTAATAGTAAAATATTGGCCTGTGCCAGCACTGAACTCATTATAAACCGGTAAAGTTCATCTTCTGCAGCATGGCATACATTTTGTTTATGATTGATAGTAGGATGGTATTACACACCGATGCATGTAATGTTGTTGGCATTGCGAAAGAATATAATTTAACTTTTTTTTCTTACTTACTTACTGGGCATGTATTGTACTGACATACATAGGTAAAAACTTTTTTGAAAGTTAACTATAAAAAGTTTATAATTTATTATCGTTGTCATAAAAGTAAGAGGTGCGAATAAGAAATAATGCAAAACTGTGTTCATTTATGAGTGTTTGTGAGTCACCGTTTGTTTTAAAATTATTTGGTCGAATGAGATTTTTGGTTTGTAGGACAATTTATAGCATAAAATAAGTATTTAACAAAAATATGACTGAGTATAGTGCAAATGGTCACGTTAAATATTATATCAATGTCGCAATTTTTTCCATATTTTAATATGAAAAAAAAAAATTATCTCTTTAGGGTAGCTATAAATTATATGGAGCTTCTTGTGCTGGTTAACAGTTATAGGTACATTTAACTTGCTCATGAACTATTTGAATATAATACAAGAAAATAGTTTAAATATTAGAATTTAATTAGACTTAGGGCCTGTTTCACAATATCTCAATAACCGCTATCTACCAGATAAATTCGAATTAAGAACGTAATTTATATGAACTATCTGTCACATAAGTTTATCAGGTACTTATATGGAGGTGGTGAAACCGGCGTTAAAAGAAACGAATGAAAATGTAATTGGATAGTTATAACAATATCGCCAATAAATGCATACATGTAGTAGTTCATGGACTTCTTGGAATTTTTGCAAATCCTTATCCTTACTAATATTATAAATCTGAAAGTGAGTTTGTTTGTTTGTTTCACCTTCACGCCGTAACTACTCAACCGATTGCTTTGAATTTTTGCAGACGTACGTAAAGTTAGAAGTCCGGATTAAATAATAGGGTACTTTTTAACCCGGAAAAAATTGATATTCCCGAGGAAAAACAAAAGTATTGGTATAGATGGCGCTCTGTGTATTGGTATATGTCACATAGGCTACTTTTTATTCTTTTGTGACGCGAGCGAAGCCGCGGGTAAAAGCTAGTATTGAATAAGTTAAATTAAATTTTGATGTGCACAAAAGACAACGGATTAATGTGATGTCCTCATTATTTCGCTGATCATCACAAAATAATTAAAGACAGCAACGTTGACGTACTTTTATAAATGTTAACAATATAAATGTGACCGAGATTTTAAACTGATTTTGCATTCATCACTACATACGGGGTCAGGGTACACTTGGTATCGAATTACGTGAAGACAAAAAATATTAATGTAAAGTATAATGATATTTTAGTTTTAATTTTAATTAATGGCCATTATTGTAATTTGAATGTTTATTTGAAGTATTTATTGAACATGTATATTGTTATTAACTTGTGTACGTAGTAGTGTTCACTTTGGCCTCCTTGTCTAGCAAATGACTATAAGAAAATATAAACTAAATTTATTTAATCAACAATATAGTCGTTCACTTCTATCTAGTGTTTCGGAAATAAATGTGTTTAACGACATTGTAATTTTCAGATAATGAAAATGCTATATATTGAGTATTTTGATAGTTTATGAAAATTCTAACGTACAGTGGTATAGAAAAGTCAGGATCCATCTCAAAAGACTAAACTGAAAAAGGTCGAACCCATTTTTTATTCAGCATAATAAATAAAAAATACGAACACTTATTATAAGTGTTCGTATTTTTTTCGTATTCATACTGACAAGGCACAAATCAAGTAGTACATACCTGTGTTCTCACGTCCACATCGCATCGCGTGCAACATAGTTACACCTTCGTAATTATGCAATTATGGTGACCGGAGTTACGATAATTCAAAATGAAAGTTTTATAGGAGACGTCCGATGTTTAGCGTCGGTTTTAGAGTTACGAATGAGGTAAATAGGGTGATGTTTAGATGTAGTATGCATGTTACTTTTTGGTGTATCTGTTTTTTTATTTATCTTTTTAAAAACGTTGCCCCACACTAGGATTTTCTACCGTTTCATGGGTGTGTTTACAAACATACAAGTTCACTTATATATGATACATGACGCCATGCGGGAATCGAACCCGCGACATGTTGCGCGGCAGCCAGTTGCCCAGCCACCGCACCAACCGTGCAGTCGTAGTCGATTGTAGACGCGAAGTAATTTTTTAAAGTATTTGCTCATGAAAGTTACTGTAAGTCTCTGAACAGTCAGTTTCTGAACATGAATAAGTAAAGCTACCTACATATTTTGTTATTACGGTCATATTTAGTATTTTTGTATTATATCTCTTCTCTTTGCAAACCGGTCTGTGCTACATAATAAAATTATTAGGTATAGAGGTATAGAAAAATAACACCCTTTGTTAAATTACTTGTTAGGTCAGAGATAATTTGCCAAAAAAGTGTTTGAAAAATTAAGGGCCGATTTTTCTAACGCCCGATAAATCTTAACTGACGAATAATTTTGAATATTTGACAAGTCTTCCATACTAAAAACTGTCAAATGTCAATTTTATTCTACAGTTAAGTATATAATCTGTAATGCCCACACCTGCCGTAACACATGACGCTGGCAGAATAGTCAACTACTAAATAGTGGAGACTCAATTGCCATAGAAGAAAAAAAAAAAAAAAAAACTACAGTTAACTGATGATTGAAAAATCGACCTTAAGTGACGAAAACAATTCAAAACCGAATTTCAGAAATTAAAATCGTTCTCAATTTAAAAACGATCTTATACCTACAATATTCATAAAACCACACGACGTAACTTTGAATAGGAGTCGTGAAATATAATTGAGGGCAGCACACATTATAAATGCAGACGCGACTCTGCGGCTTTTCAAATCACTTTTGCTAAATAACCTTTGAACCCCATTTCAAAGTCGCTTCGTTCATCCTTTTGTGTCGTCGGCTTTGAGTACTTTGATGGTAGGCTTCTATTTAGAGACACTGTGCCTATTTATTGTGCGAGAAGTATGAACTGACATCTGATTGTTTTTTAATGTAACCTATAAAGTAAACAATAATTCTATTTACTTGTGTAATATTTTGTTTGTCATTCATTGTACTTACATTTACTTAATAGTTTGATTGAACTGACGTCTTTAATCTTTTCTGCCAGGGGCTCCGTCTGTTTTCTTGTGGCATAAAAAGTAGCCTATATATTATTTCAGAGACATAATCTAGCCGTGTTCTGAATATCATCTCGATCCCTTCAGCCGTCTTGAAGTGATCGAGTAACAAGCGTACATACAAACACACAAAAAACATTTATATTTATAGTACCAATTAGTAAGAAGTAAGATTAGATTTTTTACTTTAATACCTACATAGTATAAGCTATTATTAAGTATATTAATTTACTACAGCACTTAGGCGAGTTATATTAATAGAGATCATTTCAATAACATTACGCGTACAACCTATTCACCTTTTCTTTTTCTCTTATCACATCTCATCCATCTCCCTGAGCAAACGTATGTCCATTATCTTAACACGCATGAAGCACTATCCCACAAATTGTCAATCAGGTATGAGGTCAATGACTTTAGAATTTTATTAACCTATTGACTGCCTCATTGGCCAAGTGATCGTAAGTGCGACTGACCGGGTAAGGGGTCTCGGGTTCGATTCCCGGGTCGGGCAAAGTATTACTCGGTTTTTTAAATAGATCTCAGTAGTAGCACGGGGTCTGGATTTGTGCCCGGTATATGGCAATCGGCTCACCTCCTATTATATGGGACTCGTAACATAAATAGTGAAAAGTGAGTGTCACATTGTACAGTGGCATTAAGTGCCGTAATGTCTCTGCCTACCCCTTCAGGGATAAAAGGCGTGATGTTATGTTATGTTGAAAGTATCCATTTTGAACCGGGCCAGAACTAGCTTGACAAGTACCTACAACAGATGGTTATTACTTTTGTGTAAACATCGATCAATTAATCTGTCAAACACCAAGCGGTCACCGGTGACCGCGACCTATTGTTCTTTAATTGTGTCTATAAAACCGATACTCGACGAGTTAAGTGTCATGATGGTTAAATGGTGGGAAGAATGGCAGTTGACCACGAAGTCTTTCTCTATTGAGGACAAGGCATTTGTCTGTCTTTTAGTACAAACCCTGGAATTATACACTTTCACGGTAACTTTATAATTTCCAGTTCTATAAAGTAATATAGTAGTTATCTTTTATACTTATATTTTATACTTATTACATAAAGCTGAATAGTTTGTTTGTTTGAACGCGCTAATCTGTGGAACTACTGGTACAATAAGATTTTATTTTGTATCGTCTTCGTGATTATAAAACGTCAAGCTATGATCAATGGACGCAAAGAGGGTGAAACCGCGCGAAAACTAGCTAGCTAATATAAAATAAAATCTCTCACTGACTTTTATTTATTTATTTAAGGAAAAACAAACAGTAACATATTACAAAATATACATAATTCAGCTTACACATTATACTTGGCAAATATGTTACCCACTACGTTCTCCACAGATTACTTTTTATATTAGATCTAGAGTGACACAAATATAGTTACATTTTCAAATAGAATAAACTAATGTGAAACAAAGACAATAGCCTTCATAGATTTACGATGCACCACTTACACGAATAATTAAAATGGTCACCAACAAATTTTAACAATTTTTACAATTCTTGCAATTTCGCACACACACAGCGTCACAGACAGACTGTCGATCCATAAGAGATGTCCGAATTTGCCTCTTAAAAACGTTTTTACTCAAAAATAGGATGTCAATTCCGTCAAACTCACCGCTGTAAGCCTCAACCATGCGATGAAGAGGCGAACGTGAGCCAGCATTGGTTCTGCAATAGTTATTGGCAAACAAACGCCGATCGCGCACCTCCCGTATATAAGCTGTGCGAGGAACCAGGTAGTATATACTATTAATCAAGTCAGGACAATCGAACCCATTGCGACACACACTAAACAGAGTCATAATGTCCAGGAACGTTCGTCGCGACTGTAATGTTAGAAGATCATACTTTTTAAGTAATGGATAGTATGAGGATCTTCTGCGATCACATCTATAACCAACTGCACGAATGTATTTGCGTTGTACCATCTCCAAAGTATCATTATATTTCTTGTACAGCGGGTTCCATATAGGTACTGCGAACTCCAATTGAGGTCTAATTATAGATTTGTATAAATACAAAAAGGTGGAAGGTCTACGAAACTCCCTAGAGGCCCTCATAACGAAACCATACATTTGGTATGCTTTACTAACTATTCCATCTATATGAACATTTAAATGTAGCTTCGAATCCAACCGGACCCCAAGATCACGAAGACAATTAACTTTAACCAGGAAAGTATTAGCAAGGGAGTAATTAAATTCAGTTTTATTTTTCTTTTTGGTAAATGTTATAACGTGACATTTAGGAAGACTGAGAAAAAGCTTATTGGTGAAGCAATAATTTGAAAAACGATTTAGGTCATGCTGGAAATTAATACAGTCCTGCCTGTTATTTATGACTTTATATACCTTTAAATCATCTGCATAAAGTAGAAACTTAGAATGTTGAAAACAGATTTTTATATCATTAATGAATAAAATGAAGAGTAAAGGACCCAGAATGGAACCTTGAGGGACACCCGACGTGACCGAAATACAGCTGGACTCGAAGCCACTTATCACAACTTTTTGCGTTCTATTAGTTATATAAGACACAAACCATCGCAAAAGATCCCCCCTAATCCCATTGTAAGCGATTTTATTAAGTAGCAATTTGTGATCAATTTTGTCAAACGCCTTTTGGAAATCTGTGTAGACTGCATCAATTTGTTGTCTAGAATCAATACCTTTAAATAGATAAGACGTGAAAATTAGGAGATTGCTAATACAAGATCTACCCCTAACGAATCCATGCTGCTCACCAATGAGGACATTATGTATGGTCGGATAAACCACGTTATGTACTAGTCTCTCAAAGAGTTTAGAGAATGCAGACAGTATAGATATGGGCCGATAAGTCGTAACGTCATGTTTGGATCCACTCTTATGAACTGGAACAATATTTGCATGTTTCCAAGTATCAGGAAAGACGCCATACGATAAACATTTATTAAATATGATAAATAAGGGATAGCAAATTGTATCACTTGTGTTTTTTAAAAAGACTGATGGGATTCCATCTGGGCCCGGACCTTTAGATGGGTCAAGGGATTTCAATTCTTTACGTATAGCATCTACGGGAAGTTGCAGTTTACACAGGTTGATATCATTTTCGGCCTCATCATTGGGCGGCATCCATGAGTCGCAGTCAAAGGAAGAGGGCTCATACACCGAGTGAAAGAATTTAGCAAACAAGTTACAGGTAGTGATTTTTTTTTTTTTTTTAAGGGGGGAAAATCATCGAATGACTGCTCCCGCCTGGGTGAGGCGGAAGGGAGTGTCAGACTCTTACTGACTAAAAACCACCCCGTTCCTTCTCCTGCACGTCGGGCCGGAGCCCCGGTTACCCGTTAGGTTCTCCGCGACTCCGAATCGGCATCGGCCCTATTGGGCCCCATCTGTGGTGGTCTGATGGCTCTTTGAGGCGCGCGCGGAACGCGACGCGCCGTACGCTCGGGTCTGTTTCTGGTCGGACGGGGAGCCACCCATGCTCGCCGTCCGCAGGCCCGCGCTTACGGTGGCCGGAGATCGTCTCGCGATCCCCGACGCCCGGTGTGTCCTTCGCGATGGCTGGGTTGCGAGGAGGCAGCGCTTCGCTGCCTCACGCGTCCCGCCTCCTCCAGGTAGTGATAGGATCATTAGATGATGCATGATTGTAATGAACCGATGTTGGGATTTTATTAATATTTTTACGGCTAGCAACATAAGTCCAAAAAGCTTTAACATTAGTAGCAACATTGTCCTCAACAGAGTTTATATAGTTAATATAGCATTGATGAGCTACTTTTTTAAATTTAGTTCTGTTGATGGAAAACATCTCATAATCGCGCAGATTCCCGTACCTCTTCCATCTACACCAAGCACGAGTTTTACATTTAAATATAGCTATAAGAGACCCAGAGAACCATATCGGGTAATTCACATTTTTAGGTCTAACTACTGGCGTGTGCGTTTTTATTACTTCATAAAGTTTTTCATAGAATGCAGATACACAATCATTAGGTGCCAAATTATCGAGTAAATAGTTCCAATCAACATTACTTAACTCCGCATTTATATTTTTGTAGTTAGCTTTGTGATAATTGAGTCTCCCATTAGCATTGCGCTTGGAGTTGTGTGAGGGGCAGGAGATAGAAACGTGTACATAGAAAGGAGGGTGAAAAGTGTCTACAGGTAAGAGGGGAGTATCCGGGGCAAACAAAACGGTGTAAGTGTTACAAAAAAATAAATCCAGGATGCGTCCCACCGAGTTAAATACATGGTTATACTGATTTAGACATTGTTGAGAGCAGAAGTTCATCAGATTGCAATTTATATCTGTGTTTTTATTGTTAAAAGCATACTTCATATAAGTTGACTTTTTTTCCCAATTAATCAAAGGCAAGTTGAAGTCACCTGTTAAAATAATATTATCAATATGAGGGTTGTCACATAAAACAGACAGAGAATCAAGAAAAGTCAAATACATTCTCTCATCAGAGCCCGGAGGTATGTAGGTCGCACAAATTAAATGATATCTATTATCACTAGAGGGTATTTTCACTATAACATGTTCCGGCAATGCTAACGGGGGCAAAAATGAGAGGTAGGTCGGTTTTAATTCCTTCGCCACGGCCACAAGGACACCACCTCCATCCCTTTTATTAGTGAGTGCACGGTTGCGATCACATCTGAATACCAAATAGCGATGATCAATAAATTCACTATCGGCTATGTCCGGCGTCAACCAGGTCTCGGTCAAGATAATGACGTCATATGTATGTGATAAAATATTTAAATATAAGGTATTTAGTTTCGTCCTGATTCCTCGACAGTTTTGGTAATAAACGGAAAGTTTGTCATTGTCAGCCATTTTCAGAACGTGGGGGTATAATGATATTAATTACAAAAGTAAATCCCAGACTCACACCTTTAATAAAGAAAAACCAATACTCACAACTCCGACGGCAATCCATCAACATTACATCGGAAACATAAAACAGCGAGTAAACGTACAATACATCTAAGTGTTTATAGTATCCAGCAACAATGTAACCACCGGTGTCAGGACCGTGACGCGTGTGTGCAATGTTATCAAGTTTTATTTTATATTGGAAACAGTATTTTAAAATATGGAGCAAAAAAATAATGACACCTTTGAACGTACCATACAAGCGATAAAAAACAATACAGAACAATGTTTTATTTTTAAATGAAAGGTTATACAAACAATATAATTTAAGATGGGTTTTTATCGATGATTTTATTGGAGGGACTTTGATTGACACACCATTTAATATTATATCACAACACGAGCAATGCCACGGGCATTTTGATAGTAAATAATAAACTTGTCTATTAGATAATTCGAGCGCAAGCCCTTCAGGTGTAACATTAACTTGTTACAAGAGCACGCAATATGTTATGTTACGTAACACGACGCGCTACGTCTTTTAGCCACGCCCACTTCAATTGGACAAGAATGTACGCATTGTCATAATGACAGTTGAAGATCTGAAGTCGGCAACATGATGGATGATAACATCGCCACATTTTGCATTGACAGTTGTATGTCGGATTTTTTTTGTTTTTATTGTTTACGTAATTGTAACGTTGAACTGGTTTTTGGTTATAAATAAAAAAAAAACAAATGTAGAGAAAGTGTATCCGACTTTTTTCATGTTTTTTGCGAGCTTAGAATTCTATTTGTAAATAGTGTACCTATTTGATGTGTTTCGAATCCAGTCGTAATAGACATAGATATTCCCAAAATATGAATTATTGAGTATTATACTCGTGGAGTCTGGAATTGTGCCCGGTATATGGCAATATGCTCACCCCCTATTACATGGGACTCATAACATAAATCGTGAAAAGTGGGTGTTACATTGTACAGTGGCTTAATGTGCACCTCTGCCTACCCCTTCGGGGGGTAAAAGGCGTGATGTTATGTTATGTTATATGTTATACTCTTGTCATACTACTTTTTGTAACAGATTACCTCGAAACTAGTAGATACTTTTCTCAATATATTCACTTGAGTAACCTGAAATTATTCGTTATTTCAGTGTGTCTCACGATAGTTATTATAAAAACATAGACTGCCATTTCTTTCTACAATAGACTGACAGTAACTATTGAAATCAATTATCAACAACACCGTTTTAAAAAACAACAAAATATAGTTTTTACACTTAAGTCGGCGTTAAAAGGGCTTAAGTTTTTGTCACACTCTACTTTTTTAAAGAACCCGTTATTTTAACTGTTTATAAGGAATGATCGCTTCTTCAATTTTCAATCGAACGTCAGAACAAAGTAACAACAAGATGTCACAACTCCGATCACGTCTTTACTAACAACTAATTGCGAACAAACCATTTTCAATGCCACTACAACACGCGAATACTTTACCAACTTTTCTACAGGACAAATTAAAGGATTTTCATACCTATTCCTAAAGCCTTAAGGTTGTGTCGAACTGTAATATTATAGGACATCGATTAGGATGTAAATAGCGGTAATGATCTAAATGGAGTAATAGGTCATTGTTATTTGTTTGTAGTGATGTATTGAAATCTCTGGGTAACTATGTAGAGTTATCATGTAATGTAACTCGGTTAATCACAATGTAACGTATTAATATATATGCCAATTAGTACACAAAAGAGTAGCATACGTCTCAGTATATCAATAAGTCTGACATTGTGTTTAGCTATGGATTAACACCGTTTTTTACAACAAGATGTCGAGACTAATCCAGTAGGCAATGAAATTTAGATGATAAATTATTATTTTTCATACATACATAACTTCACGCCTGTCTCCCATCGAGGTAGGCAGAGACTATGGAACGCCAGTTACTACGATTCCTACATACCTCTTTCGCTTCATTACATTATAATTATATATAATATAACGTTTATATTGTTTATATAAAATGAACTTAAGATAATTAAATATTGCATTGTTTATAAACGAATATATAACATTATATAACATTGATTACATGTAATTATCTATTCAAATCTAAGGCCGGAACTGCCCTTAACTACTGTCAAACAAAATGAAAACCTCCAACCAATTACAACCTTACACAAAGACCAATTGACCGACTTTATATAATATGTATATAAATATAACAAAAACAAAAACTAAACCGAGTTACTTAATTACATAAGTTACCTACAAAACTTAAAAAGTAGAACGTACTACAAGTTCATATAACAATTACACAATTTGAAGTACATACCTGCTTAGTTCACATCATAAATCATCACGACACAGAGGAACTGGGCTGCGAAAGTGGCCCTCTTTATGTAACAGAGTATAAAATAATAACAACCTAAATGCATGTTATTATATTATATATTATACTAATTTTATAGTATTTTTTACGGAAATAACATGATATATTTATATATAAATAATTTGGTGTTATATTGTGATAGAATAGCTTAATATAATAGGATTTATGTTAATTTTTTATAGCTGTTGTGAATTAATTTTGCAATATTAATGACATAATTTGTTTTCGGATGTATTAAAATGCTAAAAAGTAAAAGGCTAGGTGATGATATCACTTTATGAAGTCAGTTTACATGCGGCAGATAATATCTACGTTGTTTACATTTTTTGCACATAATTATGTTCTTATAGAGTTTTTTGAAAACTGTTAGCTAATCGTAAAAGAGAACATAACAATGTATCGACCAGTTTTCTCCCGTTATGTTATGAGTAAATTGAGCTTCTAGTACGAAATTGAATAAAGTGAATCAAATTCCGCCGAAGCACACACATTATCACTACATAGTATAAAACAAAGTCGCTATCTCTCGTCAGTCTGTCCCTATGTATGCTTAGATCTTTAAAACTACGCAACGGATTTTGATGCAGTTTGTAATAGATAGAGTGATTCTTACGGAAGGTTTATATGTATAATACATGCATATTGCACCCGTGCAAAGCGGAGGCGGGTCGCTAGTTAAAATATATAAAGAAGTCATTTATGCTCAGTCAGTTTTTTTTTGTTTTATGTTTTTGTTTTTTTTAAAAACGTTGCCCCACACTAGTTTTATCTCCTGTGTCGTGGGTGCGTTTACAAACATACAAGTTCACATACACATGACACCCAGACCCGGAACAACAATCTGTGGATCACACAAAGAGTTGAGTGTTGAGTTCTGTGCGGGAATCGAACCCGCGACACGTTGTGCGGCAGTCAGTTACCCAACCACCACGCAAAGTTTGATCACCATGAAACTGTAATTTAAACTATCACCAGTTTATGTGAACAGTTTGTGGGCACAAATCGGTGGACAAAATTCTTCTGCAAGCCTGGATCATCTTGTTATCAAGACCTATATATAGACCCATAGATAGTTAGATAACAATAGTAGACAGGCGTGATGTTCAGTCTCTGGATGTAATAGTACTGATATTTACTCAAATCAGATAAAAGAATTAGAACCAACATAAACATAGTTCATAAAAACATAACATAACATCACGCCTTTTATCCCCGAAGGGGTAGGCAGAGGTGCACATTATGCTACTGTACAATGTAACACCCACTTTTCACCATTTATGTTATGAGTCCCATGTAATAGGGGGTGAGCCTATTGCCATATACCGGGCACAATTCCAGACTCCGTGCTACTACTGAGAATTTTTTTTAAAACCCCAGTAATACTTTGCCCGACTCGGGAATCGAACCCGAGACCCCTTGCCCGGCAGTCGCACTTGCGAATACTCGGCCAACGAGGCAGTTCATAAAAAGATACAAGATAAACAGATTACAAGCACTCGTAATAATATTAATCATAATCATATTACATAAATTTAAAACGTTCATTGACTTCAAAATATTTAACCTTAACCGAGTTGTACATATAACGAATAAAATATAACTGTGTTTCTTAAACAACAGTCTAACTGTATACATCAAAATCTTAGTGAAAGTCTCAAATCGAAGCGATGCAACAGTATCAAACTGGTTTCCTAAACTTAGACGAGCGGAAATAACACTTATATGTGTTAAGAAAGAGATGAAAATCCAACAGCATTTGGTTTTACTAAATTTTTTAAGGGATATATTTTTTTGGATGAAATGTGCAGTGAATTTCTGTTCGGAATTTTGGATAAAGTATGGCAAACTTGTTATAACTAGATCTGGTGAACTGTGATTGTGATTGGTCTGCGACAATATACACCTGTTTTAAAATAAATTAAAATACGTCATACGTAGATAACGATAACTAGTTCTATTGACGAAAAGTGAAACAATTAATTGATTAACTTCGATTAATTAACTAAAAAATTACAAATTATTCACTTAAATATACTGAGACAAGCTCTATTAGTTTCGAGTCATAGAGGGAGTCTTCTTCATGAGCAACGTGCGCAGTCGCGGCGATGTCGCGTAGTCTACTCATGAGGAAGAGTCCTTCGTTATTAGTGTATATACTATACAACACAGACGATGAAACGAAAAAAAATATATAACAAAACAAAGATACTGCATATCCCTTATGGGATTTCTTTCTGCCCTTCTAGAGCAGAATTAAATGCGTCATATGACACAGTATTTTTTTTCACTCTCGCAATAGTTATTATAAAAACATAACTTCGATTAAGCTAATGGCATGCAATAATACATCTTCGAAGAAATTCACAACAACATCCATACTTCTCCATCGTATAGGAAAGAAATTACATAATAATAGGTGTTTTGTTACCGTTAACAATATCAAAAAACAATTGCTCATCTATATAATTTGTAGAAAAAAGGACCACACTTTGATTGTATCAAATTACTAGTTTATATTTGAATCAGTGTAGCGGAAATGTGACGTCTTTTCTGCTTCATACTTCGAATAGTGGACAAAGTAATGAAAGGCAAGATAATGGTCAAATGCCATCTTATTAATAATAAAAAATGTTGAAAATATATAAGGAAGCGTTTCCATCAATTAATGATATTAATCGCTAATGATAACATCAATATAAGTTAAACAACTTACGCTTCTATGAAAAAAAATCACTTGAATTTTATTTTGTATCGTGGGTGCGTTTACAAAATATACTCTTCACATTCAAGCCTATTTTAAATTATAAAATAAAGTAATCGCGATTCATAATGAATTTTTTGTTGTTTTTTCAAAATTTGAAATATATAATTCATAAACATAATTATATGCACAAATTAATCTAAAAGGGTACTTTTATATATTTATTATGTAAATCATTTTAGTATTAAAATATAACTAATTAAGATTAAAATTATAAAAATGTAACTAATTAAGTTTCATATCAAGGTCATAATATGCTACTGTATCAACTGGGTTTAAAATCTAAAACAATTTAAACACAATGTCAAATACAAATAAAATTATTTGTTTTTTTATTAATAGGAACAATCATAAGCATTCCTTTATTTACGCATAAAAAGAAATAAGATAATCAGACATTTTCTAAAGTTTTTGTAAATGATAAAAGTATATAACCCCAAATAATTTGTCAAATATTTATTGTTGTTTTATAACAAAATTTATATTACGCCATAGACGAACAATACTTTATTTTCACCAAATTGTAAAATTACGTCACACTTTCAAGATCAGTTGTTTCATCAAGTGAAACCGGTACCTAATGGCAATTTGATAACGGTTTTCCAAAATTTCTTCGTCATTCGTAACAACTAAGTATGTCGACATATAAAGTGAAATGGGATAATGGCAATGGGACGCCCTCAAGTGAGAATGAAATGTGGATTTTTTTATTTAGATCAAAAATTTAATGTGACTACGTCTTGGGAATTTAAAATTAAATTTGTTTTAAAAAAATGTACAAGATCTTTGGGTACTTCCTATATTTTTTACTAAAAAAATAATATTATAATACATAGTAAATGACGGCAATAAACGTGACAGATTTATTAGAGTAGATATGTAGGTAATATATAATTTATGTAAATATTATATGTAATAAAGTTGGAGGTTAATTTTAATTGGTTTAAAGTCTAAGATTAACAAAAACTGATTTAAAAATACTTTTATTATTTTTCCGAGTGATGATAACATTATTTTAAAATATTTTAAACTTATGATAATCGTAGGCTCAGTTTTATATGTCATCCTTGTATATTATACAACGTGAAATCTATTATATATATGTGAAATCTATATAAATAAAATACTTCGGTCTTGTTAATAGAATAGTTTTACAAGGAAATTAAATATTTACATCAAAAAATAAATGATGAACCATTGCAAAAAGCAAACTTCAAAAGCGCATACGAACTCATAGTAGGTGCATTATCAAAACATCACACCATGTAATTCTCGAAGAGATATTTCTCGTCGGGTGGCACGTGCGATGCAAATAGTGCCTACAAATTTACATCTATAATTTGGTGTGCGTATTTCCATTAAAAAATTTGGTTATTAATATAAATTGACATATTCATTTTTTTCTTTTTACTTTATATATCAGAAGTACTCCTTATTATATTAAGCAAGTTGTTTTGCCAGAAAACAAAATAGATTTTACTGTGTATGTCATCACTACATAGTACAAAACAAAGTGGCTATCCGCCGTCTTTCTGTCCCTATATGATAAGATCTTTAAAACTACGCAACAGATCTTTAAAACTACTACTTAGATGCGGTTTTTTTAATAGAAAGAGTGATTCTTAAGGAAGGTTTATAGTGTGTATAATACATGCATATTCCACCCGTGCGAAGTCGGGGCGGTTCACTAGTATAATATAGTTAGATATAATTCGGGATATATGACTATGCCATATAAGACTGTCTATACTAATTTCTAAATGCTAGGAATGTCACAGTTATACTATGGTAATACATAGATGTCATCGAACACAAACCAATCTACTTTTACTACGACTATCTAGGCGTAAACATTATTGATATGACCAACTTATTGCTTCATCCATTTTATGCAATACACAGCATAACGTTTAAAAAATTAGCATTTTTATATACTTACATGCTAATCGATTTTCATATAGATGAACATAAAATACGTTACGTGTCATAATCGCGAGATATTCGGCCATTATAATATTGGTTAAACCGATGGTGTTAGTTTATTACTTTAATAATATTGATCTGATATAATTTCCTCTAATTGATTGATTATGTAAATAATAATAAATTTACTTTAATATACACTGCGTTTAAAGAAACCAATTTCAACCCCTCTTTTTTTAAGTCGGCTAATTATATTACTGAAACCATTTCCTTAGTGTAATAAACACTTTTCTAATAACCGCATCAAAATCGCTTCAGCTAATCACGAGATTATTGCGTACAAATATACATACAGTTAGTTAACCTGAGAACCTCTTATTTTACTTGTTGCAATTGGTTAAAAAGTTGAATGGGGTTGACATTGACATTCGACAATTTAAGTCAAAAGTTTAACCATACAAAATTTTGTCTTATATATATCAGACTATTTATATAGCACTGAAAAATATACTTTATAAAGAGAAATATTTAATAATTTCATAATAATATGTCGAACCGCGTTGTAAACAAACTCAGTACGATTCGTTGCAATTTAACTAGGGTATTAGGTTGTCTAGAAATGCCTGCCTATGCGATTACTGCCACCAAATGGTATTTGCTTACTTCGTAACCGTGGTCACAAGTGCTCATATTACGTGAAATCTATATGCTAATTTCGATCTTATTGCGATAGCTAAAAGGTTCGTATTGGCTTAAGCTTTGTGTGTCATCGTGCACGAAATACAGTAGGTCAATTGTGTGAAATTGATAGTGGTGCAGTGTGATTGAAAGTGAATTTGTTTTTATTTAATTTTGTTATCCATTTGCGTTATTTTTATGTACGTGTAGATGAAAATTTAGTAGGGGTCATTGATCTTTGGAAATCATATATAGTTCTTGCATTAGGTATAATAAATCAAATCCGAAATCTATTTAAAAAGAACAATAACATTAAAACTGTTAATGGAATATAGTAAACGATGTAAGTAATGTCTACAATAGTTTCCAAATATCGCAAGCACGTTACTATTAACCCTTATATCATGCATAGAAGGGATTACATCAACAATCTACTATCAATTTACACTTTTAGATCCGATCACTGACACGTTCGCGCATGATTTTCTTAACATGTTGCGGTCTCTAAATTTTAATTCAACTTCCTCGATCACGTAACCATTTGTAACAGATAATTAGTGGAGAATTCGAGGACAGCCTACAATTGACCTACTGGCACTTACTACACTGTGACAGCTTCCCATCAAGATTTATTGAACGTAGAACATTAAGCTTTGCGAATACCTGTTTTTGGTTGAGACTTAGTATTAGGAAATTGCATGACCTAAATAGGTACCTAAGCTTGCTAGGGCTGTCGTGAAATAGTGTTATAACGTGGAAAGTAATTTACAAAACTAAATTATAAATAATGTCTTTGCTTTAGTTGTAAGTTTATTATTGTGAGTATATCAGTATATATTATTATTATAATATATAGCTTTTTTTTCAGATGTAGGATT
Source organism: Spodoptera littoralis (assembly GCA_902850265.1). NCBI lineage: Eukaryota > Metazoa > Arthropoda > Insecta > Lepidoptera > Noctuidae > Spodoptera > Spodoptera littoralis. Next base: position 1,954,793 of record LR824535.2, on the reverse strand, counting down.
AATAATATCGATTATATATATGTAGGTAATTATACACACTGACTGCCTCGTTGGCCGAGTGGTCGCAAGTGCGACTGCCAGGCAAGGGGTCTCGGGTTCGATTCCTGGGTCGGGCAAAGTATTACTGGGTTTAAAAAAAATGTCAATAGTAGCACGGAGTCTGGAAATGTGCCCGGTATATGGCAATAGGCTCACCCCCTATTACATGGGACTCATAACATAAATAGTGAAAAATGGGTGTTACTTCTGTGGACACCTCTGCCTACCCCTTCGAGGATAAAAGGCGTGATGTTATGTTGTCTTTGCTGGTGATAGAAACAACATCTGAAAGCTGTTAGAACATTTTGATAACAACAGTATATATGAAGACTAAAATCTAAAAGTATAGTAAAAGAATAGGCTCACGGTAACAACATCAAAGAAATACTTTTTCTACAATCAAACACAAACACAACTAGAAACATCTGTAAAGAGAATGAAAAAAAAAACAAAATAAAAAACAAGTTTCTGCAAATTCTAGTCCGACGACTCACGCAATCCAAATTCGCTACTTACGTAACCAACCCATCCATATAACATAATAATAATCCTTACTAATATTGTAAATCGGAAAGTGAGTTTGTTTGTTTCTTTGTTTGTTCCACTTTCACGCCGTAACTACTAAACCGATTGCTTTGAATTTTTGCAGATGTGAAGTTAGAAGTCTGGATTAAATTATAGTGTACTTTTTATCTTGGAAAAATTTGATATTCCCGAGGAAAAACGAAATTATTGGTATAGATGGCGCTGTGTGTATTGGTATGTCACATAGGCTACTTTTTATTCTTTTGTGACGCGAGCGAAGCCGCGGGTAAAAGCTAGTAATATATAATACACATAAAAATACCATAAACTAGTTACTGGCGGAATTCGTTACGGATGTTATATCATAGTTACCAAAAAAACTTCGCACAACCATCGCATAGTGGACTGGTGAAAACAGAATAATTTTGAGAAAGCTACGCCACTTAGATAATGTATAAGTACTTGACATATATAAGTACGCACGTAATCTGAATATTTAGTTCTGAAGTGGTTTAAGATGTTGAGTGATGAATATCTTTTGATTCATGTTATCTTGGTACTTTTTCCGTAATGCCTTTATTGTTTTTTTTTTCAAATTGCACGCACGTGTCTTTGTTGCTAAATTGTTACTTTGCTGACATGCATTTAGATATGGTGTTAATTGTAATAATAATTGCACATAATTATTGTTCATTAACTCATTTGGGGACACATCAGAATCCCCATTAAGTCGAGCAATCAACGTGCAAGAGAAGGAACGGGTGGTTTTTAGTCAGTAAGAGTCTGACACTCCCTCCGCCTCGCCCAGGCGGGAGCAGTCATTCGAGGATTTCCCATTTCCCTTAAAAAAATAATCCCCATAAAGTCGAGCAATATCATGTAGGTACCTTATTAATATTTTTCTTCTATTTGCTCTCTACTTAACTTGGGTTCAGCCTTTCTTTCATATTATTTTTCATATTGTATATCCCTTCTGGAATTGTTTACTTCATCCACATTAAAATTCTTCACTGGTTTTGTCATATGATTACATCCTTTCTCATATCATGTCCGCGTCCTACATTTTTTCAACATGAATCATTGCATCTACCAAATCTGCAAACCAGCCTACCGAGTCGTGGAGAACCTAACGGGTAACCGGGGCTCCGACTCGACGTGCAGGAAAAGGCACGGGGTGGTTTTTAGTCAGTACGAGTCTGACACTCCCTCTCACCTCACCCAGGCGGGAGCAGTCATTCGATGATTTTCCCCCTTAAAAAAAACCAGCCTACCGAGTATAAAAAAGCCTACCACTTACACTGAAAAATCCTTAAAAAAATTGTCCATACGTACAATTTATCTCTCACGTCTATTTACCTTTGTCATTACAATGTTTGCTTCGGTCAAATATTTAGTCAAAGTTTCAGGTCAATAACACAGTGAGTACATGTATTGCAAATTATTTAAACCACTAAACGTTTCAGCTTGCGTCCTAAACGACCACAGATACATTTAGGTTCGACCACAATTCTGAGCACCTCCAAATAGACCTTTAACCACACACATCGTGACCGAAATGGAAAACAATATTTGTTAGTTTAAAATTTAAATACTAGACAATATTTAGACACAAAATAACATGTAGCAAACTGAGGAAAATAAATAACTATCTAGAAATGTTTTGGACGGTTAAATATCTACATATAATATACTAAGGGCCGATTTTTCGATGCTCAGTAAAATTTTACCTTTGAACATTTGACAATTCTTCCATACTAAAACCTGTCAATTGTCAATTTTATTCTACAGTTATGAATTAACTGGTGATTGAAAAATCGGCCCTTAATATGATATATATATACAAAGCTAAACATAATCATGTCTCAAACGATTTAATACCTTATATACTTGGCTACGTAAAAAATACTCAGTCTTTTAAAAACATAATGTTCTTCTTCTAGAACTGCACTTTAAATGGATTCCTCTCACTTTCATTATATCATGTTTGTAAATTAGTTTTTTTATACTAAACTCTAATCCGTGTTTTATGGGGTATATCGACATACATTCATGAAAATAAATCATATTTTGTGATAATAATACCTATCTTATATAATCACAAAAGCTAAAGTAAAAGTGAAACGCTTCAGCATGTAAAACACTAAATTGTTATTAAACAACTGAAATGAAATCTAACTTCTAATAATTAAAAATGTTTTTAAAATGTATAACAAAAACAGAATTCTTCTATTGCAGTTGCATTAAATTTATTATTACAGCATTTTTATTATTATTACTTCTTTTAAAATAATAAATAAATATGATTTGAAAATGGATAGAGTACCCATAAATAGTGACTAAGATTATCATTAAAGTTCATCAAGCAGGTGCTTTAACCATGGATGCATTGTTAATATTGACTTTTGCACACATTACTATTGATTGAAGTTGCAATGACGTCACAATGAAATTATTAAGTTATAGTATTACTAAATTAGGCAGTGATAGTCGTGAACATCTACTAATTGAGTACAACTAAATGATTTAAGCTTATGAAACCGACACTAATTGATTATAATCGTAAATTAATGAAATGAATGTCGGATATGTTCCATGTTATGTGGATGTCGGACTAAAGAGTCATAATACTAGACCGATCACCTAGTTTTTTATACCAAAAAAGGTGACTAAAAACACACGGCCCACCTGATGGTAAGTGGGTACCGTGGCCTATGTACGCTTGCAACACTTGGAACATTACATGCAAAGTAAAATCGGGCAAAGTATTATTGAGTTTTTTTTAATTCCCAATAGTAGCGCGGAGTCTGGAAGTGTGCCCGGTATATGACAATAGGCTCACCCCCTATTACATATGACTCATAACATAAATAGTAAAAAGTGGGTGTTACATTGTACAGTGGAATTAAGTGCCGTAATGTGCACCTCTGCCTCTATATACCTGTACAATTTGTGCAGCGTTATCATATACTAGCTTCTGCCCGCGACTTCGTACGCGTAATCCCATTTTTTCCCGTTCCCATTCGTGATTTTCGGTAAAAAGTAAAAAAAGTATTGGTTTAAAAGTATCCTATGTCGGTCTCCTGGCTCTAAGCTACCTCCCTACCAATTTTCAGCCAAATCTATTCTGCCGTTCTTGAGTTATAAGTGGTGTAACTAACACGACTTTCTTTTATATATATAGATTATAAATAGCTGAATGCAGGTCGTTACACTGTGGGGGCTTGGGGGCGCTTAGGCTCCGGGGTTGGTCTACTAAGAGGACCCGGTGCCTCCTTTTGGTGCGGATGATGGCCACCGGGGAGGTTTAAGTTAGGTAATAATCTCACAGTCCCTATTCCTTTTCCCCAAAAAGCTAGGTGCCTTTTAAAGGTCGCTTCCAGCCGATCAATCTTGAAGTTATTGGGTGAGTCCTATGTTGAGCAGTGGACGTCATGATGATGATGACTATTTACATTTACCCTTTAATAGCTAGGTACTATGTTTATAACAACCTCTAAAAGTGTGAAGATATCATGGATAAATTGTCACTGCAAATTGGTAATAGAAAAGACGACTTTTTTTAGCTAACAAAAGAGCGTCTACTTTACGTAGTATACATGTCAAAAAATTTCAAAATCTAATTTGGAATATTATACTTTCATAAACATAATTCACAAATGAAAGTAAGTACTTACAACGGTAATTGGGATAATAACTCCATTGCGTTTGGTTTATGGACGAAAATCGCGTGTAAAAGTTTGACTTTTAAAATTGTTCCTCCTATTTGGTGAGCGACCTTAAAATAAGATGAAATTCCTTGTTAATTGTATCTATAGTAGTATTCTATATCAATCAATTACTGTCGTTAGCGTTACTTGTTAATAAAACTAGTTAGGTACCTACTACTAATTTTAATACAAAAAATCTGTCACCGACCAGCACCTATAAAAACAACATGTGCACAGAAATAGACATTAGACCTACCAATAATATTTGTAATTTTATAATTATTTTATCGATAAAAACAACAACTGAGTACGTACCCTAATATGTTATTGTCAGATTAAAATATTGCCTTATGCAAAAATTCAACACGTTTTGTTATTTTGTGCTAACAAGCCTTTTGTCAAAGAGGCACAATTTACGTTAACGCTAAAGGCGTATAACATCAAATAATATTCAAACTTAGTCAATATTTAAGTCCAAAGTAATATTATTTTTGCTATCGACGGTATATACATATTTTAAACACGACTACACTTCGCCACGGTAATATTATCATACAGTATTATAAATCGGGCGCATAACAGAGTTACATACCTACAGGCGTGCGGTACGTAAACATGCGTTAGGGCTACCCGTCTCCAGTATTTTAACACTAGAAAGACGGAAAAAATCATCTACCTACAAAGACGGTGAGCGGTCAAATGACTGCTCCTAGATTTTTGATATTTTTTTATGTTTAAGTGCTAGAAATGGTACCTATAGTATTAAACATGGTATAATATACTGATAATTAAGTAATATGTATAGAATTTCTAATTTTATCATTTTGTTTACATTACAAAAGCCGCAAAGTGACTTTTTGCAATTGTCGCATTCTTTATGGGTTTTGTATTTGCATTTGTGTATATAATATTTTGGAATTTACTGGATTTTGTGCAGAAAATTGAGAAGTAAAAGATCTAGACTTTTCAGACAAGGATTCAGTTTCAGAGAGTATTCTTCAATTTATACTTTGCTTCTAAGTTCGCCCCCTGAACTTAGTATAGTATAGCCTTTGTTTCATGTAATATTCTACATTTTCCTATACCAAATGAAGGAATTATATCTAAAAAGGAAAATTATCTAAATTATGTTATATCTTTGCTAGGTCGCATATATGAAAAAAAAATCTATTTCACCTTTGAGATGCTCGTAACATTTTGACCAGTACTTGCAAAAAGTTTCACAAGACGCATCTGTATCAACGGATTCATCGACATTTGACCACTTTGAGTAGATGCCATTTGAGGATTGTACAAGATACAGTCGATAGTTGTGAAAAGACCTTGATGCTCAGGATCTTCCAAACTCCTTTCACAGCCTTTATCACTACCACAGCAACGACTACAACCACGAGAACCCAACCTGTCAACGTCTGATAAATTTGCTCGAAGTATCTGGTCTTTCAGGTCACTTCCGTCCGTAGAGGAATTCGAATTGACCACATAATCGTCGTCGCCATCACGTTTTGTATTTTTAGAGTCAAAATCAGACTCATCTTCACAAATATTATGGAAGTAACAAACATTTTTTCATTCTCAACACTCCAACACGTTGCGACCACAAACTACTTTCAATAATTTCGTAAAAGTTCACAGGCACTTGAAAGATACGGTCTCATTTGATAAATAAACTATAAAGAATGAATTAGTGTATATAATTTGTATTCTACCCTCTCATATTACACTTATAAACACTCATTGGTTGTCAGCAGTCAAATGACTGCCGCCGTCTTTGTCGGTAGATCAAGATTTTAAATAATAAATAAAAGAGTTGTGATTTATTTTCATACATAGTTGCATTTAACTAGTAAAATAAATAAAAGTCACAAAGTCTCAGTTTAAAAACTCAAAAAGATTTCAAGTCATTCAACATTTAAAATCAAATTGCGGTCAAATGACTGCTCCCGTCTTTCTAGTGTTAATTACATTTGCCCACTTTCTGTTTCTATTCAGTTTTGTCACACCACAGATAGGGCCACCACACACCCAATAGGGCCGATTGTCGCGGAGAACCTAACGGGTAACCGGGGCTCCGGCTCGACGTGCAGGAGAAGGAACGGGGTGGTTTTTAGTCAGTAAGAGTCTGACACTCCCTTCCGCCTCACCCAGGCGGGAGCAGTCATTAGATGATTTTCCCCCTTAAAAAAAAAAAACAGGGCCGATGCCGATTCGGAGTCGCGGAGAACCTAACGGGTAACTGGGGCTCCGGCTCTACGTGCAAGAGAAGGAACGGGGTGGTTTTTAATCAGTAAGAGTCTGGCACTCCCTCCCGCCTCACCCAGGCGGGAGCAGTCATTCCATGATTTTCCCCCCTTAAAAAAAATACCTCCGTTTCGTACTTTCGTCCGTTTGTAAGAAGTTGGAATACTGTATGATATTATTATCGTGACTTCGCGCTGTGGTATGTCTTGCTTCGTATGATTTTTTCACACAATCGACGGTCAATTTATACTGGTTTTGCGTGGCTTCATTTACGTTTAGCCGTGTACCTACATATTTGTATAAATTGGGATTGTTTTTACATGTTATAATCCGGAAGATTTTTTTATGAATGCCATCTAGTTTGTCGTTTAAAATGGTACCAACCTTTGGTACCTATTGCTAGTACAAGTGTATATTTTAAAACGTCACTGTCACCTTAAACTTATGCTAATTAGAAATCACGGAACATTTTTTAATGTCACCTAGTATGTAGTTTAAAAAAATGTATATGTATTTAACCATCACTCACAAATTGATTAAGTACATCCTGATTCCAGTATTTTTTCCTGTTACAAACACTAATTTATACATGAAAATAAAAATAAGATAACAATTATAATACATGACTATAATATGTAACTGTGATAAGAATATACACATAAGATGTTCATTGTCTAGACCAATTTATATCAACTGAATATTTTTTATCTCAGTTCATCTTTTCCTCAGTCTACATATGACAGTTCAACCATTTAGGTAATCTTATACTATTATATGTATAAACCTGAAGAATTTGTTTGTTTGTTTTAACGCGCTAATCTCAGGAACTACTAGTCCGACTTGAAAAAAATATTGTTTTGTTGGATAGTCCATTTATCCAGGAAGGTTATAGGCTATAAAACATCACGCTACAATCAATAGGAGCCGAGCAGAGCGGGGGAAACCATGCCGGAGCCGCTAGTGCAGTATATATATAATGCCAATAGACAAGTCATCATTATTATCTTATTATTATGCTAACTTAGCAACACTTACTAAAAATAATGCTTGGTCATGAACATTTCAAAACATTAAATATAAATGAATTGAAATTAGTGTTTGTCATCTATCTTTAAGTGCTTACATTAATTTTGTAACCACATTACACACTCAAAAATGTTGAATATTTTTTGTGTATGAGGTCCTACATTTAGGATTAAAATTTGATAATAGTAGTTACATAGATTTCAGGACGTTTGATAGTAGGTCATACGGCCATGGTAGCTAAGGCTAATATTCATGATGATGCATAGCTGTTTTGCATCATCATGAATATTTGCAAATGTGTTATTATAGACCATAACCTACCCCTGTTCCAAATTTCATCTCGATCATTTTAGACATTTTAACGCGAAGGAGTAAAACACATACCTACAAACTTTTGCATTAATAATATTAATAGATACTCGTAGGATAAGTAACTGAACTAGACAATTTCTTAATTTTATATTTACACGAAGATTAATCCTGTCTGCCTTCCCCGTTTTACTGTCAAAAAGAACTATGAAAATGTAAACAAACAGTTCAATAACTACCTAAAGTTTTAGCATTAACAAGCATTACTCAGCAAAAATCTATATCAATTCAAATCAGCCTCTTCCCAACTCGACAATATCTTAGTGAACCGTTTTAAATTAAGACATTGTTGAAATGTTTGTCTCATAATTATTATAATCATAGGATTCTAGAATGAAAAAGTAGCATCAGTTTTCATTAGTTAGGAATTTCAAAATATCAATAGGACTTATTGCTATAGCACGCACTATTACAAAGTATGTATTAGAAAGAAATTTTGGAAATTAAAGTAATAACGTCTTTGACTGACCCTTTCACTGCAATCATATCTTTGATTTGTCGATAATAATTGCGTAACTTACAATTCCACGTGTAATTGTGACTAAGATTATTATAGAAAAGATAATAAAAATGATGAGTTGGGATGTAACCGAAACACGTGAAACTCATTGATAAGAATTGAATAATAGCGTTATATACGTTTATATATAACGTTATGTTATATTTGTGCTTTCGACAAAAACTTGAAAACTCAGTGGAATCCATTCGTTCCCACAGTCCAGTCGCGTCTAATAATCTCAAAATGTTTTTGCCAGTAATATTATTTGGCTTAGTTGTGCTATTATTGTTCACATACCTCTATAAAACTGGACGATATAATGAAAGCTACTGGAAGAAACGCGGTGTTAAGTTTTACGATAGAAGCAAAGCCATCGGCCCCTATTGGGAGTTTCTCACAACAAAACGGGCTTTGTTTGAGATACTTGGTGATATCTACAAGGAGTATAAAGATGATCCTGCTGTGGGAATTGGGCAGTTGTCAACACCGGCGCTATTTGTTATACATCCAAAGAATGTGCAGCAAGTTCTACAGACTGATTTCCAAGCCTTCCACCATAGAGGAATGGAAAGCGTTGAAGGTGATCAACTTTCCGATAATATTCTCTTCATGAATGGACCCAGATGGAAGCTTATGAGGAAGAGTATGAGTCCATTATTCACGGCCAGCAAATTGAAGAACATGTACTACATCATGGACAAAAGCGCCCAAGACTTTGTGAGTTATTTAAAAGGAAATCCTAAAAAACGTGAGAGTGACATATACGGCACACTTATAACCTTCTGTAACGCAGCAATTTGTGGAGCAGTTTTCGGCATCGGATCTGAATCAACCTTTGATTCACCGTTCATCAAACTAGCCGAAAATATGTCAGCAACGAAACTCAAGAACGTATTAAGATTTGCTATTATTGGAATGAGCCCAAAGGTAGCAAATATGTTGGGAATCAAATTATTCAAAGAACACGAAGATTACTTCATAAGTTCTATTGCAGAAGTTATAAGAAAACGGGAAGCAGAGAATGTAAAGAGACACGATTTTGCTGATTTGTGTATTACTTTGCAGAAGAACGGAACGTTGAAAGATGAGACGACAGGGTGTACTATTGAACCAACGACTGGATTATTATCAGCACAAGCCTTGTTCTTCTTTGCTGCTGGAGTTGAGCCGTGTGCCGTTGTATTATTTTCGGTATTGACTCTTCTTTCTTGCCATCCAGAAATATTAGAAAAAGTGCACAAAGAAATAGATGAAAAGTTTGAAAAATACAATGGCCAAATTACTTATGATGTTATCAATCAAATGGAATATGTAGACAAAGTGTTAAATGAAGCAACAAGGATTCTTCCTCCTAATGGTTATGTAACACGGCAATGTGTTCAAGATACAGTATTAGAAGTGGGTAATATCAAAGTAGAAAAAGGTACAAAAATTTTTACTCCAATTTACCAAATACACCATGACCCGAGATTTTATCCAGAGCCAGAGGTATTTGATCCAGAACGGTTCTCTAAGGACAGAAAGCCTAGCGATGAAATTTTTATGCCTTTTGGTATGGGTAATCGCATGTGCTTAGGAGCCAGGTACGCTAAATTACAAGTACTAGCTGGACTAGTTCACGCTCTGAGACATTTTACGGTTAAATCAAATGCAAATATGAAAAATCTTATTTTTCAGAAACATATACTAAATGTAAAACCTGACAATGTAGATATAAAACTTGTTCTTAGAAATATAAACTAAGTGCTGATGACTTTAGAGTTTATGTTGTATAATTTTATTGTTGTGTATTACATGATTTAAGAAACATAATTGTATCATGACATAAGTGATAATTTAAAGATAAGATTGCATTAAAAAAATATTATTACTATAGTTTCTTTAGTGCTCAATATCTATTACCCTGATTTGTCTAATCACTTTTAATACTAAAATCGATTAGATTACGTTAGCACTTAATACGTCTTCTATAATTGATCCATTGAATATGAATCTCTGTTTGTTGTTGAACTCATATGAGTCAATGTGTCTTTATCACATTTTTTTGTCTCATATATCTACAAGATTATTATGCAACATGTTCTTATCATAAGTATTGCTCTGCTCATAACGTAACTCAGATGTGTGCTAAATAAGGAAGTTCTGAACACAATGTCCGGGATGGTAACGATATGACACTGCATATGACCTATGTGCAGAAAGGGCAGTAGTCGTTACGTTTTTGCTTACACACAACTAGATATTAGAGATTAGAGAAAATAGGACTTTTGATTAAAATTAATAAGGGTAAATTTTAGCCATGAACTTGATGCCAAAAATACTTTTCCATAAAAGATGTAACAATAGTACTTGTTTCTTCAGAGTCCATGCAAATACATCAATCAATGAAAAGACAGACGGATAAAGTAATTGGTATCAATAAACATAGCATTAAAGATGAAGTAGAACACGCATAAAGATAACAGCATTCATGGAGTAAATAAAACTTCCAAGGTCATAAACGAAACAGCGGTGACTTCGAATTCACATGTCAATCGAGGTATCAAAATCACATTATGGACATATAAACACATTTATAACTAAAACAGTGAGAGCAAGGGATTTCCGAACAGCAATCTTTGGACCCAAGTATTTAGGACAACCAGCGGAGCGAAACACTTGCGACACTATCTGGACAACACTAACGTGGTCATCCCATTCAATTTTCACCTCTATGTTTACCCAATTTAAGTCTTTTGTAACTGCAGGTGCTAACCTTGTCGGTAATACAAAAACCAGTTTGCAAGAGCTATGCAAATGGATGCGGCACCCTGACACATGTTCTGCGTAAGTGCGGTGTGCGTATAGAGTGGGATGCCTAGTTATAGTGGTCGGTACTCGTAAGGCATTTTACGATGTTGAGAATGAATGACTTGTTCCGTTGCGAAAATTATATATGTGAGTTGTATGATGCAAAAGTTTGTTTTTGTTGTAACGATTGGTTTCGGTTTCATCGGAAAATGTGCGGAGATATTTAGCGTCTTTGTGTCAGTAAGCATTTACCTGCATATACATATACACTAGGAAAGTCATAAAATGTTTATAGTTCGTTTCTAACAATTCATGTTAGAGACGAATCAATTTATAAAGTAAGAGTGAACATCATTCTTGACCATCTCGTTTTATAGTATTTTTATAGCACCTCCAAGCTAATCACTGCACAAGCAAAGCTAAAGTGTAAGATACTAAACATAAAGGTCATATTTGCGTGTAACAAGCTTCCGGCACATTTCTGCACAACAAATAAACGAAGGTAACCTCATTAAGCAAAACAATTAAAAATTGAAACACGAATGTATGCAACATTCGATGTTTTCACAATAATTCTAACGAGTAGCAATCGAAGGATGTTCATACTTACTGATTGCATTTTATCCGTTCAATACTGCGTGTATATAATTTTATGTATAAATGTACCTATTTATTAAAGACTCATTAGTAGAATTTGTGGGAATTTAACAATGTAATTGGTCTTGTAATATGTCTGTTGAATGGCTATAAAACCTAATAATGTTCAAACTTTATTTTACAACATCCATTTTTTATTCTTGAAGGTGTAAATAGAGTTCTCACGCACATATGAAGCACCCAAAAAACAAATAAAATACACACTAGCTACGCAGCAATGATAACACATGCTTTTTAAACTGTCAAACACCAAGCGGTCACCGGTGACCGCAACCTATTGTTCTTTAATTGTGTCTATAAATACGGTACTCGATGAGTTAAAATTGAGCCCCGATCGTAGCCCGAAACTAGTCGAGCGTCCTCGAAAATGTACCCTGTATATTTTAATTAGTAACATCACTAGTCAAAAATAAATTTTCAAATAAAAACATGACGTAATCTCTTAATAGTTAGATTTTATTTAAAATTACATATACTCTGCCATTCTATCTGCTGGACAGAGTGCTCGACTGCCCGTTTGTACTCTATATAGGGATAACTGCACTATATCTATACAATATTTGTTTGAACGACGAGGGAGAGAGAGGGCAACGACTAGGATGATGTTTTTTGCTTTTTAATAAACTGGATGAAATTATTAAATGTGGTACTTAATTTCTTCGATATAATGTTTTAGGTCATACTGTGTGAACCACAAATAAATAGATTAATATAGGCGTATATACAAATTGAAGGCAAATAATTTACACATTATATCAAACTGGGCTTGGTTATCTTGCTGACCTTTTCTATAATGTAATTTTTTTTTTACATTTTTTTAATACACAAATGTTATGTTTGAACTGTATACGTGGTTATTAATATATTTTGATCTATCTATAAAGCTATTACGCACAATCTTTTTATATCAACAACTCGAAACACCTTTAGTCTAAATCCAGGTCAGTAATAATTACGCGACCCAAACCAACAAACCAATTTGAAGAACACTCTGAATTCCAAACCACCCTTCAAATTTTCCCCATCTCTTAACACAGACACTCCCACTCCCAGTGGAGGGGGGAATAAAAGCTCAGTCGCGTTAACGATTTCGACGCGAACGGACGTATCGTGTGTGTCGTGCGTAAATAAAACAAATAATAAAATAAAATGTCCATGATGATGAAGTGAAGTGAAACTGAAGCTCTAGTGCTTCCTACCATGTCTTCCTATAGTGCTTCTTGGAATGATGCAGATGTTTTAACGTAGTATGTATTATAGGTTATGGTAGTACTTTAGTTTAGTATAGGCTTAGTTTAGGCTATCATCGGTCCGCAGTGTGCTATAAATTTTGATGTACGAGTAACTATTTGGTCAACTTTATGTAATGGCGTTCAATTTTGTTAAAAGTGTGTTTGTGATCACTAATCAATGTTTTTACTTGTAAATCATTTTCTTTTCTAGATGCAAATTTCACTTAATTTATATTGAAAGGCATTCAAATCTCGTTTATATAAATTTTTGAGAAATGAGGTTATCCTTTGCAATTTCCATCTCATTTCATTTTATATTCAGAGTCTGTTGTAAGGATTGGGGTGAGATATCAAAAGGCCAAAGGTCATCGCTTCGCGCAAGCGAAAGTAGTCGGGCCTACGTCAAAGTTGTTCTCAGTATTACGTTACTACCACTTTATTACGAAGAACTGTACTGTACATAGAGTGATGGACTTAATCTTATTATATTCAAATTAGGAAGAAGTTTGCAAAGTTGTAATGATTGTATTGTAATACTATATGTACTTAGTGTAGCCCCAATTGACACCTTGTACCAATCACTGTTTTGGCTATTGTATGTTACAGTTTTTTCGTATTAAGGGCCGATTTTTCCAACGCTAAATAAATTTTACCTGAGAAATAACAGAATATTTGACAATTCTTTCATACAAAAAACTCACATGTCAATTTTACTCTACAGTTAATAATTAAGTGATAATTGAAAAATTGGAATGTAGAATGTTAATTTAATGCTAAAAGAAAATCAAACATCCAAATAGGCTCCTTTTAAAAGTCGGTAAAAATGCATTAACGCTATTTACATTTTGCACAAACTTGACAATTTCCTTTTGCATAACTGTTTAACTATCCAGTTATTTTCATCTTTCATTGCTTTTAGTAATTTTACACTAGGTATTGGTAATTTTTACTATCAATTAGTTGGATGTTATCGTATAATTATAAGTTAATGGATAAGCGTTCGATGTTATCCAAATTAGACCTGAAGTACTTATTTTGAATCGACTTTGTAACCACCGATTTTAAAGCACCTACATTCGTTACTAAACTCAATATACAAATATACGTTAGCTATAATTCATTTATACTATATCATCTATTTCATGATGAGAAAACGCGCAATAATATAATTGCAGGCAATAATTAGTGGTTATGTTTGTCTGAACTCAAAATAAAAACAAAAGTAAAATACTGCGGCGAAACTATTTCTAAACGTTTCCAAGATCATTACAGTATTTTAGAACACGATTAAACGTAGTTTCTGTAACGGTAGCACTAGGTCAAATAGTTTGGAGTTAAAATATAGAAATTGCTTGTAGTGTAATGAAAGAAAGCTGCTATGATCCTAGATCTTAATAATGTTACATATATTAAAATTAATTTAATAATACACGTCTAATTTTGTTATAAATGGATTGTCTAGGTCACGCTAGTTGTCGAGTTATATTTAATCTTGTCTGAATTATGTCCGGCGCCAAAATACCTATCGTCCAAACATTTTTCGTATAACTATTTAGCAATTTGGGTCGTAACCTCGTTTACAGATGTTAAACAAGTAGATTCCGTTTTCGCGGTTATTTGTCTTTTAAAGGGTGTTTAAAACTACGGTGGTCACATATAGTTCGTAAAAGTTTTATAGTCTATATTTTTATTATGTCAACATTATAAAATATTGTTCCAAGTCCTTTTATATCATAGATTTTTATCTAACAATATATTTTTATTTGTTTTAGGCATAACGGATCAGTAATTCAACCATACAATGCAGGGGAGCCTTTCATGACAAACGAGTAGAAGTTTTCCGTGCAAGTAATACCTAAAACCAACAGAAGATGGCGCTTTTCAACAATTCTTTCTCAAGAACTTACCATCACTTATTTGTCGAATTAGCTGGTAAGTAAACATTTCGTACACAAAAGGTATATCATTTCTATAAAAAGGTATTAAACTGTCAAACACCAAGCGGTCACCGGTGACCGCGACCTATTGTTCTTTAATTGTGTCTATAAAACCGGTACTCGACGAGTTAATTGATACATCACACCCGTTTAGCTATTGATTTATTTACTTGAAAAAGGTGTAAAAGAATGCCTAAATTAAAGTTCTGACAGTATCTACAAAATGTCAATGAAGTTTGTTAAAACAAAATCTTCAATTTTTCCTTGAAATAGTATATTGTCAGGACATGGATTATGTACTGGAGTCCGTGGAAAATATACATAAAAAAAGAAACATCGAGTGAAGACCTAATGCATACCTACTTTATTTATTTATTTAAACTTTAATGTACACAGAAACAAGTAATGGTACATAAAGCGGACATTAATGCCATATGGCATTCTCTCCCAGTCAACCTTAGGGTTAAATTGAAAATCGGCGAAAAAATAGGCATGTACTTTACGTATTTCTTATTTATTTAGCTTTTATCACCCTCTAGCAGTGCCTCCATCACATACGTTCGCTAATATCATCCTTTCTCCCAATTTTCAGATCCGAGAACAAACGACTGGTTTCTAATAAAAGATCCGTTGCCCGGTCTCACTATCATCGGCCTGTACCTATACTTCTCGTTGAAATGGGGGCCGAGGTACATGGCAGACAAGAAACCCTTCCAATTACAGAAGACTTTAGTCCTTTATAATTTCATACAAGTCATCGTTAGCGTATGGTTGTTCCATGAGGTGAGTGATCTGAAGTCTTTAAATATTAACGATTATAATAATATTTTTTTTATAATTTGTTTAAAATCTTACAGTACTTAGTTTTAGGCATTTAATAATATATTCTTTTGTCCATTAAATGCAGCACTATTCTTTTCGTGTAACATTATTTTGTGTGTACGTAAAAATTTCATTCATCAAAATATCCTCAAAAGTCCACTCACAACTATACCGATTTTAAAGATAGTAAAAACAAAGTGGCAATCTGTGAAATGAATCTATTTATACAGCTCTTACACACGAGCAGCATATTGTCAACGACAGAGGTGTAGACTGCAGCCGTCAATGCGCGTTGGCGGCAACCGTTGATGCGTCAGCGGCATCTGTTGTCGCATCGACGGCAACTTTGAAGAACGCTACAACTGCAAGTGTCGCTATAGTCGACTGTTGCCGACATGTGTCGACGGCAGTAGTTGCCTCTGCCGTTCGCAAAATGCCGTTCGTGTGTAAAAGCTCTAAGACCTTAGAGATGGAATTATTATCAAGTGTCGATAGTAGATATCTAACGAAGAAGAAAGTGAAATTACAATAATTGTTGTTCTATGATTTCAGGGCCTCGACGCGGGCTGGTTGAGGACTTATAGTTGGAAATGTCAACCGGTTGACTTCTCAAGAACGCCGGAGGGTATGAGAGTGAGTATCTCCGGTATTCATGCCGTGACATTAATATGTGTTTACAAAACATAGAACAGGACTTTCCGAACAACTTTTCTACTAGATTTGTCCTACCTGGTTTGGGAGTGGCAGATTCTATTTCACATCAACTAGTACCAAGACAAATAGCATCTAAACGCTAATCCAATAAGTGAAAAGCAATTTCAGTATAGACTTATAATAATTATGTCAAAATTTTTCATTAAATATTATGTTTTTGGCTTGTTCACGTTATTGTTTGACCAAGAAGTCGACTAGTTTAAAGCCATACTAGAGGCTAAGGCTAATACTCATGAGCAGCATTCCGCGACGCAGCGTGGCGACCGTTGCGCTGCTACTACATTTTCATCAAGCTATACTCACTTTTCGTGACTTAATGTCGTGATGATTCTAATTGCTACATAGATTGAGTTTGCATGTGCAAACCTTCGGAAGCGGCCAATCCTTATATACATTGAATAAGAAGAAGATTATGTAAATGATAAATAATAACATAATTACATGATTTGAGGTATTATGCTAATATCGCATCTAATAGTAATGTAATACCTATTATATTCTTATAATACCATTAATTTTACACACATTATTTGCATATTTGGTCATCAAATATATTTAATATCAAGCGAATCGCTCTTCCTTTCACCTACTAGTTCTAAATTTCACTGTGACCAGCTGAGTTCGTAATTTTATTACTTTGACTTTGTTTTATATTTCAATACCTAACAAAGTCAAAGAATTTTATTTAAGTAATAACTTTGATAATTACAAGCACTTCTGAAAGACAAAAGAATGCAAGTAATAATGAGGTGAATACGATTTTGTTGATACATTTGTCTGTTGTAGTCGCTTCTGTTATAATCTATAATGAAAATTCTTTGAAGTAATTGTTGTCTTAAATAATTCCACGATTACTTTGTGCATTTAAATAACATATTCAAAATATCTTTTACATATAAGACATAAGTGAAGTATCATAACAAAATAAATGTAAATCAACTGCCAATATTTTAATTTGACTGCACGGTTGGTGTGGAGCCTGGGCAGGCAAGGCATAATTCCCGCATAGAACAACTCTACATGTTTGTAAACGCACCCACGAGACAAGAGAAAATGCTAGTGTGAGGCAACGTTTGAAAAAAAAATATGTAAAACAAGCCTATACAATACAGTTAGTCGCGGAGAACCTTACGGGTTACCGGGGCTCCGGCTCGAAGCGCAGGAGAAGGAACGGGGTGTTTTTTAGTCAGTAAGAGTCTGAAACTCCCTTCCGCCTCACCCAGGCGGGAGGAGTAATTCGATTTATTTTCCCCCCTTAAAAAAATACAATACTGTTAAACTATTCAACAACCTAATTTAGATGGAGTTACAAACTCTCTAAGCATTCA
Organism: Spodoptera littoralis; assembly: GCA_902850265.1. Classification (NCBI taxonomy): domain Eukaryota; kingdom Metazoa; phylum Arthropoda; class Insecta; order Lepidoptera; family Noctuidae; genus Spodoptera; species Spodoptera littoralis. Next base: position 1,936,907 of record LR824535.2, on the reverse strand, counting down.
CAATAGGAGTGTATGATCAAGTTACTCGTTATAAACAGCAGTTACTCTTAAGTACTGTTATTACTCGTTGTTAATTAAGATCGCTCCAGTAAATCTTGGAGTATTTAATCATTAGGTACTTTGTAATAAAAGATTGTATAATAGTCATAGGCTTAATGATATACAGTAATTTTTTAAAGAGTTTAAATGCTGTCTTGATTGGCATCTCATCACTGTTATATTATATTAACAGAACACTAAGATATCATTATTAACTGTTATGTGATTCTTGTATGTGTTAGGGGTATATCTGAGGTTGGTTTTATTGTTTAGCGTTTCGAAAGCGCCTTTGAAGCGCGCGCGTTCTGAGATATATGAGAGTAGTAATTGTGTTTCATTGTCACGCGCTTTTGTAGCGCCGTTCAGAAAATGTCATTTTTTGAGGGGCAAATTCATCCAATGGCTTCTTCCACCCGGGTGAGGCAAGAGGGAGTGTGAGACTCTTATTGACTAAAAACCACTCCATTCCTACTGCTGCACGTCTAGCGGCGTGACTATAAAACCAGCCTAAGAACCTTAACTCTAACAAGAATCACATAACTTCACATTTTCAATTCACATCACATCCTTCAATTAATGTTATTATTAGAGACTTCATGTCGATTGCTATCTTCTGGTGGATTAAGATTTGATCAAGGAATTTTGTTTTGGAAAAAAGAAACAAAAAGTAATTCTTTTATCGCAGTTATTTTTGGTTTTGTGCTTTATTTCTAAATTTTGTATGCCATTCTGATTTGTTTTTTGTTATTATTTCCAGGTTGCGAGAGGGGTCTACATATACTTCCTGGCAAAAATGTCTGAACTACTCGACACGATTTTCTTCGTTATCAGGAAAAAGGATAGACAGATTACTTTCCTCCATATGTACCATCATACTGTGATGCCCATGATATCCTGGGGAGCCACCAAGTACTACCCTGGAGGTCATGGCACCCTCATCGGAGTTATAAACTCCTTCGTTCACATTATTATGTACACCTACTACATGTTCTCAGCTATGGGACCCCAGTTCCAAAGGTACCTGTTCTGGAAGAAATACATCACTACATTGCAAATGGTAAGTTTTGACTATTTCGGCGTACATACAATGAACACTTGATAGAAATTATTCTTCAAGAAAAGTCGTAAATGGTTGATGTCCTTTTATTTACATAATTTTTTAGTTAATTTTGTTTTGCAAACAGTTTGTATCAACAGGTCCACGAGATTTTGCAGTCTTTATTTACTTCTTATTTTTCTTCATGACTAATTCGTGTTATTACCTCCTTCCAGCTCCAGTTCTGCATCGCCTTCCTCCACTCTGCGCAGCTGCTCTTCTACGACTGCGGCTACCCTCGCTGGTCCGTCGTCTTCACTCTACCTAACTCCATCTTCTTCTACTACCTCTTCTACGATTTCTACTACAAGGCGTACGGCAAACCTACCAAGAAGGGAGATGAGAAGAAAACTGACGCTAAAGAAATAACGAGTAATGGCCATGCGAATGGCAAAGTCGCTGCTAATGGTCATGCCAATGGAACCGCTAATGGCAAAAAGGTTGCCAATGGCAAGAAGGTTGAATAAACAATTTCAACATTGACATGTAAATATTTTTATTGTTTAATACCAATACCAATTTTAGTTATAGCTAATTTTGAATATTGATTAATTTTAAAAGATATCCAAGTAACGAATGATGAACAAATTCATGATCAAATTTAAATTTTTCACCGTTACTGGATTAGTAAGTACTTGTTCAACATGTAACATCGCTTTGATGTTACTCAATGCTGTGTTTAGTACTTCTAATTTGTTGGATTTAAATTGTTTTATAATTATTACGTCTTCAGTTATGGATAAGAATGTTACGGTGTATATAATATAGATTGTTATGACCATGTATTTAAGACATTATTTTTTAAATGAAGATGAGTATATTGCCATGAAACTCAAAGTTAGCTTTGATGCGTCTGCTCTTAATTTTTCGAACAAATATTTTGTTATGTAGATACAGTGATTTATAAAGGCACCAATTTTATGCAGATGTAATTTTAGTTTATTCAGTGTATATTTTGGTAACTTTTTATTGTTTTGTGAATTACATTATTTCGAATTTCATTGTTAATACAACTGTAAGAAAACGTGATAAAAATTAAATTGTCTTCCAATTATTTAGAGTATCTCTTCCAGTTGGCATAATTACTGTTAGATGAATTTATTTCTAGCTGAATCTAGCTCAGAGTCAACGATACTCGAGTTATTATATATTGTGGCAAATATTTTTTAATGAATTGCCAAAAATGGTAGCCCCAATTAAATTTTTAGTAAAAAGTTGATGCAAAAACCAATCTTCATGTTGCTTCGTAATTACTTTTATTATACCTAATAAATAATCTGCTATTTATTTCCAACGACAACAGTTGTTCAATAACGACTGAAACAACTTTTAAAATAACTCTCAAATAGGTCATGTAAAAGTACCCTAACCATCTAGATATTTTTCTACGAATTTAATAATAAGGCTACTTATTAGATAATACTGGTTTTCTACAATTATCTGACGTATTATAGCAATTTAGATTTCAATAAGCTCAATACCAAAATATGACTAATGGTATAACATACTTAACTATAACATTCTAATTTAATAATCCAGAATTTTAAAGAAATCCATTGTTATTAGACTTGCGGTAGATTTTCTAACCTAATCTTCAAAATAAAGGAGAAAAATTGTATTTCCTAGTTAAAAGATTATGTGTTACGCTCACTAGATGGCGTTAGTGATAAAGACGATTTTATGATGAGTCCTCTTTCGATACTAGCGCTCTAATGGTGTTATGAAGTACCTTATTGAGTACTGATTACAGTAAAACGAGTTGAATAGAATTCGAGGGGTGAATAGATACAGCAATGGGGTAAATAGATCCTTTGGAATTTTTCCTAATAGCTATTTATCCCTCATCCGTCTCTTATTCATTCCGTTCCAGGTTTATTGTCATAGTTGAGTATGTTTTACCTTTAACCTAAATAAGCAATTGTTCAAGCATCTTTCATATACGGTAGTTGCACATTTATAGATTAAAGAATTGTACATTTGCGTAATCGGGTTTGTAATGTTTAACAATATATGTGACTACGATATTTGCTGTATTTTTTTTCCTTAAAACTTTATTGCTGCTGTCTTCCCTTTAAATAAAATCAAAATATCCTGTGGATTGCATAAGGATTTTACAATTAACCTCTGGACTGTTAAATGAGACACAATAAAAATACATTGTGTCTGAAGTACCTAGATCTACGTTTCAACCAGATTTTTTTTAATTGGGCACTTTACCCTCTATAAGGGATCTTGGTCAACATTACCCTCTATGAGTTATCTTGATCAAGTCAAGAGTCAAGGGACTCATAACATAAAACTGAAACGTGAGTGTTCAGTGTAGAAATAATCTTTTTAAAAGATGCACTCGGCCAACACCATACTACTATGTATTTATTGTGTTGTCCCATAGCCCGATAGATGGCGTTGACCGATTTAAATTCAAGCTATGGTTTCGTTACCGGCAAAACATTAGGTTGTCTGCTTTGACTTAAATAAATTGTCTTGTTCTGAGGTACTTCGTATCATTTCAAGTACTAGGCTTCAAAGGACTTTCGGCTGATAACGTACAGTGTGTGTTACATTGTACAGTGGCACTAAATGCCGTAATGTGCACCTCTGCACGCCCTTTCGGGGACAAAAGGCGTGATGTCATGTTAGACATGCCGGCAACAACATTCCAAAACCGTTGCTACTCTTGTAAGCCAGTATCTATAGGAGGTACTATACAAATAGGAAAACACCGAGACACGGAAGTCCGGCGCGACCCAGAGCAGCTTAAATATATTGCCTTGGATCCCATAACGAACTAGATTAAACAATGTTATTATAGGAGAAGAAAGAAGTTTTCACTTCCCTCAGTGAATTTAATACAGGAGACAGAATGACTTAAGTTACAGGCACAAAAGCGACTGTTCCAGCCAGATATAGGTACATATATGCCATATATGCCATAGCCAGATATATGTAACATGTACACTTAACACAAAAGTAGATAGCTTACCAAAATATTCACGTATGGGAACCTGTTTTCTTTGCCCCAAGGACCAAGGTCCCCGTGCCAGGGTATTAGTATTTGTATGTAAGAATAAAATTAAAAATATGCTGAAATTAAAAATTATTTATATTAACTTAACATTTATTCATGCAAATTAGGTATAATTTGTAAAAACCTAAAAAAAGTTATTCACAAAAGTTTAATAATAAAAAAGTGTTGAAGCATAAAAAACTTCAAACAATAATTGTATTATAAAATTTCTATAAAATATTAAAAAATATTGTATATTGTAAAAATAAACCCATTTTAAAATACCGACGTATATTTTCAAAATAGAGTGTGTCCCTTAAGCTTTTATTTTCAATAATTACTTAAAATAGGTTTATTTCAATATCTGAATAACAAATACAGTTATTGTTTATTCATAAACGTAATTTCGAAACAAAGTGTTTAATATAAACATGTTATTATTATTATATCAAAACTCGTTACTTATTTTTTATTATAAAGGCACAGATTTCAAAAATAAATTGACATTTATATTTGACCATGAAATTGAAAAACAAAATAATATGATTGTGGTATTGAAGTAAATTTCTGGATAGGATAAAAATTAAAATAAATAATGTTTGGTAGACTTTGAAGAAGGTAAGAATTTCATTTGAATATTTAAAGTATATTATCATAATCTGGTCTGATAAAATATACATATTATATCGTTTATAATAAATCCACATCATAATATTTAGGTGCAATTCAATGTGTGGCTAAAAAATTCCTCCATAAAATCATGAATAACGTTTGTATTGAGACTTCCTACTCTCAAGTTTGTTTCTAAAAGTACATAAAATAATTAACTTAATAATTTAAATATAATAATATTATCCATTGATACTTATAGTAAAATTTCTTCAGCATTTCTGCTGAGCGTGTTAAGGCACGATTTAGAACAAAATAGATATAAACATAACAAAGGCCTTTTGTAGTCATCATACGAGTTAAATTTGAAGGTGTGTTTGGATTTAGATAAATTCATATGAATGAATTGATATTCACAATTCTTCAGTTTTGTGCTACAAAAGTATTAAAAAGCAGGAGTGACATGATTTCTTGATTACCAAAGAAGCAAAGATAATATTCTACGGACAGTTTAAAAAAAAGCTATAGAGAATCAATCGATAAAACATCACAGCCTAAAAAATCTTATGGAACTAGCAACAATTTAGCTCCATTCAGTATCAAAAAAAAAACACATGTTATTCAATTCTATTTAAAACATTAAAAAATCTAATAAATAATACACTATTTACAACAATAACTATGAAATAAAATTTTCTCAAAAAATTATGAAGTTATTTCCCAAACCTTCGAAATTTCGAAACCAAAAAAATGTCCATGTCATCACAGATAAATCGTTTTTACACTTATTAATTTAATATTGCACTATTCTTCTTTTGGTAGGCACAGCGACGGTAGGGAATTATTGGTGACGATGCCACCTCTTCTTTTATTGTAATTCTGACGGTAAAAGTTGAGGAAGAGTAGGAGAATGACTCCGGTATTACAAGACACAAATATGGCCACACCTCTAGCTGGTGGACAGTCTGACACTCGCACAGTTGCTATGTATTGAATGATGATTGATACAAACTGGATCTGTGGAAAAAACATATTGTTACTTCATCCGCGTCGATTGGTGAAAAAATAACTATTTACTGTTATAGATCTTTGTATCTCAGGTATAAAAAACATACTATGGTTCAGTCCTTGGTTCACGCCAAATCTGATTCAGTAGTTCAGACTTTAGTCGACTTTACTTTGAGCAAGGTAATTAAGTGTAGTAAAATGATTTTTCAAATAAATTATTATCTCGATAGCAAATGTCATCAATGTGAATTAAATTCATTTAGAATTAAATTAGGTACTGTAATAAAAGAACTTACCAGCTGAAACTTGGTCATGTATTTCTTCCACCACAAATATTTGGCGACATTTGGGCCCAATGCAGCCAATCCATAATAAGTGTACATAAATACATGCACCAACGAATTCAGGAACCCGATGAATATCAGTGTGTGTGACGGCCAATATTTGAGCAAAACCCATGTGCCAATCACCATGACAGTATGATGGTATAGATGTAGAAAAGTAATCTGATTGTTCTTCTTTCTTAGAACAAAAAATACGGTATCTAAAAGTTCTGTTAGCTTTGCTGCTAAATACAGGTACGTGCCCAGAAGGATCTGAAAAAGTACATTATAAAAATTATAATATGTTTTAACTGAGCTGTATGGTGAATAGGTGAAAGGCGATTTTGAAAAAAGAAGGTTTTATTTGATTATCTAAATTTCAAATGACAAACATGGTAACTAAAATTGTCTTCGATATGTAACACGAATGGGTTCGCTTATGCTTCAAGGGATTTTCTTCTTCTTAGTTGTTCTCTTCATCGCTGAAGGTCATGTCTAGTCTGGTGCACGCGTCATTTGATGCACAACCTTCCTTCAAGCACCCATATCCTCTGCGACCTTTATGGCTTGTAAAACTATCAGACCAGTGAGGTATTTTACCGCATCTAGCCAACGGGAACGACCGCGAAATGTTTTCCTTTTAACTTGACCAACAACCAGCAGTTTCTCCAGATTGTCGAAGTCTCAAGGGACTTAAGAAGTAGCAAATAGGCCCGTAAATATCGGACAAGGTTACTTGACTAGTTTGAATTCGAACCAGGTGTGTTATACACTGTGATGTTATCATGTTTTCTGTTTACAAAAAAGGTGGGAAGCAAGTGTGGGAGAGCCATGCTTCGGCACGAATAGGCCGGCTCTACCGGAGTGATACCACGGCCTCACAGAAAACCGACGTGAAACAACGCTTGCGTTGTATTTCGTCGTGTGAGTGAGGTTATCGGAGGCCTAATTACCCCTCCCTAGTCCCCGTCTTCCGAATCCCCGAATCCTCCACAATCCTCAAATTCCCAATTCCCATAACTCTCGGCCGGTAACGCACTTGCATCAGGTGATCCGTCTGCTCGTGTACTTATTCTATAAAAAAGGTGAAATTAATTTAATACTTACTCTATTCCTTGAACTATCTTCATTCATGTAACACTTCTTTGGAACCAGACCCATGTCAAGTAGATCTAGCAGAAACTGGAAACAAACCAATAATGCAATGATTTAATCTTAAATTAAACTCTAAGTTAAACAAAGTACGAAGATTTTCAATTAAAAGTCTAGCTTTTATTAAGTTTTAGCTTAATCTAAGCGTAAAAACATACATAAATTTTAATAAAGATGTAATTAGTCTGCCCTCTTCAAATGCATGTTGTTGCACAAAGGCAAATTATAGTTTAGTTTACATATTTTTTATATTTCTCTTGACGTCAAACTATTATCAAGATCCAAATCATAATCATATTAATTATAATCATTTATTTATTTGTAACATAGGTGGTATTACATAGATGTTCATAAGTTAGTTACACTATCAGCAAAATTATATTCATACAGATAGACATCGCACCAATAAAAATACCTCATAATCATTTTCTCGGTTGCTTAGCAACCGTAACCAGTTATAAAGCCATAGATGCTCAAGATTCTGGTCAAACAGCGTGAAGTTTAAATTAGAACCCCCCATCTCAAACGTGAGATTATCAAAATTACGCAATTCAAACAATTTTTATGTATGTTTGTACATCACATAGTTTCTAAGTACTTTTGTGGAATAATTACTCTGTTTACCTATTACCTAATTTTACAAAGGTACGCATTATTATATCATGTTGACATAATATTATTAAATTTTAGGGAAAACCGTTGTTGTTGGTGTGCCAATTTGGTTTAGTGAAGGTCAATATAGGCGAAAAGTTTATGTTATTTGGGTTCAGTTTACTGTATTGACAACTGAGTGAGGTGTTAGAAAGTGATTACTAAAAAATTAGAAGACATTTATAGGGTTTTTATCCAATTACTAATACTGATAGCACTTTATACACGAATAAGGCTACTGCTTTTAAAAATAAGACTCAACAAAAACTGACGAACGATCCTAAAAGTTAATTAGGGCTTACAAAACAGCCAAGATTGTATAGAAAAAATTGGAAACTAAAGAACACTTGTATTAGGAGTTTAAAAATTAAGGAAATATACAAAAGAAAACTCACCCTGTAAACCATATAGATAGAGAATGCCACTTGGATAGCATTGTAGATGAGTAGCGTGTATGTTAGCTTGTATCCCTCTCGTTTCCTCATGAAAGCTGGTCCTATCTTCAGGACGAAGACTAAGTAGACTGCCAGGATGGTAAGAACTGGTCCCAGGGAAGCCATGAATGGAAGCTCATCGATTTCTTCATCTGTAATGAGAATAGTGGAATTATTGAAAGATGATCGTATTTTTTATAACATGGATTCTTTTTGTGTTTTGGTTTATTTCTTTATAACAACTTAGGTATGATTTCTTTTCTGCAAATTACTTCTAGCTTACTTTTAACTGACTGTTTTAAATGATTGCACGGTTGGCGCGGTGGTCGGGCAACTGGCTGCCGCGCAACGTGTCGTGGGTTCGATTCCCGCACGGAACAACTATTTATGTGATCCACGGATTGCTGTGCCGGGTATGGGTGTCACGTGTATATGAACTTGTATGTTTGCACCCACGACACAGGAGAAGATCCCAGTGTAAAGCAACGTTTTTTTAAAGAAAAAAAACTAGTGTTGAGGTACCCAAAAAGCCACATTCTTCTAAACGTCATCATTTAACATGAAGCTAAAGTTAAAACTGGAAAGAATTGATAACTAGCACTAGTGGAGGACTATCTATAGTAGTTTATTTATAGTAAAGACTAAGTAATCGATGAGTACCTTTTAAATGATTCAACCAATAATCTAAACGAAGTAAATGACTACGTATTTGTATACTCAAATACTAACAGGTACAGACGACGCCATGACTTGTAAATTTACTTGTAGAATTAACTCCGCCTTTTTCAATGAATGTTTATGCAAAGAAAAGTATATAAGTTAGTAATACACCTAATAAAGTATTAAAAACACAAGTATCACATCTTTGTGAGGATTTCGCAATTAAAATTGATACTTAGTTGGCAAAATATTGTGGACAGTGTCAAATCATAGTTTACTAAGTAACTATGGTATAGATTAACACTCAGTAAATAAAATTTTGACCCGCTAGTAAAAGGTACACAGTAACAGAGTTGTCAACCTGTAGAAAAGTATTTACTACGAGTAAGTACTTTATTATTTTAAACCAGTGAACTCCGCGAGCGAAGCCTTGGAATTTTTCTGCGGATATTTGTAATTTGTTTCTTGCATAAAAACCTTTTCCTAACAATAATAAACCCAACACAAAACCAAACAGCGAAATCGGTTCAGCTGTTCTCGATATTTGCGCTTAGCAACAACCTTATCATACCATTTTTAAGGATAACATGAATGAGGCTAAAAATAAAACAAATACTCACATTTACTTTTGTTCAAGTCCCAACTGGGGTTTTTCGGGTTGATTCCGATGAGTGAGTTCATTTTGATTTAATTTTGAGATGTTGTTATGAATTCTGCAACTGTAACAAAAGCAAAATAATTGTAGATACTAGATTTGAATTAAGTAAACAGGCAGCTAAAAATCTTGGAAGTTTGAAGGCGCATAACTCCCAAATAACTAAACCAAATACGATGATACTTTTTTGATTGCATCTTCTATTATGGCAACTACAAGTTGAGGAACAAGATTCAAATAAAAACGATAAATGGTTTTCAACAATAAATATCGATATTTCAGAACCCTTGGTTGCGTTTTGTTTCATCGTGTGAGTGAGGTTACCGTCCTAACCAGTCTTCTCAATTCCCAAATTCCCCACAAACTTCAAATTCCCAATTCCAAAAAGGCCGGTAACGCACTAGTAATACCTCTGGTGTTTCAAGTGTCTTGCTTACCATCAGATGATCCGTTTGCTCGTTTACCGGCTTAGGTATCCCATGAAAAAGAACCCACAATGATAAATTAAATTATTTTGTATAGAAAAGTTCAGTCAAAAACGAATACACACAGATATTTTAATCAAAACGAGTAGGTATTTGATTAAAAATCTTTTATAATGAAACTGTTCAAAACTGAATAATCACAACACAAAAATGTTACACAATTTGCACAAGCTGCAAAAAATAGAACTAATAACGAAAATATAATGTTACCATCCGATCTTTATGAATTCTGAACCCGAACTAAATTATTTAATTATTTCAGTACTTAGTGCCCGTTATCTAATGGGGAAAATGTTGCAAGGTTGCGGTTAAAATACATTAGGTGTAAGGGAATTCCTATGTCGTTGCAATAAAGATCAAAGTCCAACGTGATTTTATGTGACCAAAATCAATCTCCATGATTATATAAGCTTCATAATGGGAGTAGATGTGTTTAATAATTTTAATGTTATTTTACGTTTAGTCAAAATAATTATTGGGCACGTGATCTTCACGTGTTATAATAACAAGTCGTGTAACATATTATTGTGGTAAAGGCCGCACAGCAGTATTTTTTGAATAACCCTGATGTTTTTAAAACCACATATTCCAAAGCGTCTGCCAATCGAAGAGATTATTAAAACCTCGTGGTGCCCGGAGGTTTTTTTTAAGAGGGGAAAATCATCCACTTACTTCTCCCGTCTAGGTAAGGCGGGAGGGGAAGTCAGACTCTTACTGACTAAAAACCACCCCGTTCCTACTCAAGCACTTCGAGCCGGAGCCCCGGTAACCCGTTAATTTCTCCACGGTTCCATATCGGCATCAGCCCTATTGGCCCCATCCGAAGTGGTCTGATGGCTCTGTGCCCGGAGGTTTAAGGTCGTGATGGCCCGGAGGTTTATAACGCCTGCTTCTTACGTATGGGGAGGGCGGGTAATTTTTAATAATAATTTGGGACTACTCAAATAAATAATTTAATAACAAGTTGTCTTGTATCCAAAAAAACCATTTGCCAGATAAGTTACGCAATACAATCGATAAAATAATTATGTCATTAGGTTCTTAATTGCACTTTGGAATGCATTCCATTCCATTATGATATGACTTAATTATATTGAATCATCAAAGAAATGGCGCTTAAATAATTAGATTAAATATTATCTCTATTAGTAAAATAATTAAAAAACATTAGTTGGTGATACTTTTTTTATGTTAAAATATCATCAAAATGAACCCATTATATTTTTACAATTTCAATGCGCAAATAATTTGCACATTTTAGCAGGTTATTGTTAGATTAACAAGAAAATAAACTGCGCCTCATATACTGCTAACAAAAAGAGAGAAACAAAACAATATTATGCGCAAAAAGAACATATTCCACAAATGCGCTCATTTTTCTATGTAGATACATAATTTATCAGTTTTTAATTTGCATTTTTTATACTTTTTGAGCTTTTTGAAGGATTACAGATGATCAGAGAATTACTTAACCATATGACACGAAAAGTATGTTATTCATATATTACACACAAACATGGCTTGGCAAAATGATCATTATGTGTCGAAGAAACCCAAAGAAGAAGAAGAAAGTAAACAAGGGGTTGTTTACTTCCGAAAGTTGTCTGTTCATTTGTTTACATTTACATCGACCCCAATGTGTAATTTAAATAAATAATGGCCACATCGTCCTCAAGGCTTACTTTATGTCAAGGGCCCTTTAATTCATCAAAGTCATGTTTTTGATACTGAAAACCATTACGAGACTTGATTAATTTAAATCATTAATCAAAAGTAAAGAAAATCCATTTCAATTTACTTAGTACACGAAAAGGGGATAGGCAGGCTGTACGTACGACGCTATGTAGAACTTTCAATAACTATGTTATGAGTTCAATTTTATTTGGTTACTGAAGACTTCTTGTAACCAAACTTGGTTACATACTATTTATAATATTCTCGACATAAATATAACATTGTATTTATGTTTTCCGGGATATATTTCTGAGAATATTGAGGAGGAACATACAGGTAAATTATGAGGGAAATATTGTTGTCTTTAGGATTTGTTTTGTATTTACTGAAGTATGTATGTAATACATAATGATATATACATTAACTGTCAAATTATTCCTTATAGTTATTATTATAGTTCTACTAGCATCTGGCCGCGACTTCATACGCGCAATCCCGTTTTCTCCCATTCCCGTAGGATTTCAGGATATGTCTTAAGAACTAATAAATACAACAAAAAAAGAATTAGTGAAATCGGTGCAGCCATTCACGCGAGATGCCGTGACCAAGGGAAAAAAGGATTCATTTTTAAATACATAATAGATTAGTTTATTATTACATTTTAATCATGAACTATTTGAAAATTACAACTGTAAAACTTAGTGTTTAAGTATTTCTTAAGTCTGACATTGTATTTTTAACTATAAGATCAAATTAGATAGATAAATGTGACCACGATTATGATCGTTACCTGAAGATTACTTCCTTAGAGAGACTATTGTTTTAGAGTTTTATTATTCTTTTATACACCTGTTGTTATTAAAGCTATTAACAGTACAGCTCTATAAAAATAATAATTAAGGGTAGATAATTTATCACACGTGAGATAGCGTGATGGAAAGTTTGACTATCATTAATTTTGATTGATTGTCGTTAATAGTAGAAGAAAATGTAGTACAAATAAAATGTGACCTATAAAAACAAAATTAAGTTAAGTGCGCTTCAAAATTTTTAGTATTCAGTGAATAATTATTCACTATAGTTTTTGTACTTTTTTTTTTTTTTTAAATCTTTATTTAATAAGAAGGGCTTTTTTCCGTAGAGGAAAATATCAGCCCTATTATAGGATACAAAATTTAATACAAAAAATAAAGCAGCTAAACCTTTTGTAGGTTTAACTATCCCTTAAGCTCAAACACAAATTAATTAAACTATACAATTTTTTAGCGTCGGATGACAATGGTGACGCTAAAACACTGTTATAAAAACCAATATTAAGGCACTTAAAACTAAAAACCTGATTCCTCTGAGACTCAATACGTCGACACTCATACAAAATGTGTTGCACATCCTCTACAACATCACATACAGCACAATTTGGTGATTCGACTTTACGCATCATGAATCCGAAACTATTAAGAGGCATGTGTCCAGATCGGAGCCTTTAAGCTGTGACGATATCTTGTCTACTCAACCCGCCTTCACCGAACCAGAGGGCACGAGGAAGCGTCGGTTGTATTGTTTTATACCAAATGCCTTTAGTAAGTGATCTTTTGTCAAAGTATTCTGACCATACTTTATAGCAACTTTCTCTTACTAAAGGCAGAAGTTCAGTATGCCACAGAGCACAAGTATAAACCTCCCCGTCAGATCCCGCTTCATTAGCCAACCGATCAGCTTCCTCATTACCCTCCAATCCAATGTGGGAAGGGATCCATTGTATCACAATACTTTTGCCTTTGGCCCTAAGTTCAAAAATAGATCTTAAAATACTGTACGCCAGTGGAAGCCCTCGTACAGATAAACTTGAATGAATTAGGTGAAAAAGAGCACTCTTTGAATCACAAAAGATAACAAACCGGTCACCGTCTAAGGATTGAATATACGACAAAGCTTCCGCAATGGCAATTAATTCTATGTGCATAATTGATAGCTTCGATAAAATGCGTAATTTGAAGCTTATACCTAATTGTGAATCAAAAAATGCTGCACCATAAAAATTATCCCTTCTTGAACCGTCTGTATATACACAATGATATTCTGAATATAACGAAGTTAAAGACTTGCAACAGATTGATTTTAAGTTATAGCTATTATATGATTTTTTTGGTTTGTCTATATGTTCTAAAGTAGTTTTAATGTTCGATAAGTCCATATTGCTGCCCCATGTATCCATAGAGAATAAACCAACACTGCCACTTGTATAAACGTGTTCTTGCTTTAAGGATAGTTTTTGTACTTATAGATACAAATTTACAATGACATCAAGTAATTAATGTTTTTGTTACAAAATCTTAAAAGGGTAGGCAAAGTATAGAAGGTTTTTTCTTTTAATAACGTTACCCCACACTAGGATTATATCCTGTATTGTAAGTAAGTTTATAAATGAATAAAAAATGACTGCCTCGTTGGCCAAGTAGTCGCAAGTCAAGACCGAATCGAATCGATTCCCGAGTCGGGCAAAGTATTACTAGGATTTAAAAATCTCAGTAGTAGCACGGAGTCTGGAAATGTGCCCGGTATATGGCAATAGGTTCACCTCCTATTATATGGCACTCATAACATAAATAGCGAAAAGTGGGTATTACTTCTGTGTGCACGTCTGCCTGCCCCTTCGGGGATAAAAGGCGTGATGGTAGGCTGTAAAAAATTTCGTGTTATAAAAAAAAGAAAAGCAGAAAGTTCAATAACTCAATAACCTGGAAATTAAACGAGTCCCGGCAATTGCGTCTGCGACCGAGTGATCGCAGTGTCTCATGGTCAACGAAAGTGGTCTTGACAGGCAAAATTATTCCTTACCGACAATTATAAAAAGCAACCGAAACAACTTTTTCCTTACGACGTAACATAAAATTGCATCCAAAATCCGGCCTACGGCGAAGGCGTAGGTATTTTTTTTCACTTTTTTATATGAATCACATTCGAGAACGCGAACGCACTTTCACATTGTTTAAAAAGTGATTGAGTTTTAAAGAGAGTGTTTTTGTTTCGTATTTGGACAACCGTGACATGATAAAATACATGCATGTTATATAGTCTTTTTTAAGGGGGGAATATCATCGAATGACTGCTCCCGCCTGGGTGAGGCGGAAGGGAGTGTCAGACTCTTACTGACTAAAAACCACCCCGTTCCTTCTGCACGTCGAGCCGGAGCCCCGGTGACCCGTTAGGTTCTCCGCGACATGTTATATGGGTCTTTAACATAATTACATAAGGATAACCATACAAAACTACACTTTTATACTTTGAAATTAGCAAACAGCTTCACATGGACCTATATTTTTTTTTATTGTTTGACAATCTGAATCATAGTGCACCTATTCTAATATATGTAGGGTGATATTTGCATTACAAATAAGATGTTATTATTATACAACTGCTAGGTATTGAAAATACGACAGATATAGTCAAGAATATCGTGAAGAATTGAAAACTATGTAACATTGAATGGCGTATTGAATGAAAAGCAACCTTAAATCTACATAATAGTAATAAAAATAGCGCTAATAATAGTCGAAAAGGCATTCTCTCAGATGTATTTATAACACAACAAACATCACGCCTTTTATCCCCGAAGGGGTAGGCAGAGGTGCACATTATACTACTGTACAATGTAACATCCACTTTTCACTATTTATGTTATGAGTCCCATGTAATAGGGGGCGACCATATGGCCATATACCGGGCACAATTCCAGACTCCGTGCTACTACTGAGAGTATTTAAAAACCTAGTAGTACTTTGCCCGACCCGGGAATCGAACCCGAGACCCCTTGCCCGGCAGTCGTACTTACGACCACTCGGCCAATGAGGCAGTCAGAATAAATACTTCATTTACATATCCATCACACACCTGGTTGACACCCGTGAAGGACATTAAATCCGGCCTTATGGCTGAGAAAGAGTACAATCTCTTAAAAAATAATAAAACTCTATTCATAATAACAAAAATGCAAAATACAAAAATATATCTTAAGTACGTACTATTGGTCTCACATAGTTAGATACCTGCACTAGGACAATCCTGTATCGCAGGCGCGGATATGGTTTTGTGAATCTCAATGACATCCAAACAAAATGACGAAAATAGTGAAATAATAATGAAATAAACAAAAAAGTGTTATTGCTTTTGAATAGAGAGATAATTTTAATACAATGACTGACAGAATTGATAAGTATTTGGCATAAGTATTATCCGTCAGTTTCTTACCAAGACCGGTGTTTAGAGTTTGCCATTTATTTTAATAATAATGTGCATAAAGCGTTAAATAAAATAATAATGACACCTCGTGCAAGATGTTCATGAAAACATCTGAACAAAACAAAATGAATAATAATATAATGACATTTTAATGTTAGAGTTTGTTCACAAGATAGCTCAGGAAATGGACACTTAGGTGATACTTGATAAATGTTTGAACAGAATGTCGTT
Source organism: Spodoptera littoralis (assembly GCA_902850265.1). Classification (NCBI taxonomy): domain Eukaryota; kingdom Metazoa; phylum Arthropoda; class Insecta; order Lepidoptera; family Noctuidae; genus Spodoptera; species Spodoptera littoralis. Next base: position 1,920,644 of record LR824535.2, on the reverse strand, counting down.
TACCTAAGGTAATTAGATAAAACGTGACGACATTGTGTTAAATTACTTTACTCCCAATGTAGTAAAAAACATAACATCATAACACGCCTTTAACTCCGAAAGGGTAGGCAGATGTGCACATTACAGCACTTAATGCCATTGTACAGTATACCACCCATTTTTCACTATTTATGTTATGAGTCCCATGTGGGGGTGAGCCTTTTGCCATATACCGGGCACAATTCTATACTCCGTACCACTACTGAGAATTTATTTAAAAAACCCAGTAATAGTTTGCTTGACCCGTTAATCGATTCCGAGACCCCTTGTCCGGCAGTTGCACTTGCGAACACTTGTATGTACCCCCTTTGGGGATAAAAGGTGTGATGTTATGTTATGTGTTATGTTAATAATGTAAATATTATGTTTAATTTATCCAGAATTTAACACACTTCTGACGCTTCTTGTGCTGCAAATGTCCGTGGAGGGCGCTGATACATCAATGGATCGTTGCCGCATAAAAACTATAGACTATACGCATATATTTGTTTAACTATTATGTTCTTTTCTAAAACCAAGTAATAGATAGGTATTTACTAATTCTATAATCATTAGTGTGCGAATTAAACAATGCTTGATTGTTTACTACCTATTGTCTAATACAGCTTGGGAATGGATACGAAAACCAAAATAAAAAATAATTGAGAATCGATGCAACTATTACAAAAGTTTAGTTTATTTTTTATTAATAGATATATTATTATGTTATTGTAACATATTGTGTTTTAATGGTTTTAGCATTTAGTTGTATGTGTTAATACTCAGAATTACACAGTATAGGTACGTACGTATACGTACAAACGTAATATTTTCATGATTATTGATTAAACTATTCATTACGCTTACTCGAGATCATTCTTCACACTAATTCAGTACTGATTACCGCCCTCCTGCCGTTTCAGATAATAAAAATAAAAGCAAAATTGGTACCTTTGGCCCAGAATTAGAGTTCAAAATAATTTAACTTACTTTGGGCAGCTTTAGCTGGTAATTACGACATTTTATAGGTAAGGCCTTGGTTTACCACGAAAATGAGGATTCTTAGAAAAATGTAACTTAGTCTGATGTCATATCTAAATATAAAGTGTGAAAGTTGTAATGGAAGATTCTGTGTGGCATTTTTACTTCTAGAAGTCTGAACTCAATGAATTTGTCTTTAGAAATAGATATACTCCGAATATTTTTATAGACTAAGCACATTTCTGAGAAAAAATAACTTCTGAATCAGTTATTGATACAAGTACATACAATTTCTAATTTATTCTTAATGACTAACTGTACAATCGTTTGATCAAAATTTATAATGGCAGGTATCGTTACATATTTATATTCTTTACCATTATTTTATGCACTAGATGCCATTCTTTCTCCAAAGATTTTCTTTCAAAAAATATTCAAAACGTTTTACAAGAAATTGTAACGTACTCACCCTATTCTTCTACCACCTGAACAAGAAGAATCCAGAGCAACAGTTAAACAATAAATTTACTTTCTCCCTTTAAAAAACATGATGTAAAAGGACCTACAAACAAAAATAAACTAAAATTATCCAAATGAAAGTAAAATTAATACACAAAGACAGTTTGCGGTTGAAACACTGACTGAAGAGTGACAGGAGCTTTTGACAGTGGTATTACTTTTTCAATAATTGCGTGACTAAGGAGTATTCTTTGTGGGATCGTGCCGTGGTTGTGGGGAAATGTGGGTCAGTCTGGGGACTGGACGGTAAGGGCGCGGCCAATCCGCGGCTCGACGATGGTAGACTGACCGAACTAAAGCATTTTTTAATGGAACGGTGACATTTGGCGCACATTTATGTTTACACCGCTTCACGTCCTTGGGTGACGCTTTGGAAGTCAATAGGCCCTACGTTTTTCTTTAACATACATTCTTTTCATTACTTGTGTTTTTTACTGAATGTAGAAGACTTGTATAAAAACGATCCGATCTTGTAGAAATATTAATAACAAAGTCTTCTTCGTAATTCATAAGAAAAGTAACATCATTCTACTAGAATAGTGAAATTTGGAATGATGAAATAATATTATTAAAATAAAAAAAAAACTTATTGTATTAGTATTTTAACTAAATCCAGAAGGAAGAAAACCAGATTTTATTACAATTAGGTCCTGATTTTGTAAAAATATCGGAATATAAAATGGCCTTAATCCTTATATAGGTACATGCGTATAATAAAATCGTAAGAAAAGTGAAAACTGTACATTGAATATATTTTAAAAGAATGCTTGGGACATGACATTCGACATCGAAGTCAAAAATATAGTTTTTAGAATTTTGTCTGTTGGTCTGTACGTATATCCGGGGTAAACTCAAAAAGTACTACTTGGATTTACTTCAAATTTTGCATTTTTATCAATACCAGGATATGTAGGTTACATTTGAGCTTATCATGCTATCATCTACGGGGGAGGAGCCGTGAATTACCTACTATTCCACGCGGACGAAGTTGTGGGCACAGCTAGTTTAAAATAAGCTGTTCAATTTTTCAAATTCATCAACTGCTTTCAAAGCCTATTTAATAATATATTATCAAATACATAGACAACTAAATTCTTCTTTACAGCAGCTGTAGCCAAATGCCATTTAGCGCTTGTCTACATGTAGAATAGAAAACTAAATTATATGGGATTGACGTAAATATTGACATTTGTCAGTGTCATGCCTACATATTCATTTTGATTTCTACTCTCTCTGTAGACAAGCGCTAAAGTGGCGTTTGCCTAAAGGCACAGTTCCGCGTAATAGGTACTTATAGAAAAAAACTACGAGGCGCGTTTTAACCTTCCCTTTCATAGTTTTTGCTCCCTGTACTTATGATGTTGTTTTCTAAAGTAATGTGTTTATTAGTTATCTAAGTACTAATTATAGCCCTTTGTATGTGGAGTTAAAAAAAAGCCATTATAAGTTCACACTACATTGACATTAGGTAATTTATAGCATGTCGCGTTTTAAATACAAAACAACGTAAAAAAAATTCAAAAGTTAACGAAGTTATGTCTATAAATAATTCAGGTTAGTTACATTTTTTTCTAAAACTTACCCACTTTGTGTGTGTGTGTATTGTAGTGAATGTGTAGGTATGAATTTGAATATTGTTAACTATAGTTATTTTGAATTATTTTGATAGCAAAAAAAAAAATTACTAACAAATCAGTTACCTACTTCTACCGCTTCCCCAACATTTGATTTCTATGCTCCTATTGAGTTAAGTGAGATGAAAAGTATACTATAACCAGCTCTTATGTATGAGAAATAATTGTACCAAATTTCGTTAAAATAGGTCGAGTAGTGTTTGTCCCTATAACAGCATCTTTGATATCAGTGCCGATCGCTAATCACCCCTGATAGTTATTATAAGTACATGTTTCATGTGCAGAATTGACCTCTCTACAGATTTATTATAGTTATATCTTTATATCAATTGTGTGATCCACAGATTGTTGTTCCGGGTCTGGGTGTCATGTGTATGTGATATTGTATGTTTGTAAACGCACCCACGACACAGGAGAAAATCCAAGTGTGGGCAACGTTTTTTTTAAAAAAAAAAACTGCTGCACTTATTCAGATTTTAAATACTTTACTTTCTATATAATTTAATCGATTTCTTCCTAGGTTCCTAAAACTATATGTATTTTTCTACTAATCAATAAAATTTGAAGCAAGGAGTGCTTATTTAAAAAGGTTAATTACAGTGGAGAACTATAATTAATAATAATAATGTAATACATTATCTATGCTTATTGTTTTCGTAGGTTATCTATTAGGTATAGATATCTGCTACCTGCATTAGTAATTCATTAGGGATGATGACAGGGTAGGTAATGAAAAAATATTAGACACGTATTTATTTTGTTGTATAATAAAATGATACTTAGATATTACGAATCTAAGTTTAGGAGTAGGGGCTAAAACGTCATTTCTACGTATAAATTAATGTACATAGAAGTGACGTCACGCGACATTTCAAATCAATATATCTTCGAAACTATTCGTTTCCGTAAAAAAGGTAAAAATACGTGTCTAATGTTTTTAAATAATCTACCAGACGGACAATAAAATAGAAATTAGTCATCAACCCTATTATTTGTACTTAAAATTCCGTTAGAAAAAGCGCAAAAAGTAAATGCTGTTAATTGAATACTGCATTTTATTTAATTCTATTATTAAATTCTAACCTTGATGTCATGAGCGAATATAGCTTTTATAAATTACAATGTACTAGGTAGTAAGTACATTGAAATTTTATTAAAATCTATGAATATGATAATTGTATTGTTAATGTAATTGTGTAATATAAGTGAATGCGTATTTACGAAAATATTGTGATTTGTGATAGTAACATACATGCTTACATTACCTCTCTATTGTATTTATAGTACCTTTTTCTAGAAGTACCTATGTATTCTTAGAACAAAATACGAATTAACATTATAGGTATACCGTTTTTATTGATAGCGGGCGGGGGAGGGAATCCTTCAAAACGTACCTTTTATGGGGAGAAAAAAAAAGTTAAGGAGCGTGGGATTGGTCTCTCACTAAAATCCTGGTGGCTTCCAAAGTGCCTAATTAAAGATTAAGTGAAATAAGTGCTTTGACTTTGACTTTGATATGTTCCGAGGGCTTTTTTTTAAGGGGGGAAAATCATCGAATAACTGTACCTAGTGGCTACTACTTTAGTGGTTTTAAATTTGAACAAAATTAAAAAAAAGCTGAGCATAGATTTTCATTCATTGTCATTTCAGTCATATCAAAGAAAAAAGGTGGATACAGTCTCTTGAAACAATGAATGTGGCACCTGGCCACTATAGACTTACTCGCAGAAGAATTGGACTTGACATGAAGGGCATTTGTCATTTTCTTAAATCTGTTAACGTGGTAATAACATAGACGTAACAGACACACACACACACATAAACAACCCGATGTCCGCCAACGTCTTTGTTTAGAGACTTGTCAAAAACCACCGAAATAATAATACTGGGCGCCGAAGCCTCATAAGCCATAGGCACACGAACAATCTCTTTTACCATCTCCAAATTAGTTTTTAATCTGTCTCACTATGTTTTGTATGTGTAACAAACACGTGCGTAATGCGTAACTATTAAAACGAAGTTGCATAACTTTCTTCTGATGATTCCGGTCAGCTGGGTTTTTTTTTTCTTTTGTTACTTCATAGCTACCAAAATTGATACTACGATATCCGGGAAAAATATTTGCAAATACTGAGTCAGTCATTCGTGATCTTGACATGGTTTTAAAGGATACAAAGGATTCGCATGATTGGGCCTTAAAAATCTGATAACATTTTCCCACTTTAAATGAAACTTATATCATATCACGCCCTTTTGGCCCCAAAGGTGTAAGCAGAGGTGCACATTATGCCACTATACAATGTAACACCCACTTTTCACTAGTCATGTTATGAGTCCCATGTAATAGGGGGTGAAGCTATTGCCATATATCGGGCACAATTTCAGACTCCGTGCTACTACTAAGAATTTTTAATTTTCCACTTTAAATTAAACTAATATTACACATAACATCAAGCGCTTTTAGCCCTGAAGGGGTAGGCAAAGCTGCACATTAGGTGCGGCACTTAATGCCACTGAACAATGTAACACCCCTAATTATGAATCCCATGTAACAGGATGAGGGTGATTCTATTGCCATATACCGGACAAAATTCCAGACTCCGTGCTACTACTGAGATCCCACCCGCGATTCGAAGCCTAAAAATCTGAAACTAATATGTATAATATTATAATGAATATATGTATAGAACATAATAAATCGTGATTACCTACTAAAGCGTATGAAACAAGTCTTCTCCACTTCTTTGACATAACCACTTCAAATGCAGATACTATTGTATCCATGACTATGACTATGACTTAAGAATGATGTATGATGTGACAAACTAAGTCTGTTTCTACGTACAAACCGATCATTTATCTAGATAGATAGATAGATATGTTCTGTGATAAGATTCAATTCAAGGGATTGTTAAATTTAGTATTACGTTTTTAGGGCTTACTAATGTAATTATTTGACGAGTAACTCGACTAGTTTCAAGCCATGCAAGATTTTCATGAGCAGCATTCCACAATTTGCGACGATGTGACTGTTGCGGTAAATGAACGGGTTGTTAAGCATTGATGGTACTAAATATTATTTATCCCTAACACTAGATAAAAAATAAAACATATTAAGTCTGGAATTGTCCTAATTGAATAAATATAGATATTATAGACATTATAGCCTATGAATCTTATGAAAATTGAAAAATAATAACAGTTTGTCTAAACCAAAAGATCAAATCCCGTGGTGTTGAATCACACGCACGACTAACGATACCGACCAATAGATAGCAGCATTTAAAACAAATAAAATAGACACAGACATGCATAAAACTTATTAGATTTTTTTTAAGGGGGAAAATCATCTAATGACTGCTCCCGCCTGGCTGAGGCGGGAGGTAGTGTCAGTCTCTTACTGACTAAAAACTACCCCGTTCCTTTTTCTGCACGTCGAGCCGGAGCCCCGGTAACCCGTTAGATTCTCCGCGACAAACTTATTAGAATAGATTTATAGGACTGCCTCGTTGGCCGAGTGGTCGCAAGTGCGAATGACGGGCAAGTATTACTGGGTTTTTAAAAATTTCAGTAGTAGCACGGAGTCTGGAAATGTGCCCGGTATATGACAATAGGCTCACCCCCTATTACATAGGACTCGTAACATAAATAGTGGAAAGTGGGTGTTACATTGTACAGTGGCATTAAGTGCCGAAATGTGAACCTCTGCCTACCCCTTCGGGGATAAAAAGGCTTGATGTTATGTTATGTTATGTTATAGGTACTTGTAGGTCACAGACTTGTCCCATAGATAATAAAAATAATATCTTTACATTATACAATAAATTGCTCAGGGATAATATTAATTGACATAAAATAATGAATGTTTAGTTTGTGTATTGACTTGATTTGACGTTGTATTACGTAAATAAGATATGTGTTTTAAAATCTTATAAATGTTTTGAGATACAGTTAATGATTAGTCTAACTGGAACAAAAACGTGATTTTATGTGTGTATGAAGCACTTCTCTATATGTATATAGCAATATATAAGGTCATTTTTAAATATCATTTTCTAGGTGACGAACATGTGAGAAAACAAAACTCAGGCGAGTTTTTATGATCGTTAATATTGTGTCGCTAAGTTATTAACATTGTTTTCATGTATTAATATCATGATTTTTCTATAAAATAGTTTATTATGTGTTAGGAACATAGTCGTAAATACATATTTGTTAAACGTTGTGAAAGATAATGTTTGTACAATTTTTTTTTATAACAATATTGATGTGTTATAGAAATTGTATCAATAGTTCTGAATGTTGTTAAATTATGATTTTAGTTTTAATTTCCGATTTTTAAATTGTTTTAATAATTCATTGTTTCAATTAATAACAGAATAACCGTTCAATTAAAAAAGGCCGATTTTAAGGTCGCGATCTTCCAAAATATTCACAAGCACTTAAATTAAAAAAAACACTTTCAACAAAATTAAAAACGTAATAAAAAATTACTGTAAAAAATTAAAGGATTGAACAACGAACATTCATACCTTAGGGACCCCACCAAGCTCCTCGTTAAAAAATTAACATGCGATCCTAAGGGAAATTATCCAAAAAGGTTGCAAAGAACCAAAATATAAAATTACTCACTGGCTTTAAACACTTCACTTTCGAACACGAATAAAAAAAAAATAAAAACAATATTCTTTTTTCAAAACAGACTGTCTTGCAGCAAGTCTGTTTGCGGTGTGATGAAAAATCGTACTGGCGATTTATTAAATGTACCTACATAAGATGCCGTGAGTTCGCCGCTTAATTCCATGCTAATCTTTGCTAGTATTGTAACTATTTGTACTGTATGCGTGGTTTTTTTTAATGGTCACTAAACGGTGTTGGAAAATATTAAACTGTGTCTGTGTATGTAGACATAACGTTCGTATGAATATTTGTAATGTATTGGGAGGTCCCTGTATTGGGTACGTTCTGAGTGCAAGCGGGTATTTTTTTTTATAGCAAGTAATAATTTAATTAAATAAAATATTTAATCTTGATTTATAAGGTCTGTTTTTGAATTTTGTGTACAAAATGTATAGATCTGTCTTGTAACAAAATATATGGATATTTTTGCGAGTTTATTTTGAGCGAAATAGACGATATTTTAAAATATCGTCTTCTTTAATACATTATAGAATTATTTATATTTTTAATGCACTTCTTGTGTACTCAATTTTGAATTTGAGGTGGAATCATCTGATTCATAGACTGCAAAGTTCACTCACACGGCAAATCATAACGCAAGCGTTGTATCACGCCGGTTGTCCCTGGAACCGTGGTATCACTAAACTCGAACTCTAATGGACCTATTTACACTAAACCATAGGTTTATATATATGTTACATTTATTTTGGGAATATTAAAACATTTTAATTAGGTAACTATTACATTAAACTGGGTTATTATTAAAACCCTAATTAGTAATAATACTGAACAATACTGACTCACTACACATAGTCACTAATTTATTACAACAAATAAACCAAAAGTACTATGCGGTTGCTATGTAAGCACAACAAACGGATGTTAAAGTTACATCAAAAGTGATACAGTAGTTTCTGAGAAAATTTACAAAGATTACAAACAAGAGTACCCTTATCTTAAGGTGACGCATTTGGATTTTACTATATGCTACGAATTTGTTTATTTTGTAACTTTGACATAAGATCTTTTTTAAAATACTTATCAAAGGATTGAATGCCTTTATTTTTATATAAAAACTAGCGGACCCAACAGACGTTGTCCTGCATATCCACTTGAATGTATAAACAAAAATTCATTCAAATTAGTTCAGCTTTTTAGGATAAATGACCTAAACATCGACTGCAGTGCCATCTGCCGCGCTGATTTATGAATCTAAACCATTCCCAGATCCCCTTAAACACACACAAAAAATGTCATCAAAATCGGTCCAGTCGTTTGAGAGAAGTTCAGTGACATACACACTCACAGAATAATTATATACTTAAAGATTATGGTGACACTTACTAAATTAGTTATTATGTTTTCGGCTTACTTATGTAACTATTTGACGAGGAACACGACTATCTAGACTAGCCTTTATTTTTATTTTTGTTACTAAAGTGTATTTTTGTCATATTTCAGAGTATGACTTTGACCTTTCATACATAATATTAAGACGTTAATTTAATTTTAATTTTATGTATTTTTTGGAGACTCGGTTGCCAAAGAAGAAAAAAAAAATGATGTATTAATTTTTGTTGTTTACTTCTTTTACTTTCATTTTATTTTCTAGTTTAGTTAATTTAAGTTGTAAATATACATGTAGTTATTAGTCCGTTAGTTAGATATTAAAAAAAATAATTTGGAATTTTTCAATAAAAATTGTATTTGATCTATACATACATCTGTCAATAAAGCAGTGATTTTCAGTACAAAATCTATTATCAGAACAGGAGCTTAACAATATTTGTTTACTTTCAAACAATATAATTCGTCACAATTGTAACAGAATTCATTACGGAAACGTTTTATTTTATATCTGATTATAACATACATACCAATATATACATACCTACATAATATCACACCTTTTATCCCCGAAGGGGTAGACAGAGGTGCACATAACGGCACTTAATGCCACTGTACAGTGTAACACCCACTGTTCACTATTCATGTTATGAGTCCCATGTAATAGGAGTTGAGCTTATTGAATTATTTCCAGACTCCGGGCTACTACTGTGATTTTTAAAAAACCCGGTAGTATTTTTCCCGGCCCGGGAATCGAACCCGAGACCCCTTGCTCGGACCACTTGGCCAATGAGGCAGTGATCGCAGGCAGTGATTGTAAGATCTACTACTTTTAACCATTAACGTTATAAGGCCCATATAATAGGCGATGACCTAATAGGTACTATGGTGTATTTTTCCCCAAAGGAAGAAGAGTTTCCCCAATTTCCGTACAAAATAAACAATGACTGATTTTGTCAACAATATAATCCGCCGTATTATCTAATTGATAAGGCATATAATAGTTAAGCCACTGTTTACATAAATCATTAGATACCTATTTGAACATTTTGTTTGCAATATGATGGTTTATTTAAAATTACGTAGTGAGTACTAGTGATTCATATTTCGGTCTTAAATATTTACATCATGAGGTAGAAATATGGAATAAAATGCTTCGAATCCAGTTAAGTCTCCAACCCAGTCGCTTGCAGTGCGTCGACGTCAGTAGGGGCCAATAGTTCAGCAGAGGACTATCGCAGTCAGAAGTCGAGGTAGAAAATAAAACATTCTTTTCTAAACCTTATAATAAAGTGATAAGATTGATTTTTTCACAAAATTAGCTATTGCATGCGACTTCGTCTACATACAATGTAAGTTTTAGAACATAAGTCTTTTTTTTAAAAAAACCTTACCTATATGTTACTCCATAGTACACCAGCTGCCTGCCAGTAAAAGTCCCGTCAAAATCGCTCTAGCCATTTCAGAGATTAGCCAATACGCACAGATAAAGAGACAAAATTAAAAAAATATGTTATTTTGGTATATGTATCGTATATTCATATGCATGTTAAAACAGTTATCGCAATATTACGAACAGATACTCCAATTTTATTTATCTGTATGCATAACACTTGAGCAAGTTTTTATTATTCAGACAAAAGTTAGTAAAATTTCTTGTTTGACTATTGAAAATAAACGCCAATAATATCATTAAAACTCAAATTGAAAATTGTATGAAATAAATAATATTTTTTAAATTCTTATCTTAGGATATGTTAAAGAGAAATTACTTATTGATTTACAGTACGGAAGTGAAACTTTTACGGCGCAGGAGCTGGTTCAGTATAAAAATTTCCCCTTTTTTGTAGTCAATAATGAATGAGTAATTATTCCGAACGTATCGAAATTTTGTCTCGGAACATTTACTTACATCGATTTTGGGTATCGAGTGAATAATGACTCGTCTTCTCCGTTTCTTGGAAGGCAAGCAAGGTGGTTGAGTATTGTATGGGTAGTTATTATAAGCCATAGTTTCGGATCATACAATGTGCTATTGGGTATTTTGGTACTCGCAGTTTTCGGCACGATAATCTAACAATATTTCGATATTTGTTCTTTAAAGGGGTCAGAAAGGGTGTAATGAGTACCTACTTTTTTCTTGGACAGTTTTCATGTTTTAGGTAGTCTCGATTTTAATAAAATAATGTTTAAGCGATGAGTCCTTTTTCTTTTTTTAAAAGGAGAAATCGTCCAATGACTTCTCTCGCCTTGGGTGAGGCGAGAGGGACTGTTAGACTATTATTAACTAAAAACCACCCAGTTTGTATTTCTGCTATGATCCGGAGCCCCGATAGCCCGCTAGGTTGTCTACAGCTCTGGACGCCTGAAGCCATTAACCTTTTATAAATATTTATTTTTATGAGTATAGACTCATAATATATATATACAAAAATAAATATTTGTTATATAGAGGTAATTCAGTTCCTGTTTACAATAAATGACCTATTTTGTTGTATTGCTGTATGACCAATCAACACCTAATTATAACAGTTTGATGTAACAGAATTAAATTGAATTAATATTTAAATAAAAAAAGTAATTATGACTTGACCTGTTTATTTATATCTGGAAGGTCATCAACATTATAGTGAACTGGAGGCTATTGTTCCACATAAGAACTGATTAAAAGATAATATTTTTTATTCATTTGGTGTTTTTTTTTCATTCATGTTCGTCCCACTACAGGACAAAGGCCTTCCTACCCTTGCTTCAGTCGCGGAGAACCTAACGGGTAACCGGGGCTCCGGCTCGACGTGCAAGAAAAGGAACGGGGTGGTTTTTAGTCAGTAAGAGTCTGACACTCCCTCCCGCCTCACCCAGGCGGGAGCAGCTTCGACTTCTCTCTATGCAAAGCTTTCTGTGCCATTTTAATGTCACAAAATCTATACTTATAAATCAAATTACAGTGTATGTTTGTAACATTGAAATAACCGTGTTTTACTTCATGATATGAATATACAAATATATTACGATACATAATTATCTAATACCATAATACCATTGTTTTTTAGTAATAACAATTTCTTTGTCTGTTTGTTCTAGCTAAAAATAATATACGAAAATTCTAAGTCCATCATCTGGTACTTTTAAAACGTCAACAAATCTATATATATAAAAGGAAGTCGTGTTAGTTACACTATTTATAACTCAAGAATGGCTAAATCGATTTGGATCAAAATTGGTGGGGAGGTAGCTTAGAACTAGGAGACGGACATAGGATACTTTTTACCCAATTCTTTTTTTTTACTTTTTACCGAAAATCAAGAACGGGAACGGGAAATATCGGGATTACGCGTACGAAGTTGCGGGCAGAAGCTAGTAAAGAAATAAATAATAGTCTGTTAGTTCGTCTAACAGTGAAGCTAGGTGCTCACTCACAAAGATTTCATATTGCCAAGATAGGATAGAGGACATCCACTTCTGTGAACGAACGCTATATGAAGGATGATGAAGTATTACTGTCCACCTTCGCGATTGGTCTTCTATCTTCGAGTCGATACGATATCAAACCCCATTTGACTATCATACATTATTACCCCAGTTACGCTCTCCCCCCCTTCAGGATAATAGTAACGTATTTTCCATTGGTATAAAATTGTATTACGGTTATGTATGCATAATTTTGAATGAAAATAGAATAAGTACCTAGTTTAGCAGCATTAATTAGTTTTTTGCACCACACACGTGTAAATAAACAATACTGTTTTTCGCAAATTGTAACTATAGAAATAAGTAATATCGTGCCAATAGATTATAGATTATTTAAAGACATGTTTGAAAAACAACGTAAAATAGTTTATTTCATCATATTAAAGGTTAATGTTGAGGAAGCACAGGAGGTATGTAAGAATCATAGTGATTGGCGTTCCATAGTCTCTGCTTACCACAATAGGAGACAGGCGTGAGGTTATGTATGTATTAAAGGTTACTGATTGAATACGGTATTGTACTTATAATAGATTTAAAATACATTCATTATCGTTAGTAGCAAATAAATTTCTCAAAAAAAAGAAAATTAAAATTTTGGTACGAACGGGTGGTTTTGTAAATAGCAACCCGTTCGTTATACGTACGAGACCTATGCTCTGATTGGCCGGCTCCAATGAACCAACAAATCAGAATGCAGAACGCGGTCTCATTTCAATTACTTTAAACGTAAAAAAAACTCGAACTAAGGCTAAACTAAGTAACTAAGTATTTGATTGAGTTTAAGGTACAATTTCAAATTCAATATTTTACTAGTTCTATGAAGATCCTTAGAATTAAATTGGAAAATGGTGGTCCTCATTAATATTTACACATTATATTGTCCAAATCAAAAATAAACCTGGGCAGGTCTTCGATCTTTGCGGTAAAATTCATTAATAAGTAGCACAGAGTCAGAATTTCAGAAATTCTGCCTCATGCATGACAATTGCCTCATCCTTTTGTAAAGAACTTATAAAATAACTGGTTAAAATTCGATGTTAGATTAAATTGACTTAAGTTCTGAAGGTTATTTTTGAAACTATCAATTTTCAACATTTTCAAAGGACGCGACCAGCCTTTAGTGTGGGTAAATAAAATTCTTCACGATACGTACGATTGCTTGATTTATTTTTATTCCCTACAATTAAAAATCACATTTATCTAATACTACGAAATCATTAACAACACATTTTAGACAAAAATACTATCTACAATAATTTCTTCGTCTGCAAATTGAAAGTAAAGCAATATTTGTCGTTCAGTTTGATAGCGGCACTTGTATAATCATTCTCATCGGTAGCTTTCTCATCTTTGCAGATTTTCATTCCATTTTTATTATCTTCTTTTTCTATTTCATTAAATTCTTCTTTGATGCCATTGGTTCCATTACTTTCTTTATCAATTTTAGTTTTCTTGTTTATTTTGTTATAAGTGTTGATGTAAAAACTTCCAAAGAGATAGATGAAGAGAAATCCATTGAATAGCATTGATGCAAACATGATTTTCGATGGAGGGCAGCTTGAGGTTGCGAAGGCTGTTCCAAAATGAAGCAGAACTAGGACGAACTGCAACTGTAAAGTAAAAATTAATGTTTTGAAATTCAAAAACATAAAAAAGTATCAGTTGAATTTGGCGCAAGTTTTAATGTGAACTATATTGAAAACGGGATTGCTTCTGCTAGTGATCAAGTTTAGGGTAGTACAATATTCCAGCTTCCATACGATGGATAAAGCATTACATAACAAAGATTTTAATTCGGTTACTATTATGTGTAAAATGTCTGAACTTGTATTCAGTATAGTAATAGAAAAACAAAATCCATTAGGAAAATAGTGAGAATACTGTATGTAAATCTGTCTTCTTCTTCGGCAATGAATTATTAGGTACTAACGGTTATAATCATGTAATGTTATCAACTCACCAATTGCAACCTAGTAATATACTTCTTCCACCACAAATATTTTGCCAGATTTGGGTAAGCAGACAATCCATAATACGTGTACATGACAATATGGACGAAGGAGTTCAACAATCCCATGAAGACGAGGGCAAAGGTCGGCTCATACTTCAATGCTATCCAGGTCACAAACACCATTATAGCATGGTGGTATACATGGAGAAAGGTCACTTGGTTGTTCTTCTTGCGGAGTATGAAGAATACGGTGTCCAGCAGTTCTGATACCTTGGCTAGTAGGTAGTAGTACATCGCTGTTGTTATCTGGAACCGAAATGAAGAAAGATTTATGTAAAATGCTAATTATTTTAGTAAAATTTTCGTTCGTCGTTTTATCTTTCATTTTTTTCGTTTTAATTTAGTACTTAATACTTATTTGTGTTCTCATGACCACGTTTACCTATATACCTAGGCTAAAGATAGGATATCGATTTTTAGGGGGTTTATGTTGTTTTCCTACTTCTCATATTTTCGATGGGAATAGGTATTTGGAAGACTATTTTGTTTGTTAACCGACTTCAAAAAAGGAGGAGGTTATACGTTCGGCCGGTATGTTGTTATATATAAACAAACATGTACATGGCTTAGAATTACAGATAAATAATTCCATAAATTATAAAATCCCATCGATTCTGATGGAGGGGCAGTCAGAATGATTTCGAAAATTTTATTTATGGGAAAGTTTAACGAAACAAAAAAACTCACACTTCTCCTACTGTAGTCCGTTTCCATCAGGCAGGTCTTTGGCACCACCCCATTCTCAACAATCATGGCGACACACTGGAAAAACACAATTTTTCTTTAATTATTACTTTGATATTATCAATCACGAAACCGCTATAATACTTCCCTCGACTAGGGGTCACTTTCAATTTGACCTACGAGTTTTATCGCGTTGAAATGAGGTCATCGACCTTATTAACCCTTTAGCTTGTTTTACCCTTATCCACACTTTATTTTTAACTTTATTACCCATGTGAATATTAGTATGTTTGTTTGTCGTTTTTCATGTCAAAAAGGTAATTAAATTATTAATATGGTGATAGTATTAATCAGAGGATGGAACATTTTATAAAACCAATTGTATACCATCGAAAATAAATTCATTTCAATACTGCAGTCCAATACAATAGTGTCATATTGTAAAGTTTAAAACCAATAATTTGGCTATAAAAAACACTGTATTTAAAAAACGCATATCTACGAAAGTAACCTGAACGTAAATGAGACTTAATTACGCATTTAATCATTCAAGCTCGTTCATGGTCAGGGTAAACGGACCAGTTCCGACAGAAAGCATCCGTTTAATGTCAATGTACTACCTACTTTTAAATAACGAAATAAAAATTTAAACATAACAAATAAAACCATTAAACTAAAACAATATACCTATTTATCTCCAGGAATGTCATTAAAATCCGTTCAGTAGTTGCAGCGTTATTGACAGCCAAACATCGAAACAAAGAAACTTTTACATCTACATATATTATGTAAACATGACACCCGTTTCCCGTTGTCACGCCATAACTTGAGAACGGCTAGACCGATTTGTCTAAATTTTTTGTTGTGTTTGACAATAATGTCAGGAGAAGGTTCTTATGATAGAAAATAATCTTGAAAATCCTACGGGAACGGGAGAAAACGGGATTGCGTACGAAGTCGCGGGCAGAAGCTAATAATAAGCTAGTAATATTAGTGTAATTACAAAATAAAGCATAATAAGCTTTCAGATCACTCCTGGGTGAAACTGTATAAATCAATAAGTACTCTTGTATAAATCAATACCACAAAGGATGAAACCACCCTTTGTGGTATTGATTTATACAAGATAGTGACTTGTGACATTATGATCTAAGAAACTTTAAGCAAACATACCTTATTTGTGCATTGCATAAACAGTTTATTTAGCAAACATTAGAGTACACATTTGCATAGCAAATTAAATACAGTTTTGTACACATAGGTATTGATTTATTGCAGTTTTCATTTGCTTTGTTACTTACAAATAGCAATAGGTGTGAAAATCTGACCACTGCGTATTGGAATTTAATATTAATTATACTCATATTTACACAGGTAATCTAAGGAATAAGGAAAGACATGGAATTGTTAACGAAATTGTAATGTGAAGGTTAAATTATGCAACACCTAAAGGTAGGTTAAAGGCCTCAGTCACCGCATAGCCGGTCGCGGAATGCTGCTCATGAATATTAGCCTCTAGCACGGCTTGAAACTCGTCGAGTTTTTCGTCAAACAGTTACATGAGTAAACCGAAAACATAATAATTAATTTAGTATGTCTCACGAAAGTTATAATATATACCTAAAGGTCGACTGTCAGATAATTTCCAAGGCATACCAACTTTACCTGTAGATGTGTTCTTTTTACTAAGTCCGAATTAAAAAATACGTGATTACTATGACATAGGTGAAAATAGTAATGTTCTTTTATCGAAGGAGTAAATTGTTCAATGACTTCTCGCACCCTGGGTAAACTGGCAGGGACGCTTATTGACTGAAAACCACCCCGTTCCAATTCCTGTTTCGCGTCGAAGCCACCCTTGAGCTTTATTGGCAACCGGGATAATAGTATTGTATTGACACGTTTTTTAAAAAAAGAATAAGAGCCAAGAGATCATGAGATTCTGCCTTGTACTTGGAAGAGATAAGAAAACTGACAATTTTTTATGACAATGACATCAGGCAGGCCTCAAAGTGTCTGTTTAACCGGACAATACATACACTGTCAGTATGCTTAGCAAATTATTTGCCCACTCCTTAAGGAAATATGAGATGATAACTACATAACATAATTATCTAGCTTTACATACACACTTTTATTCTTCGAAGAAGACTATCAACGTGAGACGCATAATATGATTATGGTGAAAAGTGTATATCCTACCTACATCTTTGAGGATTAACGTGTGACCACATAAATGGGTGCGACGTTATGTTTTGTTGTCCAACTACTATGAGTAACCAACAAAACTATGTAACTAAAGAATTATATTATGAACCTGATTGAAAAAGAGTAACCTATGGAGTTTCTTGCTCGTTCTTCTTCTTAGGAATCTACACCTTACCACCACTCATTACAAGCCACCACCTACCACCACCTACCACCACTCATTACAAGAATGAGTAAATAACTTCACTTGTTTTGTTGCTGACGGTCAAAAGTGCTTTTCTGGTCAAATTGAAATAAATGACTTTGACTTTGACATAAAATAAAGGATGAGCGTAATGCTCATATGAGTACCATAGCTATAACCTAAATGCTTATCTAGGTACTCTTGAAACTAACCTCAATGTCAATGCAATTTCAATCCAATAAAATCTCAATAATTATTCAATGTCAAAAGTATACTTACAAAATCTAACGTAGCTGTTAAAATAGCATTCAGATATGAATCAGAATATACAGCCAAACTCAAACTCATTTAGTTCATTAAATATCCACGCAATATAGAGGCAATGGGCGCTATGGGTAACTCAAGACTACGAAATTTTACAATACCAATATCGATCGATCGGGATTGGATTCAAGAGTAAGCCCCCTGACCTGAGCTCTGTTTCTCTGGATTCTTTGGATGTATTGACAGATGACTTACAAAAAAAAAATATTTGTTGCTCAGTAGTCCTACTTATAGTCTTCGGAGCAACGAAGCCAGTATTATAACTTACCTTTTGAAAAAGAAAACAGGACACGCCCACTTGGACTGCATTGTACAAGAGTAACACGTTTGACAGTTGATATGGTGCTCGCCTCATCATGAACATGGGTCCAATCTTCAACACGAACAACAAGTATGAAGCCAGGATTATGGCCACTGGGAATGGTGAGCCCATCAGAAACCATGTGTCCACGAAATCCGCTGGAAAATAAATATGGTTTTGTTAGTCGTGATACATTGTGCCTACCTTCTGTCTATGCATAAGTACATTCTGCCTACCCCTTCTGAGAATGTGAGATATGAGGTTATGTTATGTATTTTATGAAAGTATATTTGTATGTTGCATAATGTACCTATCTGTGTTTATAGAAATAAAATGTCCTACTATAAGAATTATATTAAGATCTCCTTTCGCATGCGATACAGGATTGTCCTAGTGCAGGCATATAACTATGTGAGACCAATAGTACGTACTTAAGATATATTTTTGTATTTTGCATTTTTGTTATTATGAATAAAGTTTTATTTATTTATTATTATTTAAGCCCTTACTTTAAGTTAGATATTTCTATTTCACCGTATCTTGTTTATACGAGACTAAAGACGCGATTATAGCTACGACCTACCCCAAGGACCAACATTTAAATAAATTAATATTCTCAATTGCAACCTTTAGGCGAACAATAACATGTTTATCTTAACTACATAGTTATTTATTTATTTTTAAAATACGCAACATTTGAAATAGAGTAAGTCTAGTAGTAAACTGCAACATTGCCCTTGACTGCGAACACTCCTCATAAGAAAGGGTCCCTCTGTGACTCGAAACTAGTAGAGCTTTTCTCAAAACCTATATTTACGTAAATGACTCGTCATTTTTGTAGTCGTGGTGGTCCGGAGGTTTAAGACGCTCCGCGGGCTTCTCATGCATGAGGTTGCGAGTTCGGAACCTACCAACGACAAGTACCAATGTGACTTTTATCGAGTTATATGTATTATCTAAGATCATTTACAGGCCAGTGACAAACGATGAAGGAAAAAATCGAAAGGAAACCTGGGCTTATACTTTAGTATTGAGCAAGTGTGGTGATGCTCAAACCTTCGCCATGTGAGGAAAGGCTTTTAGTCAGTAGTGGCCACTTAAAGGCTGTTAATGTCCCGTCATTTTTAGTTAAAGGGTCGGTTGGGTATACCTAAATACACTTAGTTACCGAAACTCTTAAAGTGATTGCCAATCAAATAAAAGAAAGTAATACCTATACCTACACATGCGTGTAGTGTACCTACAGTCATTGAAGGAATCTGTAAAATTAACATAATAGAATAGAATATTTTAACCTTCTTCTGAAATACACCACTGAAATAACTTTTATTTATTTGAATATAATTAATGGTCTAAGAAAACAATACTGTGTAGGTATGCGTTTGAAATTATTCATTTTTTTTTAGTGTGTACGTAACATTATTTAAAAATATTATCAAATAATTTTATTTTTTGTCATATAACGTCATTTCACCATCAACAAACAATTTGCTACGATTAAAGTGATATTTTCAGTAGATATATGTGTTACAGCCAAATATGGTATTAGGTATCCATAATGACTGGTTATTATGGATACCTAATGCCATGCTAGAGACATTTACACCTCTTTGTTTTATTACTTAATCCAATTATTCGCAGATATATCAAATTAACCACTTTGATTGTAACAATATACATTTGCAGTTAATGTTGTTATGGTTTTTTTTTGAGAGGGAAAATCATTTAATGTCTTAAGGGTTACGGAACGCAATGCGCCGTACGCACAGGTCTGATTCTGATCGAGGGGCGAGCTATTCTTGCTTGCCCTTGCTGGTGGCCGAAGATCGTCGCATGATTTTCGACGCCCGGAGTGTCATTGAGCGGGCGCACAACCACACACAGTACTCAACGACCCCGAAGTGCACGTGATCTTCTTAAGGCAACGTCAAACGCACTGGGGCGAGCGTTGTTATGGTCTGGATGCTCCTAATTATTATTCATCAACCATTTAGATTGTGCAATTAAAAATGTAAAATACATTTTTGCTAGTGGAGTGAATATTTAATACAAAATATTTCATACCGTCACAAGATAGTTCTTCTATAATAATGTAATTGATACAGCGCTGATTAATGAAAGGAAAATAATAATGGTTCCGAAAAACAAATTAATCTCCAGCGATCTGTGGCCGACTATAAAAATGGATCTTCGAATAACAAAACTAAACTTCCGAATAGAATATTGATCCTCCGACAAAATTACTAAGTTACCCACAACAGACTTTTTAGGTTAGGTTAGTATTGTAGCAATAAACAGTCATTAGTCGGAAAGTTAGTATTTTAGGCAGTAGATTTACCTAATATTTTCAGTAAGGACAATTCTTCTTTTCTTGTCGGAGCTTTTGTTACTACCCTTAATGAAAATAGAAGAAAACCAAATTATTATTAATGGAATAAAACCGTTCTCTATGCACTTTGTATTCTAATTACTTAAGTCCTGTTTCATTATGTCTGATGAAGTTATTAATTACTCCTTATTTATTTTAATGGACTGTCCGTTATCATCAACCACATCAAAACTGTCACTTAGCTAAAAGTTAATTAGCGTGATGCAGCACCTAAACTATTACTTGTACTGTTAGGTGTCACCTATTGGTTGGTGAAAACTTAAATAACGTATGAATATCGAATAAAGATCATCTATCTTAGCTTAGGGTTCCATAATATTTAGGAGAGATTGGTGAAAATGGTTATTCCTAAATGTGGAAAATAAATGAAACTATCTGCTGCCAGCGGTTTCGCCCGCTCCAGTAGGATAAAAAGTAGCCTATGTGTTATTATAGACTATAATCTATCCCTGTTCCTAATCCCATCAGCTGTTTTAACGAGAAAGAGTGTAACAACAAAGGGTTTTGTGGGGCTTAGATTATAAAATACTTACCTTTGTGATATAAAGATAAATAAATAATAAAACACACACACGCATCCTCACAAACATTCGAATTTATAATATTAGTAGGATCCGTCAATCCTAAAGTCAAAGTCAAAATCATTTATTTAAATTAGAACAGAAAGGCACTTTTGAACGACCAATTAAAGAAATTCAATAAATTATTATGAAATAGGCCTAATAACTAGATTTAGTTTAACTAGGTGTAAACATGCATAGATTTAATGCTCTGTGTGTTTATTTCGTTTGTTTAATAGTAATGTGAGTACAGAGTCAATATCATAATGTGGACTTAAAACATGTTTCATATTAATCCGGGTCAAAGTCCCGAATATACATAATATATACAGGGTATATATAGGAGAAAAGGTGAATATTCAATAATAAAAAAAAAATATCCCCTGTTGCTGGTGACTCAATGACAAACAATACACTCACATGTACATACCTATGTTTTCGTAAACGAGATTTTACAAAATTCATATTTCTCCTTATTTTATTTTTTTTGTTAGGACGAAAGCATATGGCTTTTGCACGGAACTTCATTGTTAGTAATATAAAAAAAAATTGGTTGAATATTCCTTTCTATTTTTTTGTAGATGTCAAATAAGCCACATTATACTTACATATCTAATTATAGTTGCATATTCCAGTATTTACTATATTGTTGCAGCTTCATGCATTTATGTACATACATAGGTGAATAGTAGAATAGTTTTGAGGTAAATAACATAATTATAATAATATGAACTAATTTCCTATTTGATAAAATGACATAACATAATATAACATCACGCCTTTTATTCCCGAAGGAGTAGGCAGAGGTGCACATTATGGTACTTAATGCCACTGTACAATGTAACACACACATTTCACTATATATGTTATGAGTCCCATGTAATAGGGGGTGAAGCTATTGCTATATACCGGACACAATTCCTGAGTCCGTGTTACTATTGAGATTTTTTTAAAACCCAGTAATACTTTGCCCGTCTCGGGAATCGAACCCAAGACACCTTTCCTGGCAGTCGCAGTTGATAAAATGAAATAAACTTTAATTACGATAATAGTTGTTATAATAATATTAGCACACGGAATAATTAAGTTAAACGTGTTCAACAAATATTTTAAACGATCAAAATACTAAACCACAAAACAATTAAAATTACTCACTGTTTCCATAAATCGGTTCTGGTCGAATGTCAGTTCCATTATATCCAATTCCAGAGAATCCATTGTTAATTTCCATTTCTGTCCCAATACGTACGAGAGACACGTCTGACCCGATTGGTTATAAATCGAGATATGACATAAAAGTCGTCTTGTCTTTTAATTTCAAGTTTTCATTTGGGTTGGGTGCCATTATAAGCGGTAGCGTTTTATAAATTTAATTTATTTATGTGACTCTTCCAATATTTTTTGTGGTAAAATATTTAAAATGAAGAATTTTGCTCAACAGATTTTCTACTGTAAATTAATATTTTATATAAAGTTGAAATATTGGTGTTGAAAAAAATTTATTGTGTTTATGTGTGAATAGAGAGAATCACATCATCATCAACATCCTATAATGCCCAATGCGGAGCAAAGCCCCTACTCACTCGGAGAAGGTTTGAGCATTAATCACGCACGACGCTTGCTCAATGTGGGTTGGCGATTTCAAAGTTATAATTAGAAATTATAAGTCTAGGATTCCTCACGATGTTTTCCTTCACCGTTTATCAGTGGTGTCTGTTCAATCTTAGGAAGTACATATTATCTTAGGAGGTATATTGGTACTTGCCGTTGGTATGTTTCGAACCCGCACCCTCATGCATGAGAATCGTGTCTTAAACCTCCGTGCCACCACGACAGTAGAGAGAATAGTTTAGTGATTTGAAAGCATTTCAGTTACCTGATTAGTTTTGCATCGATTTAATTAGTATTAAAGTAAATTACATTAAATAATATTCAGATTATGTTTACCTGAACTCCGTACTTACCTCAATTCATTGATACTTAATATTAATTATGTATAATAAAAGTAAAATATTCTGCCTCGTTGGCTGAGTGGTCGCAAGTACGACTCGGCAGTCGATTCCCAAGTTGGGCAAAGTACTACTGGGTTTTAAAAAAGATTACTACTACTGGGTTTTTACTTAAGATGCATAACATTAACATACATAACACGCCTTCTTTATCCCCGAAGGGGTAGGCAGAGATGCACAATTCGGCACTTAATGCTACTGTACAATGTAACACCCACTTTTCACTATTTATGTTATGAGTCCCATGTAATAGGGGGTGAGCCTATTGCCATATACCGGGCACATTTCCAGACTCCGTGCTACTACTGAGATTTTTAAAAACCCAGTGATACTTTTATGTAAGTAATACTACTATGTATAATATTAATTGTAATATAGATATACACTTTTTACTTAAAGGCGGCTCGCCTTTGATTCGTGACTTGCATGCCCTTGACCAATTTTTCGGATCCGTGAGACATTATCAGAAATAAGAGTGTCATCTATTAAAGTACTTATTTCATAATGCATTCGCTTATTCACACTTTTTACTATTTTATATCCTTGCTTCTGTTCCTTGCTTCTGAAATAGTTTCTATTTCAGGCTCTTAAGAGTTTCTTAATTACTAGCGACCCGCCCCGGCTTCGCATGGGTGCAGTATGCATATATCGTACATATAAACCTTTCTTACGAATTATACTATTTATTAAAAAAAAAATTAAAATCCGTTGCATAGTTTTAAAGATCTAAGCATACATAGGGACAGACAGACGGCGGAGAGCGAATTTGTTTTATACTATGTAGTGAAGTATAAGAAATAATATTTCAGTGGGTAGCCCATATTATACCTATACCTAGTTATCAGCAGTATACTGTTACGGATTGTTGAAACAACATATACCTAAGAATTAATACTCGGCTATTTAAGAGTTTTAATTATGCAAAAAACCGTTTAGTCTTACGATTTGAACACTTAGTTAATTATTGACTCCCAAATTATGAATATTCATACTTAGTTCAGGTCATAATACCTAAGAATATGTATATTGTATAAACAACGACTTTGCACATTCGTCTTAGCGTTAGTTTTTCGGTAATTTCATTTAACAGGTCACGTTTTTAGCACTAGCTGTTGTTTGACTTATTAATACAGTTAAATGAATGTAAAGGTACTTCATTTTCACACAGTTGTATACTTAACAGGTACGTCGAGTATTTTTTATTTAATCCTCTTACGAACATTATAATCATCATCATCAATATAAGCCATAGAACGTCCACTCGGCTGATAAATATATAGACTCATTGACTTCCAGATCGGCTGGTTGAAAGCGTCCTACATTCAGCGACTCTCTGCAATGCTAACTTTTAAATCTTTTCAGATGGAAACCTTTATTACCAGGCTATTAAGGCTTATATTATAATGTACCTACATATCTAACAGTTTATAAAGAAACTTAAACTCAATGAAGATTTTTTTATGGGCTAACCAGGTGAACCAGCTGACGGATCACCTGATGGTAAGCAAACGGCGCCGCCCATGGATACCCGAAACCCCAGAGGGTTTAGAAGTGTTTTACCGACCCTTTGGGGATTAGGAATTTGAGGATTGTTGGAGTAGGAATTTGAGGATTGTTGGGGATCCAGGGATTGGGGAGATTGGTAAGGGGGGTAATTGGGCCTTCGGTAAATTCATTCACACGATGAAACACAGTGCAAGCGTTGTTTCACGTCGGTTTTCTGTGAGGCCGTGGAATTACACCGGTCGAGCGCCGCGCAAAGTACCGAAGCATAGCTCTCCCACACTTATGAAATACCAAAATATACCCAGAGGTCGTTCTTTTTTCAAGTTCAGACATAATAGGTAAGTATGCGAAAATCTTATCCGTTTGACCGAATTGGACTTTTGAAGAAAGTACTACGGAATTTTTAATGGACCTGTTCTGTCCGAAGGCATGCATTGTGGTGTCAGGTTTATTCATATATATATAGTATACATTCGGCAGACCTTTGTAGTAGTTGTAAATAAATCTTATTGTTTTATATAGTTATAATATTATACGAATTAGGACAGTTATTTACCTACTATGCAGATAAGAAAATAAAGATCGACTCAGTACAAAGACAGTAACTATTGGTATACCTACTAAATTATATAGAAAGTTTTTAAGTCACTGTGGGAGAGCTTCGGTACGAATGGGCCGGTTCGACCGGAGTGATACCACGGCCTCACAGGAAACCGACGTGAAGCAACGCTTGCGTTGTGTTTTTTTGTCTGAGTGAGGTTACCGGAGGCCCAATTACCCTCCCCTTCCCCAATCTCCCCAATCCCTGAATCCCCAACGATCCTCAAACTCCTAATCCCCAAAAGGCCGGTAACGCACTATTAACGCCTCTGGTGTTCCAGGTGTCCATGGGCGACGCCGATTGCTTACCATCAGGTGATCCGTCTGCTCGTTTACCGGGTTATGCCATAAAAAAGTCACATCGTTTAAATTTGTAACCATTGGTCGGTAGCCAATTAATGGTTTCTGTCTCTGTACTAAATCAATTCTTTTCTATTTACCTGCATAGTAAATGAAATCAATGATTGTACCTAACTGAAATCAATGCGATTTGAGTATATGTATAGGGGACGAATAATAAAACACATGTCTATATTTACTATAATAAATAATTCCTTGTTTTTTGTTTTATTGTTGCTACAGTATATTTTATAGTTAGATACAGTTGCAGATTAAAGCTACGACCAAAGATATCTAACCCTAAAGACATCGATGACTACGACTAACTAGGATATACAAACTAATATAGTGTTCTCTATAAGTAGGTACCTTATTTTGTTATCAATTCATTTTAGACTTTATTCCATTAGTAGAAAAATTCAAACTCTCATTTTCAATACAGCTATTTTTTAATTTAATCATTATTTTTAATTTCATCATACTTTAGCAAATTTTGATTATCTTTTCCCATTTTCCTTTTTCCTTTATTTATGTAGGATTCTCTGTAGAATTTTCCAAATAGGACGATGAACAGACTTGTATTAAATATTACTACAAAGGATGATAGATATGATAGTGTGCATTCTGACGTCCTTAATACCATCGCGAAGTGAATTAGTATTGATAGAAACTGTACCTGCAAGAAAAATGTTAGCAATTAATTGCAAGGCTACATTTCTGAAATTTATATCAGGACGACAACTGAACAGAGTAATACTGAGTTCTTATCCCCAAGCACTTTCTGAAATTTATGCCAGGCTGACGACTGAACTATGTAACCTATAGAATGCTTATTCTCAAGTATAAATTAGACATATCACTTAAATGAAATTACCTACATTCCATGTGAACTTTTTATATAATTAATGCAAGAACGAAATAATACTTGTAGCATCTACTATTGATTTATAGGTTAATTCTAAGGATCAATAACACAACGAACATAACTTTAGAAAAATTTAGTAGATACTGCTTTTTAAAAACATTAATAAGTACTTTAGTTCACTTGTCAAAAAAAAAAGTAACGTGGTTATAAATCTGTCTACCCATAGCATTATATGAAGAATATTACATCATCATTGTCCCAGCCACAAGACATATACCACTGAATTTAGGCCTCCTTCAATGACTCACTGATTCACTGGCTAAAGTACCATTACCTACCCAAAAAATTCTATTGAAGTCACTTGAAAAATACTTACTAATTGCAACTTCGTAATATATTTCTTCCACCACAAATACTTCTTCAAAGCCGGGAATGCAGACAAACAATAATACGTATACATGATCACATGAACAAATGAATTAATATTCCTTATGAAAATCATCATGTATGTTGGTTCATACTTCAGGAAAGACCAGGTGACGATCACCATCATTGCATGGTGGTAGACGTGGAGGAAGGTCACTTGGCTGGTCTTCTTCCTTAGAACGAAGAATACTGTGTCCAAAAGTTCACTTGTTTTTGCTATAAAGTAGTAGTACATTTCGTTTGTTATCTGAAATGTTATAAAAATGAAGTTAAAATGTGATGTAAGCGGAACGCTCCCGAAACGCTGATAAAAAGATATTGTTTTTATAAATTAATTGTTTAGATTTTCGTGTTATCCATGCAACATCAGCCTTAGTAGTTGATTACTACTATTATTACATAAAAGAAACATTTAATTCCTAAATTTTATGAAATTAAATCTTGTTTTTTACCTATAGATTATTTTAGATCTATTAGATTAAAAAGAGGTAACTGTGTCCGATGCAATGCAAGGATATAACGTTTATATAAGTACCGTCACGCCATCTAGTTTTCGTTGAAGAGTACTAATATTATAATATTACATTTTTTGGTCACCAGAGGGCGCTAAACAATGAAGAGGTCGTTTTTATTAATAGCGGATTAATAACGTAAATCTAATAATTAACTTAAAAGTAAAAACATAAATAAAATAAGAAAAATAACTTACACCTCGTCTTGTATGTTCTTTTTCTATGAGACAAGTTTTGCTAACAAGACCATTTTCTAACATCAGTTGTGTGCACTGTAAAAAAAAATAATTCATTAAAGGACTTATTTAGCATAGTTTAAATCTGACTGTACGGTTGGTGCGGTGGCTGGGCAACCGGCTGCCGTGCAACGTGTCGCGGGTTCGATTCCCGCACGGAACAACACTTTGTGTGATCCACAAATTGTTGTTTCGGGTCTGGGTATCATGGGTATGTGAACTTATATGTTTGTAAACGCACCCACGACACAGGAGATAATCCTAGTGTGGGGCAACGTTTTTATAAAACAATAAAAAAAAAAATTAAATGAGTATTCCGATTGTTCGGCACATAAAATTCAATAATTTATTTCAGGCATCATTAGATTTCATGCTACCTACAAAAATGTGCCTCTAAAGACCAGATAACATTGATAGAAATAATATGATTTAGTAGGAAAATGATCCATAATTGATTAATATTCATTATCTCTTAATTTATTTTTCATTCCAAATATTTTTAAATTTTTAATTATAACCTTCTAAACCTCCATTATAAAAATTCCACAACATTTGTTCATCAAAAATAGTCTCTAAACATTGGAAGTAAGGTCTATACTGAAATAAATCGAGAGCGGTCACCGGTGACCGCTTGAGGACTTAAAAATATAAAAAATAATTAGCCAATCGAGTAACGAGCTGAATCCAAGTTAGAAATTTTCGTTATTATTATTATAATGGACGAGCCTAATTTGCTTGAGACGAAAAAGGAAAATGTGGTTTATGACGTATAGACATAAAAATACTTACCAAATAACATAAATAAGCCGATAAAAATACTTGAAATATATTGTATAAAACAATAACATTATTCAAATTGAAAGGCTTTCGGGATTTCATGTAATCAGGACCAACTTTCAGGACAAAATACAAGTATGTCGCTATAATGGTTATCACGGGTAATGGAGATTTCATCAGAAACCATTCATCCACGAAGTCCACTGAAAATAAAAAGCTGTTTATTAACGACTCGGTTTCACACGCTCAGCTCGGCTCCTTTTGATCATAACGTGATGTTTTATAGCCAAATGCTTCTCTCAATAAATTATAGTTTTAGAGATAGGTAACCGCGTTCAAACAAAGAAACTCTTCAGCTTAATAATTATCGACATAACATCACGCCTTTTATCCTCGAAGGGGTAGGCAGAGGTAAATATTACGGCAGTTAATTCCACTGTACAATATAAAACACAGTTTTAACTATTTATTTTATGAGTCCCATATAATAGAGGGTGAGCCTATTGCCATATACCGGGCACAACTCCAGACTCGGTTATGATTTTTTTTTAAACCCGGTAGAGCTTTGCCCGACCCGGGAATTAAACTTGAGACCCCTTGCCCAGCAGGCATACTTGCGACCACTCAGCCAGTCAGGATACATAATTATAATAAGAAGATAAGATTTGTTTCCATTTAACGATGGCTTAATTTTTATAGTAACGACAATTTTACATTAGGCAGGTGCGATTTGTGTTTAGATATTAAAAAAAACCGACATCAAAAACCATAAACTAAAAACAAAAAACATATTATTATTCGGTGTTGAGTACCTACCAACAACGCCCGCTAAAAGTTAAGCCGGTGCCCCAATTCCTAACATAAACTACTTATAAAGACTTAGGTAGGTGTATCTAGTATCGATAAGTAATAATATTTTGTTATGGGTTTGTGCTATTGCCTGTCTCACGGTATCAGGTTGTACTTACCCACAAGACATTTCCGAATTTCCAAACTATTCTACTAAATTCATCAAAATCTTTTTCAAGTATAAATAATACCTACCTACTGATTTATCAATACTATTATTTTGTCTATGTAACGTCATACATTAATGCATTACCAATTACTTATTACTTTTTTGCAGTTCTTAAGTAAATGGTGTGACGTGCTAGACACGTATGCAAAACTGTATTTTATTTCGTTTATCAATAATAATATGACAAAGTACAACAATAATAAATATGGCATCACATTTACCGGTAGTGGTTATTGCATAATTATATATTATGTTAATTAAACATACTTAACACACCCGATGACCAGGTTATTTCTATTTTCTATGCAAAATTATTTAATTTTACATAATATTTATTGATTAAATACATGAAGCGATTTAAATACCTACATCAATAGAACAATGAAAATCATAATAACAATCGTGAGGCGGAAACTAAATTAACTTAAAAATAACGGTTTATACCTACTCACATAAATATACTAAGAAGAGCTCTACTAGTTTCGAGTCGCAGAGAGACGACGTCATTTCGTCTTTTTTTAAGGGGGTAAATCATCGAATGGCTTCGCCCGCCTGGGTGAGGCGGAAGGGTGTGTCAGACTCTTACTGACTAAAAATCACCCCGTTCCTACTCCTGCACTTCGAGTCGGAGCCCCGGTAACCCGTTAAGTCCTCCGCGGCTCCGACGTCATCGCGTCATGAGGAAGAGTCTACCTGTGACTCGAAACCAGTCGAGCTTTTCTCAGCATATTTACGTAAGTAAACATAACAATGTTTAGTTCAAAATCATGATGTTTACCTCTATATTTTTTCAGATAGAAATGGAACCACTAATTAGGTACAAATTTTAATTGTTTTCATTGTTAGTTATTCTAAATATAGATACACGTGACTCCAAACTTGACCTAGGTACAATGTCTAGCTCGCTAGCAAATCGTGTTAATGATGGCAAACCCGCCGATGTATTGGAATCACATAGTCCAACAGTCAGCAGTGTTTACCACCAACAGACTATTAAAATTTAATGCTGAGGCACGAATGTATCAGCTCGACCAGAGACCACAATGACAGACGTCCATCATAATCAGCCCGTATTCGTCCACTGCTGGACATGGGCATCTCTAATGGCACGCCACAGAGCTCGGTCTTCAGCTCTTCTCATCCAACCAGCCACCTTGCGGATGTCGTCACTCCACCTAGCTGGAGAGCGCCCTACACTGCGTTTGTCTAGACGCGGTCTCCACTCTAGAACACGTTTACCTCAGCGGTTATCGGTTCTTCGATAAATGTGACCGGCCCACTGCCATTACTGACTTACTGATCCTTTGGGCTATGTCGATATGTTTGTGTTGTTTTATGTTCTCTGTCGGATCACTTCGTTTCGGATTCGATCCTTCAAAGAGACTCCGAGCGTAGACGTCCAATTCACCCCATTTATCAAATCCCCCAATCCCCAAATGCCTTACACCCAAATGACCGCCAATGCATTTGTAATTCTTTTGGTGTTGCGGGTATCCTTGACCAGCGCTTAATGCTTACCTACCTACCATCAGGTGATTCGTCTGCTCGTTTACCGGCTTATGACATAAAAATGTTACAATAATCGAATTGAAATTTAAAAATCTCCAGGGAGAATTCAGTTACCTAATCTTGGTCCAAAGCAGGTGTAGGAAGGAACGGAGTGATTTTAAGTCAGTAATAGTCAGACATTCTCTCGCCTCAGAGAAGTAAATAGGGTGATGTTCCACCCTTAAAAAAACTGATCTTGGACGGCTATGACCAAAGGTCACAACCCACGATGCTTGACATCAATAAATCCACGTATCTCCGCAAAATACTTTAACCTCTTGTCTGTTGAAAGTTGCGGGTATAATGTGTTTTGTATTTTCAACAGATAAAAGATTAAACAATATTGTAAAACAAATATAAATAAAAATTACTCACCTTTTCCTTTGAAATCCCAAAACGTTTCATTTTGCAATCGATGCATATGGAAAGACATTATTTAAACTAATAAAAGCTTATAGATATAATAAATATTTTATACCTATGTCCGATTGCAATGAAGACTTATATGGAAATGATTATAATACATAGTTTAATACTTTATAGTAGTTTTTATGCAGAATTGTATTTATTCATGTAAATATGTTTCTACTATACCTAAACAGCTTACAGGTAATAGAAATTTACACAAGTACTTTGACTAGCAATGTTATTAAAACACTTACACGCGAACACTCAAACGCTAATCAACTTAGTCGCGCTTAAGTATTGTCCTATCACTACAAATTCTTTGTAAAATGACAGAGATGGCATGATTAAGTACAATTTAACATTGCGTAGCCTTTCAGTATTCGAGTGTTATCTATTTTCAAAAAAGTTTTACATAATTAACTTTACCCCGATGATTTCATTTTCATAGAGTACACCTTAAGCTTTTGACCGACAGAGCGATATTTTACCTCTCGCGCTCTCGCGCGTATCTCGTACACCCGTGTGTACGAGATACGTGCACCGATTGGATATTTTTTCTGTGACGTATATTTTCAAGTTAACAACCCGTTCTTTATTTGATTGAACAGAATAGTTAATTCGCTTTCTATTAAAATATTTACCCGTGTGGTGTGTACGTGAAACGCGCGTTTACCCGTGTGTACGAGAAACACGCCTTAAACCTTTGTACCGTCATTATAGACACAATTAAAGAACAATAGGTTGCGGTCACCGGTGTGCTCGCGGTGTTTGACAGTTTAAATAATAAGACACAAGGAACACAGAAAATTTTATCTAATATATTTTTATTTTGTACATAAAATATGTCGTTTTCTGAACGGCTAAAGACGTCCGTGGCGGTCAAAAAGGTTAAGTAAGTGACTATGAATTTCATTGAATACAATAGGTGTGTAAATCTTATCAGTGCAAATACGCGCCATAGTGGCGTATTTTACAATCGCTTCGTGGTTACAAGATGGCGTTCTAATATCTTATGAAGCGCGTATACGCGCGTAATCTGTGCGTCGCCTGCGCATATAATACCTACGCCGTGTACGATGAACCTTGTAGGAAGGTTATTACTTATTATTCTGTACATTGTAATCATACTGTCAAAATATCTATCAAAAAAGTTAGTAAATAAATAAAAATGCAAATATATTATTTAAACTTTATTAGTTTCTTAAAATTAACATTATTTTGTACTATTGTTAATTGCATTAAAAGTACAAAATCAAAACTATACTAATTGAAAAATTAATTAGACATAGGTAACGGAAGAGGATCCAATCCACAACAATCAAGAAATTCAATTAATTCATCAATCAGCAGTTACCAATAAATATCAAAGCAAACAAATAAAATAGCCGCCAGGTATTAAAAAATAATAGTGAACAATGAGTTTTTAACGGCTTTAGGTTTCAATAGTAAGTTGACATGGATCTAAATCGATTGTATCTTAGAGCTCACAAGCGACATGTTGCCAACGGCAGAGGTAACTGCAGCCGTCGACGCGTCGTTGATAGCCATCAACATTTAAACTTCGAAGAACGCTGCAAATGTCACTATAGATCGACTTCTACCGTCGACACGTCAGCGGTTGCCGCCGACACATGTCGACGGCAGCAGTTGCCTTGCTGCCGTCATTGGCAACATGCCGCTCTTCCAGACTTTTTTATAGACAGACCATACAAAAAACTTTTTACACAAAAATACACATCATTACATTACTAGACAATATACAAGCAAAACAAAATGTATTCTAATAAAACATACAAATAAACATAACCTGTGAGAATAACAACTCTAATAATAACACCTTTGTGTAGGTATATAATGAATATTAAAAAAAAAACAAACAAAGCTGAAATCATTTTAACTGTACATTCCAAAATTGACTGTCTGTGAATCGAATCCATTTTCGTTAACTACGACTAAATTATTAAATTAACTAATAGTACGTTACTTAGATAACAAAATTACATGACCGCGGACACGAATGGTATCCTGGTACACTTATTAAAACTTATTTTTTACTTAAATTGATAATTTCTGAGGCTTTTCATACATTACGCTACTTTCAATTCTATCCTTTAGTAAATAAGGTTGAGTGGTCCCGCGCTACTAGAAGCTAAATTTTGCTTGCTTACTTTTGATCAGAGAGGTAATCATAGGGCTGCGAAAATGCAGGCAAATTTCTAGTAATTTAAGAAAAATGTAATCTAATATTTAAGGACTGTAGGAGTAAATTGAAATGCATATGGTGAACGAATTCGACTACTTAATACAAAATGATTTTTCTATCTCAAATTATCTACACTGAACTATTTTCTTGGTTAGCCGTATAGCAAAACATGAGTGTATTCTAAGATCAGGATCCTATTGCGACTTAAAAAGCAAATAACAAAACTGAAGCCAACGAGCGTAGTTAAGACAACTATGTTTCAAAACAAGGATTTGAAAAGTACAAAACAATTCAATGTTAATAGTCATTGGGAAATCTTATGATCCAAGTGGACGGCTGCATATTGCGAACTGAGAAAGTGTAATACACTTAATAATATCAGTAGAAAGTGCTTGGCAAGAAATTCTTGAATTTGAAGTGCTGTGCACACAATAACATGCATTGCTCAGAGCTGTGCAGTCCTTGAGATGAACATATACAAAGTTATTTTATTTGTCTCTTCGCACCAACTCCATGTATGAAAGGTCTCCATCCCAAACCAAAACCTGGCTGCATCGAATAAGTGCACGATTATACTTCACGTATTATATTTACAGCAAATGCTTAACCTTAAAATCTACATTAACAATTGTGCGGTTGGCAATTTATTGTAAATTTAAAGCGTCTTCTCACTGGTACGACAATTTTTAAATTCATTAATTTTGCAATACGAACTACGATATGCTGTAATTTTAGACCTCACTTGAAAATTAACGGCTCTAACAAATGATAGCACCAAACCTGGTCCTTTCTTCAATTTGAGAGAGTCCTAGTGAAGCGAATACTTAAGCGTACTTATCTAACTTCCAAACTCCACATAAATCTTAGGCTTTAACAATACCAATGTCATCACATACATCAGTCTCAATAGAACCGCTAGCTGTAGTCTTTGACCTTGTCGAATCATTTCTTTATTATACTATCGAAGTCGTATTCGGCGCCATACGCTGCTTTTGCCGTCCGCCTTGAGAGGAAGACTTTGCCATCTTTAACGTAATCACCACAAGCCTTGTTCACTTCACAAGGGATTTCATCTATATTGGGAACACTCTTGCAATCGTTCCCATGCACCCCGTTCTCTTTTTTGTTATTGACTCCATTTTTGCAAACTCCATTCGTCGTGGTATTACTATGAGTTTTGTTGTATTCTTCCTTGAGTTCTTTCTCAACGTTTTTCTTGTCAAGGTTTCTCTTTTTGTAGCTCTTGCTATAGAAATTGAGGAATAGAAAGAGGAAGATGGTTATGTTGGTGCAGATGAAGTACGTGAAGCCGGACGCGTACTGACAGCGCGGAGAGAAGTGCGTCCAGGCGCAGTACGTCAGCATCAAGATGAACTGGATCTGCAAATAATAGTCATAGCCTGAGACCAAGAAAAATAATGTTTGTGTTCGTTACTTATTTCTTTTTTTAATATCCGTACCAAATATTGTAAGATAAAAGGCAACGTTTAAGCTTAATTGATTGTATTCATGTAACAAATATCTATTTTATTTAAACTGCCTCATTGGCCGAGTGGGCGCAAGTACGACTGCCGGGAAAGGGGTCTCGGGTTCGATTCCCGGGTCGGGCAAAGTATTACTGGGTGTTTTTAAAAAAATTCTCAGTAGTAGCACGTAGTCTGGAATTATGCCTGGTATATGGCAATAGGTTTACCCCCTATTACATGGGAATCATAAAATAAATAGTGAAAAATGGGTGTTACATTGTACAGCGGCATTAAGTGCCGTAATGTGCACCTCTGCCTACTCCTTCACGGATAAAATGCGTGATGTTATGTTATGTTATTTAATTTAAATGTTCATAGATAATCTAAAGAACCATTTGTTCATGGTGATTCGAGATATTCATTAACATCTGTATGCGGTATACTTCTATAAAAAATATCTTCTCACAATGCACCTTTTTATAATACTCAAGAGAAAAATACTTAATCAAACATACCAATTGTAGCTTAGTAACATATTTCTTCCACCACAGATACTTCTGGAACCGAGGTCCCAGTCCAGACAGAAGGTAGTAAGAATACATGACGACGTGTACGATGGAGTTCAGTAGGGCCAGGACTGCTCCCTCGCCACCAGCTGCAAACTTAAGGTAGCTCCAGGAGTAGAGAGCCATGATCACGTGATGGTAAACGTGTAGGAAGGTCACCTGGAACAAAAATTGTTCTTTCAGTAAAAAGGTGACAGTTGAGGTACTGTAACACATGCTAATAGCAAGCACGAAAGCATGCGTCAAAAAGGCTCTTGTCCCTAGTAGTATGTGTATCGGAATATAGCTCAAAGTTAGCATACTTATTTCAGGCATGTTTGCGAATGAATTTTTTTTTAAGGGGGGAAAATCATCGAATGGCTGCTCCCACTTGGGTGAGGCGGGAGGGAGTGTCAGACTCTTACTGCCTAAAAACCACCCCGTTCTTTCTCCTGCAATACGAGCCGGAGCCCCGGTTACCCGATAGGTTCTTCGCAACTTTGCGAATGGATAAGTGTTCGATTTTTGAAAAGTTTTGAGCATGGTCAATACAAAGCATTTTAACATGCTCTTAGACCATTGTGTAACAGTACGTTTAGTCATAATTTGAATTTTATTTTCTTTAATCCTAACAATCAAATATATAACAACTAGCAAACCCGGCGAACTCCGTTTCGCCACCAGATGGCATCGTTTTATGTAATATTTCGTTTGGTGATTAAAAGTTTTCTTTGCTATAAACCTCACGGAGCCCGAGACCTTTCCAACGAATGCAAAACCGTGGAAATCAGTTTGTGTGTTCTGGAGTTATAGCGTCAGGAAGGAAAACCCGACTTATTTTTATACATATAGTAGATTTCTAACGTCCAATATACGTTCGATGTTCGTTACAATTACAACATCTATATATATAAAAGAAAGTCGTGTTAGTTACACTATTTATAACTCAAGAATGGCTAAATCGATTTGGATGAAAATTGGTGGGGAGGTAGCTTAGAACCAGGGGACAGACATAGGATACTTTTTACCCAATTCTTTTTTTTACTTTTTATCGAAAATCAAGAACGGGAGCTGGAAATATCGGGATTGCGCGTACGAAGTCGCGGGCAGAAGCTAGTTGTATCTAAAATTATGTTAGGCATACTATAAGGCGTAATATTATTGTAAGTGTTGGAGAGTCATAAGTAGTGTCATGTTTGCAAATGGAATATAGACACAATGTTATTATTGGACTAGTATTATTAAATAATATTGTATCAGCTGTTACTCACCTGACTGTCTTTCTTCCGTAGAACAAAGAACACTGTATCGAGCAGCTCAGTAAACTTGGCAAAGAAATACCACCAACCCAAATCTAGTAGCTGAAAAATAGAAAATAAAATAAGAACTTATAACTGAATATGTAGATTAAAAACGTAGCTTTATTTTATACATTTTTACTTACCATAACATTTTGCGTATTGGAAGGATAGCGGCAACCCGCATAAATTATGCCATCCCTGAAGAGATTTAGTTTGAAAACCTGTAATGAGGGAGATAAAACAATTTAAACAGTGCCACGAAACCCTCTCGTCTATGAAGATCAAGTATGAATTACTCGTACCATCTTAACAAAAATCGACCAAATTAATGACTATGAAATAAACAACCTATAATTTCAGCCACTTTATGAAATGAAACTCATTCTGGATCAGCGTTACTGTCGAGCGTCTGGGCCTTTAGCCAAACGCCACTTAAGCGCTTGTCTACAGAGAGTGTAGAAATCAAAATGTATGGGGATGACACTGAGAAGGGACAAAATTTACGTCAATTCCATATAATTTGGTTTTCTATTCTACATGTAGACAAGCGCTAAATGGCATTTGGCTCCAGCTGCTGGTCTTCTAACTTTACGTAACTATCAGCTATATTTATGCGACAACTTGGACCGATGTATCAAAGTTACCAGATGTCAGACTTCTGCAAGTTTAGCGTAACTTGAGAGTAGTTCGGAGTACATGATTGTGTAGACACACAGCTATGAAATATCCTATTCTACGTTTTATATTCGATACGCATAAAGATACGTTGCCCATTTTTTCCCGAAGGCAAAGCTATTATTAGAGGTACACTGTAAAGCTTACTTTTCGACGTTTTGTCAGAGCATTTTACATGAACTATTGCTGCCCAGCCCAACAAATATTATATTTTCTGCAGGACCAGAATTGAAATATCGTAAACAAGCATGTGTATTTTTTTATTTATCCCAGGCATTTCCAAATAATGGAGGCGATTTTATGTTTAATTAAGTACGCAAACAACAAAGCGTTCCATAAAACCAACCTTTACTATTTCAATTAAAACTTCATGTACCTAGGTTACAATTACGTACGGTGAACCTATAACAGTAATCCATTACCATGAACTTACTATACCCCAGTAAAACACAAACAATTAAAAAAGCAACTCCACTGTTTCACTTGATTAACTCGTCGAGTACCGGTTTTATAGACACAATTAAAGAACAATAGGTCGCGGTCACCGGTGACCGCTTGGTGTTTGACAGATTAACGACCAACGATAACATTGTTACGTATTATGATCATCATCATCATCATCAACAGCCTATAAATGCACACTGCTGAGCAAAGCCTCTTCTCACACGGAGAAGGTTAGAGCATTAATCACCACGCTTGCTCAATGCGGGTTGGCGATTTCAAACTTATAATTAGAAATTATAAGTCCAGGTTTCCTCACGATGTTTTTCCTTCACCGTTTGTCAGTGGTGTCTAAATAATCTTAGAAAGTACATATAACTCGGAAAAAGTCACATTGGTACTTGCCGTTGGTAGGTTTCGAACCCGCACCCTCATGCATGAGAAGTGGGCGTCTTAAACCTCCTGGCCACCACGACCGGGTATTATGATCCCATCTATTATATTAATTACATTTTCCAACTGAACGTAATATGTATAATTGTTATAATAAAATTGCATTCCTGAACTCTACCTGCGTCATAATTGTTTAATTTATTCTAGTTACAGTGAAAGATAGTTTATGGAAATGTCAACTATAATAACTGTTTTTGCTTTAGTTTTCTTACAAATAGGACATAGTTAAATGTGGAAACGGGAGAGTAATATACATGTACCATTATCTCTACTCTTCCCGAATGTACTACACACATAACCGAGACCTGACCGCTTGTATAATGGTCTGTGTACAGTTCGGTTCCCGTACAGTTCGGTTTCAGAGGAATTTTCTCCCACGGACCCTCCGATTGTGCGATAAATTCCCTGGCAAGGTTTTCCCAATTACAATATGGGGCTCTTCAAGAAAGGAGTAAATGGGTTTTATAAAGGGCCGGCAAGGCAAATGCAATGTCCCATGTGTTGCAAGCGTTCATAGGCCACGGTAACCACTTACCATCAGGTGGGCCAACAAAAAAAAAAACATAGCTGTAGCGTTGTTTTACAAACATGAACCTATCAAATTGTCATCTCCAACTGATCCGGTATGCGTGGATATTAAGATAATCTTATTATGTAAAAGAGGCTTATAGTAACATAACATCACGCCTTTTATTCCCGAAGGGTTAGGCAGAGCTGCACATTTTGGCACTTAATGCCACTGTACAATGTAACACCCACTAT
Organism: Spodoptera littoralis; assembly: GCA_902850265.1. NCBI lineage: Eukaryota > Metazoa > Arthropoda > Insecta > Lepidoptera > Noctuidae > Spodoptera > Spodoptera littoralis. The sequence continues at coordinate 1,881,243 of LR824535.2, read as the reverse complement.
TATAAGTCCCATGTAATAGGAGGTGAGCCTATTGCCATATACCGGGCATATTTCCAGACTCCGTGTTACTACTGAGATTTTTAATAACCCAGTTATGCCCCTTGCCCGGCCGTCGCACTTGAAAACACTCAGCTAACGAGGCAAGGGGCAAGGGGTCTCAGGGTCTATTCCCGAGTCGGGCAAAGTATTACTGGGTTTAAAAAAAAAACTTTGTGGTAGCACAGAGTCTGAAACTATTCCCAGTATATGGCAATAGGCTCACCCGTATTACATAGGACTCATAATATAAATAGTGAAAAGTGGGTGTTTCATTGTACCGAGACATTAAGTGCCGTAATGTGCACTTCTGCCTCCCTTTCGGGGATAAAGAAGCGTCAATCCGAGAATATGATTATCTTACCTTAAAACAAATCACAAAGGCTAGAAGCACTTGGGAAGCGTTGTAGTAGGCAATCAGCCTGTTCATCTGAAGAGGTTGCCTGTTCTTCATAATTCTGGGGCCAATACGTATGAGTATCAAGTAGGCCACCACCACTGAGAACAATGGCATGGGGCTCGACATCATGAACCAGGAATCCACCAAGGCACCTGGAAATGATAAGGTAATTTTGTTTAGACCTAGGGCACAAAGGTCTCCTGCGAGAGCTAAATTTTTTTCTGAAACCTAAATTGCCTTCCCATCCTACCCCGGCCATAAGCCAACTTGTGTAGTAGCTCTGGTCCTATAGATGTCCTTAGGCGTGCTCACCATCAAGTGTACCGTCAGCGAATTTATATGGAACTTATTTCATAAAACAGATTTATGCATAAAGTGGACTTAATGCCACAGGCATTTTCTGTCAGAGCTAATTAGGTATGTGTAAATACTCTAATAACTCTAATAATAATACGGATAAGAAAAAGGATGAAATGACTTTTACGAAAAACACATATCTACACTCTAATAATTTGAGAACAACGTTCCTCTAATTGAAAATGCAAAATGTCAGGATTTTAGATGAATTCAATGTAAAAGAAATTAACAAAATGTAACTTACTCTTTCCCACTTTCAGGGAGTCCAAATATCGGTCGACTTTCTCTAAATAGCTCATTTTGGCGGCGTATTCTGTAATAAAATAATACAAAAAACCAATTAAAATGAATATCCCTGGAAAATATTCTCTTGCGACGTGCATTTTTTTATTTTCTATTTATTTTTCGCTCTTTTGTTTTGTGCCAGTGTGAAGTTGTCAAATGAAAAAGAAACTTATAATAGAAAAATAAAAGTAGGTATTTACGTTTCAACAAAAAGTTTGTGTTGTGTTTGTAAACTTTTTAGTATTTATACTTTTTTGTTGATTTTGATGACTCTTTATTTATAGTGATTTATACGCATTTGAAAAAAACGTGAACCTTTTATTGCGTGTAATTTTTAGAATTAATATAATCAGTTCAGAGTGGTAAATAAAAAAAGCATAACAGAAAACCAATTTCCTTCTACTAAAGTAAAACATACATAAACAGAATAGTAAACACCCACGCCTAAATGTTGTTATGTAACATCGAATGAGTCAAACAAAGCAGACGGTTGGACTACAAATGTTTCACCCCACTTCCCTAAATCAGTTCGTACGACCTTCGCATGAAATTCAGCGGGCAAAACTATTGATTTTTACTTAATTTGCAGGTCATGGTAACATTGGACATAAAATACATGGGTAAGGTGGGCAGAACTCGTCTGCTGGAGTTATTAATTAATTAATCTGACACTGTTATACTGGCCGTAGAGAGTGCTAACTAGTAGATGAAGTTTAAGTATCAACACTTATATAAGTAGGCTATGACGACATACATATTGAATCAATTTCTTCACTTATTAAAGTTAATTAGAGGTGATGGGAGAACATATTTGTCACATTCCCGTATTCGCTAGTGAGATACGTCACCACGGTGGTTTTGTGTCAGTAAGAATCTGACAGGCCATTTTGTCCTGTGAGGATGAGACTAGAGGGGGTTTCGTTAGGATTTTACGTAACAATGTAAGAAATTAGATGAATATATAACGGCTTCATACATAGCGCTTATTATTTTCTGGCCTGTAGAAAATATTCAGCTATCGTAAAATAAAAAATAAATTAAAAAGATCGAAAAGATCCTATAGTTAAGTACGATTAAATTATGTCAATTACATCATACCCATTACAAACATTGTGTACTGTAATTTTCGAACTAATTACTTACTTAAAAACTACCAAACATAATTAGCTTCGGATATTTTAGTCCAATATAGACGAGACATTACCCAGACTGCCACATAAAATATTCTGTTAAAATTAAATATAGGTACGATGTCATTCACACACGTAGCCATGTCAGGTCACCTGTTCTAGACTTGAACGGCTTCAGTCTAGCCAGCGATAAGTCCTAGTTACATCACTCTATTTGACCTAAATTGTCTTTTACTATTCTTGATCGAATGTAATAGAATTTTCTAGATTCTATCAGGTTTATGCATGTGTAGACCAACATTAATCTGATATTTGAACATATTAAAATATATGTTAAATTGAAAGTTTTTATTTAACTTGATTTAAGGTAGGTAGGTGATATAAGTCCACAACGTAAAAGTAAAAAGTCGCCTTTGTGCACCTGGGTGAATTAATTGACAAGTGAACAAAGGAGACTACTTGAGTCAACTCAATTCACCTAGGTGATATCAGCTGGGTGAAATAATTTCCAGGTGAATTGAGGACTCCAAAAAGTCTACTTTGTTCACCTAGGTGAAATCACCCAGGTGAACAAAGTGGAATAAACCGTGCTGTCACTACATGTCATTATAATGAGATACATTAGGCTTGAAGATTAATCTAATGTATTAATGTTTGGAAAATATTGAGTTTTTTTTGGAAACTATATTTCAGACTAAGTCAATACGGACGGCACTGAAAATCCTTCAAGGGGCCAGTAGAATATCAGCGCAAGGCCATAATGTCTAGCAAATGAACTGATCCCGATCGCATACTTGGGACATGAGCATGTGCCTATAAGTACTTAGGTAATATCTAACTTGTTTAAACGTTTATAATCTGTACACGTCACCTGGTTTTTAGCGAGCGAAATAAATGTTTTTCTTTGTTTCTTTCCATCAAAAATTACAAACTTTTTGTAGAACTGTTAGTTTTAAGCCAAGGATACACTTGGGGAAAAATGTCCCACGACATGTATGAGCGACGTGTCAACCGAAGCCTGCCGATATATTATTATATAGCGACGCCTTATGTCCACAGTGACGTTGAAGTTGCCTGACATGTCGACCAAAGTCCGCTATTTCACCCAACGTCGCTGGCAACACGTGTCGCAAAACATTCGTCCCCCAACTATATCCTTGGTTTTATACAACTGTTGCTTTCTTTATACTCAGAAATGTGAAACTGTAGAGAGAAATAAACCTTTAGTTTTAGTGTACCAAAATACCACTAACTAATTTGATACCTAACAGATTCCAACAACGCATCATCATCACGCTAATCCCAAACAATTTCCCTAGCTCCCATCGTATCTCAGAATTTGTTTTCCAACTATTGACACAGTTCTGCACTAACACTATAAGTTGTTAACAATCACTGACACATCTGGACACGGTGCTTCCGTGACACCGATTTCCTTTGATGCATAAATTCTATCCCATCAACTTTGCATTATCAACTTTCGCCTTCAAGAGACAAAGTTGAATATCCATTGATGCAAGTCATTCTGAAGAGTTTTTGTTGCTATTGTGGGTTAATAGCCTAGGTCTCTGTTATGTCCTAGATGTCAGTACGCTCGTTACTGCGTGTATTCAAGTGTAAGGGTTTTATAGAGACAGGTGACGAATCAAGTTGCTTTCAAATTGTCGCCTATAAAATGGAAGTAACGTTTTATAGATGGACTCTTAACTGTAGTGCGAATTCTGTGTCAGTGATGTATGGGAACTGTTTGAGAGAACTGAAAGAGGTATGTGCGTAAAGGTTTAGCATCAAGTTGTGTGCTATAAGTAAATGTGCCTTGAAGAAGTTTAAGCCACCAATATGGTATATCAAATGCGTAAACATGGTTACAATTTTATAGACCTCGACTCCACTATCAGATTGTCAAATTATTTTTTAACAAGTTATTTCAGGCGTTTTGGAGTATGCAAAAAATGCACAGACATTTCAAAATTGATTTTACATTAAATACCACGTTTCTAAATACAAAAAAAACAAACACTCAGAAACGCTGTAAAATTTTAACCTACTTTTACCCGATGTTTGTCACGGAGAACCTAACGGGTTACCGGGGCTCCGGCTCGACGTGCAGGAGAAGGAACGGGGTGGATTTTAGTCAGTAAGAGTCTGACACTCCCTCTCGCCTCACGCAGGCGGGAGCAGTCATTCGATGATATTCCCCCTTAAAAAAATACCCGATGTTTCTTGTTTTTGTAATCGAAGTAGCTACCATCATTAATTTCAATCAAATTGATCAAAACTTCTCAAGAATTTTCATTCTTTCAAAAACCATTTACTTTTCTTAACAACAGCCATCTAAAGAAGTAATCTGCAAAGTCTATAAGCTGAGATTAAGTCAGCTGCGTACAACGTGCTCAGTAAAATGAATATTCTACTAACAGCGAAGAAATAAGAATCGGCATTTTCTTTTCCAAGTTTTTTGGCATACTGCCATATTTTTATTCAAAGAATAAAGTGTGCAGTGAGTAAAATGTCTAGATTTTCGCTATTTCAGCATCAATATAAGTATATAATAAAGTGAAAATTTTTGACTCAACTTGATTTCTTTCTCTACTGAACTTTCGATGAAATGGTTTGTGAATTGCATCTTTTTCTATTGGACTGCATTAATGTAAAAATGTATTTTGCACTTAGTTCGATCATTATCATCCCATAATTCAATACCCAGTCATTATTGTTTCTTCAATTTAGTTTTCTTTTTTTATAATATACTAGCTTCTGCCCGCGACTTCGTACGCGTAATCCCATTTTTCCCGTCCCCGTTTGTGATTTTCGGTAAAAAGTAAAAAGAAAAGTATTGGTTCAAAAGTATCCTATCTCGGTCTCCTGGCTTTAAGCTACGTCCCTACCAATTTTCAGCCAAATCTATTCTGCCGTTCTTGAGTTATAAGTGGTGTAACTAACATGACTTTCTTTTATATATATAGATTAATTTTTGTAATTTAATTTGATTAATGTAATTGGTGTATACCGTGTTAATGAATAAACAAATAAATAATAGTAAATGATTTTTTTTCAGCCATGACCATACCATAATCACATGATTATTGGACAAAATAGTAATACATAGTCATCATTTTAAAAAGAAAATCAGATTGACAAACCTAAAAAAGCGAATAAAATGAAACCTATGGTAGGTTTCATTTTATTCGCTTTTACAGCTGTTCATTGTAAGTACATAATTATCATATTATTACGTGATATTTATGTAAATACAATACATAGAAACAATAATATTATTATGTTTTTATAATAACTAACGTGGGACATACTAAATTAAAAGCTCTACTAGTTTCGAAACTAGTAGAGCTTTTCTCAGTATATTCACGTTAGTAACCCGCGATTTTAGTTGAAACAATAATACATGTATTGTACAGAGTTATTTATAGGAAGTTCATGGTACTGTCATAGGATCGATAGCCATGGGCTATTTTGAGCGGCTAAGACAGTGGTCAGGGTGTTCCGTAGGTTGAGGGGGGTTAATTAGACAGGGGGTGGAACTTTGAACTTTGTATACTGATAAAGTTATGTAAGTGCTTTTAGCCTAATTGTTTATAAAGGTAATATTTTAGATTGATTTTATTAACATTATAATGACTGCCTCATTGGCTGAGTGGTCTCGGGTTCGATTCCCGCGCAAAGTAGTACTGGGTTTTTTAAAAAAAATTCAGAAGTAGCACGGATTCTGAAAATGTGTCCGGTATATGGCAATAGGCTCACCCCCTATTACATGGGACTTGTAACACAAAATAGTGAAAGCGGGTGTGGCATTAAGTGCTGTAATGTGCACCTCTGCCTACCCCTTTGGGGATAAAAGGCGTGAAGTCATGTTATACGATGTTATGTTTATTAACATACTTTACTGAAAAAGCTATTAACTATAGAACGTTTTTAATTGAGCTCGATTTGAGATTATTTTTTCTTTATCATCAACAGCCTATAAGTGCCTACTGCTGAGCAAAGCCTCTTTTCACACGGAGAATGTTTGAGGTTTAATCACCCCGCTTGCTTATTGCGGGTTGGCGATTTCAAACTTATAATAAGAAATTACAAGTCCAGGTTTCCTCACGATATATTCCTTTACCATTTGTATGTGGTGTCTGAATAATCTTAGAAAGTACATCTAACTCGGAAAAAGTCACATTGGTGCCGTCGTCGGTAGGTTTCGAACCCGCATCGTCATGCATGAGAGAGAAGCGTCTTAATCTCCAGGCCAACACGACATCTTCATTAGATTAAATTTGCCGTGATGGAAATATTTCGTTGTTGTTTACTTAATATATCGTTGTTCCGGGTCTGGGTGTCATGTGTATGTGAACTTGTATGTTTGTAAACGCACCCACGACACAGGAGAAAATCCTAGTGTGGGCCAACGATTTCTTTAAAGAAAAAAAAATCTAATTCAAGGAAATATTTATTTCACTTTCACATTTTCAAATAGGTATAAGTAAGTAAGAAAAGTTCTGTGAACGATATTTTTTATATACCATACACAATTTTCTTTAAAATGATGTCTACATAACTATATTGGTTTAAGAAGATACGCCATAACAAACTTAGTATTTTTGTTTGTTTGATGTTGGCATCAAGCTACAAGAATAAAATTATAGTCCATTATAAGACGTGATCTAACATTTCAATACATTTGAAGCGAAGTACAGTAAGAATCATAATAGAGACATCAAGGAAAATCAAGCTAGAAATGTCTTCTTTAGCAGCTGGCGCGAATACGCTCGTTAGACACGGCTTTTCATGTCACTTCAATGTCAACGTGCAATCATCTTCATGTGAAGTGAAGTGGCGATGTACAGTAAACGTTAGAAGTTCAAGGATGTCTTAGAGATCATAAAAATATACATTTTAACATAACATCACGCCTTTTATCCTTGAAGGGGTAGGCAGAAGTGGACATTGAGGCACTTAATGCCGCTGGACAGTGTAACGTCCCATAGTCCCATGTAATAGGGGTGAACCTATTGCCATATACCGGGCATATTTCCAGACTCTATGTCACTTCTGAGATTTTTTTAAAAATCCCAGTAATACTTTGCCCTAACCTGGGAATCGAACCCGAGACCCGTTGCCCGGCAGTCAAGCTTGCGACCACTCGTCCAACGAGGCAGTCATATACATTTTTAAACTATCAAATTATAATAAGTAAAGTACCTATAAATTTAGTATCGGAAATAAAACAACGGCTATTTATATTGTACGGAATATAAATAGAATTTGACCTCACGAACTTTGAATTGTCTCAGAATAATAAATTTACATTAACTTCAAGTAAACTAGTTGAATTGATAAATATTGCTTTAATTAAATAGTCCACCATAAGGTACACCGCTATTTGAGGTAGTTATAATTAATGTTGTTATAGAAGTGTACATTAATATTAATGGAAATATAAATCTATATTTAATACGAGAGTACAAAAGAATACTTCTTTGACATATTAAAAAAAAGGTCTAAAAAAATGTATATCTCTAAGAACACAATCAACTTTTGTTTAAGATTCATTTTCCGTCGTGTCCATAAAGAAAAGCTTAGGCTCAAAGGAATCAGCGAACAATGTTATAAGGAATCGGAAATCTCAATCAACAAAGCCCAACGCAATCGTCTTATAGCCTTTGGGGACAATTCACTTTTATGGAGCTTCAACAAAATCATGTTCCCGAGTTACATAGATAAAATATATTATACAAAGACATTGGAAAAAACGTGGACATAATATTCTTAGAATTGATTTTATTTTATGGCATACGAGCAGACGGATCACCTGATGGTAAGCAATCGGCGTCACCCATGAACATCTGGAACACCAGAGGCGTTAGGTACAAGTGCGTCACTGGCTTTTTTGAGATTAGGAGTTTGAGGATTTAGGGGATTCAGGGATTGGGGAAGGGGATGGTAATTGGGCCTCCGGTAACCTCACTCACACGACGAAACACAATGCAAGCGTTGCTTCACGTCGGTTTTTTGTAAGGCCGTGGTATCACTCCGGTCGAGCCGGCCCATTCGTGCCGAAGCATGGCTCTCCCACACTTTGATTGAAGCACCGATACGTCAGTGATTTTCTTATGTGTGTTACGTTACTCTACGTTACCAGACTTAAGCAAATGATAGATGCCCTTCGTATCAAAGTGTGTATGTTGTATGTGTAACTCTATAGTTATAGCTAGGTGCCACAGTTGTTGTTTTAAAAGACTGTGTACGACATTTTTTCAACGTCCTTGATACTATAATTTATTTTATCATAAAACTATGACATCCTCTTTCATTATTCATGTTGCTAAGCAACTAGCATAAATCGAACTCAATGGTTTACAATTCGATTACCCGATCTGAGAAACGATTTCTAGTCCAACTCGACTTTAGTTCGGGTCAAATGGAAGAGGAAATTGTAGAGGTACATAGCCACATTTTGTTAAAAAAATTAATGATATCGATTAATATTTCTTTTACCCTCGTTATATTATACTTTGAATAAAAAATCCAGAAAGCTATTACTTTACATTCCAGTCTACCTTCCATATTAGTACTCATTTAGTCTAAATTGAATGAAGTCGATAAAAAGTAAAGCACGCAAAACATTAATTTTCCCATTGATTTAAAATCGAAGCTTCCTAGTAAACATTCCAATAGCCGTTTCCATTCCCTATGTCTAGATTCTTAGTATTTAAACGAATAGTCACGAACATAACTTTAAATTACTGAAATTATTCAACCATTACCTTCCATAGTTCATGGTTTTGTGGGTTCATGACTAAAACTAGTATTTTAATGTATTTAGTAATTAGTTATTATAAATGGTAATATTATAGGTGCTGTCTTCCATAATGATTATTACTTAGTTGATGACTTATAACTGCTTCCATGGACAACTGACTGTGACGTGGTCTTTTTTTTTAAGGGGGGAAAATCATCGAATGACTGCTCCCGCCTGGGTGAGGCGGGAGGGAGTGTCAGACTCTTACTGCCTAAAAACCACCCCGTACCTTCTCCTGCACGTCGAGCCGGAGCCCCGGTTACCCGTTAGGTTCTCCGCGACCTGTGACGTGGTCTTAAGATTCCATTCCAGATTCTGTTAGTGTTATTCAGCCTTTCAAAATTCTTAGTAACAATGATATCGAATTCAATCTAGAAAGAGAAATAACTCTCAACAAGAATACTCGACAGAAATCATGTCAGACTTCCGTATTTACTTTTATAAGACCGTCAGTAATCACACTAATATTATAAATGTGAATGCGTCTTTGTTTGTATGTCTGTATGTTTCTCCGTCACTCACGCTGAAACTAGTGAACGGATTTTGATTAAATTTCGTATACATGCAGGGTATGGGCAGACTTAGGTGATACGATTTTTATCCCGATTAAATGCTGCCATGAGATAAAACAGGAATCATATTCTACGTGGACGAAGTCAGGGGCAACACTTAGTTAATCATATTCTTATTCCTAACGTCACTACTAAATCACAACCTAGTACATAGTTTAAATGAAACACTACCAAAACTAGACTTTAACTCGTCGAGTACCGGTTTTATAGACACAATTAAATAACAATAGGTCGCGGTCACCGGTGACCGCTTGGTGTTTGACAGTTTAAAACAGTATTCACGGCATGTTTATCAACCAGAAGAATGTGTTCAAAGTTCAAACACTTCGCAAAATTCACAAGTTTCAAGACACGCGACTTGGCAAGAATCGTATCAAGTTTTAAAAGAAAACTGGTGAAAGATTTCGTTAAATTGTGTTCTGATCTAGTTTTTAACTTAGTGTAGGTGTGTAATGGATTCTTTGATACGGTGTATAGGTATAATATTTTCAGTATTAAACATTATTTCATAATTTATTAATAGTCTAATCCTCTTTAGGTGACTTGCCGATGCAGAAGATTGAACGGGTTACCGGGGCTCCAGCTTGAAGAGCAGGAGTAGGAACGAGGTGGATTAATCAGTAAGAATTCTCGCTGCACCCAAGGTGGGAGGACTCAAAGGATGATTATTCCCCCTCAAAAAAAGGATTCCTGCCCATTTCACCAACTCCTCTTTCATTTTGGTTTTCACAAACCTATTCATGTCACCTAGTAAGTAACTCTTACTTAAGGAATGGTTTCGGCGTGGTTAGTAGAACGGCCATAACAATTGGCTTGTTAATACTTAACCAGTAGAAGGGGCCAGTACAATACCAGCGCAAGGCCCTGTCTTGCACATGCTGAACTGGTCCCATTTCGTGGCAGACTTGGGACGTGAACATGTATGTATAAGTACCTACTAACACAATGACTTTTATGTACCTACATGTCACTTGGTTTTTGGCGTGAAATAAAGTTTTTTTCTTTCTTTCTTTCTAATAATTACAATCAGTAAATAGAGAGTTCCGCTAAATTCTAAAATAAAAGACGTAGATTTTAATTTTTGTTTTTTAAGGGGTGAAAATCATCAAAATGACGTAAATGGGTGTTGTTGTTAGAGTTGCATAATAAACCCTAAAACCTAAAACATAATGATAGTAATAAAACTGGTAACCAAATGTAGGCAAAATAGCTAGACAGTATTAGAACCTGTCAAAAATGTTTGATCGATATACTTACTTTGTAAAAAATAAAAATTTAAAATTGTTGTTCCTGAACTTTCTACTTTATCGAATAATCCGTTCTAGGTACCAAAATGGCTAGGTAGCCATTCCTTCATACATAGGTATGTATGTAGGTACTCGTGGCGACGAGATGTCTCGCCAAAGTACGATACCCTTGTCAGCAGTATCCAGATCAATGAACTTGTCAAAACATTACAATGTAGGTAGGTACTAGTAGATAGTAACATAGTAATAGAGTTGCAATAATCTGTACCTACTTTTCTCCAGGTATTGTTTGTTAATAAAAATCACATCCAACCAAAACCATTATGTAAAAAACTAGCTAGTTCCCGATGGAGCCGCTCTTTCATCTCTAAAAGTGATGAGATCTAGACAAATTTGTGCAAAGTCTATGGTTTTTTACTACGATTTCTTTATTTCACATTAATTTTATTAATATCTTAATGTAATTGATCTGCTTCTAATCCTATAAGAGTCATAGTGCTTTATGAGTCATCATTACCTATTTATTTGACGAGTTGCTTCGAAGAACTACGTATGTATACTTTAATTTTAACTATACATTATTATCAATTTTGCCTTCTATTAGAATATTTAGCTCTCATACTCCGAAGCATTGAAACAGCATTGGCAAACCAAATAAATCTATTGCCTGACCTGAGGATTTAATCCAATTCTCCATTCGTGCTAGCAGCCACTCAAATATAGACACGTGGAATAATAACAATAGCCACAATGCACAGACAGGGTACAGCATACCAAGTTCAACGCTAAAACCATTTGGTCTGCGCTACAGTAACTTAGTCACGAATTTTACTTTGCGAAAGGTAGAAAATAAATGTTGATACTTAGCAAAATATATGGCAGGTAAGATTACTTGCTCTGAATTTCTACGCAGGCGTTACAGTTTAATATATGGCTACATTTATGTATTTCTAAGTCAAGTTTGTTTGAGCAAAAAGGTAAGAAAGTTATACATTGCTAATTCTGCTCAACTTGTGGCTACTTTGCCAGTACAAAATAAGTCAATCTAAGGACAATCAATAAATCGAGCGTATCGCGTTTCATTTTTTAAAAATATGTGTTTAAACTAAGCATACTTTCCTACATATTTGTAACGAATGCATGGTTGATTTAGGGAAGATCTAATAAGTGATTTTTGCTCCCACACGTCTGCCAACACCAGGCACAATAAATACCTATATAACTTAAATAAAGATATTAACAATAGCTACACTTTATAATCCATTTATAAAAGAATCAGCTGTCACCTCACCACGGTACCGCCTTCTAACCTCGACGAAGTTCAAGCTTCAATGCAATTATGTCTAAATAAAATATCAGCCGGTATTCTGCAAGTCCACCTATTACCGCATTGCGGCACTTGTATAATTCAATAGACTTAGGGTAGCTTTAGATGGCTTTGAAGCAAAGTTGGAAAAATGCGAGACATTTGTCATTTATCTATGTGAATTACCTAACGTGTGAATCGCGTCAAAATTTTGTGAGTGTCTTATAGTATTGGAGAATAAAGTAGTGTAGTGTATTATGGCTGCCTCGTTGGCCGAGTGGTCGCAAGTGCGACTGTCGGGCAAGGGGTCTCGGATTCGATTCCCACGTCGGGCAAAGTAGATATTACTAAGTTTTTTAAAAATTCTCAGTAGTATCACGGAGTCTAGAATTGTGCCCGGTATATGGCAATAGGCTCACCCATTACATGGGACTCATAACATAAATAGTGAAAAGTGGGTGTTACATTGTACAGTGGCATAATGTGCACCTCTGCCCCTTCGGGGATAAAAGGCGTGATGTTATGTTGTATTATGGCTTCAGCTGATTTTTCAATCAGACTCGTGTTCATCTAAATTACGGTTGAAGACATTTATTTCTCTAAAACCATTTACAATGACTTGACTGAGAAATACAAAATATAGGTACCTACATAAGTTGGTACTTACAGAATGTGAACCAGTACCCAAACAATATAGGTACCCGTATTTATCAACAACAACAACAACATTTACTTTGAGTAGACGAGGGTAATCTTAAAAATATCCGGTCGAGTAAATTATTCAAATTGGTTCTTTAAAAATCTAGGGCATACAAAACAATCGTTACTTTGTTCTTCAGTATTACTAAGACTCAAGAAGCATTTTTGTAGCTTCAAAAAAATACCTTGAAATATTTCTAAAATGAACTCAAAAAAATTCTGAGGATACCTAGTTCTTTTGAGTGACTAAAGAAAAATTCGTTATAAAAGATAATGATACCTAAAGGTACCGTCTTTTGACGTTCCATTGTCTCTTTATACCCCCGTGAGAGGCAAACGAGACAAAATAAAATTTTATATGTAGGTAAAGAAAATGTTCTTGAAAGGAATACCTACCTACCGTGAAATCATGCACTTTGATTCAAAAAAACGAAACTAACTTTGAATGAACCACATCTTTTTGGCATTGAAACCTATCTTGGCAATAAGGTTGATTTTCGCCTAACCAAACAAAATATATACAAGTAACAATCGAAGTGACAAACATTAGTTCCTGCCCTAAAGAACTCGTTGACCCTAATGCAGGTAAAATGGGTTTATCTAATTAAAATAATGTATTTTAATCACTGATTTAGCTGTTTATATTATCGAAACTTATGGTTCATCATGGTGACGACCACAATTGATTGTGTACGACCACAATTGATAGTCTTACCATTAAGCACCACGATGGATGGCCCAATAGGGCTGATGCAGATACAGAGCCGCGGAGGACTTAACGGGTTGCAGGCTCCGGCTCGAAGGGCAGGAGTAGGACCAGGGGTGGTTTTTAGTCAGTAAAAGTCTGACTCTCCCTCCCGCCTCACTTAGGCGCGAGCAGTCATTTGATGAGTTTCACAACTTAAAAAAATTATATTGTTACTTAGCATTCAATGCTGAACAAAATTAAATTAAATCCTTTCACGTAATCCCTAACTTTTTTTCAACCTGGAATTCGACATAAAGAATTACATTATTCTTCGTATTGTATTATAGATACCAGCGATATGCCTGCGTACCTATATTTAACATACCAGCGATGTGCCTGCGTACCTATATTCAACCACAAAATCACGAAATATCAACATTGTCAAAAATAATCTAGCCGTACCCAATATCGGCAGCTGAACTTCATACATGTGTATATGTATAGTTTGCATGACTGACTAACATTTACAAAGAAATAGCTAGATTTTTGTAACCTATTTTAGAACCCATTTTAGTCTAAATTCTTTCATACCCTAAAAACTAGTTCAATGACCTCTCATAACAAGCGAAACGGTACGTTATTTAATAACTCTTCAGTTGAAATAAGCCGTGAAAAGGAATGATGATTAATTTTATTCGGATTACTTTTCGGTTTTTTAATATTCCCGAGTTAAAGCACGGAGTCAAAAATTATTTAGAAATAGAAAGACATTCGTAATTCATCATCCATTCATTCATTCATTACTGGTAGAAGCTGCCTGCCTACATGTTCATTGATTATTGGGATTATTAGATTACCTAAGTACTGTTATTTTATGAATATTCTGTGATCAAGAAGTTCTGTTTAACGTTACCCAAAAGTGACAGCAATAATTAAAAAAAAAATCCTACTGCTCAGAGTGAATTAGCAATTTTTTGAGTACCTAATCAATGTCGTGGTGGCCCGGAGGTTTCAGAAGCCCGATCCTCATGCATGAAAGTGTGAGTTCGAAACCTATAAACGGCAAGTACCAATTGAACTTTCTAATATTATCAAGACACCACTGACAAACAGTGAAAAAATAACATGATGAGGAAACTTAGGCTTATAATTTTCAATCAGTTTGAAATCGCCAACCCGCATTGAGCAAGCGTAGTGACTAATACTCAAACCTGCTTCTTGTGAGAAGACGCCTTTGGTCACCAGTTGTCACTTATAGGCTGTTGGTGATGACGATGAGATGATGTTTTGACTATATTACTTTCATTTATTTCACATACCTACCCCATGCTTTTTTTAAGGGGGGAAAATCATCGAATGGTTGCTCCCGCCTGGGTGAGGCGGGAGGGAGTGTCAAACTCAAAAGCATTTATTTCAATTAAACCATAATTTGGTACTTTTGAAACGTCAATAAATATTAAATAAATAATAGTCTGTCAGTCTGTCCGTCATTGAAGCTAGGCGCTCGTTCCAAAATGTCGATTCGAGTGGAGAAGAACGAGCAAGAAACTCCATTCGTTACTCTTTTAAAAAAAGTATGTTTTACATTGCTCTGATACATATTCTAATATTGTACACACATGTGAGAATAATGTCAGACTCTTACTGACTAAAAACCACCCCGCTCCTTCTCCTACACGTCGAGCCGGAGCCCCGGTTACCCGTTAAGTTCTCCGCGACCATGCTTAGGAATCACAAGTCTTAACCTCCGCGCTACCTCTGTTATCCACACATACATAAAACGTTTAAACAAAACATTACAAAACAACGATACTAATTCCAAAATAGTGTCAGTCACCCGAACACACACAATTTAAATTATATAAACATTTCATAATACAATCTGCATTGAATAAGTCGAAGCAACGACCTGATAACACACATCAATTGTTTCATTTTCAAATGAAGACGGGCTTTTATTTATTTATGTACGGATATATAGGGTACATTAGTGTAAAGTAATGATGAAAGATTGCAATGATGTTTCAAAAATGATCCGCTTGAATGTAGGCAGAGGTATACATTATGCCACGTTACAATGTAACACCCACTTTCCACTGTTTATGTTATGAGTCCTATGTAATAGGGCATGAGCCTATTGCCACATACTCGGTACAATTCCAGACTCCTCTCAATCATCAATCAGACATAATTATTTCAATTTAAATTAATATTTTATCAATATATAAGTAGGTACATATAGTAAAATCATAAGAAAGTCGTAACTATACATTGATTTTTTTTAATATAATTTTTAGAAATTTTGTTTGTTTGTCTCTATAATATACATCGGCCCGGGCTAAACTCAAATAATATTGCATGGATTTACTTTAAATTGCATGAATATTACTAAAAGGTCAGGTGACCTTATAGGCTACATATCAATGTAGCCTGTGATAGCTATACGAGGAAAAGCCGTGAAGAACTATCTGAAGTTACGTTAGTTCCACGCGAACGAAGTCACAGGCACAGATGGTAGAAAGATAATAATGTGTCTTACGGGTGGTTCTTTAGTGAAGTTATTTGCCAAGTAATTTCAATCCCAAGGTTGATCTATGGAGAATGAAATAAACACCATTACAATATTTTAATTGTTCCAGTTGCTTGCTCTTATGTCACAAATTATGTATCTTCTTATTAATTTTGTTTGTGTATAAACATAATAATTATAACATTACATTATGTATATTATCATTAGATAATACTTATAATATAGTTATGGACATCCATTTTTTTTTCTCAGTATAGCGTTTTCTCAGTATATTCACGTGTGTAACCCGCGATTTTTAGTTAATTTAGAATGTCTCACGATAGTTACCTATTATAAAAACACATAAACAAGATTGAACTTCATAAGAAAAAGAAAAGAATAAATGCATAAATTAGTTGACAAGTAATGTCAATAATAATATGTTTTTAAAAGAAAACAACCCTTAAAAAATAACAGATCACAATGACCTTGGACAAAGTTTATTCCTGAATATAATGAACATCGTTAGGACATTATCGCATTATTATTCTCCCGGTGTTGTTCATTAATTTACTTTATGAATGTCTCATTTATATCGCGAATATTTTCAGTCATTTGTTATGCAAATTAAGTTTATCACATTTTTTTATTACTATTGTTTTTATAGGCTTTTTAAAGAGAAAATTGTTACTGAAATATTATTTGGTTTGTAGCACAATTTTCATCTAGTTTGGAACACTATGACTGCGTTCTTAAACCATGTTATTGCAGAAACACAATGAACACACTGGTAAAAAGCACCCTGAGTATAGGTATGCATGCATATATACCTATATATTTATGTTGTAGTGTACATTTTAAATTTCGGAGCCGCGGAAGACTTAACGGATTGCCGGGGATCCGGCTCGAAGTGCAGGAGTAGGAACGGGGTGGTTTTTAGTCAGTTAGAGTCTGACACTCCCTCCCGCCTCACCCGGGCGGAAGAAGTCATTGGATGATTTTCCCCCACTAAAAAGTGTACATTTTAATATTTTTTAGTATCTATAATAATTTATAAAGTCTATTTATGTTATTTGTTTCTTATAATTACACATGCCGATTTCCTATATGACCCTAAGGTTGACAGGGAGAGAATTCCATATGGCATTTATATCCGCCATAAGTACCATTACTTGTTTCTGTGTACATTAAAGTTTAAATAAGTACCTAAATAAAAACACAGTAACGTCTGTAAATGTACATGCAATTTGTTAGTAAATATGACAAAACGGACTGACACATTTTATTATCTCTGACACAGGCACAGGGACTCATTATCCTACTTCTCAAAAAGTTAATGTCACATGCTATATGCTATATGACTGCACGTAGTATGTGTTGTATCTAACATGTAGGTACCTAATCATTAAAAGCGCAGTGACCACAGAACAATAAGTTAAAACAACAACCAGACCTATCTCATGAATTCTTACAAAATGGAAAAAGTTGCTAAAACAAAGTTATTTCCCCGTTTTACCAGACAGACTGCCGCTTGGCGGAGTCTAGTCTTAGGGGTGAAATATCGTTTTAGGTAAACCGTCGCGTCGGAACCATAATTATTTAAAAAATAATTTATTGCTATATTAGTAACTAGCTTTTACCCGCGGCTCCGCTCGCGTCACAAAAAGATAAAAAGTAGCCTATGTGACATACATATAACAATACACACAGCGCCATCTATACCAATACTTTTTTCCCTCGGGAATATCAAATGTTTCCGGTATAAAAAGTACCCTATTATTTAATCCGAACTTCTAACTTTACGTCTGCAATAATTCAAAGCAATCGGTTTAGTAGTTACGGCGTGAAAGCGGAACAAACAAACAAACAAACAAACTCACTTTCCGATTTATAATATTAGTAAGGATATAGCGGCAGATCAATCTACACTTTTCTATGAAATTCCTTCAATGGATTGTCTATTTAATTGTTATGATATTAAAGTCGAAAATACAATAAACAATTAACAGATTAGTATAGGCTAACCTGCTAGTCATTAGACATACATACATATTAATTATCGAAATATAAAGAACTGATGAAAAGGAAAATATTACCTCGTTCTTGCCAGACAGACTGCCGCTCGGCGGAGTCTAGTCTCCAGTCTCAGGGGTGGCATATCGTTTTAGGTAACCGTCGCGTTTACCCCCGAGGATCGATCGTAAATTATAACGGTTTATGGCAGAAAACATGCTCGACCGTAGACTTTAGGGTTTGTGTTTGTAATACATATTTATAGCTTAGCAACACAACTTCAGATTATTATTTTCGTTCATAATATTCTATAGTAAGTACCCAGCTATATGTATGTACCTATACCTAATGAAAGCAGTTTATTTTTATACGCAAATATTGTATCTACTTATTTTTTTTTGTCTGTTGTTTTGTTGTGCGATTACCGGAACATAAATCGCTAAGTACACGCATATAATATGATAATTAAGTAGCCAAAGGCCCTTAAAAATAGCATAATTATTAATTTCTACGGTAGATAAATCTCTAACATTACGTTTAATGTATCGCCACTAAATAAATCTACATGAAAGTAATCTATACATATAATAAAACTGTACAAGTGTAAATACTGTACATTGAAAATACGAAAAATAATAATAATATGGGTGTTACTAGATAGATACCCAACTTAAAAATGTAATTAAATTTTTTTTTGTCTATCTGTCTGTCCGACTGTATGTTCACCCATCACGCAAAAACGGGCACAACACTCGGTAGGTACTTCTTATTCCAAAAAAGTATATATATACGAAAAAACAAACCCAATTGTGCGGCTAAATACCTTGACAATGTTACTGTACCAAACGCAAATATAAGTTTGTCGAATGTTAGGTTGCCTGCAGAGGACTTTACGCTCTAACTGTAGGGCCGATAGTCGGAAATAGCTTAAACCGATATTATAAATGTAAAAATATTTGTGTTTGTGTGTATGTTTTTTACTCAGTCAGATCAAAACGGCTGAATTTGGAACAGAAGCAGATTATGGACATTCGTAAAACATTTGGAAACGCGGGCAAAGCCACTGTCAGAAGCAGTATTATAATATATAATAAATGGTATGTAATGCAATATTAAGAATAGACCCAACATACGCAGATCCGATCTAATGATAATGACAGTGTTCCCAAAAAAGTATGGACATTAGCTACCATACAGCACTTAGGCAAATCACTTTTAGATCCCGTAAAAGATAAATTGATGGCAAGCGTTCATGCGATTAGGGGTTTATGTGAACATAGACTGTATATGCCACAATTCTCAAACAACAATTTGAGTACAAATTCACCTCATCATCAATAGCCTATAAGTGCCCACTGAGCAAAGCCTCTTCTCACACGGCACACGGAGAAGGTTTGAGCATTAATCACCAGATCACCACACTTACTCAATGCGGGGTGGCAAAAATTCACCTATTTGGATGATATTATGATTTAGCAGTGCAATTAATAGTTTCTCTTTAGAAACGTAGTTTGTGACATTAGAATTTCCTTTTGACTCGTTCATACGTTAGAAATAGATAATCGTACGTTTGTGTCACACCTGGTTTGTCTAACCACTACTGGTTAGTACCAGAAATAGGAACCAGGTAGTGATGCTAGCATGCTTTGTTTGTCATGTTCACCAATCGAGAATCATTGATATAGTGACTAACACATCCACTAAAGGATGAAAGGCGATGGACGAACCTTTTTAGCAGTTCAATCAATCATATTATTCAAATATGGTTTAAAACTGGAATCAGCCACCAAGAAAAGAGCAGCAGATGTTAAAAATTTTAAATGCCCAATCTCCATGTAAGAAGAAACCATATTTTTAGTAGTCGGTTCTTATAAGCTGTTAATGTGGTGTGAGAAACTGTGATTCTCAAACCTTCTGCTTCAAATGAAGATTTGTCAATCAGCTCTTTAAGAAGATGTTTAGCAGTTGATAACTGGTATTTTTAGACTATAAATGATGATGATCATTTTCCAGGTAGAAGTTTAAATAGGTCTCTATAATGTATGATTCGACTTTTGATTAAATATACTGAAGTTAATTAAGCATGGAAATAAAGAACAAAATCCTTCGACAGGAGAAAGGGTATAAGTAGACTTTTTCTTATGTATTCAAAGACAAACGTGATGTTGAATTCTTGTGTCTTAACTAGCTACTTTCGCGGGGTCTCACCCGTTCTGCTCGGCTCCTTATCATGATAGCGTAATGTTTTATAGCCTTCCTTAATAAATGCACTACCCAAAATAAAAAACAATATTCAAATCATACCAGTAGTTCCGGAGATCAGTGCGTTTAAACAAACTCATCAGTTTTATATTATAGTATAAGATTGCACGTGTATACTTCATATGACTTAGCAAAACAGTAAATATAGTAATTTCAAATTATACTTTTATATAATTACACATCGGCAAACGTTTTTCCTTTTAATGTTTATAAAGAACAGTTCAACTAAAGTAGAACTAAAAATATTATGAAAACATGAATTACAATACTTTTGTTCTAACGTCTAAGTATAGGAACTATTGCTTGTTATAGGATGTTTAACAAGAATAGTATTTATGAATTCTCACGTAGGTAATCCTAGTTCAAGTACAGTTAGTAATAAAAATATAACAACCGATGTCCTTTTAGTAGCATAATAAACATCAGGTTAATTAGTCATCTGTATGTTTAAGTACGTACGCGCATAACTCCCGAACGGCTGCAGCAAATTAGATAAATCCTTTTTTGAAGTAATTAAATTAAAGATGACAATTTTGTCAGAATTGATTTATTTCATCTAGGATAATACCTATGCAAAGTTCTCGTTATTCTTTTCACTGATTATACTTCTATCAGGTAATCAATACACAAAATAACTTTACAAAAATTGACAACAAAAGAAGTGTGGGAGAGCCATGCTTCGGCACGAATGGTCCGGCTCGACCGGAGTGATACCACGGCCTCATAGAAAACCGACGTGAAGCAACGCTTGCGTTGTGTTTCGTCGTGTCAAATACCCTCCCCTTCCCCAATCTCCCCAATCCCTGAATCCCCAACGATCATCAAACTCCTAATCCCCAAAAGGCCGGTAACGCACTTGTAACGCCTCTGGTGTTCCAGGTGTCCATGGGCTACGTTGATTGCTTACCATCAGATGATCTGTCTGCTCGTTTACTGGCTTATGCCATAAAAAAGTCTCTTTTATTATTGGTACGTTTCTACAAAACACAAAACCTATAAGGTCATGTTATGTCAATGTCAATAAATATGACAATATTGGACTAAATTCAATAAGTTACAAACCGATTACATGACGAGCGAACGAAAACGTATTATTAGGGCTTCATATTTTTTTTTACCGTATCGAATATGAATTTAAATTTATGAAATTGTCATGTGTAATTCAGTCTTTTCTATAAAAATATAGCATATTATATATTACATTGAACTGTAAATTAGTTCTGCAAATTAATTATATTGGTATTTTTGTTATTATTTGGTTTATGTAGTCTTTAATTGCTACAGCTGTTGTCTGTTACTTACTCATATTTATTATTTTTGTTAGATATTTTTAAATAATAGTAACGTTTACAGTTATGTGAAACGTATTCATAGTAAAAAGGGCAAAATAAAATACTACGTAGATAATCTAATTTTTACTACAGCCGTGTGCCTCATGTATAAAACATCGCATTAGTTGTATTTATGCTAAAACACATGTCCGATCGTTTGTTATACTGAATTATAAAACAGTAAAAAACTCGAAACAATTCACTGAAAAGCATTCAATACACTAGTTCTAATATTGATTGAAACTATATTTTGGTTATATAATATCCCAAACTATTAACTTAAAAAGTTATCAGTTAATAAAAGCGATGAAATTACGTAAATACTAGATAAAGACTGAATAGTTATTCAGTCCGTCTATCACATAAAATTGTCTTTATATTGATTAACACACGTTTCAATAATAATAATATGTAAATGAAATCCTGAAAGATTTTAAAGAATAAAATCGTTGACTTGCAATAACGAAACATAAATTCATTCCCATTCCCATTGGGAAAATTTTCCCTTAAATGCAAAATAAAGTCTAGATAACTCAACTACAATAATATGTATTCTAAACTTCCTCCAAAATTATAAGAGTAAATTACTCACAAAACAATTATTGAATTAACTTCAGACTTATAATCGCATTTTACTTATTTTCCTACCCAAAGAAAACAAGAAAACAAAATATTGACAACTTTTCCAAATATTCTTCCTTAATTCAAATGTTTCTCTAAAAAAAATAACTGAAAATAAAAACGTATAAAGTAACTTACCTCGATATTTCGGACGCAACAGTGGTTGGCACGAACTCTGGTTAACTAAACTAAGGTTAAGCTATGCCCGTGCGTTTTGGTCGGCGCTTTACACAGCACTGCGGCGTATCGACCGTACCAACACATAAAATAAGCGCATAGCACGCGATGTAAGCGACACAAGTATTTACCAGTAGTCCTTAAGATATTGTACTGTCCTAATTCACTTATATTTTTGTACTTGGACTAATTAAATATAGTTTTCATTCAACTTTAATCAAACTAAAATTTAAAAATGGATAAATTTATTTATACAAATTTTCTTAAAGTCTGTTGTGATATTTTTAGCATGATTCTAAAGTTTTGTGTAAGAATAGAGTTTGATAACCTAATAAAACTTTTGTCTTATAGGGATATTAAACATTTTACGCTTAGCATAGCAAAAGCGGTTGCGGTTACTTCATTTATAAAACGAGCTAAGCAGAAGAACAAGAAATGGAGTAGCTTCAAATGTTTTGTTCGTTTATGTCTGATTGATGTAAACTTTAGATATAATCGTAGATTTAAGAGAATATGATAATTATCATTAGCATTTCTTAAAGAAAGTTAATGGCTATTAAAATTCATGCCACTACTAAACTTATGGCTGATTTTTCAACTCCTACTCAATTAAATTTTATCAGAGGAATAACTTCCTTATTAAAACTATAAATAGCAATATGGCAATAGGCTCACCCCCTATTACATGGGACTCATAACATAAATAGTGAAAAGTGTGTGTTACATTGTACAGTGGCATAATGTGCACCTCTGCCTACTCCTTCGGAGATAAAAGGCGTGATGTTATGTATGTATGTAAAACTATCAAATGTTAATTTTATCCTACAGTTAAGAATTATATGTTGATTGTAATTGGACTTTAGTAAGAAAACAATAGGGGTGAAACTACATCACAGTTAGCAATAGTCTGAATTATAAGAAAATGTATATATAGACTCTATAGTTAGACATTGAAAGCAACGGTCAATGTTATCAAACGAGGGTTTTGCCCTCCAGTATAAAATACAAGTCAATATTTTACTGTGATCAATAATGATGGCGCGACGGGTCTGTCTAACCAAGAAAATCGCTTTTATTTGGTTGTGAAAGACAATGAACATTTTATGCGAAACGAATTTAGGAAGGATCTGAATATTACATGGAAATAAAATTGTTGCAAAGGTTTTTGTTGATCAAAAGTTATCGAGTTCGAATCCTGAGTTGGGTTATCGTAATGAATAACCCGTGACGGTTCAATGCTAGACTATAAGGCTCTACATAAGGTGATTTGACCTAATCTCCACGCTTGGTAGACGGATTGATTGGGACCTATGGTTTTTTTGTCTTCTGATTTTTTGTTTTTTTTTTATGGGATAAGCCGATAAACGACCATACATATCACCTTATGGTAAGGAATCGGCGTCGCCCATGGACACCTGGAACACCAAAGGCGTTATAAGTATGTTCCGGCCTTTTGGGGATTAGGAATTTGAAGAATGTTGGGGATTTGGTGAAGTAAAACATCGTGAGGAAACGAGAAATTGTAAATTTCTAATGATAAGTTTGAAATCGCCAACCCGCATTGAGGAAGCGTGGTGATTAATGCATAAACCTTCTCCGTGTACTACAAATGCCCATTGCAGAGCCTTGCTCAGCAATGGGCATTTGTAGAATGTTGGTGTTGATGGAGATTTGGAGATTAGGGGGTAATTGGGTCTCCAGTAACCTCACACACACGAAGACAAACAACGCAAGCGTTGTTTCACGTCTGTTTTCTGTGAGGTCGTGGTATCACTCCGGTCGAGCTGGTCCATTCGCGTCAAATCATAGCTCTCCAACACTTAATATGATTTATTTCGTTATGGGATCCAAGATATTCATGTCCCTGAAACGCGTTTCTTTATTGTTCTAGTATTTTTATTGTTGTATTTACTGTAGAACCTGGCTTACAGGAGTTGCAAAGGTTTTGCGTAGTTGTGGCGGGTTTTTTCCCTAAAAGGAGATTGTAGACCACAAAGAACTGATGCCAGGTCTTTGCCAAATGTGTAGTCTCTTGCTTAACTTACGAAAACTGCAGGAAGAGTTGGGCTGGTGACCTGATCCTATTAAAAAAGCGATCTTCAACCTGACTGTTGAACGCAAGATTCTTTTAGGGTGCGTCTACATCTGGTGAACGCGCCGCGAATGTGCCGCTTGCGGTCGTTTGCGTTTGCGGGCTCACCGCGAGCTGCGCGCGTAATGTCACGGCAATGGTTTGCTGATCAATTCATACAAGGTACGTATGAATAATAATTTTAAATGCACTTGCGCGCTGCGCATTCTCCAGTTGTGGACACGCTCTTATATATAGTAGGCTCGTTGTCTAGCAGTGGACAGATTGTTGATATTGTTACTTAGCATGTTGTTTAAGTAACATAACATAACATCACGCCTTTTATCCCCGAAGGGGTAGGCAGAGGTGCACATTATGCCACTGTACAATGTGACACCCACTTTTCTCTATTTATGTTACGAGTCCCATATAATAGGGGGTGAGCCTATTGCCATATATCGGGCACAATTCCAGACTCCGTGCTATTACTGAGAATTTTTAAAACCCCAGTAATACTTTGCCCGACCCGGGAATCGAACCCAAGACCCCTTGCCCGGCAGTCGCACTTGCGACCACTCGGCCAACGAGGCAGTTGTTTAAGTAATTTTCATAATTAGTTTGATAACTTCAATATTGAGATGCTTGACCCTAATCAAACGTCGTTAATATCCTAGCAGTTTGAATAAATTAAAACTGTTTCAGTGCTCCCCTTCTATTGATAGTCCAAACAAATAAATGACACAAATAAACAGACATTTTGATGAGTTTGATAAAAGCTGGGTGCCCAATAATTCACCTTGATTGACGTCAGGAAATAATTTACTACAATATTCTTCTTCTATTTTGTTTCTATTTTGTTGACTTAGATTGGAACTTTTAAATAATTACCTCTATAGTTCTATTTTTGGAATACTTAATATCTGTTCTAATTTTAGTTCGGAGAAATTAACCTCTGTTTACCAGAGAGCTACAATTACCGAAAAAGTTGAAAATTTTATTAATAGCAGGGTAGTAAGCTGTTAATAGACTAGCATTCTATTTGTATGAGTTTTAATGTCATAAATATGTCGCGGTGGCCCGGAGGTTTAAGACCGCTTCTCATACATAAAGACGCGGGTCCGAAACCTACCAACGGCAAGTACCAATGTGACTTTTTACGAGTTATAAAATTATTTAGATACCACTGACAAACGGTGAAGGAAAACATCGTGAGGAAACCTGGGCTTATAATTTCTAATTATAAGTCTGTAATCGCCAACCCACACTGAGCTTGTGATTAATGCTCAAACCTTCTCCGTGTGAGAAGAGACAAGGTCAGCAGTAGCCAATAATAGGCTGTTAATGTGAAGATTTTTAATATTATTCGAGATTAGAATCTTTCAGGGTCTATTATAAAGGTACTATTAAAAAAATTTCATCAATGAAAAGCCTAATAATACTTTACTTACTAGAAGCGAAGCGAAGCCTTTGTTGGAATTTATTAGCGAAATGGTAAAATTAGACACTACAACATAATTTTAGAAGTCACTATCAACTTGAAAACTATGTCTTCTAATTTTAGACCAAAGAATGCCACTCAAACATTAAAGGATAATGGGTTCATATCTAATGATGGACACAGACATTCTGACCTTTCAATCACAAAATTTCCTTTGACCTTTAGTTGGACTTCCAATTTGTCCTGTGATTTAGTGGCCATTATATCGTGCTCGTCCACTTAGTGTGTCAGTTTGTTTCGCTGCATAGACTGACTATTGTGACGGTTGATGCTACTTAACTAAATTGAAAGAAATAGAACGAAACATGCAATGAAGCCCATTTGGTTAGGAGGTTTTTAATACTTTAAAGTCAGAAAGTATTATTGATGGGAAGGTGTAATCTTACCCTATTATTGATAGAATATAAACAAATGTATAAACTACATAACATAACGCCTTTTATTCCCGAAGAGGTAGGATTAGGTGCACATTACGGCACTTACCTAATACCATTGTACAATGTAACACCCACTTTTCACTACTTATGTTATGAGTCCCATGTAATAGGGGATGAGCCTATGGCTATTACCACATACCGGGCACAATTTAAAACTGTGAGCTACTACCGACAATTTTTTTTAAAAAACTCAGTAATACTTTGCCCGACCCGAAGTACCTATAAACTAAAACAGGATAAATCTCACTCCGAACTTGGAAGTGGTTTTTCCACTGTGCAACTGTTCAATTAGGTGTGATATCTCCTAAATACGAACACATAAGATCTGAAAATGTACCACGACTAAAGTAAGAATAACTTTTTCTAAACACAATAGAACTGAAACTAAATAGGGACTCATCAATGAATAATGATTCATGTCTTTAAGTAGACAGAATAATTCCCGGGAAAAACCCTAACCCGTCTCCATTTCACCTGATCGAACGCACCCAGACGTAGCACCCCTGCGACAAAAAGTCGCATATAACGTTGCGTGACTCACACTAAATACTGCTAAGGAATCGAATGAAATGGGCCATTACTGTAACCTGTTACGCAAGCTGTATCGTTCTTACGTAGCATTAGTCAGTTAAATTAATGATTTTGTACTAAATCTAATTAGTCTGATTGCGGTCGAAAGTGATTTGTTTTATTTTTAGGTGAGTAAAATATATTTGTGCATAGGCCTGATTTTTAGGAAGTTCATGTCTTATTTAAACGTCTCAGGGTAAATATTAATAGGCTTAAACTTAAAATAGTTTACTTAGGTATCTTCAGTTTGCACTATAATGGACAAAATTAATGAAATATTTTTGAGTACCTACTAGCTGTTGCTAGGGACTTCGTCCGCGTAGAATATGATTCTTATTTTATCCCATGAGAGCATTTAATCGGTTATTATTAACTATCTTGACACCTAAGTCAGCCCTTGCCCTGTCTGTATACCAAATTTCATCTGAAATCCGTTCAGTAGTTTCAGCGTGATTGACAAACAAACATTCAAACAAAGAAATTTCTACATTTATAATGTTAATGTGATTTTTTGCTCAAGTAAGCTTTTCAAATAAGGGCGGGTAAATAAAACAATATTATTTTATTGGTACAACAATAAGAATATTATTATCGTTTCGATGTTGTAAATAATACCTACTTAAATATTAAATTGAGAACTTAAATTACTACATTAAACTTTATTAGAACTTTAGTGATAATAATTAATCACTCTCCTTTAAAATGCTTGTGGCAATTTGTTCTACAATTGCTACAATTGGATTTGTCATTTGCATTCTCGAAGATATTGACGTTTCCAGTGAATCCATTATAAGATGTTCCATTGCCATTTACTGCCTTATTCAAATCATTTTTCACATAAATGTTCTCATTACTTATTTCTTTACCATTTTTCATGCCATTTGTTGCTTTCAAATTGGCATTTTTGGGAACATCGTTATTATTCTGATCGACTATGGCGGCAGTTTCCAGTTGTACTTTCTTTTGTTGCCTTGGTTTAATTATATAGGTTTTTATGTAGAAATCGACGAAGAGAACAAGCATGAATAAGTTTTGCGGCAAGAACATTGCGCTCGTCCATCTGGGGTAGGCGCAGTCACTTTTGAAGACTATTATCGCCATGTGGACTACACACCAGAAGAATTGCAACTGAAAATAAAAAAAAAGTTTATTATCAATTATAAAACAAATGAATGCATACTTAGGAGAGAGAATACAATCTGACAAGAAAAAGATTCGGAGTAATGAAGAAAAAGATATGCATTAAAAATGCAAAAGGAAACTTTATTTACGAAAGATTTCTTGAATAGTTATCGTAATTCAAATAATTGGTTAAAATTGTTCCTCAGATCGTTAAAGATGATTGCTTGTTATCAACTTAACAGATGCATCTCATGCAAATAATTTCACTGTGATGTGATGTTAATACGGTTCGAGTATTCAGTAAAAATATCAACAATGTTATGGTATTACAAGAATTTAGCAAACTATTAGCTGACCAAGTTATCTAGACATGTCAAAAAACATTTAAGATTTCGATTTTAACTTATACAAAACAATTTAATTATCTATATATATATAGTTACACCACTTATAACTCAAGAACAGCAGAAAATTGGTAGGGTGGTAGCTTAGAGTCAGGAGACCGACATAGGATACTTTTAAATCAATACTTTTTTTTACTTTTTACCGAAAGTCACGAACGGGGACGGGAAAAAATGGGATTACGCGTATGAAGTCGCGGGCAGAAGCTAGTTTACAATATTTTCGGGTTTGGAACTACTTTTAGTGTTTGCTTGTCTTGACTTGTCGCTTTTAACAAAATTCATATTACCGCAGTTCAAAGACGGGTTGAAGAATATCAATTTATTATTATACTCTTACTGTCTTCTATAGGGAACCTTTATCTTTTTTTTAAGGGGGGGAAAACATCGCATGACTTCTCCCGTATAAGTAAGGCAGGAAGGAGCGTCAGACTCTTACGGGCTATAAACCACCCTTTTCCTACTTCTGCACTTCGAGCCGGAGCCCCGGCAACCCGTTAAGTCCTCCGTCGCTCCTTATCGGCATCAGCCCTATTGGGCCCCATCTGTGGTGGTCTGATGCCTCTTGGTGGCGCACGCGTAATGCGTCGCGCGGTCGCGCCGTACGCTCAGGTCTGGTTCTGGTCGGGCGGCGCGCTACCCATGCTCGCCTTCCGCAGGCCCGTGCTCACGGTGGTCGGAGATCGTTCCGCGATCTCCGACGCCCAGCGTGCTCTTCGCGACGGCTGGGTTGCGAGGAGGCAGTAATTCGATGCGGCATGACCGCCTATAACCTTTGGCAGGAGGCATTTGACACCCCGAGGTTGGGTAGGAGGCGCTTCAGCGCCGCTTCCGTCTGTTTTAACTTAGAAGCCAAACGTCGGAAGTGCTGCATGAAGTTCGACTGTCGAGGACGAGTCCCAGGTACTTTCTTCATCGTCGTGTCGATGGCGATTATAACCCCTCCCGCCGTTATTTGGGACTCAATCGGGAAAATAAATTGGGATCCTTTAGATATACTCACAATTTGCAATTGAGTGACGTGTTTCTTAACACGAAGAGAGTTCTTGACGCTGGGCATGACGACTGACAGTAAGTAGTAGGCATACATCACGACGTGAACGAAGGAATTTATCACGCCAATTAACGTTCCATGGCCGCCTGGAAAATGGAAGAAAATTTTTTTATTATTTTTTTAATAACGTTGCCTCACGGTCTTATTTTCTCCTGTGACATGGGTGCGTTTACAAACATACAAGTTCACATACACATGACACCCAGACCAGAAACAACAATTTGTGGATCACACAAAAAGTTGCTCCACGCGGGAATCGAACCCGCCACACGTTGCGCGTTACGCGGCAGTTGGTGGTCTAGCCACCGCACCAACCACGCGGTCAAAATTTTCTATACATTTTATTACATTAACAGTTCTTGAGATTAATAATCTGCGTTGACTTCACAAAGAAGTTTGCTATAATCAAGTGGGTTGAATTCGCAGTAAACGAATATGATTTAGCGAAGAGCACTATTGCTTGAGATGCATAATCTTTTACGCAATAGTAGTAATAGTAGGAGTTATAGCGCTATGTACCTACTCAAACAATTAAGATTATAGTAGCTTGTTATACACTACTGTACTGTACTGTACTTGGTACAAAACTCAATTTTACTTACTAATAGCGAATATCACTAACGTATGAAGTTGTATTACAGTGAAATTGAATTAACTTAACCTAGCAACATTGTGGTATCCACATTGTTTTTTATGCACTAACAACAAATTAATTATAAACTACGTAAAGGCATTAGAGACATTCCAACACATAGGTAACCTATTTTTTGTCAAAATATGTAAATATTTATTGTTTCTAAATATAAATCAATGAAAAGCAGTACCGCTTAATTACTTGCATCAAATTTGAATTTAATTTCAGTGACCCCGGTTGTTTGTACTCTAATGAAAGTGTCTTCAGCATTACAATACAGTACCGTATTCACGGTAACCTTAATCTCTTGTCAGAGTTATTTGTCAGAAAGAAACGTTGGCTACGTTCTTAAACATAACATAACATAACATCACGCCTTTTTATCCCCGAAGGGGTAGGCAGAGGTGCACATTTCGGCACTTAATGCCACTGTACATTGTAACACCCACTTTTCACTATTTATGTTATGAGTCCCATGTAATAGGGGGTGAGCCTATTGCCATATACCGGGCAAATTTTTCCAGACTCCGTGCTACTACTGAGATTTTTTAAAAACCCAGTAATACTTTGCCCGACCCGGGAATCGAACCCGAGACCCCTTGCCCGGCAGTCGCACTTGCGACCACTCGGCCAATGAGGCAGTCTTACGTTCTTAAAATGTGATGCAATATTTAAAGTAAAGGTACCTTACACTAAAGCTATGAATTGGTAGGATTAAACCCATGTCATGTTAAGGTTAATGTCTAGTATCCTGTGTAAGTCTGACTGGGGGAGACAGACATCCTCTGTACAGGCGAGAGTAGGCGTTAGCTGCTAAGGCCGCTATTGTGGCGGGACCTGCCATAAAATGATAGGTCGAGGCCTGTCGAGTGTGATGATTCCGCAAGGAAATACAGGTCACAGTTACAATCAGTGAAGGAAGACCGCGGTGGTTTTAGTCGGTAAGAGGCACGCTCCCCATCGCACTCTCGACGCGGGAAATCCACGAGCATTTTCATAGCGGTACAAAAAATAAAATATAATTATTTATGTATACCTGGTAAATAGGTGACAGCACCCCATATGAGCAAACACATGCCAGTGTGGTGGTATATATGAAGGAAGGATACTTGGTTGTTTTTCTTGCGAAGCACGAAAAATACCTGAAATTAGATAAAGATAATAACTATATATAACTATAAGGAAACTCTCAAAATTATCACAATGATCCACGAAATATCTATAGAATACCCAGCTTAATATAGAGGTACTATTTGAATTTTAAGACTATCTATAAAATAAGCGAACTTAAGGGGCGAGTAGAATACCAGTGCAAGGTCCTGTCTTGCAAATGCTGAACTGGTCACATGAACATGTACTCATCAAGACTAATATCTAACACGTCTATAAATCTGTTTATATTACTTGTTTTTTTTTTCGATATTCGATGACGACGTTAAGTGTTAATAATGATAAGAATAATTATTTTATAACTACGATTAAAAAACCGACGTCAATCAACTCTTGTTTTAAGTCTGTTAATATATTAAAACCTTCTCCTAAGTGTAACAAACACAAAATTGGTTCATACAATACATGTCATACATACATACATACATACATACATACAGGTCAAATATATAACCTCTTTTTTGGGTATCAGTTAAAAAAACCCCGCGCAATTCAATTCAAAACAGTTTTCAATTTGTATAGGTTCTAAATAAATACTTATTTTAATATCATAAAACAAATGTTAGAAAAATATTCTAGGAACTATCTAGTTTTTATATCCGCTAAGATATCTGGTTCTATTTTTATTTATTAATAGCGGACCCAACAGACGTTGTCCTGCATATACACTTGAATGTATAAACAAAAATTCATTAAAATTAGTTCAGCTGTTTAGGATAAATAACTTAAACTGCAGCGCCATCCGCCGGGCTGATTTGTGAACCTAAACCATTCCCAGATCCCCTTGAACACACAAAAAAAATTTCATTAAAATCGGTCCAGTTGTTTGAGAGAAGTTCAGTGACATACACGCTCACAGAAGAATTATATGTATAAAGATTTTCAAGTTTGAGTTTTTGTATAAATTAACTCTAAGACCTGTAATTATAATCTCTGACATGAAATTCCAAACTAAACATGATGTTAGAATTGTTTGACATCACAGGTCACTGTTGCACATATGAGCAAGGCTAGAATATATTACCTTACTTAATTCAGAATGTGAATTAGAAATAGACTAAGGTATGTAGTGCATCTGCGTTTTTTGTAAACAATACCAAGCTAACACTATGTGCTAAGGTCGGTAAAGTTTTAAACAATTTTATATTAAGGAGTTTTTACTTAGTGTAAAATTGTTCAATAATAATAAGAATTGTTGAATCCGCTTAGTGAATGATTTTTGTTTTGTAAAAGCAATAAATTGTTTACTGATAATCTACTATATAAAAATAAGTCGGGTTTTCCTTCCTGACGCTATAAGTCCAGAACGCACGAACCGATATCCACGGTTTTGCATTCGCTGGAAAGGTCTCGGGCTCCGTGAGGTTTATTGCAAAGAAGGTTCACTTTTAATCACCAAACGAAATGTTATATAAAACGAAGCCATCTGGTGGCGAAATGGAGTTCGCCGAGTTAACTAGTAGTAGATATTATTCTATCATTTCATTAGCAAATAACTCTGTCTGTGGACCATGGACAAGACTTCATTTTTCTTAAGCTTTGAACCTTGGTATTCTTAATTGTACCTATATCTCTATTATTTCTATGATACCTTGGTTTACCCTCGCTTTATATTATATATTACTGGCTTTTACCCGCGGCTTCGCTCGCGTCACAAAAGGATAAAAAGTAGCATATGTGATATATACCAATACACACAGCGCCATCTATACCAATACTTTTGTTTTCCCTCGGGAATATTTATTTTTTCCGGGATAAAAAGTACCCTATTATTTAATCCGGACTTCGAACTTTACGTCTGCAAAAATTCAAAGCAGTCGGTTTAGTAGTTAGGGCGTGAAAGCGGAACAAACGAAGAAACTCACTTTCTGATTTATAATATTAAGTAAGGATTTTTATTTATTGTAGTTTTTAGTTAATCTTATGTTATGTGTGTTCTGCGCAAGAATAAATGGCTTTTCTTTATTTTCTTCTTTCTTTCTTTCTTCTTACTAGTTGTGATCTTAGTGCTCGAAAGGCTGGCTACTACTACTCAAATGTTAAGCATTGATATTCAATGCGGCAAATTTTACATAGGCACCCTACCTCATGATAACGATGAGGATAATTTTTTTGATGCCTAAGCTTGTTATATTATTAACTTTATTTTTAAAGTAATTTTAAGGTGTGAAATAATTTGGCTTTTAGTTATAGGTATTTTAATCATACGATACGCGAAATAATTGTTTTGATAATGATAGGTGTTAATCATCCAAAGTAAAAACTATATCATAGAATAGAGCAATTAATAACGTTTAATCAAATGCAAATATAATAAATAATATTCTGAACAATTAGGTGCTAATAATTGAGGAATGTATGTTTATGAATAGAATGTTCTATTAATATGTATTAATGAATACAATTAATGAATATGCCAAACGATTTTAACTAATAGAGGATTCTAACCTCGAATTGTTTAATTAATATTAATATGATATAGAAATATGAACCAAATTATTTTGTAGCCGTAGGTCTATAATTCAAATTATAATATTTTATATTAAAAGTTTATACACTACACGACTACTACTAATATTATTCCCATTTATCATCACCCTCGTCATGAGAGCTATTTTTTTCTAAGACTTTCTGTCTTTTTTACGGAGTTAGTATCATTGAATGACTGCTCCCGCCTGGATGAGGTAGGAGGGAGTGGCAGACTCTTACAGACTAAAAACCACCCCATTGCTACTCCTGCACTTTGAGCCGGAGCCCCGGTAACCTTTTACATTCTCTGCGGCTTCGTATCGGCATCAGCCCTATTTGGACCCATCTGTGATGTTCTGATGACTCATTGAGGCGCGCGCGGATCACGGCGCGCTGTATGCTCGGGTACGCGCCGACTACCGCTGAATATTGGCCCCTCTCAATAGATCAGTTAGTTCGAATTTATTTTATTTATTTGTAATAGAAAAGTAACGAATTTTAGTTAATAGCAGTTTAAGTTAGTAGAAATAATGTTGATGTCTGTTAGTTGCATATCGTGTTGTGTGTACATACTTGTGGAAGCATGGTCTGCCATTTACTGTTTTATGTTGTTACTCTGTTGTGTACTGCGATGTGTGTCTGTTTTGTGTACCTATTGAATATATAAAAATCAAGAAGGTGCAAGGTACAGACGCATTAATTACCGTTTTCACCAACCACCCCTAAACAATCTCTTAACTAAAATTTGGTTAGCGTGAGGAGCACCTAATCTATCCCCG
Organism: Spodoptera littoralis; assembly: GCA_902850265.1. Taxonomy (NCBI): domain Eukaryota; kingdom Metazoa; phylum Arthropoda; class Insecta; order Lepidoptera; family Noctuidae; genus Spodoptera; species Spodoptera littoralis. The sequence continues at coordinate 1,846,600 of LR824535.2, read as the reverse complement.
AGCCTGAATGTTTAGCGTCACATAGAGTCAGTGAAAATGGGCAAGGCATACGTGCTAGGTTTAAGATTAAATAGTTAAGTTTACTCACTGTGTCAAGCAGATCAATGATTTTTAGTGAAAAGTAGTAATAACAAATTTTCGCTATTTCCAAGCCCTGTGGAGAGTTCGAGAAGTCAACCGGTTCACAAATCCACTTGTAGTCCCATAGCCATGCCACCTGCAACGCCTGAAACATTGGAACTAAGGTTATTATTTGTATTGAAGTACTATTTAGGTGCAACCAAATCTCGAGTCAAATAATTATACTGGAAAATTAAAGAAATGCAAAGGAATTTGATTATTAATATTTATACAACTTAAAATATAAATAATTTAAAATTAAATATTTACACCTTAAAAAAATAAAAATATTTCATAAAGCATCAAAGAAAACATTTTCCTCATCGCTACCGTGAGGTAGGGTGCCCAAAAGACTGGCAGCATTACCACGTTGAATGGCAATGATTAACCTTTGCCCAAGGTAGTAGCCAGCCCTTCGATCACCTGAAGTTTCAACCATCCTCCTTACAATATCTTTGTAAAGATGTGCACTTGGGCCCCACGGCCCTAAAGTTTCAACCCTAAACGGTTCGAAAGCATAATTGCCAATCAGGCTATTATACTTTCGCCGTTTGAGGTTCTCGGCAGCAGCAGCGGCAGCACCGGCTCGACACGCTGAGCTTGGAAGATGGGACGGCTCCAGAGTATCAACGCAAGCGGCGTCCCATACTAAAGCCCTACCCATCTTCCAAGGGAATAATGATATACCGTCCGGTCTCTTGCCATCTTCGCGTACCAAGCCATTAGGTTCTAAAGTAGCTGACACGCCAACAGAGGCAAGAGCTCGACGAATAATGTCATTAATACTTGCGTGTCGAGCAAAACGGCTACATGACAAGCCACATGACAAGCCGTGGTGTCCAAGGCTGTTGACATCTTCACCACAACGACAACGATGAGGTAAACAAAATGAAGCTCCAATCCTTAAACAAATTGCAGCGCGGAACGTGGTGTCGTCCAACAAAGTACCTAGGTTAGACGAAGGTGAAGCAAGAAGCCATAACCCCGATTCCCACTCACCCACAGCCAAAAGGCGAGCTCTCTCTGTAGTTGAACAAGAGGAGTTCAAGAGATTTTCGCTCACTTTTCTGCAGAGCGGCTCGTCCCATTGTCTCTGGGAGAGTGAATGGGACAAACACACATACATACATTCAACTTTTCTTTTTGAAGTTATTTAAAAAAAACACTTACCCTAATAAAAACGTACGCACAAGCTACAACTTGAAATGAGTTATACACAATTAGAACTTTATCCAAATTGTATGGTTGACGATTCTTCATATACTTGGGTCCCCATTCTAAGACGAACATCAAATATAGACCAAGTATTGTTATAGTTTGATAAGGTTTGGCAATTAGGAACCAGTCTCTAGTCCTGGGATCTGAAAAAATAAATAATAAGGCGATGACTTTGACTGCACGGTTGGTGCGGTGGCTACGCAACTGGCTGCCGCGCAACGAGTCGCGGGTTCGTTTGGGACAACTCTTTGTGTAATCCACAAATTGTTGTTTCGGGTCTGTGATGTGTGTGAATTTATATGTTTGTAAACGCACTCACAACACAGGAGAAAATTCTAGTGTGGGGCAAGGTTCTTAAAAAAAGATGATGAACGTTATAATTTTGAAGGAGATGACGATGATGATGATGTCGATGGAAATGACAAGTATAACAATAGCCTGTGTTAATGATATAACTATCTGTTGATTAAATTTCTGCCAATTCCAATAATCTATCCCACAAGGACGCTAAAAGAAGGCGGACACAGTCTCTTGAAACAACGACTGTGGCACCTAGCCACTATACATCTGAATACTCAAACACAATTTTAAATTATACTTAAATATCGTGCCATCTCTGTCATTTTACAAAGAATTTATAGTGACAGAACTATGGTTAACCCTTTGAGTACCGTCATTATAGAGAAAATTAAAAAACAATAGGTTGCGGTCACTGGTGTCGTCGCGGTGTTTGACAGTTTAAGAGCGACTTAAAATTTAGTAGCGTTTGAGTATTTCAGCGATAGAGTTACACGCAGAACATAAAAATATTCACACGAAGGATATCTGTCATTTTCTTAAGTCTGCTAATATGGTAACTCATTACACACGCATACATAAAAATACTCATACATTTTGGCGCTTCAATCATTTTTAAGTGACATTCCCAACCAGTAAAAGTTAGTTGTATCTAAGACCATATTATGTCCGCCTTTTTTCAACGTCCTAGCTTTTTTATACCAATATAATAGTACTAGCTTCTTCCGCGCGGTTTTACACGCTCTGCTCAGCTCCTATTGGTCGTAGCGTGATGTTTTATAGCCTATAGCCATCCTCGATAAATTATTCAAATCAGACTTGTAGTTACGGAGATTAGCGCGTTAGTAGCGAAACAAACAAACAAATAACAAACTCTTCCACTTTATATAATAGTATAAGATAATATAGCCACTTATCTCAATCAATATCTGTTGATAAGGATCGTTCTTTGACAAGACATTCACATATTAACATAGACATCGAAATTGGCATTAAATGGAGACATGGAATTGAATCACATCAGTCTGTACGGGGTTTATTTATTTTTTTGGACAAGCCCGCCACAACCTCCCGAATCCGCTGCAACTCCTGTAAGCCAGGATCTACAGTAGAATCATGAAAACACCGGAACACTGAAGTCCGGCGCGTCAAAGTGAATCAGAAGATATTATAAGAGGAGAAGAAGAAAAAACTATAGTTTCCACTTCCCTCTTACTGCAGGAGAATGAATTAAGCCTAAAGGCACAAAGAAGAGACTGTACAACTGGGTGAAGTCCAGATGGACGGGGATTATGTCAAAATTCACTGTAAAAGATAGACTGCAGTCTATATAGTGATACCTACACTTATTATTTAGAGTCCCACGTCAGTCACCGGCGCCTGACGATAGTGGAGGTTTGCTTTCGCTATTTTAAACTTGGCAGTTGAAGTGTTGTGATAATTATATAGTGCGCAAAAAAATGGAAATTTTAATTTAAATAACAATAGAAGTCATGACCTACTAATACGATTATTATCCAAGGTTATTCAATTAAAAATATAGTAATTTATTATTGTTGATGTATCAACAAAGTAAGTTAAGAATGTGGTTAAAGCGTTTTGATTAAATAAGAGATTAATAGAATCAATACCGTATAATTAGCATAGTGTTTGCAATTAAAGGTTATATTTTACCTCGATACCATAGCGGTTGCTCAACCAAGCAGGACAGAGGACACTCTTTATAGAGTTGTATATATTTTGTTGGTAGCGGCAACTGGTTGAGCCGCCTTGGTATCTCGGGGAAATATAACCATTAGTTGCAAACACTATGCTAATTATACGGTATTGACAGTACACGTTACAAAAGTATTAGATGAGCTTCATGTCCTATAATGTCTACACTGGCAGATGCGTTTTAATTATTTGAACATGGTAAAGGTGATTTCCTGCCTAAGACACAATATCCTTATCTCATATCAGTGATTAACTCGTCGAGTACCGTATTTATAGACACAATTAAAGAACAATAGGTTGCGGTCACCGGTGACCGCTTGGTGTTTGACAGTTTAAAGCCGACAACTATACTTGGGAGTAAAAAACAGATCCAAGAGCGCGTTTTAATTTCTTTGTGAAATTTTATGATACAAGGTTGTGTTTTTTTGCTTTATCCTCTTTCAGGTCAAAACAATTGAAGGGATCGAGATGAAATTTGGAACTTTAGTACATTATAGTCTGGAATAACACATATGCCACTATTTATCTTATGGAAAAGCGAGGAAGTCGCGCCCAAAAGCTAGAATTTCTATATTTGCTGCGTCTCTTTGTTTATTTGTTGTCTGTGCGTGACAAAAAAATTTTAGAAACATGCTTACCAGGTAATTCCTGGAATACGCGTTTGTATCCTTGCCATAGTAAGTCAATGATAGCCGCCATTTTAGTTTATTATATCGCTTCTCTTCTTTCTTATTCCTTTCACTTTCTATTATGTGAAACTGTCTTCTTCCACGGATGTTTATCTTCAAAATGGATTTCGAATTCAAACACACTTTCCTTTGTTACTGTTTAACAATTATTCCAAAATTGTCCTAAGTCACAGTTCATAATTTGATTTTTATTCTCTTTTTGGTTGTTTTACACTCGCATTTTTTACGACCATTCCAGACTGATTTCTTTTAAACAACTAATACGATGCTAGTACAATTAATACGATAATAGATTCAGTGTTAAGGGGTATAAATATATTTACATTTTCATTAGTTATGTTCTTATTATACGTTCGATAAACGTTTAGCAGTAGTCCAACTTTGTTATTATAAATTTTCCTTCGTCTTTACAATCCATCGTTTCATTCTTCCATTGGTCATCTATCTTCTACTAGCTTCTGCCCGCGACTTCGTACGCGCAATCGATATTTCCCGTTCCCGTTCTTGATTTTCGGTAAAAAGTAAAAAAAAAAAGAATTGGGTAAAAAGTATCCTAATACCTACTACGCATAGATCAATTATAAATAATATGTATGATGATATTGTGTCGATACTTTCCGAAGCAGCAGAATATAGCTTTATTGTGGCGAAACGAAGGGGTAAATGTGTTACGGGTTGGAATAAATATGTGCGCAGCGCTCACGAGAAGGCGCGACTTTGTTACCAGGTGTGGTTATCGAATAATAAACCAAACTGCGGTACTATCTATAATGACATGTGTGTTTCGAGACGTTATTTTAAGTCAAAATTAAAATGGTGTCAAAACAATCAGCAACAAATTAGAATGGACATTGTCGCTGAACACCATAAAAATAAGAAATTCAATAAGTTTTGGAAATTGAGTAACCAATCAAATCCTAGACCTAGCCTTCCCGTGAGCGTAGCTGGTACCCATGACCCAAGTGATATTGCAAATGTTTTTCGGCATCATTTTAAAGTACAATCGCCTCTGGGGCCAGCCTCGTCAACGTTGCTCGATGCTGGGGGTCTTGCATCGGAGCTGAGTGTTAGATTTGCCGCAAGTGAAGTGGCTTTGGTAATAAAGAAAATGGTGAGCGGAAAGTCTCCGGGGCATGACAGCCTCAGCATCGAGCATCTGAGGTATGCTGGAGTTCACCTTCCGAGAGTACTGTCGTTATTTTTCAATATATGCTTGTCTCATTCCTATTTGCCTGAGAAAATGATGCATACCATCGTAGTCCCTGTTATTAAAAATAAAACAGGGGACTCTTCAGATGTCACAAATTATAGGCCGATCTCTCTGGCTACCACTATAGCTAAGGTACTGGACGGTCTGATTGAGCGACACTTGGAGTCACACCTGAACTTGGATGATGCACAGTTTGGATTTAGGTCTGGACTCTCAACCGAGAGTGCTATTCTGTCGCTCAAGCAGACGGTCCACTATTACACAGCTAGAAAAACTCCTGTCTATGCCTGCTTTTTAGACTTGTCAAAAGCTTTTGACCTTGTATCTTATGACAAACTATGGAATAAACTACAGGATACTAGTGTACCCGGGGAGATCGTTGCTATGCTAAGGCATTGGTACAGTGCACAGAAAAATCAGGTAAGATGGGCTGGTACTCTCTCGGAAGAGTACAAACTGGAGTGCGGAGTGAGACAAGGGGGACTCTCCTCCCCTCTTCTTTTTAACTTTTACATGAACGAGCTGATTGGGGGGCTCAGAAGCGCCAGAATCGGCTGTCATATAGATAGTGTATGTATCAACAATATAAGCTATGCTGACGATATGGTGCTCCTGAGCCCCTCCATCTGTGCGTTGAGGGAGCTCATAAAGATTTGTGAGACTTACGCAAACACCCATGGCCTTAAGTACAACTCAACTAAATCTGAGCTCATGGTATTTAAATCGGGTACTAAACACTATGATAATGTACCTAATATAGTCCTGAACGGTACCCCGTTAAAAAGAGTTTCTAAATTCAAGTATTTAGGCCATTGGGTTACTGATGATCAAAAAGACAATACTGACATTGAGAGAGAGCGCAGGTCCTTGTCTGTCCGGTGTAACATGTTGATTCGCAGGTTTGCACGCTGTAGCACACAAGTAAAGAAAACACTGTTTAAGGCTTACTGTCAATCCTTTTACACCTGCAGCCTGTGGGTTGGCTACTTGCAGGGGGCATACAGGGGCCTGCGGGTGCAGTACAACAATGCTTTCAGGATGCTGATGGGGCTACAGCGGTATTGTAGTGCCTCGGGTATGTTTGCCGAGGCCAACGTTGACAGTTTTGCGACAGTCATGCGTAAACGTTGCACGTCGACCCTAACTCGCATGCGAGCTAGTTCCAACAGCATCTTGAGCGTATTGACGGACCGATGGGATTCCCCGATGCTTGAGCGTTGGATACGACTGCACGCAGTCAAATAGAATACAGTGATGCGTTCTGGCGTGAGATTGGTCCTACGATCTATGTATTTTTAATTAAATTTTTGACTATATTAAAAGAAAAACTAAGTTCTATTGGCCTTGACCTAAATTTATCAAAATGTGAACTATACATTCCTGACTCTACAGACAGACTAACGACTCTAGCAAAATTTAATCAAATAGCTCCAAATATCAAAATTATTGATAAGTACTCACTTCACCTCCTAGGTTCACCAATATTCGATGAATGTTTTCCTAAATTCATCGAGGACAAGATACAAAATTTCAATCACATTTCGGATAGATTACACAAAATCAACACACATTCGGCTTTCACCCTAATTCGGTACTGTTGTTTTGGACCAAAATTTACTTATATTCTCCGCGCTTCACATCTATGGAAACATTCACACATTTTAGAAAACGTAGACAAAATTATCAGACACACATTGTCATCCATACTTAATGTGGCTTTGGATGACCGAGCTTGGCAACAAGCTACTCTTCCTATTCGCATGGGAGGGCTCGGCGTCCGCAAAATTTCAAGTATTAGTTTACCAGCTTTTCTGTCTTCGGTCCACAGTACCTCTGAATTAGTCAGGAAAATTCTTTCTTCGTCACTGACCAGTTTTGAGGTGCCGTGTTTGACTGATGCAGTGGAAGCGTGGAAAATGGCTTGCCCACTTACGGATTTACCTGTTCACCCATCTTCTCAGAGACAGTGGGACGTGCCGCTGTGCAGTGTTATTCGTGAGTCTTTAATCAACTCGTCTCCTAATACTGCAGAGCGAGCTCGCTTATTGGCTGTGGGAGAATGGGAATCAGGATGTGGCTTCAGGCACTCCCGTCACCCTTCATAGGTACTATGTGGATGACATAACGTTCCGCCTAGCTGTATGCCTACGTTTAGGTGCTCCTTGTGTTTCTCCGCATTATTGTCACTGTGGAGAAAGAGTCGATGGCTTGGGACACCATGGTCTTTCTTGTTGCAGAAGTGCAGGCCGCATAGCTCGCCATGCCAGCATCAACGACATCATTCGTCGTGCTCTTGCCTCAGCCGGTGTACCAGCCGTATTAGAACCTAATGGTTTGGTACGTGATGACGGCAAAAGACCAGATGGTATGTCGTTGCTGCCTTGGAAGATGGGTAGGCCTTTGGTGTGGGACGCGACGTGTGTAGACACCCTTGCGCCATCACATCTTTTAAGCACCGCTGCATGCGTTGGTGCAGCTGCTTCCGCGGCAGAGGCCCTCAAACGGCGTAAATATTCAAATCTAGTGGGTAACTACTGTTTTGAGCCGTTTGGGGTCGAAACACTTGGGCCATGGGGTCCCAGTGCACACTCTGTGTTTAAAGACATCGCCCGTAGGCTTATCGACTCTACACGTGACCAGAGGGCTGGCTTTTTCTTCGGACAGAAAATAAGCATTGCCATTCAACGTGGCAATGCTGCCAGTCTTCTGGGAACTTTCCCCTGTGATAGTGATGCGGACGAATACTTTGACGCCTAAATTAAGGGTATAATTTTTGTTGTTTTCTTTTACTTTCTTTTTATTTAATAGTTTAGTTGTAGTTAATTTTAAGTTGTAAATATTTATGTAGTTATATAAATTATGATATTTAAATAAAAATTAAATTACGTAATCACAAAATTACAATAATATTTTTAATTGTATTTTTATTTTTGGGTGTAATTTGTTTACTAACAATAGTTTTTAAGTATTTTCATGTTACTAACAATTTATGGAGAAATCTGAAATAAATTCATATTATTATTATTATACTTGTATTTTAGGTTAAAACCTCACCCATTTCTGGGGAACTACACCATAGTTGCGGACTTTTGGTCAAAGCAACTTTGGGGGTGATACTTGTGATGATCTAATCTAATCTATTGATAAGAATTTTCGGACTATTCTGCATGTGTTGAGTATAACTGCTTTCTGTAGGAGTGTGAATGTGAGGGGATGTAAATCGAGGGTCTTTAGACTTGTGTGTAGTGTTTTGGGGATGACGCCTGTGCTGGATATAATAATAGGAATGGTCTTAACAGTGTGAACTTGCCATTGAGTTTTGAGCTCAATGGTCAAGTCTGTATATTTAGAGAGTTTGTTAGTGTGAGTCGAACTTAGGTTATGGGTGTTAGGTATGGCTATATCTATTAGATACACTATTTTGTTTTTCTTGTCGTGAAGTGTAATGTCAGGTCTGTTGTGATGTATGGTTTTGTCGGTTAGTATGGTTCTGTCCCAATACATTTTAAAATCGGGTGAATCTAGGATGATTTGGGGTGTGTACTTGTAGTATGGAGTTTTCTCTGCTATGAGTTTGTGTTTGAATGCGAGTGCTTGGTGTATGATAGCTGCAACCTGGTCGTGTCGGTGTTTGTAGTCTGTTTGTGTGATGGATGAGCATGCCCCTGTTATATGTTGGATCGTTTCAGGTTGTTTGTGGCAGTGCCGGCAATGGTCACTGCCAAGGATGCTATCGCGGATTATGTATTTTCTGTAGTTCTTGGTGTCAATCACTTGATCTTGAATGGCTAACATGAAACCTTCTGTTTCAGGGAACAGCTCGCCTCGCTTTAACCACGCGTTTGACGCTATCTTGTCAACGATAGGATTGGTTAAATCGAGACGATGTCGGCCATGGAGCGATTTCTGTTGCCAAGCTTGTATCTTCTGTTCTTTGTTGATTGTTGTAATTTGTTTTGTTCGGTCTGCTAGTGAGAGTGGTGTGAATGTGTCTGCCTGACATACAGCTTTATGTAATAATGAATGTTGTGAGCGGTTGTAAAAGAATTTTCTGAGTAATATGATCTGGTTATTATGAAGGTTTGCGATATCAATGAGTCCTCTGCCACCCTCAATTTTAGGCAGGGTTAATCTCTGAATACAAGACCTAGGGTGATGTTTTCTGTGTTTAGTCATAGTGGTATTAATTATTCTTTGTAAAGTTGTGAGATCAGTTTGAGTCCAGCGGATAATACCAAATGAGTATGTTAGAATCGGGATAGCGAATGTGTTTATCGCTTTGATGGTGTTTTTTGCGTTAAGGTGAGTATGTAATATCTTGTGTAATCTGTTCCTAAGTTTTTCTTGTAATAGTTTTTTTGTGTCTTTAAGGTGAATTTCTGTAGACTGATAATAACCTAGGTATTTATAACCCTCGCTAGGGTCAACAGCTTCTATTAGTTCTTGGTTGTCTAATTCGTATTCTATTGGTTCTGCTATTCCCTTAACAATTGACTGAATTTTGCACTTATCTATTCCAAACTCCATGCAGATGTCATTTGAAAAAGTTTGTGTTATATCAGCGAGGGTGTGTATTTCATTCCGGTTGCTAGCGAATAGTTTTATGTCATCCATGTACATGAGATGAGTGAGGGTTGTATGCTGAGATTCGTGTTTAATTTTGAATCCTATTCTATTATTTTTGTTGAGCATGTTCGAGAGTGGGTTAAGTGCCAGGCAAAACCACAGGGGGCTTAGCGCGTCGCCTTGGAAGATACCTCTTTTTATTGGGATACATTCTGTTTCAATGATGTGATTTGGGTTGAATATTTTTAACTTGGTGTTCCAATAAGGCATTATTGTTTCTAAAAAGTCTATGATTACGGGGTGGATTTTATAGTGTTTTAGAATATATATGAGCCAGGAATGTGGTACAGAATCGAAAGCTTTTTTGTAGTCAATGTACATGGTAACAATGTCGCGTTTCTGCTTAAGTGCTTGTTTACAGGCTACCGCGTCAATAGTGAGTTGCTCTTTACATCCCTGGCTATTCTTCCGGCAGCCTTTTTGTTCTTCTGCTAATATGTTGTGTTCCTGTATGTGTTTGTATATGGATTCACTAATACATGATGTAATGATTTTATATATATTCTGGAGACATGTGATGGGTCGATATTTAGCAGGGTTAGCGGTGTCTGACAGATCTTTTGGCAGCAAATATGTAGTGCCTTGTGTGATGTATTTTGGCATTGAGTTAGGTGACTGTATGAATGTGTTGATGTGTTTGAGCAGTAGTGTGTGAGTGCATGTTAATTTTTTGTACCAATAGTTATGTATATTGTCGGATCCTGTAGCTTTCCAATTATGTGCCCTAGCAATAACTGTTTTCAGCAAGTGTAAGGAAATCTGATCAAATTTCATTTCGGGTGTATCTTTCCACCTTTCTATATCCTCCTCGATCCACCCATTTTGCCGATGTTCTATTGGGTTCGACCATATATTGGACCAAAAGGCTTGTAGGGACTCTGGGCTTGGTGGAGATGTGGTGTTTCCCGGTGATGTGTTGTTTTGTTGGGCTAATTTTCTATAGAATAATTTTTCGTTATTGCAGAATTGTTTATTTTGTGTCTTCCTAATTGTTGTTTCCTTATATCTTCTTAATCTATTTGCAAGTGTACTGAGTTTTTGTTTTAGGGTGTCTAGAAAATGTATGATGTCGGTGTTTTCCGTTTCGTGATGTGTGTGAGTTTTGTATGTTTGTTTTATGTTATAGATGTGCATTTCTAGAGCTTCCGATCGAGTGCCCTTTGCATATTCTGTAAGTCTCCCAATGTGGGCCCTAAGATCACTAATTCTACGTTCTAAACGTTTTTGCCACCAAGGGACTTTGTGTGGTTGACTGGTGTATCCAGTATTATCTTTGACTCGTGCACCATTAAATTTTGCTGCAGCGTATGCTGCACAGTATATTGAAGTCTGGAGTGTTGAAAAATCTGTATCTGAGGAGAGTGTCTTTGGTAGTATATGATTATTGAGGTGACTAATAATAGCTGCTAATTTCCTCGAGGATTTTAGCTTAGGTAAATATGGTCTAGTTGTGGGGTCGGAGTCTTTGAATTTATTGTAAAGGTCTACGTACGTTACTTCTAATTGTTGGATTATTTCGGTAGGGAGATGTATGTTGTTTTGTCCTGTTTGTGTGTTTTCCTCTTCAGCGATTGTTGGCATTTGTACTGCATTATGATCACCCATGGTAATCGTTGGTGTGGGTTGTGTTAATGATTCGTATATTGTGTGTTGTGATACTGTATCATTGAAATTATCAGTATTTGCGGAAGCTAGTTCGTTTCTAACTTCTTCTCTGATTTGGTTTAATCGATCTACGGGGAGAAGCTGGTTATTAACAATAGATCTCCGTTGGTCTGAGATTCTTTGTGCGGAAAGATGTGCGATAGAGGGGCATTTTGAGATGATGTCTTGATGCAGTAGTGGTCTGTATGTGGTTAAATTTGTTTCGAGGTTTGTTAAGCGATAGTAGCTTCTCATAATGGTTTCGTTTAGGTGATCAGTCCATCGCATTCTACGGGAATGCGAATGGTCGTTGTCTGTATGGTGTGTTGATGATGTAGGTTGGTTTTGTAGTAAGAGTGTAACTTCTTCCTTAATTTTTTGGATTTCCTCTTTTGTAAGCAAGTTGCGCTGGACAATAGCACGGCGTTGGTCTCCTATTCGTTGCTTTGAAGCATTCATTTCTGGGAATTCAGAATTAAAGCGTATGTGTAATGGCGTCAGGTAAGTTCTCGTGTTTGTTTCGAGGTCTGTGAGGATGAAATAGTGGCGCATTATGAAAATATTCATGTTTTTAGACCACGTTTTACGTGTGCGCCGACCACCTTGGGCGGGTGCAGTAATTTCGGCTGAGATAGCCTCCTGCACAACATCCCTAGTGGATGAAAGTGATGATAGAGACGAATTAGGTGAGCTTGGTTGTTGAACGTTGAGATATGATGCTGGCGATGAGGGGATTGATGAGAATAATGATGACGTTGGTGAGGAACATGATGGTGATTGTACATGTTGTGCTGCAACAGCTTGTGACTGGGCAGCTTGCGATACGGTGCCCTCCCCAGAGTACGAAGGGCAGCCCGGGCTGGAAGGCCCGGGGCGGGATTCTCCATCGTTGTTAACTCCGGTACCCGCCTGGGGTATTACTCTACTTCTTAGTCGCATCGCATAAATGTGAGGGGTTGTTTTATATGAAGAATGGGCAAGAGTAGATATTATGACAAAAGAAGTCAAAAGTTTAAAAGTCGAGGGAGATAAAATAGATAGAGGAAATTACAGGGGACGAAATTTAGGAAAATAATACATATTAGCCTGTGACTGTGCCAAATGCATTGATGATTGGGACCGTTAGTTGGAAGGGTGTCGCCGAGGTGTGAGTGGCTGTTATATTTGTATCTCCATTAAAAGGGTGGGTCTAGTTCTTAGTGACCTATTTATAGTACTTGCCTTCCCTAAGCCCCCCCACCACGTCAAGGTGGCCCCGTAGGGGGGTTATTATTATTATTATTATATGTCCGTCTCCTGGTTCTAAGCTACCTCCCCATCAATTTTCATCCAAATCGATTTAGCCATTCTTGAGTTATAAATAGTGTAACTAACACGATTTTCTTTTATATATATACTAGCTTCTGCCCACGACTTCGTACGCGTACCATCCCATTTTTTCCCGTCCCCGTTCGTGATTTTCGGAAAAAAGTAAAAAAAAATTTGATTAAAAAGTATCCTATGTCGGTCTCCTGGCTCTAAGCTACATCCCTACCAATTTTCAGCCAAATCTATTCTACCGTTCTTGAGTTATAAGTGGGGTAACTAACACGACTTTCTTTTATATAAATAGATATATATAAGATAGATGTTAATATTGCTGTTTCAGTCTTAACATCGAGTTTAAACTGTGAAATATTCCCAACTAAATCTGGTTTTCTTCTCCTTCTATGACAGAGTCTAGAAGACTCTCTTTTTAGGCCACACACAATTTATTTGCCTTACCAAGATACTTCCATTTTAACAGAGATAGTTATATTAGTAGCGATGAGACCCTAAGAAGATAAAAAGCTTCTCAACTCCTATTGTTATTAACAATTTCCTTAAATTTTTGGGTAAAAACGACCATTGCTTGCATCAGCAATGCGAGCTGTTATGATTTTGTAGTTTCTAGAAAACCATGACAAAGAACCATGAAAATGAAAAAGTAACCTATGGAGTTTCTTGCTCGCTCTTCTCCATAGGAATGGATTGAGCAAATAACTTCACTTTTAAATTTTTGTTGACGTTCAAAAGGTCCTGCCCTGGTCTAATTGAAATAAATAAGTTTGGCTTTGTTTTATAATTTATTTTTTATGTAGTGAGGTTAGTAGAGCCTGCCGAAGCCGAGTCTTTATTCCCATCTTTTGACAAGTGGATAGAAAATAATTATTTCTAAATCAAATAAATATACTTTTACATTCTGTTCTGTTCGTGGAAAGTGGGTTATATTGTATTCATTGGTTCATAATTACTGACATAATAAATGACCTATTCAAATGAGAATACAGTTCAATTTTAATTCCATCGAAAGTAACCGTACGGAGACCCCGTCTATTTTCTACTTTTTCTTTGTTGATTTCCTCGTTTTAATTAACATAAATAGAAGTCATTGTGTATTTTAAAATGAAGTATTTCATGTCATTGACATTGTAATAGTAGGATAGAGTTAAAAAAGTGTGTTCTTTGTATCTTTCAACCTTATATTTTATGTATGTGTATGAGGATACTTCATTGTTATATTTGTTGGTATGTAACAACTGGTGACTTACGTTACCTAACTTATGGCTTTGCAAAAATGCGACATTACTTTTGTTGAATATTTAGAAAATAAGTACATAATAATAAATATATATAATAGTATTTTACTTTATCTTACAGTAATCGCAACGTTATTTTTTCAGTCTGTTCAACTTGGTCAACGCATCGATATTTTAGGTGTAAGGATCAATCAATATTGGGTTCAAGGATTTCAAAATTATTATTCAAATGGTTCAAAAGGTCAGAAAGAAGTTTTTAGACAGAATGAAGTTTGCCAGGTTAGCTAGTAATAATCATTATTCGCGTAATTATTTTTTTCTGAAATAAAACCTTCTAAAAATTGATTTCTAGATAGATAATTATCAACTAAAAATTGTGGGTTACTTAGATGAATATACTGAGAAACACAGAGGGGTTCTTAATAATGATCAGCATGCGTAGTCGTGGCGATGTCGCATCAGGATACACAGGTGAGTAACCCATGATTTTTAGTTAATTTAGTGTGTCTCACGATAGTTAGAAAAGCAAAGATGATGATCCTAGAAAATTGATGTACTTCTTGTACCAATAAACCATATAACGGTAACATTGTATGTACACATGTAGGTAGGATAAATATGATAATATATGCGTGTTTTCAATTGAGGCCTTTGAACTTCAACGGTTTAATTAGGCCGAAATTCTAACAAAGAGCGGATGAGATTATTTCCTATATATGTTTACACATGTACCTACAATACACATGTACCTAATAATAATGTAAATAGATTGAGGTAAATTCTGATTTTATAGAACTGGTCAACTTCGCAGAAGATATAGTTTTTACCTTCAATGAGTAGGGAAAAAATTCAAGATTCAGTCTCAGTTCCAGTTTCTTCACCATTACAATTTCATTGTTTGACAATCTGAGACGACAAACTGCATCGAACTATATGAATTATAAAAATAGGTGTACTTCGTTTGCTTCATCTGTATTGAATCTTTCTTAAATCTTTTCAATTACGTTAGTATTCTTCAAAATGCTTGGAAGATAAATTCAAAAAAGACAGATAGTATTAAATTGCTGGTGGCAGAGACGAAATTTGAAATTAAAAGTTGATTAGATAAAGTTGGAATTAGGAATGAATTATGACTAAAACAAGGCTAAGTAAAAAAAAGTGGCCGTATCATTTGCTATGGACTGTTAATGGGTAGGGATGACATACCTATATTACCAAACGAGTACTGAATTGATAATAAAAGGAAAAGGACAACCAAAGGAATTGTTGAGTGAAGATTGATTGATGAACTATAAAAAAATTTGTTTTCGTTTTTAAACGTTGGCCCACACTAGGATTTTCTCTTGTGTCGTGAGTACGTTTTCAAACATACAAGTTCACATACACATGACACCCAGACCCGGAACAACAATCTATGGATCACACAAAGAGTTGTTCTTAGCGGGAATCGAACCCGCGACACGATATGCGGCAGCCAGTCGCCCAACCACCGCGCGAAACGTGCAGTCAATTAACTATTTTCTTTTTTTATGAGATAAGCCGGTAATCGAGCATACGGATATCCTGATAGTAAATAGGTAATCGGCGCCGCCCATGGACACTTGAAATACTAAAGGCGTTACGAATGCGTTACCAGCCTTTTGGGGATTAAGAATTTAGGATTGTAGGGGATTTGGAGATTGGGGAGGGGGATAATTGGGCTTCCAGTATCCTCACTCACACGACAAAATACATCGCAAGCGTTGTTGCACGCTGGTTTTCTGTAAGGCCGTGGTATCACTCCGGTCGAGCCGGCCCATTCGTACCGAAGCATGACTCTCCCACACTTATAACGATTATTGTCTATTGTCTATTGATTCTTTTGATAATTTTGTTTGCTTTTTCTATATTATAATTAATAATAAATTAATTCAAGAAAACGACATTGTTTAGCAATATTGTATTGTGACAATATTTTAGCGTAGCAACTGCATATGAGTTCACAAAGATTCTGGTCTATCAAGTGTCTGAAAACAAATATGGATTCAATACAGTTTCATTCGCATTTGATAGATACGCACATCATTATAGAAATCGTAGAAAATTACCAATGCGGAACCAAGGTTATTTTATATTTTTTTATTTTTTAAGGGGTATTGTCATCGAATAACTGATCCCGCCTGGGTGAGGCGGGAGGGAGTGTCAGACTCTTACCGACTAAAAACCACCCCGTTCCTTCTCCTGCACTTCGAGCCGGAGCCCCGGTAAACCATTTGGTTCTCCCCGGTGATCCTAGCCCTATTGGGCCCCATCCGTGGTGGTGTGATGGCTCTTTGAGGCACGCTCGGAACGCGACGCGCCGTACGCTCAGGTCTGGTTCTGGTCAGGTGGCGAGCCACCCATACTCGCCATCCGCAGGCCTGCGCTTACGGTGGCCGGAGATAGTCGGAACCAAGGTTAGTCGCTTGTTATGTATTAGTATAAATTAACTTATTAATTAGAAAGTTAATAATTTTATTACCATAATTATGAGGAATATTGATAAGGCCCAACCAAATATTATAACTTTACCTACTATTTACTTCAATACTGAAAAAAAAAATATTATCCTAATAATTATAATTTGTAATTAATGTTTCGTATAATTAATGTATTTAATTTGTATTTAGCAGAATCATTTTCGTTAAATAATAACAATAGCTTACGCACGTACTACGCTTATTATACACGTGCCATGAAAAGTATTAGCAGTAGTAAATTTATAATGATTAGGTTCCAATTACAAACATACATAATTGAAGCGGCTGAAGAAATAAGACGCTCATTCAGTTCAAGAGTCACCGTCACAGAGACAAGGAAGCGCGTGAGTGTGTTTTCATCATAGGAAAGGACACTTTGAATAAAATATTGTATATAATGATGTTTTTGAAATTGCGCGTTTTCTTTTACTCTTTACTTATCATCAATTTGTGAATTCAATTTTGAGAATATTATAAATTATTTAGTGTTTATGGGTAGCTAATGAACCAAGAAAGTTTTTCTAATTGTTTGTACGCTTAGAGTAGGTAATATCAATTTTTTAAGCTAAATGCAGTTTTCTATTTAGCAAATTAATGACTCAAAACTAAATTTGATACTAATTTACTTGCTATTTTAAAACGAATGATATTTCTGCCAGTATTATTATTAATAAATGTTTATTGATGTATTGACAACAAATTAAAACTTATCTTTTTTTATTTATTAATGTTTTTGTAGTTCGATCGGGATTTTTTTACCAAAACCGAAAATGTTGAATATCTCAGAAACTAACCACTTCCGAACCAGAAACCTCAGGCCTAATTTTGTAGGAAATTAGTTGTATTATCACCTCCCGAGAGGAATACGTCGAGTTTACGTCTTAGTAAAAGAGCATGAGAAATTATTTCTTCCGTAATGGAAGTCAGAAAGGTTCTCTTAATTAAACGTATTAGCAATAATCACTATGCCTATGGTGTGAATAGAAATGTAGTAGGCACATTGGTTAATTTCTGATTTCCAATAATTTTGGTACTAAATCATGAAGTCTGGATTGCTGGACTCTGGTCTGGAAATAAGATATTAATCGTTGTAACTACATACCTAGCTTCCTTTAACTTATAATGCTGCGTTGTGTAGCAAAAAAAAATATCCTAATAATTTAAATTATTTCATGGGTGTCATAAAATTTGAGAATTCATTTTTCCTCTTATAATGGGTATGACTGCTGGCTCAGAAACACGAATAAAAAAATTAAATCTCGAATGATTAATTTTTCAACCTAAAATAAAGTATTCTTTACTGAATTGGTTAAATCTCTGCATTTAAGAAGGTTTCCGTCTATGTGGCATGTGGGATATATAGGATATCAAAGGAAAAATGACAAACATAAAGTTACTGTTTAAATAATATTTATTATTTACATAATTATGACATATTATTATAGAAATTAAGATAAAGATAATTAATTATACACTAAGATACAGTTCAGCAACAGGAAATATAAAAATATGTACAGGCGCTTTACAAATAAAGCGATTTGAGCTAGCCATTTAACTTCAAAAACCAACTTTATAGATAGGACACAAAGTTAATATTAAAGTTAATAGATTGTAAAAGACGACCATAAAAACATTGACCTATAAGATTTATGCTCTATAAAATTGTAACAATACAAAAGTATCACATATCGATAAGTAAAAATAAACCTAGTCAAAATTGTGATGTGCAAATGAGTTTAAAACGTACACCCTCAATTTTATGGTCGATTATAAAAAAAGGACGGAGGAGCAATAGAAGGCGAAATTGAAACACTGCCACCGTTGGACTCAATTCTTAACCTACAGCTTTGAAAGCAGAATCAACTTCACTGTGACTTCAGACAAATGGGTACGAAATGTTTTTTGGTTCCTTGCACGTAGCTGTTGTAATAGAATTTTCCAAACATGTAGAAGAATGCGAAACAGTTCATCATGACAAAGATGCTTAAGTACTTAGGATAGTTGCAACTGCTTGAGAATAGGCTGTTGACATTCAAGTAGACGATCATGCAGAACTGAATCTGAAAGAAAAACAGTAAATAATTAATGATTTGGGTAAGTATTAAATTGAAATTGAATGTTAATTACTTTTTAAAGATGTTACCAGTTGCAGGAATTACTAGTAATGTCTAGATGGGAGTGAACTAGTTATTAGAAACTAAACGGCACGGTTGATGGGGTGGCTGGACAACCGGCTGCCGCGCAATGATTCCCGCACGGATCAACTCTTTATGTACCTAATCCAAAAATTGTTGATTCTGGTCTGGGTGTCATGTGTATGTAAACTTGTATGTTTGTAAACGCACCCACGACACAGGAGAAAATCCTAGTGTGGGGCAACGTGTTTTTAAACAAAAATACTGCATGCTAGTTTAGATCATAATATGCGAGATGTAGTCCAGAGAAATTACGGCAGTAAAAATAGTCTGTTAATCTAGGTATCAGCTATGATTATGCTACCTAATAATTTACAGAAATGAAAAATCTTTACCAGTTGCATAGTAGTGAGATGTTTCTTCCACCACAGGTACTTCTGGTACTGGGGTCCAAGGCCGGAGATCAAGTAGTATGTGTACATAACTACGTGGATAAACGCGTTAATACAACCCTCGGGAATCGATTGCCCTCCTGAAAATAGACAATAATATTTATATTATAACTTTACAAACCTACGAGACAAACCTACTAAATTAATTATAAAATTTTTCGGCTTACTCACGTAATTCACGGTCGCGGAATGCTGCACATGAATATGAGCCTCTATCATGGCTTGAAACTAATGGAGTTCCTAGTCAAATAATTACGCAAGTAAGCCGAATAAGATAATAATTAATTTCGACCATACTTGTTTAAGCGTTTTATTTTTTGGTATTGGTAATTATGCTTGGTCAGGCAAGAAGGTTTAATTAAGGTTTCTTCGCATAACTGAATGCTGTTAAATATTTAGAGAATTATGATCATAACACCATTTCGACATTAGCATCAATTTTCAAAATATTTGACAAACATAAACTACAGCATTATCAGCGCAGTATCAAAATCTAGTTTAGAATTATTTAGTGTTGTGCCAGATTGTCTCTTAATAGTTGGATGGAACAAGCAGAATTGATATTTGAACATTACAATCTAGATATAAGAATTTATTACTCATGCTTTATTTACCTTTAATTAATACATCTAACTATCTATATATATAAAAGAAAGTCGTGTTAGTTACACTATTTATAACTCAAGAATGGCTAAATCGATTTGGATGAAAATTGGTGGGGAGGTAGCTTAGAACCCGGGGACGGACATAGGATACTTTTTACCTAATTTTTTTTTTACTTTTTACCGGAAATCAAGAACGGGAACGGGAAATATCGGGATTGCGCGTACGAAGTCGCGGGCAGAAGCTAGTATATATATATACGAAAGTCGTGTTAGTTACACTACTTATAACTCAAGAACGGCAGAAAGGATTTGGCTGAAAATTGGTAGGGAGGTAGCTTAGAGCCAGGCGACCGACATAGGATACTTTTTAACCAATACTTTTTTTTACTTTTTACCGAAAATCACGAACGGGGACGGGAAAAAATTGGATTACGCGTACGAAGTCGCGGGCAGAAGCTAGTAAGATATAATTAAAAACATACCTGCGGCATACTTGACTCCAATCCACCCAATAATGGGCATTATACTGTGATGATACAGATGGAGGAAGGAGATCTGTCTGTCCTTCTTTCGTAGAACGAAGAAGACTGTGTCCAACAGTTCTGTGATCTTGGCGAAGAAGAACCACCAAGCACCTGACGCCCACTGCAAGAAATATTATGGTTTTAGATAAGCAAAATATGTAAATTAAAGTCATCACATACCTATCAAGGCTCCGGTACAGCTCCAACCCAGTAATGTTGACATAACATAACATCACGCTATTTATCCCCGAAGCGGTAACAAAGTGCACATTACAGCACTTAATGCCACTGTACAATGAACCACCCACTTTTCACTATTTATGTTACGAGTCCCATGTAATAGGGGTGAGCCTTTTGCCATTATACCGGGCACAATTCCAGACTCCGTGCTACTATTGAGAATTTAAAAACCCAGCATTACTTTGCCCTGCCCGGGAATCGAACCCGAGACCCAGTCGCATTTACGACCACTCGGCCAACGAGACAGTCAGTGTTGTCATTTAAATATAAATTATACCGTAATTCGTATGGCATATTTCATAACGTCAATATTACAAAAAAAAATTGTATTGTTTTCAAAGTAGAAAACGTCATGCCGGAGCCGTGTTTGAGCCGTGCCAGAGTCGTGCTTGTGAGATGTGCGACCCATATTATAAATATTGTTCTCTAAAACCTTATAAAAAGGTTTATTTGAGTGATTATTCGACAAACCTATATTTTTACCTATGTTAAGCAACTTGCAACAGTTAACATTTTTATGTTATTTTAAGCAGCCTAAGAGAGATTAACTCGTCGAGTACCGTATTTTATAGACACAATTAAAGGACAATAGGTTTGGTCACCGGAGACCGCTTGGTGTTTGACCGTTTAAAAAAATAATATTGCCCTGATTATTATTATACGATACGATATACGAATAGAGCAATATTTGTCTATCAATCATAACAGTATATGGCATTGGCACTATGTAATTTTTGAATATGAGAGCGTGACCTTGATCTTATTCCGTGGCTTAAATTCTTAGGACTCGGCTTGTCATCAATACTAAAGATAAGTTAAGATTCCCATGACACACGCAATTGCTTAATTTATCAACAAAAATGTATCAAATCATTTTGTGAATCACAGATGTTTATGTATTTTAAACCACGTATTTCACATCAATGTTTAATTCGTGTTAACATTACATCAAAGATTATAATTACCTTATTATATCAAAATTAACACTAGTGAATGGAACCTGAATGAAACTTCGTCATTATTTTTTTAATTTTTCTCTAAGGTTTTAAATATTTGAAATCTTTTCGTCGTACTGATTAATATGACTTTTATTTGTAATACAAAAGCATATTATTATAATTTCATTTTTCTTAAAATTTATAGTTGGGTTTGAGAAATGATGTTGATGAGTCGATGATCACGATGGGATTTGTGTTAAGTAATTTATATGATTTATTTATTTTTCATATTTAATGATAATATGACTCCTAGAAGCCGTGACAATATCATACTAACTTACTTGAAATTACAAAACTGACATTTGTAACTGACTAATGCTTAGGCAAGTTCTATTTTAAATTAATCATATCTAACACGAATTACCAGTAACTGGATAAACTAATTGCTAATACCAATACTTAAAATGTGACGCATCGTATGGAGATTCCGAGCGATCAGCCATACATTGGTGACCATATCATGTACGTGATTATTCTACAGAATCACAGTTTGTTTGTTATCAAACAACATATTTTACCTTGCCTTTTGATCTTAAGACACGACATGTCTGAGAAATACTTTACGTACTTATTCATTCACTATCATTATAATACGACTTATTATGTTAACGTACGCAAATGAGTTTTGTAAGAGAAGATACTCTCAGTTTTCGCTAGTTCCACTTCATTAGTGGTATTGTAATCCAAGTTAAATGCATCACGACCGTCTGGACACCATGTATGAAACCATCTATATAGGTACATATATAATGTAAATAACGTGAATGACTGGACCGATTTCACTAATTCTTTTTTTGTTGTATCTATTATTTATAGGAGAAGGATATTATGACTTAAAAAAAATCCTACGAGAATGGGAGAAAACGGGATTGCACGTATGAAGTCGCGGGCAGAAGCTAGTATTATATAGTTATGAATCTAGATCCAATTAATGATGCCCGAGCGTACGATGAGCCATCAGACCACCACAGATGCCGATACGGAGCCGCGGAGGACTTAACGGGTTGCCGGAGCTCCGGCTCGAAGAGTAGGAACGGGGTGGTTTTTCGTCAGTAAGAGTCTGACACTCCCTCCCGCCTCACCCGGGCGGGAGAAGTCATAGGACGATTTTCACCCCTCAAAAAAAAATCCAATTAATGATTACAGTTATGAATCTATTTGATGGATCTAAAATAAATACCTTTCCTAGTCCGTTTAAAAACATTACCTTGTCATTTTACTACTGAGATAAATATTATTCAAGAAATAACAATGTCTTAATTAAAAAAAATATATTGCAGACATACTCATTTCAGGTCACTTGAATTTTATGCCTGTTTTGTCATTGAAAATACATTGTTCTGAATTCGTTAATTATTTGAAACAAAGGGTGTCCAAATTGTGCACAAAATTGTACAGTTAAAAGGGATAAATAGACGCATCCATTCAGTATTCACTTTACCTTTCAGGTTGATCCGTTTGCAGTTATAATAAATTGTAGAACTCGCTAACATTACTAAGAACAAGTAGGTCGTACATATATCACATGGCATGGCATTCTTCTGTTTACTTCTATTTATATTACGCTTAATACATATAATATGCTTAATATTAACATGATGTAACTTTTCATTTGGCATGATATGACTGCCTCGTTGGCCGAGTGGTTGCATGTGCAACTGCCGTGCAAGAGGTCTTGGGTTCGATTTCCGGGTCGGGAAAAGTATTATACTGTATTATACGAAAACTATTATACAGAAGCATCACGGTGCCTGGTACATGGCTATCGGCTCACCCCCTATTACATGGAACTCATAACATAAATAGTGATAAGTAGATGTTATATTAGACAGTGCCATTAAGTGTCGTAATGTGCACCTTTGCCTACTCCTTTGGGGATAAAAGGCGTGAATGTCATGTTATGTTATAACTTTTCAGTTTATCATGTACCAAAATGATGATGGCAGTAAAAATTGAAAGGATATACTTATAAATGATATTTCAGCCCGTTAAATTACAGTAGGTACAAGGAAGTCGTTAAACTATTATATAACAATTTATTTTCAGTTAAGGAAAATGTTTAACCATTAAACTAAACATTACAATTTACACGTCTAACTAGTCAATGTAAAAAATAACATAAATTATGTGAAATTTTCTAGCAAAAACATAATTTGCATCGTCAGGTAAAAAGTAGGTATTGAACGTAATATTACATTTTTTATCCCTGAAGCGGTAGGCAGATGTGCACATTATGGCATTTAATGCCAATGTACCTATAGGGTAACATCCACTTTTCATTATTTATGTTTTGAGTCCCATGTAAAAGGGGTGAGCCTGTGGGTGAGCCTATTGCCATATACCGGGCACAATTCCAGACTTCATGCTTTTACTGATTTTTTTTTGAAGAACTCAGTAATACTTAAAAAATATGAGCGTTAAGTCCTTTTAAAATTTGACATTACATAAAGTTTGTAAATTGAAAAACGTTAACTTATATCCTTAATATTTTTTAATTTTTTTACCTAAATTTATTTTTACCTTTTAATTATTTATACGCAAAAACACCTCTATCCATTTATTACACAAATACTAAGTTTATGATTTTGTAAAAAAAGCATCATAATCTTTATATATTATTATATAATTCTTCTGTGAGTGTGTAAGTCACTGAACTTCTCTCAAACGACTGGACCGATTTTAATGAAATTTTGTGTGTGTGTTCAAGGGGATCTGGCAATGGTTTAGATTCACAAACCAGCCCGGCAGGTGGTGTTGCTATCGAAATCTTGGTTATTTATCTATACTTATTATTATTATATTATATGCAGGATAACGTCTGTCGGGTCCGCTAGTTATATTTGTAAAATCTTAACTATGTAAGTATCCATATTGATACAGAAACTGTCATTAAACATTGAACTTAGAACAGTAAACACAAGTCACATTATTGTTTACTTTGCAGTGCTTAAGTCTATATAATTTTTCCTTATTTCATTTGTAACTGCAACATACTCATACATATGTGACTATTAGTTCAACACGGACTATGTTTGCTGATCATAATTAAGCGAATTTATTATACATATGTAGTTTTGGTTCGATGACTGCTTTTTGGAGTAGTTTGCACGTGGAGGTAGCCATTGGAACATGACATATTACACAGGATGTCTGGCGCATGGACCGACACAGTTTATTACATTACATTTTTTTTAATGTCTTACGTAAGTAAACGAGCAGACGGATCACCTGATGGTAAGCAATCGGCGTCGCCCATGGACACCTGGAACACCAGAGGCGTTACAAGTGCGTTACCAGCCTTTTGGGGATTAGGAGTTTGAGGATCGTTTGGGATTCAGGAATTGGGGAGATTGGGGAAGGGGAGGGTAATTGGGCCTCAGGTAACCTCACTCACACGACGAAACACAACGCAAGCGATTCTTCACGTCGGTTTTCTGGTCGGCCGTGGTATACTCCCGTCGAGCCGGCCCATTCGTGCCGAAGCATGGCTCTCGTACACTTAGCTCTTCTACATTTAGATTATTATTATTTACATAACATAACATAACATCACGCCTTTTATCCCCAAAGGTGCACGTTATGTCTCTGTACAATGT
The DNA here is from genome assembly GCA_902850265.1 of Spodoptera littoralis. Taxonomy (NCBI): domain Eukaryota; kingdom Metazoa; phylum Arthropoda; class Insecta; order Lepidoptera; family Noctuidae; genus Spodoptera; species Spodoptera littoralis. The sequence goes on along the minus strand of LR824535.2, from coordinate 1,821,474 downwards.
AACACCCATTTTTCACTATTTATGTTATGGGTCCCATGTAATAGGGGGTGAGCCTATTGCCATATACCGGGCACATTTCCAGACTCCGTGCTACTACTGAGTTTTTAAAAAAAAAACCCAGTAATACTTTGCCCGACCCGAGAATCGAACCCGAGACCCCTTGCCCGGCAGTCGCACTTTCCACTCGGCCAACGAGGCAGTCAATTATTGTTCACAAATATTAATAAAAGGTACTAGCTTCTTAATTAATTATTATGTTTTTAAGCATAATAATTTAGCATGTCTCACGAAAGTTATACATAAATAATGGGTTCTGTCTATAGCTTCGCTGGTTAAACATAGACAAGAAGTACTTTATGTATTTATTTCATACTGTAATTTGCCTTGACACATTGTACAGGTTTTTTTAAGGGGGGAAATCATCGAATGTCTGCACCCACCTGGGTGAGGCGGGAGGGAGTGTCAGACTCTTACTGAGTAAAAACCACCCCGTTCCCTCTCCTGCACGTCGAACCGGAGCCCCGGTAACCCGTTAGGTTATCCGCGAAATTGTATAGGTAAACAACCAAAATTAATCAAAATCTGATCTCAAATAAAATCGTCCATTCAAATCGATTTAAAAGGCACACCTTTACATATAAGATTAATTAAAAAGCATATAGGATGATTGGTATGATTACTTACTAGCATTGCTCTAGGGCTGTCTGAGTAATCCACGGAATAGCATTTGTTCTCATAACTCTCAGAAAGAAAGAAAGAGAAACCCTGGAATAAAAATAGAAAAATATTAAAATGTTTTTATTTCACTTATTCTTATTATTGTGTCGTGGTGGCCCGGAGGTTTAAGACGCCTGCTTCTCAATCATGAGGGTGCAGGTTCGAAACCTACCAACGGCAAGTACCAATGTGAGTCTTTCCGAGTTATATGTACTTTCTAAAATTATTTAGACACCACTGACAAATGGTGAAGGAAAAACATCGTGAGGAATACTGAACTTATAATTTCTCATTATAAGTTTGAAATCGCCAACCCACATTGAGCAAGCGTGGTGATTAATGCTCTAACCTTCTCCGCTTGAGAAGAGGTTTTGCTCAGCAGTGGACATTTATAGATTGTTGATGATGATGATGATGATGATGATGATGATGATGATGATGATTCTTATTACCTACCCATACTTTGTTTATTAAACAGAACAGTATTAGGTCAGTAAATGTTCAATGAAATAAGATAAAATATTTAGTACATCCTTACAAACTTCCGCACTCATTTAAAATATTAGAAACATATTTATTCTAAATTAGATTACATTACATTATTGAAGAGTAAGATGCGTTAAAATGAAACCCGAAAAACTACAACTTAATACAATTAGAATTATTTACACAAATACAATTTAATTAATAATTATATAGAATGTATTACAATAATAATACTGACTATTAATTACGTTTTCAGCAAAAAAAAGGTATTTGGAATAATTTAACACCACAAGAAATGTTAATATTCCTCGCATAAATATTAATCAGGTTAAATTATGTCTGAAATGTTATAAAAAGAAATATGTAAGTAATTACTGAATTAACGAAAAATTTTTTTTGGTAATTGTAAGATCCACGCCTAATGATGATTTTTTTTTTGCAGTTTTAATTAAACCTTGTTTGCTCACTGAGATGAGTATAATTAAAGTAGATCAACAATCTTAATGCGTAAACTATTTTCGTTTTTTTATTTATTCAAGTTAACTGCCATGAATGTTACATTAACGCCGACTATGATTTAATATCAGTAGTTGTACCTAGTATAGTGTACTTTTTATAATCATAATAATTATATTAATTCTCAAAAATATTCATAAGTACACATTGAAATTCTTTGTTGGTCTAATTACTACATCATAGTTTTTGATTTAAGATTTTTGTACATCATACATTTTTTGCCCAAAATAACACCATCATAAATAGTCTATCATATTTTTTTTATTTTAATTGTATTACTAACTATTCATTATAAAAATCAAATTGTAGTATAGAAAACAAATTATTCTTATTCTTATCCAAATCCTATATCAAACCCCTTATAGTTAATGGGAGTTGTGTAATTAATTATAGAATTGAGCGTCAACTATGATTTTCATACATCGACAAACATCAATGTTTTCCCCGATTTAACATATAGGTCGCGCCTGTCTCCCATGGACCCCGGAATAAGACACGGAATAAAAATGGGGTATTCCACTTTGCGCAACTAAATGAAGCGCACCCAGACGAAGCGCACCTAAAGTATTCCACTTTGCGCACCTGTAGGTGAGCTTAAAATAAAAATTTTAAATAAATAGTTTTTCTATTCCACGAAGCGCACCTACGAATATCACTCGCATAGTGCGGAGACTAAGAAATAAAAATATCGATAAAAGAAAATATTCATTATTTAAAAGACTAACTTAAATATCTAACATCTGTCAGTTTCATTATAATAATGTGACACAATTTGATATTTGTCCATGTTTTTATTGTAATTATGAAACAATCTGTGATTTTAAATAGTAAGATTACAAAATCAAAATGACAAATATTGTGTCACATTATTATCATGAAACTGACAGATGTTAGATATTTAAGTTAGTCTTTTAAATAATAAATGTTTTCTTATATCGATATTTTTATTTCTTAGTCTCCGCACTATGCGAGTGATATTCGTAGGTGCGCTTCGTGGAATAGAAAAACTATTTATTTAAAATTTTTATTTTAAGCGCACCTACAGGTGCGCAAAGTGGAATACTTTAGGTGCGCTTCGTCTGGGTGCGCTTCATTTAGGTGCGCAAAGTGGAATACCCCATAAAAATTCTTTTTTGTTAATGAAGCAGCCAGAATAATCTTAATCACCAAGGACGTCCAAAAAAAGGCGGATACAATGTCACTTAGAAACGATTGAAGCGCACAAATAATATCAGTTGGTTATTTATGTGTACGTGTGTAATGGGTTACCACGTCAGTAGACTTAAGAAAATGATAGATTCACTTCAATTCGTGTCAATGTGTCTATGTTCTGCGTGTAACTCTATAGTAGATAGGTGCCACAGTTATTGTGTAAAGATACTGTATCCGCTTTTCTTTCGACGTCCTTGCTTTTGCTTTGCTTTATACTTACAAGAACAGTCATGAACAGACTGAGAATAATCTGAAAAATATTGTAGACCATCACAATTCCTTTTAGATTATAAGGCTTTTTGTCCTTCATATATCGTGGTCCTGCCTTTGTGCAGAAGTAGAGGTACGTTGCAATTATTGTGAGGAGTGGGCCAGGTCCTGATATTAGCCACCAGTCCTTTGTCCGAGGGTCTGAGGAGAAGAAAGGAATATTAGAAACTTGATTAATGATGGTGGTTGTTTCTTAAACAACCTATCTGGAAGGCCCATGTTAACGTCCTTTAGGTAATATGGTGAACGTGCTGTTTAATCATCATCATCATCAGCAAGAATACGTTTACTGCCTGAACAAAGGTCATCTAAAGAAGGATACTTACCTAAATATAACACCTACTTCTAACTAGGTATGTATTGTAATATAACAGACTTTGTAAAAAAGTAACGAATGGAGTTTCATGCTCATTCTACTCCACTGAAATCTAAATTTTGGAACGAGCGCCTAGTTTCACTGACGGACAGTTTATATTCTCATCAAAAATAAATATTGCTTGACTGCCTGAAATAATAACGCCTCTGGTGTTCCGGGTGTCCATGGGCAATGTCAATTGCTTACTATCAGATGATCCATGTGCTCGATAAACGGCTTATCCCTTAAAAAAAATATTGAGCCTAGTCCATGTTATCAAAATATGACGTTTTCAAAGGAAACGGGTTCAATTTAATAATTCCTTATTTCCGTGTTATAGTATTCGCTGTTTTCCGTGGTTTTCCTGATAAAATCCCATTATCTGTTCTACAATATTTATGCTTCTCGTGTATAAGAGTGCGGCTTCGAAAACTACTAACGGCATGTACTAATGTGACTGTTTTTGAGTTATAGGTACATTATAAAATTATTTAGACACTACTGATAAAAGGAACAAGAAGAAACCTGGGCTTATAATTTCTAATTATAAGTTTGAAATCGCCAACCCGCATTGAGTAAGCGTGATGATTATGTAATGCTCAAACCTTTTCCGTGGGAGAAGATGCCTTTAGTCAGCAGTAGTTACTTACAAATTGTTGGTGAGTGAAGAATGTTCCACAGTACTGAGGCATTATGTTACCATAACCTATTTTAAACTGTCAAACACCGCGAGGACACCGGTGACCGCAACCTATTCTTCTTTAATTGTGTCTATAATGACGGTACTCAAAAGGTTAAGCATAGTTAGTCTTCCTTAAAGGAAGAAAGAAACACAACACAAATTTGAAATATTCAATATAAAATCAAAATAAGTAGATCAATTTTGATATTTAGTATCTGAATAGCAAACCTCAAAGATTATTTTATATTGCTTTGTATCAAAAAATGTATAGTTATCAAATAATAAAACGACGTATCGAGCACAATTACCTATTAACAAAACAAAGTCATAACAAATTGTGTTACATAATAATACAGTCAGCAAATTGCTTATTATAAATTAGCTGAACGCACAACTTCGACCAACAACAACTTACAGTAGCTGCCTATCAATAAAAATCCTGTCAAAATTGGTACAGTCATTTCAGAGATTAGCCAGTACAGACAAACTTTGTAAATAGTGTCATTTTGGTATATGTATCGTATGTACATATATTCATATGCACATGCATACTACATATTGAAAAGCGGTTTCAATATTACAAACAGATACTCCGATTTGATTAGTCTGTATAGATGTTATTAGTGATTAGTTTATTAATACCATTAATATAAACACGTTATATGTTTGTAAACGCACCCACGACACAATAGGAAAATCTAGTGTGGGGAAAAGTTTTATCAAAAAAGAAAAATAAAGAAATATTTCAAATAACTACATTCTTAGTAATGCAGTAACTATTATAGGGTTTATAATTATGTCTAGTATACGCGACTAAGCTCACCCAACATATAAAATATTATATCGTACAGAAAAATTAATTAAATATTGAAAAGACGGTATAACAATAAACATTAGCATAATAATATTACGTGTTAAAAAGAAACCAATAAAGAAATATATAAATAATAAAATTGTTTTATTTTATTTTGATTTTGTGACCTACATAACATTATATTCAGGCATTTTCATATTTTTTAATCCTCGATTGGTAAACTGAGTTACAGTAGGCAGGTCAAGCTACTCTCTTCGGTTAATAGATTTTCAATTCTGTCGTTTAAGTATAAAGTCTAAAACCCAATGACAAAAATTTACACATTGGAGTAGGTTGGTGCTGCAGGCCACTGTACAGATGTACTTACAATGTAACACTCACTTTTCATCACTTATGGGACTCGTCCCATAATATAATGACCCCATAGTCAGCTCATAGATTTTATTTACAAAATAAGGAAAAATATCAAAATCACTCACCTGATAATTCGTCAAAAACATAATGGTATCCTTGTAAGGCCTGCTGGACCACCGCCATTGTGAATAATTATATCAAAAATCGTATTAAAATTATCACAACAATCTTCTCTTCACAATACTATTCACTTATCAGTTGCAAAATTATACTTAAGTAAATATATCTAGGGATAAAAAAAAAAATTAATATAATTATGTTCTCGTGTCCGACCCAACTGGTCTGCGCAAGAGTTTCACGCAGACTAAAACATTGATTAACAAATATTAAGTTTTATATTTCGCCACGGGTTCGTGATGCGTCGATGTTTTTGAATTTCTTGATAGTTTTGTGTTGTTTCGGGATTTTTTTTAATGACTTATTGCGTAGCCAACAGAACGACTGGAACATAAATGTATTTTTTTGTCTGTGCCTGCGTGCTTCGGAACCAAATTTCTGTAGGTTTATGAGACTTGATATATTCGTTTAATTAGTACCATGGAGTATAATAATGCATTCCTTTAAATAATATTTTATTACGATATAATTATCTACATTGTACAGACGTGGGCGTAAAGAAATCTTTGTCACTTGTAGTCTTTAACATGATTTAAAATTAATTTCTTTTTTTTTATATTACTTTTTTAAAGGTGTAAATATTTAAGGTTTTAGTTCGTTATATTTTAAGTTGTATATATTTATTTATTCAATTAACTTGAATACAAATTTCATTCATATTTATTGAATACAAATAGCAAAAATAAGTTAGCTATATTTCTTCTTAAATAAATATTTCTATATAAACAGAAATATATCTTACAATGATAATATTAAATTAATAAAGTATTTAGACTAAAAATATAGAACATTATTAGCAAATTAGGATCAATAAAATATATTCCACAAGAGTTTTTATACGTCAATATGATATATGATATTTTGGAGCACCTTTTATTCCCAAGCGGTCACCGGTGACCCCACTCCACTAACTACATTATAGACCTTATTTCCAATGTTTAGAGACTACTTTTGTATGAACAAATTAAAGGGATGATTTTCAACAATTTAAAGTACATTTCATTTTGATTAATATACTTTGTGTATGTATCAACTTTATTTTAATTTCAGTCTTTTGGACGCTCTGGACTTCAGTGTTCCGGTGTTTTCATGGGTGTATTTAGGTACTGTAGACCCTGGGATCCTACTTTTTTTATTATTATACAGGGTTTCCAGCGGTTTCGGAAGGTTGTTGCGGGCTTATACCAATAAAAAAATAAATGTGTTTGTAAAAGCGAAACAAACTTATTTTTTTATTTACATTGTGTTTTGTCACAATCACAAAACCTCACCTCACAGAAAACCGACGTGAAGCAACGCTAGCGTTGTATTTCATCGTGTGAGTGAAGTTACCAACATAACAACATAACATCACGCCTTTTTCCCCGAAGGGGTAGGCAGAGGTGTACATTATGCCACTGTACAATGTAACACCCACTTTTCACTATTTATGTTACGAGTCCCATGTAATAGGGGGTGAGCCTATTGCCATATGCCGTGCTACTACTGAGATTTTTTAAAAACCCAGTAATACTTTGCTCGACCCGGGAATCGAATCCGAGACCCCTTGCCCGACAGTCACACTTGCGACCACTCGGCCAACGAGGCAGTGCAGTTACCGTACGCCAAATTATCCCCTCCTCTTCCCCAATGTCCCCAATTCCTTGATCCCCTTAAACTCCTAATCCGCAAAAGGCCGGTAAAGCACTTGTAACGCCTCGAGTATTCCAGGTGTCCTTTGGCAACGCCGATTGCTGACCATCAGGTGATCCGTATGATAATATACCGGATCACGCCAAAATAAATGGGCCTACCGTTTCCGCTCACCAGATGGCATTATCGAACCTCTCGTTATTCATCCAATAGGGAATTAGCTAGTAACACATTATTGGACGTTCAATATTTGACAACAACTGTGATTGGACAAAAAACCCGTCCTTTTTTCCAATGCATTCATACGTATTTTTATTAACTTCATTACATTTTGACTGCACGGTTGGCGCGGTGGCTGGGTAACAGACTGCCACGCAACGTGTCGCGGGCTCGATTCCCGCACGGAACAAGTCTTTGTGTGATCCACAGATTGTTGTTCCGGGTCCGGGTGTTATATGTATGTGAACTTGCATGTTTGTAAACGCACCCACGACAGGAGAAAATCGTAGGGTGAGGCAACGAATTAAAAAAAAATCAAGAATGAAAGTGTAAATACATACTTACATACATAACTTCACGCCTGTCTCCCATGGGGGTAGGCAGAGACTAAGGAACGCCAATTACTACGATTCTTACATACCTCTTTCGCTTTTAAATACTTTATGAATATTTTTAATCCACACTAAATAATTTATGATGGGTTGAGGAACTAGTCATATAGTTCGCTTCCAAAATGATAATTCCATAGTCTACGGCTTGTCTTTTTGTAATAAACAAGTCTTAGTACAAGTTTGATTTACGTTAAAAGTAATGGAAACGAGACTGCCGCGTTCGCCTCTCTGATTGGTCGGTTCATTGTAGCCGGCCAATCAGAGCGTCGAACACCCTCATTTTATTTGTTACTCTTTGATTTAAACTGTCAAACACCAAGCGGTCACCGGTGACCGCGACCTATTGTTCTTTAATTGTGTCTATAAAACCGGTACTCGACGAGTTAAACTGTGAACGGATCTGAATTAAATTAGTCAAATAGATTATAGTCTTAATTGTCATGTAGTTTAGTCTTTCTCTCTGTATCGCGACCAAGCTATTAACAGAAGCTCGTGGTAGGTAAGATAAGACTTAGAATTGCACAACAGACTTATTTTACCTAAGTATCATTATTACCTACATTATAATAATCTATAAGTACCGGTAAAAAGTGCCATTATCATGCAATTTCTTAGTAATAAGCATCATTTAGGTAATATTTGCTTAAATTACAATACAAATAATCGTTTACAAGATTCAAATTAAATTATAGTCGCATTATATGTGCATATTACTGCCTCGTTGGCCGAGTGGTCGCAAGTGCGACTGCCAGACAAGGGGTGTCGAGTTCGCTTCCCGGGTGGGGCAAAGTATTACTGGGTTTTTAAAAATTCTCAGTAGTAGCACGGAGTCTCGGATTGTGCCCGGTATATGGCTATTGTCGTATACTTCACCTCCTATTACATGGGACTCATAACATAAATAGTAGAAAGTTGGTGTTACATTGTACAGTGGTATTAACTCGTCGAGTACCGGTTTTATAGACACAATTAAAGAACAATAGGTCCGGTCACCGGTGACCGCTTGGTGTTTGACAGTTTAAGTGGCGTAATGTGCACCTCTGTCTACCCCATCGGGAATAAAAGGCGTGCTGCGGCGAAGCTGTTAAAATACCATTCAGAGTACGGAGTATAAGGCGAAACTCAAAACCATTTAGTTCTTTAAATAATCACGCAATACGGATGCAATGGGCGCTAGTGTTGCAACTCAAGAGTACAACAATTTACAATATTTAGATAAGTAGGTATTGGATTCAAGAGTAAGTCTCCCGATCGCTGCCAAATGTAGATCCTCAGATCAGACTCACCTGTGATAAGAGAACCCTGGACATGCAGCGTGTTTATGATTTGGGTCCGCTATATTGACATCTGCCATTTTTCTCATCAATCCTATATAATTAAAATAAATCTTGCCTTTATATTTTATTTACAACACAAAGTTGGTAAATAAAAATTATACTCGGAAGAAAATTAACGTTAAAGTTATACATAGCAATTTATTGTAATATTATTATTATTTTTTAAAAACACTAGTCTAGCATAATATTTATCTTCAATCTTAGCTATGTAATGCTAACAATAACACCAATTTGTCGGTGCAAAATGCAGGACAATATCAGTAGAAGTGATTGCTATCTGTTTAATTGCTACATACTCTGGTCATAGTATAATTTCTTTATACTATGCTCTGGTGGTGGTCCATGTTAGTCTATACATCTATACAGATAAATAAAATTGGAGTGTCTGTTTGTAATATTAGAATACCCGCTTTTTACCACATGCATATATTTTTTTTTATCTTTATTTAATAAGAAGTGCTTTTTTCTTTAGAGGAAAATGTCAGCCCTATTATAAGATACAAAATTCAATACAAAAAATAAAGTAGCTACACCGTTTATAGGTTTAACTAGCCCTTAAGCTCAAACACAAAATAATTAAACTATACAATTTTTCAGCCTCAGATGACAATGGTGACGCTAAAACACTGTGATAAAAACCAATATTAAAGCTCTTTACTACATGAATATGAATATACATACGATACACATACCAAAGTAGCATTTATTACAATTTTTGGTTGTCTGTACTGACTGGCAGACAGACAGACTGCTGTCTGTTTATACCTATTAGCTAATTGGCTGGACCGATTTTGCAAGACTTTTATTGGAAGGTAACTGATATACCTACAGTTACTAACGAGTAATATAGTAAAAAAGTTATAGATTAAAATTCGTATTCTACGCGGACGAAGTCGCGGGAAACATCTATGCAGCGTTCTCCGCAACTCCGAACCTATGATGGAAATGAAATAGGATGACGAAGATCTATTTGGAGGGTATTTTTATTTACCTACACATGAAATATTTTATAAACTTTAACCACGATGATACCAATTGCAATGCCAATACGACAAAACTGACATCCAAGTCCAACGCGGGACAGATTGTTCCTATAGGTACATATAATTAACAAATCCTAATTTATTTATTTTTTGTAAATTAATAAAGAACGTTAAAATATTACATAATACACATATTTATTTTAAATACAATTACAATTTCCCGATTTCTTTTTAAATACATTTCCAACCAACCTTTGACCTAAACTCGATACGCATTTAAAATCATGTAGGAAAATTGTATTATTAAAAAAAAAATTGGGTAATAAGTCATTGTTCTTTCGTTCAATAACCTTTTCAGTTATTTTACGACATATGTATTATGTAATTATTTGTAAATATTAAGGCATTTCATATTATTATTCACTGAAAACTTTTTTTATCTTTATTTCATTAGAGGGTTATTTCTTAAAAGAAAACTTCACCCCGATTATTGAGTACAAAAATAACAAAATATAACACTGACATTTAGATTTACATTTAAGTTAACAATGAAAACTTGTAACGATATGTTTTCCTTTGACAGCGCCTTTAATAGTTTAATAGCAATACAATGTTATGTGAAAACAAAACCACACACTAGGATTGTAATCTATATAGAAGGCGCATTTACAAACGTTTGTTTGTTATTAATAGTAAGTCAAATTATAAAATCACACTTATGAATTTTCACAATTATAAACAGCTACACTATAAACACACACACACATCATATTCAGATTCGTAACAACGACTTGTGTACCATTAAAGACGACGGCGACTAAGGCGACAAGTTCTGTCCAAAAATCAGCAAAAATCCAAATCTTCCATATAAGAAGGTACTAGCATTTTTTGGGGGAAAATCATCGAATGACTGCTCCAGCCTGGGTGAGGCCAGAGGGAGTGTCAGACTCTTACTGACTAAAAACCACTCCGTTCCTTCTCCTGCACTTCGAGCCGAAGCCCTGGTAACCCGTCAGGTTCTCCGCGACAAGGTACTGGCATAAAGTTATAAGTTATAAGTTTCATCTACAATTTTAGGGAAATATTGAAAAAAATATCCATATCAAAATTCTCAGTAACACCAGAAGAATTAATCATTAATGTTTAGTTTTTTGTTTAGTTCATCTTGGATTTTATCAAACATCTGTTGTAGACAGATGTCTTTATGTGTTTTGTACCTCTATACATAAGTTTAGTATTAACATTTGTAATTCACAAAACGATGTTACTTTTAGGGTGAAAATCAAGCAATTGAATGCGTCATGGGAATCTTTCCTATTGATGCTAGCTTGAGTCATCACAGTTTAAGCCACAAAATTATAAATAAGGTTAAAGTCTTTGTTAGGATGTCCGGTTTGGATAAAGTGTTTTTGGGTTTTTATTCAATTTCGAAACTGTCAGTAATATTACGGATCTTGAAATTATGAGTAAGACCTATTGCAGAACATAACACATAATAATTCTGACGAAAAATGGGTACTTACGTTAAGATAAATGTATTGTGGTTTTTTTTTAGGTATATTTGATAGGCCGACGTTTGACCATTATGGTTGGTAGTAACGATCTCCGGCCACCGTAAACGCGGGACTGCGGACGGCGAGCATGGGTGGCTCCCCGTCCGACCAGAAACAGACCCGAGCGTACGGCGCGTCGCGTTCCGCGCGCGCCTCGAAGAGCCATCAGACCACCACAGATGGGGCCCAATAGGGCCGATGCCGATTCGGAGTCGCGGAGAACCTAACGGGTAACCGGGGCTCCGGCTCAACGTGCAGGAGAAGGAACGGGGTGGTTTTTAGTCAGTAAGAGTCTGACACTTCCTTCCGCCTCACCCAGGTGGGAGCAGTCATTCGATGATTTTCCCCCCTTAAAAAAAATGGTTGGTAGTAACTGATGATGCGGTCTACGATGAAGCACTTCGTCCCATAAGCAACCTATTCATTCGGGCCTTGAAGACTTTAAGGTATTTTACATATTGACTCTTTGGTTGTCTCGTGTTGATCAAGTGATCAACTAAGTAATTTGGCTACCAAATAAGGGATTTATGTGACCCTGTGCAAAATTCTCAGTATTAGCATTTAATTCTAGTGTACGACAATGAGCTCACTCCCTATTACTTGGGATTCAGAACTACTTACTAGAAGTCTGTGTTAAAAATTAGTACCTATTTATCCGCTTTAGAGTGTATGATAAGATATTAACACTACCACTGCGTAACTGGCGTGATTTTAAGTCATGTAGATTATGAATGAATTCTAGAAAATGAGCAAATTCAAACAAAACACGTACGAATGTAAACAAACAGTCGGTCACGTGGACTGCTTGCAATGAGATGTGACTTATTTGCTTAGTGAGCTAAAAATATTGATATTTAATGCCAAGTTAAGCGATTGCTTGGAAAGGAACGATTATACTTTTTATTATTAATATCTACTGGTATCACTATATTGTGTGTTGATATAGAAGATCTAGTTTATGCTGCAAAGCGTTTCCTAATACGGAATTTTATCTTTACTAATATTATAAATCGGAAAGTGAGTTTGTTTGTTTGTTTGTTCCACTTTCACGGCGTAACTACTAAACCGATTGCTTTGAATTTTTGCAGACTTGAAGTTAGAAGTCTGGATTAAATAATAGGATACTTTTTATCCCTTTATATCCATTTGATATTCTCGAGGGAAAACGAAATTATTGGTATAGATGGCGCTGTGTGTATTGGTATATGTCACATAGGCTACTTTTTGACCGACTTCAAAAAAGGAGGAGGTTATACGTTCGGCCGGTATGTTGCTTTTTTTTTAATTTTTTTTTGTATGTATGTACGCGCATAACTCTGAGATGCGTGAAGCGATTTGCAATTTTTTTGTTTTTTAACCTTTTGTTAGGTAGGTACACGAGCGAAGCCGCGGGTAAAAACTAGTTTTAAATATTTTTGGACTTTAAGTAATAATTAGTGTAGGATATTTGACTATCGGATCCGGAATTATCGGAGGATTGACTGCCTTGTTAGCCGAGTGGTCGCAAGTGCGAGTGTCTCGGGTTCGATTCCCGGGTCGGGCAATGTATTACTCGGTTTTTAAAAATCTCAGTAGTAGCACGGAGTCTGAAAATGTGCCCAGTATATAGCAATAGGCTCATCCCCTATTACATGGGACTCATAACATAAATAGTGAAAAGTGGGTGTTACATTGTACAGTGGCATTAAGTTCTGAAATGTGCACCTCTGCCTACCCCTTTGGGGATAAAAAGGCGTAATGTTATGTTACGATATTTGATAAAACACACACAACACATAAAAGTTATTTTAATTTTGAACTAAAGGTGTAAGTACACAAGTTGGTTTATACAGGAGATTAACCGCCGTATTCAGAGTCATTCAATGGGTATTGGTCTTGGTGGCGCGGAGGTTAATGACGCTCGCTTCTCATGCATAAGAGTTCGGGTTCGAAACCTACCAACGGGAAGAACCATGACCATGTGACTTTTTCCGAGTTATATGTACTTTCTAAGATTATCTTTAGAAACTACTGATAAACGGCTAGGTTCGGTGTCAATTAATTTTCTACTTAATCACAAAACAGTAAGGTAGAATATCTTTGATGGAAAGACACTTGACAAAAAAATAAATAAAGACAAGCATTATTGTGCTGGCACCTATGAGTACTATTTTTTATTTTATTTTATTTATCGGTTAACCAAAAACCTTCTAGTTTTAATTTTAAATTTATCACATGCGACTATATAACATAGGTATTATGTCATTGAATCTTTGTGTTATCGAGATTTTTCCACTAATTTTCGTTTATTTCCAAATTCGCTTGATATAGGTGCACTCTTCTTGTTTTCCAATTTTGATTTATTTTTCGCATTTTCCTTCTGATAACTTCTTATGTAGAATTTTCCGAACAAATATATGAAAATCATAGAGTTCAGTGCACATATGCCGTTCAGTATTCTCGGATAATTGCAGTCGTAGAAGAAAACTGCGATGTTGTGTGTAAAGATTATGCAGAATTGGACCTGGAAAAGAACAAAATAATTGTAGTAAAGAGTCATCTTTGCACATATTATGATTTCTCTGTGTTTGGAATATAGACATGTGATAAGTTCATTCTATTTCTTTATATCTTCTTCGTACAAAATGACAGTGAATGGCAGACTTAATGCAGTAAGTTATTCTCTGACACTCAATCATAGGGAAGTGCAGAGAAATGAATCGGTTGATATGCGAAGCCAGAACACAAATTTAAATAACATTCATAATACACACATACATATTATACCTGTAGGTAGAATAATTAAGTTTCTTATTCTCATCAATTAACTTATAGAAGTACTCTCATGTGATAAACTCACTTACTAGAGCTAGTTATGTATTTAAAAAGCTTTAATATTTACTAAATTTTTAACGAACTTCCCAAAAAGAGGAGGTTCTTAATTCGACCAGTATGTTTTTGTAGTTTTTTTTATATGTATGTACACCAATTACGTCGTAGTTTATGAACCGTTTGAATGATTTTTTTTTGTTCGACACGGAATAGCTGAAATTTGGTCTCACAAAAATTGTTTCAGATTGGTTCAGTAGTTTTTATGTATTTCATGAGCATTATAAGTACATCGATTACTTAAACATTACTGATCCGAATTACGTGGTTCTTTTCGTTCGTTACGGTATACTTTTAAGTTGGTACTGTTCCCACCTGATGATCACCTGATGATGAGATCCCAGAGAAATCGAGGGCAGCCCACAAATTATAAGCACTTATTATGTTTATTCAGACAATTTCATAATATACTCCCAAATCTAATCCAAATAAATAACTTAATCCGATTACTTGAGACACATTTTAACTTTCATAATGTCCTACTGTGAAATTAACTTTGGGTTGGACAATGACAATTTGTGTTAAAATACAATTTTATGTTTTAGGTGATACCACGGTGATTAAAGGTCAGGATAGTCAGGGACTTTCATCAACTCACCAGCTGAATAGTAGTGACATGTTTCTTCCACCACACGTACTTCTGGTACTGGGGTCCAAGACTTGAGATCAGGTAGTAAGTGTACATGATGACGTGGACCATGGAGTTCAACCAACCCATTAGAACAATGTGACCTCCTGCAAATAAACAGCTGGGTTAATTTTCATTTTACAATTAATTTGACATTTAGTTTTTTTTTGTTTTGTATTCAAAAGTCGAACGTTGTATTAACTAGTAGTAGCATTACGTAATTAAGTGTTTCGACCGAGCCCAAAAACATAGATCAACGTTGTGGCGAGAAAATACTTACTACAAAACTTTAGATTTTTTACATTACTTAAGTATCTACATACATTACAGTATTTTAGGAAACATCAATGTGCGATCCACGAGATATTAATGTGTGAAATTAAAAAAAAAAGATAGGTTTTCAGAAATACTAGAAAGAAATTATATAATTATATGTTTAGTAATAATTATATTATTATGGACGTCAATTTTACGTTATTCACATATTTTAATTGGGATAATGACGGTATGAAAATTTAAAATATAGGTATTTAATCCGTAAGTAAAAAGTTATTTTATTTTATTTTGCCGTATAATAAAACGAATCAAAGTTTAGGAGTGGGGGCAAAAACGATATTTCTACGTATAAAATGTACATAGAAGTGACGTCACGTGACTTTTCAAATCAATATATCGTTGAAAGTATTCGTTTCTTTAAGAAAATAAAAATACGTGTCTAATGATTTAAAATAATCTACCAGACGGACATTAAAATAAAAATTAGGCATCTACCCTATTACAGTCGTGTGATTTAAGCCAAGGATACAATAAGGAATAAATGCAGTCCTGCAATACGTGTCACCAGCGACCTTGAGTGAAGTAGCACGACGTTGCCAGATTTTGGTAGACATGTCTGGCAACATCAACGTCGCTGTGGACATATGCCGCGCTACACAAGCGCGTTTGCATCGCGTCTGTATCGCTACACAAAGTGTGTGCAGGCTGCGTATGACTTGCATGCGTATCGCGTCTGTATCACTACAAACGCAATCATTGGCTAAAGAAGTTGGGAAGATAAAAATGAAAATATAGAATATTTTGTACAAACCTGGGACATACTTCACTCCGACCCATATGACAAGAGACATCAATGTATGGTGGTATACGTGGAGGAATGATACTTGATTATATTTCTTCCTTAAAACGAAGAAGACTGTATCGAGAAGCTCTGTGATCTTCGCAAAGAAATAGAACCACGTTGCTGCTGCCACCTGGAAATATCGACGAATATCTAAAGTTAATACACAATCGGCTCAAAGCAGGAGTTGGGTGGGTTTTAGTCAGTAACGCCCGAATATTAAAAGGCTATACAAGTTTAAGTTGTACTTAAATATTGTACTATCTCTGTTATTTTACAATAACTTTGTATTGAGAATGCATTACGTAAACGCCACTTAAAATTGAGTGCCATTAGAGTATTTGGACATAAGAGTCTGATATGACCTTTCACTAGTCAGTGTGAAGTCATGTGACGATTTTCCTCCTTCTCTTTCAAACATTTCGGGGTTTGGGTATATGAGAACTGGGTAAAAACACCTATCGAATGAATATTGTATCGGTTCGGAAATACCGCCAACGACAAATCATTCCACAGTTTTGTTATGCGAGGTACCTATGAAAAAAGCACACACTCTAAGCATTTATTATAATTATTCCCCAAAAATGCACTTTTTTAAGTAGATTGGACTACAACAGTTTTTAAGAAGGGAATAAATAGGTTTTTCAACAGTCGGCAAGGCGCATGGAATACTCCAAGTGTTGCAAGTGTACATAGGCCTCGATAAGCGCTTACCATCAGGTTGGCCGTGTGCTTTTTTGCCATCGTCAGGCCATGAGACGGTGACCTAATGAACAAACTAATGAACTTTAAATACGTACCCTTAAGGCTCTGGGATTGTAGGAGTAGTCGACTGGTTCACAAGCTAGATTATATTCCTTATTAAGTATGTAGGCAGCACCCTGAAAAATATTAAATATAATCTGCTGTTATTTAAGTAATAATAATAGTATAAATAATTATCCCCGAAGGGGTAGGCAGAGGTGCACATTACGGCACTTAATGCCACTGTTGGTACAATATGAGTTCCATGTAATTGGGGGTGAGTCCATTGCCATATACCGGCCAACGAGGCAGTCTAGGTTTACGTCTACGCAATCGGGCAACGAGTTATTATGTAGTATCTTATTCAAACTCAAATATTTTCGCATTTATAATATCGGTTCATGCTAATGTCAACCATCGACCCTACAATTACAGCGTAAAGTCCACTGCGATCCACTTAACATTCGACAAACTAAACATACGTATTTGCATAGGTACAGTAAATGTGTCTAGGATCGAGCTTAAGTTTCATCGTAATCGGACTAGTAGTTTTTGCGTGATGCGTGGACATACAGACAGACAGACAAAAAATTTTTGTATACATTTTTGGGTTGATTGATTCACAGTTAAATCCATGAATTTTGACCTAGTTATTAAGAATGCATTTACGATACAATATTACAATTGATTTTTTCTGTTGTTTTCTATTAAATATTTGTTATAATATCCCGGCCGGTTATGTATGCCATAGAAGCATCTTTGGCATGCTTTTTTTATCCGTATGCCAAAGTGGCTAAGGTTTAGTTTAAATTGATTTATTCTTAGTATCTTCACCGTGCCTCCGCCGGCGTGCGATGCGTATCGCACTCACACCAAGAGAGACATTTAATTTTCAACATTTTTATAACCTTCACTACTTTGGGTTTACGTTTTCATACTTTTTTAAACAAAAATTTGTGGATCACACAAAGAGCTGCTCTGTGCGGGGAGCACAGTTGCGTTGCCTGTTGTCCAGCCACCACATCATACGTGCAGTCAACGTAACTTACACTAACTGATATCGTATTTTACCCTTACTTGCCACGGCACACATTCTTCTTAGAATTTTTATTTCTGCTAGGAAAACTGGTAGGTGGACTTGTCGTTGGTAGGTTTCGAACCCGAACCTATATGGATGAGAAGCAGTCTTAAACCTTCGGGTCACCACGATAATTTAGGATGGAACTAGGGATAGAATACCTCCTATCTATACATCTATATAGATAAAAAAAATGTTTAGTGTTTGTTTGTAATATTAAAACAACCCTTTTTTGCCACATGCATATATTAATACACATATCAAAATAACATTAATTACCATATTTGTCTTTCTGTCTGCCTGTTTGCCTGTCTGTCTGTTTGTACTGGCTTATCTCTGTAATGGCCGGACCGATTTTGACATTACTTTTATTGGCAGGTATCTGATGTACTAAGGAGTAACATACGCTGCTTTCATTTTGGAAATTTGAAACAAAAAAATATGTCCTAGAATTCACATTTACGCGATCAAAGTCACGGCGCAGGCAACAACTAGCTATTACATAAAATATAACAAGTATATTAGTGTTATATTAACTGTTGTGTTAATTGTTTTTCTTTGTTATCATAAATTAATTGTAGTTAATTTAAATACGTATGTCAGGTCAGGTTCATTGTTATTTGTAAATACATTTGATTCCACGAGTTTAGCGCAACATATTGTGTCGTTTTTTCACAGTTGGTAAGTTTTGAGTAGCTATGACATATATCTCATGGAGAAAGTACATTAACCTAAATCGACCCTTTGAGTACCGTCATTATAGACACAATCAAAGAACAATAGGTTGCGGTCACCGGTGTCCTCGCGGTGTTTGACAGTTTCAGTAGATTTTTCAAACTCTTTATGAGATAAGATGCTGTAGAATTTTGCATACAGCTTAGGGGATGAAAATCAATTCGATGTTGACAGTAAGGAGCAGGAGATCAGTAATATTGTATAACTAGTTATTTTAGATACTAGAAGGGCAGGGCACGATAATTTATTGTTACAGAGAAATCACACTTATATTATAAATCTTTTTGGTTTGGATGTTTCAATGTTTGTCCGTCAATCACGCTAAAGCTGCTGAACGGATTTTTATGACATTGGTATACAATCAAATTGAAGGTACTGAATGTACTTTGACGAAATTTGGTTTACAGGCAGGGTATGTGCTGACTTAGGTGATACGATACTTTTATCCCGATTAAATGCTCCCATAGAATAAAACAGGAACCATATTCTATGTGACAAAGTCACGGACAACAGCTAGATAACAATAAAAAAATTCATCAATAGCAGTAGACTTACCTCATAACTCAGGAATAAACTGAATAGCACTTGGAAGATGTTATAGAGCATAATCGGAATCCTCAGTTCGAACCCTGGCCTGTTCTTCATCAACCGAGGACCCAGAGACAGACAGAAGTAGAGGTAAGCTGCTGAAATGGACAAGATCACTAGGGGATTTGAAACACCCCACCAGTCCGCCGTTCTAGGATCTGAAACATGCATATTTTTAAGTTTGTATTTTAAGTTTAATGATTTTTTATTCACTCATAAAGACTCACTTATAGCTAGGTATACAGAGTTATGATCAAACGGTATTAATAAATATTATCAGATACATATTTTCTGATTAATGCTCAAACCTTCTCCGGGTGGGAAGAGGCTTGGCTCAGCAGTGGGCATTTATAGGCTGTTGATGATGATGATGATGATGATGACATATTTTCTTAACCTATTTTTTGCATATTATATATGTTGATCACATAAATCATACAGTTTCTATTAATTAAAAAATATTAAAAGCTCACCAGCGAAGTCGTACATAACATAGTTATATTTTTCAACGACACTATTTATTAGTCCCGCCATTTTGACAAATTGCGGAGACACCGTCCAATACCAGTCGACTTACTTCTACGATACGTACTATTCAAACTGCCAACTCACATAATGGGTAAATATCAATGAAAAAAATACAATTTAAATCAAATTCTTCATACGTAACTGTGACTATTAACATTTCCGTATAAATTAATACTGTAAGTACCTATGTGATTGTCTGTTACTTATATCACCGTTACAATCTAAATTAAAAATGTCAATTTGGACTTTTATTTTTAAATGACCTCTAACAATGCATCGCTGAAAACTTAAATTTCAAACAGTAGGTACTTTTTACGTAATATGTAAAAAAGTCTAAAACAGAAAAATTATAAACTTTTGTCCAAGGTAAGGTATGTAGATAGAAGGAAGGCGCGCGCCTTAAAGAGCCATCAGACCACCACAGATGGGGCTCAATAGGGCCGATGCCGATTCGGAGTCGCGGAGAACCTAACGGGCAACCGGGGCTCCGGCTCGACGTATAGGAGAAGGAACGGGGTGGTTTTTAGTCAGTAAGAGTCTGATACTCCCTCCCGCCTCACCCAGACGGGAGCAGTCATTCGATGATATTCCCCCCTTAAAAAAAAGGTAGGTAGATATTTTGCTTCATATTATTTTTAGCATAACAGAGGTACACATATATATGAACTGATTCAAATTGAAATTTTTCGCTATTTCGGTATTAACTCGTCGAGTACCGGTTTTATAGACACAATTAAAGAACAATAGGTCGCGGTCACCGGTGACCGCTTGGTGTTTGACAGTTTAAGTTGAAACATACATACAATCACGCCTTTTATCCCTGAAGGGGTTATGCCACTGTACAATGTAACACCCACTTTTCACTATTTATGTTATGAGTCCCATGTAATAGGGGGTGAGCCTATAGCCATATTAAGTTAATAATTTATAAATAATAATATTAATAAGCCCCCAGGGCATGGTGAGGTGACGGCGAGGTGATGAGCATTAGCAACCAGCGGGTAATCATCGTCCCGAATGCTCCAGGGAGAAGTCACTATTCCTTATTCTCCGGCTTGCCTTAATTGGCTGGCTGGAGTGAACGATGACGAGGAATGAGGTTGCAACTTAATTATACAACTAAGTTAAAAACTTTTAGAATATTGGCAGTGGCACTCGTTGACATTTATTTATAGAATAATGGCAACCAAATTTATTCGTATTATATTGGTACGTGCAGTACGTACGTAAAAATTATAAATTTTTATATATGAGAATTTGAATATATTAAATTATTTTGTGTTATGATGATTAACAATATAGTTTTGAAAGCATTTATCTTATCTATGAATGTTTTTATAATAATAGATGTGAAAGAATAGCGAAATGATCTATATACTAGCCATACTTAAGTTTATTTTTCTAGCGGTATTTTAAATCATTCGTTTTGAAATAAAATATTACACATAATACATTTAATGTATTCAAATAAGTATTAAGATACCCCTAAATGTTACTAACGTAGACATATAAAATATATAGGTCCTTGTTAACAGTTGTCAGACAGAAGTAGAGGTAAGCTGCTGAAAGCTGCGGACAGAATCACTAAGGGATTTGAAACACCCTCATTTGAACTGACTGTACATTGATTTTATATCGTCACCTCGGTGGTTCCTTTGATGCCCTACGTGTAGTTCACACGAAGCAACCGTGATAAAACAAAGACTTGTAATTACTTTTATTCATTTTTCAATAATGAATAACCAAAACGAAAATCAAACGTTAACAATTTTGGTTTCCTCGAAATGACATTAAACGTACGAAGAATAATCTGTCAAACTTGGATAATTTCGTTCGTGCGAATTGTAAAAATCAGAGTAGGGTTCCGATAATTAAAACGTCAAGCAGTACATCTCATACTAATTTCTGACTTGTTTAATTACTTTTTCGCCCGTCATAAATATCATTGTGGTAGGAAATCTTCGGAGTTTCGGACGAAAATAAATTTTTCATCAAATCAGAGTCGACCTTCAGGTCTCCCACCTCTGGCTTGCCTTCATTGGCCGTCCAGAGCGGAGTCGCGAGAGCAGTGATCTTGCTCAGAGGGTCGAAAACTATTTATAAGTCGCGAGTGGGCCAGTGATGTAGGATCCTGCGGCAGTAACAGGTGATCTGAGTAGAAAGCGGTGTTAATTTCTTCACCCTTCAACCATTCAAATTTCCGTTGTCCTTTTGTAGCTATATCTAGCAACCATTTCTGGGGGCCCGGTTATTGAGCTGGCGAGTCTCTATCTGCCATTATTACGTGTAATAATTACATTGTTTCGGCAGATGCCATAGTTATCCATAGTTCTCAATTTACCACTCCATGGCAACCTATCCATAGCCCTAACTTATTTTTTTCCATTATCTACAATAGTTTTACACTAGCCGCGGACTGTCATTGGGTGCATTTCCATAGTGCATACAGGTATAGTTGCCGGTTTGTGTCCCATTGCATTTAGATGAAAGTTGCTATCTAAAGTCCTCTGTGCAGTTGACTTCGGCCCTTAGAACACCTTCCACATGACCGGTGGTAGAAACATACATAATAATAATATATTTATTTATTTTCTCTCTACAGAAAGGATCATTCCACAGAATAAAAGATACAATAATCAGATTTTGTTATATTTGATGGGCCGACGTTTAACTACTATCTCGCTTAGTGGTAAGCGATGATGCGGTCTACGATGGATTACGTCGTCCCATAAGCAACCTATACTACATCAGATGCAAAGATTAGGTATACTCTTTTGTTAGAGATCGGAAACTATGCTAGGATTCCCTGTGTGACGGATCTCTAGGCTCCCACCTCCTCCCACTCATAGATTATAAATGGCATGTAATAAAAAGGGACGATGCTTTTTCTGAAAATTTATATTAGTCTTAATAGCTGTTCATCTCGAATCGAAGCGATTGTAAAATAAATTAAATAATCTAGGCATCTTTACAGATGAATAAGATGATATTTAGTAAGGAGTAACATAGGCTATTTACATAGGCTTTTGTTTTGGAAAATTAAAACAAATAGTTATATTCTAAAATTCATACGCTACGCGGAAGAAATCGCGGGCAACAGCTAGTTATGTAACAAATAGTAGTTTGTTTGTTATATCAGAAGCAGTGGAATTTTGTTTAGAGTTTTTTTACATTTGACTAAAGATTAAAAAAGGAGGGTTAAACCAACTTAGTCTATGGTGTGCTATGGTAAACTCAGAGAAAACCCATCATAGTCCAACAGTAGAAAATGATGGGCTGTTGATAACAATTTCTTAGGAACCCGGTGTTAAATGTTTTCATACGGTCAAAATGGGCTTTATAGTCAAAATCATCAAATAAAAAGCATTGCAAAATTCCATACATTTTTAATATTTTCTTTGGTTTCTTAGTACCTGCCGTTTCGTTTCGTAAAAATACAGTACACATTTTAAGTATAAAATCGACGTAAACATCATCATTATTAAATACTACAATTACATAAATATCCTTAATATTAATAAATACATCCCTTACATTTATTGTCTTTTATTACCTGTACAATTTATTCGTAATAAATATTTTACATTTTCATCCTTATTATTAACGCAAGTAGATTTATATTACCGTGTCTTCTCAGCAACTTTTCTTTGTATTCCAAAGTTGTTTAATTCGCTCTTAGCGGGTGTTTTAGGTTTTTTGCTCTCCAGCAATGATTTGTTCCTAACATTTCTTCTATATCTGTCGACGTAGAACTTCCCGAACATGTATAGGAAAGCAACACAGTTGCCAATGCACATAAGGTTCAAGAATTTTGGGAAATTGCACTCGTAGAAGAATACTGATACATTGTGAATGAAGACGATCGAGAATTGTGTCTGTAAGGAAAAGTAATAACAGTTTTAGGACCAAATTTATAATTATATCATCATCTTCAGTGTCTATGATTGTTTATCAAAGTATGAGTGAACACATTTATTTAATGTTCCTAAGTTATAGATAGATAGTATGATTTTTATACACAGTTGCATCAACTGTGTCCCTCTCAACCTACTCTAATTTATAGTCTAAGTATAGAAACCTTTGGAAATATATGTAATTCTCAAAGGACTGATACTAAAAAAAGTTTAAAATTCAAGTTCTCAAATGCATTCTTTTGGTTTCGTTTTGATAAACAAATAAATAATTGTGATTAAACTCACCAATTGCATTTTAGTGACATGCTTCTTCCACCACACGTACTTCTGATACTGAGGTCCGAGTCCGGCTATTAAGTAGTAAGTATACATGACTACATGGACGACGGAGTTCAGAAAACCCATCAAAGTGGTGTGGCCACCTGGAAAGAAGAAATAAATGAACAATACATTTTATTTGATATTATGTATAAAGCATCCTAACCTTAGTTTTACAATTAAATAAATAATGGTTAGGTCACCACATCAGAATGTAGGTCCTCATTAAGATAATTTCGGAAAATCGGTCGGAATAATTAGAGAAAGCAACCCATTTCATGGTAGGTATGCTATGATATCGAAACAAATGACTGAGACAACCAGGGACGAACCGTTATAGTCAATAAATGTCCTGAGAAAATAATTATCTTATATCACAATCGTACCTGGATAATATTTAACGGCAATCCAGACAGCCAAAGACATCAAGGTGTGATGGTATACATGGAGGAAGGTGACTTGGTCGTATTTCTTCCGTAAGATGAAGAATACTGTGTCTAGGAGCTCCGTGAACTTTGCGAAGAAGTAGAACCATGTTGCTGCGGCTACCTGGAATTGAAAAACCGTAGGTAAAGTAGCAGTCCAATTGTAAATTCGTTTCAACCACGAAGGAGGAAATTACCATTATGTATAGAAACGGATTCTGAACTATGTGAATTCATTGAGTCACAATGGATAGTGGGCTTATAGTAATAAGTTACCTAGATTGATAATAATAATTATAATTAGGTGGTCGACATGTAGAGTGTGGATTCGGCTATAATTGTGCCGATAGGTTAATCCCTAAAAGCCTCGACATCCATCCATCCATCCATCTCAGGAGGCTGGCGTTAGGTAAATGGATCCAGGGCCTGATACAGAAGACAGTTCTCTTAGAAACAGCACGTATCGTGAGGAGGTTTATGTCTCTGGAGCACTAACCACCGGTAGCTTGGACAATTGCTCCTACTGGTCGGGTCCTATTTAAAAATATTGTTTTCTTTTTTTCTAATTGTAATAATATAATTTTAGAGTATCCGTAAATAAATACATGGTAATTATTATACAGCTGTTGCAATTTACATCTCTATCAATAACGTTTTGTTTTGTATGAAATTTGAAGTATTTTGACTTATAGCGAATAACTAATACATTTAAGCGTGAGAGAGCCATGCTTCGGCATGCATGGGCCGGCTCGACCGGAGTGATACCACGGCCTCACAGAAAACCGACGTGAAAAAACGCTTCCGTTGTCTTTCGTCGTGTGAGTGAGGTCACCGGAGGTTAACCAAAGCCTTTCCAATCCCCGAATCCCCTATAATCCTCAAATTCCCAATTGCCAGAAGGCCTGTAACGCAAGTGCGAAACGCCAGGGGCGTTACAAGTTGTGACGCCCCTGACGTTCCAGGTGTCCATTGGCGATGCCGATTGCTGATCATCCTGACCATCAGGTGATCCGTCTGCTCGTTTATCGGCTTATCACATAAATAAACCTACCACTATAATATCATCAGCGAAATATTTTTAGTGTCTGCGTATCATCGAATGATAAAACCACGTACTGAAACTGTAAAACATGAAAGAATACGTTATCAAGGTTACAGACCAAAATAACAGAACGAAATACTTGACCATGAAATCTATTTACAGTTTCAATTTTGATAGCTATATTTCAGGTTACGGACTGACATATTTCAGCACCTTTATATAATATGTTCCTGTTCTTACGATTTTTTTGTTATGTATTATAATAACTATTGTTTTACGTGATATATTTAAATTAACGTATAATTGTATGTAAATATATGTCAATGTACTGCGTGTTATATTATTGGTCGCTTAACAATATTATTATCTAATAGTTCTTTTATTTCCTTCTTATTATAATTTATGTGTCCTTTGAGGTGGGATTTAGAAAATTCTCGTGATATTTAGACTTCTTCTGGTTGGTTTTTATTTATGTTATCAAAGAACATAAAATATGTAATTTAAAGGTTGTCTATAACTAGATACAAATAAATATTTTAAGTGATATATTTGCATGCTTGCATATAGTAGCCTTCACTTCTAGTGGTTTCATTCTATTTATAATCGAAAATTTTGCACAATAATGTACGTGAATCTTAATTAATTTTTTATTTTGCATAATAAAATATAAACTCACCCGAAGTGCTCGAGGGCTATCTGAGTAGTCAACTGTATCACATGCTAGATTGAATTCTCTGGATAATACGTAGACACCACCCTGAAAAAGACAATTATTCATTTGAATATTTATAACATAACATCCCCGAAGGCAGAGGTGCACACAGAGTGACACCCACTTTTCACTATTTATGTTATGAGTTACATATAATAGGGGGTAAGCCTATTGCCATTTCCAGACTCCGTGCTTCTACTGAATTTTTTTAAAAACCCAATAATACTTTGCACGACCCGGGGATCGAACCCGAGACCCCTTGCCTGGCAGTCGCACTTGCGACCACTCGGTCAACGACGCAGTCACACAGTTAAATATTTATGTTTAAATAAAAATAATATAAAAGCCATCTTAAAAAACAATGTATGCATAAAACAATAAACTAAATGCAACCGAAAACACAACAAAAGATGTCATGTCATGTAAAATGTTCTATAAAATATGACACACAATATATCATTATCAAAGACAATATTGCAGCTAATATTTATAATTTAACATCGTTTGTTCTATCGTGACCATGTCCATTCTTAATTATAACGTATCGTTACTTATTGACCTCAATTAGACGGTCAAAAACCTAAAAAATTGAAAGACAAAAGTAACGAATCACTTGCTACGTACAACCATTCCAAGACAACATCATATTATTACAAACACACATAACTTCAGGCCTTTTATCCCCGAAGGGGTTGGCAGAGGTATGTGCACCTCTGCCAACTACTTCAATTAATGCTACTGTACAATGTAGCACCTATTTTTCACTACCTATTTATGTTGTGAGGCCCAGGTAATAGGGGATGAGCCTATTCCCATTTACCGGGCACGATTCTTGACACCATGCTACTATTGAGATTATTTTCTAAAAACCCAATAATACTTTGCCCGACCCGGGAATGGAACCCAAGACCTCTTGCCCGGCAGTCGCACTTGCGACAAAAATATAAAAAAGATCACAAAGTCAATCAGTACAAAGTCGGCGTCACTTTGTATAAATACAAGTACAAGCATTAAAATATGTAAATCACCAGTTATTTTATAACACAATCAAATGTTACTCAAGGACAATAATTATTTTACATATAACTAAATTTCCGGGAATGTCTCTTGATTTCTTTTCTGAAAATCGGTGCAGAGGTAGTTTAGAACCAGGATACTGATATAGGATCGTTTCATCCAAGAAGCTGCCGAAAACTATAACGAAAATAAACAGGATTGCACGTACGAAGTCGCAGGCAACTGCTAAACGCAGGAACAATCATCATCAACAGCCTATAACAATACACAGAGACGGTTTAAGTTTACGTTTACGTTAATCACCACGGTTGCTCAATGCGGGTTGGCGATTACAAACTTATAATTAGAAATTATAAGTCCAGGTTTCCTCACGATGTTTTTCCTTCACCGTTTGTCAGTGGTGTCTAAATAATCTTAGAAAGTACATATAACTCAGAAAAAGTCACATTGATACTCGCCGATGGTAGGTTTCGAACCCGCACACTCATGCATGAGAAGCGGGCGTTTTAAACCTCCGGGCCACCACCAGTCGCCACGCAGGAACAATGAAATACTACAGCTGTTTAGAGTTCTGCGCTCAGCAACACATTTGGCGATCCATTTTTTGCCCGACTACAGTAAAGCAAGAAGGAGAGTTATGATTAAAAGACCAGCTTCCGCATGATCTATCCCTTAGAATAACGTTTACTTTTTAGGGAGTAACGTAGGTTATATTTCTATCATCATTGTTACGGGATCGGAGGTCACATTAGAAAAAACTTCTAAATTGCAAGTCAGCGAAGCCTCTGGTAGAAGACTAGTCTCAAAGATTGCTATATTTTATTATTCGTACCTGGATGAGCGAGTTGTGCTCGGTGTTTTTTTTAGTAAACGATATTTTCTGATAATGGAACCTAGCTAGATAAATTTATCGCCCCCGAAACCCCATACATACAAAATTTAAAGCAAAACGTATGGGCCGTTTTCGAGGTCGTTGATACATACATACGTTTATGTATAAGAATTGCTCGTTTAAAGGTATTAGATAACTTACTATCTAACTGATTATTATTTAACAATTCAATCAGATTGTTTTCAAATGTGCAATATCTTGATTGAAAATTTTTAACATAAGTATGTATAAGTATGTTAATGTAAATCAATGTTAACATTGTATAATGAAAACTTTATAATGTTAAATAAACATTTTTAGTTGTTTGTTAAATCAAGTTTAAAGTACAAAGTTCTAAAATATTCCACAAGTCAATTGAATGTAAAAATACTTCATAATAAATTATTATTTCCTGATTTTGGTGTCTATTTTAGCAATAATATTATGACGAATAAAGGTTAAAAATAAAAAAAAAAACATTTCCTTGCATTGTGTTTGCGAAACAAAACGTGTGATCTAAATAAATCATTATCAAACTCCAATTCCTTATCGATTAAATTAAACTAGATACGCTAAATAAATTCCTCTGTACGTCCGTACGTGTTTTTGTTAAAATCTCACTGACACGGATGAAATTCCTTATGTTATGAAACACGTGGACGGTAAACGTGTTTCTTCTCAATCACTGTTTGATCTACAATCTATTACAAATATTTATAGGATAACATTCAAATAGAAAAATAATTGCTTAAGGCTCAGGGCGCATTACAATTAAACCGCACCGGTTTTTAACCACAAAGATCTGTAAAAGATGTAAATAAACACAAACGCAGATGGCACTAGCGGTTCTTTCCCGCGGTTGACTTTAAAATCTTATAACAAAATGGTTGTGGATAAAACTACCAAATTTGTAGTTTCTAGGCAACTTAGTGGAAGGACTTTAAGTTAAAAATATCGCATTTGATTTTGCGGTTTAAAACCGTGTCTATATGTCAGCGTTCTCACGGTTAGAGCGGTTAACCAATCGCGGAAAAGATACCGTAGTGTGGCCATAGCCTAACAAACCTACATTAAAAATAGAAAAGTACACATTCATACATAAAATTTTCAAACAAAACATAAGAAATTAACATAATCAAATATTATCGGTGGATTATGTAATACATACATTGACTTTGACTTTGTTTAAAAAAACTATGTCGTACAAAAGTAATGGAATATGTAATTTGTTTTTTTTACGATTTTACCATGTAAAGTGCTGAGTCAATTTTAATAAATTTCGGTAAACTAATACATCTCAGGACAGGATTGAATAAGATTTTTGCAAAACTGAGATTGAAGTAGTCTTGAATTATTTTTCGAGGTAATTTTTATTGATGGGTAAAATAAATATCCACTGCTAAACCTGAATCTATGAGCCAAAAGTAGTTTAAATTTAAGACTGACTAAATCTTTAAATGGATATGTGAGCTAGTGTATACACGGTGGATAAAGATAACAAATACATTTAAATAAATTAAGTACATCATTGTACATTTTTACTCAACTTTTTATTCACTTATGACTAACCTATGTTAGTCATAAGTGAATAAAAAAACATTTTTAAAAGCCTATGCTTTTAAAAATGTTTTTAACCGTTTGACTGCCGACAGAAAACTGTTGAAGGTAAACCCTCCGCTATCGTGGCCCATACCTTTTCCCCCATGGCGTTCAAGATGTTAATGAAGACATATCATATTTTTGCTGCTCTGTTATAACTTATAAGCCTAACTGCACAATGGGGATGATGACAGGGTATGAAAATTAAAAATATAGTTAGTCCGTAAGTTAGGTAATGAAAAAATATTAGACACGTATTTTTTTATTTTGTCGTATAATAAAACAATACTTAGATAAAACGAATCAAAGTTTAGGAGTGGGGGCTAAAACGTCATTTCTTAGTATAAAATGTACTGAGAAGTGACGTCACGCGACATTTCAAATCAATATATCTTCGAAACTATTCGTTTCTGTGAGAAAATAAAAAATACGTGTCTAATGTTTTTAAATAATCTACCAGACGGACATTAAAATAAAAATTAGTCGTCTACCCTATTGACGCGGAGGCTGGGCAACTGAATGCTGTACAATGTGTCGTGGACTCGATCTTCGCACGAACACATAAGTATGTGATATAGGTATGATGACAAAATTCGTTAATGCACCAAAGACACAGGAAAAAATCTAATCCTATACTTAGTCTTATTTTTTTTTGTGAGTGGAAAATCATCCAATTACTTCTCCCGCCTTGGGTTAGGCGAGAGGGAGTAGCAGACTCTTACTGCCTAAAAACCACCCCGTTTCTACTGCGTTTCTCTTCGAGCAGGAGCCCCCGCAAACCAATAGGCCTTCCGCGGCTCGGTATCGGGCATCAGCCCCATCTGTGGTAGTCTGATGGCTCTTTGAGCACGCTCACGGAACGCGACGCGCCTTACGTTTGGGTCTGGTTCTGGTTGGTCCGCAGACCCGCCTATCCTGGTTCTTGATCCTTAATTTAAACGCAACAGGGGTCCTCATAACCACTGAGACTAACGCATTCTGTTCGCAGCAAAATTATTAAAGATATAAAAAGCAAGATCTTACCTCATAAGCAATGAATATACTGAACAGGACTTGGAAGATGTTGTATAACATAAGTGGAGTCTTCAGTTCGAATGCTGGCCTGTTTTTCATCAGCCGAGGACCCAAAGACAGGCAGAAGTAGAGGTATGCTGATGCAATGGCTATCACTGTGAACGGACTTGATACACCCCACCAGTCTTTTGTTCTTGGATCTGTAAAGTGAGGAAGTCAGGTAAGAAACAAAGATTAAAAATCGAATTATTAATATTAATTATATAATTAAGGTTTTGGTCTTAGTCAGTATTGATAATATTATTATTAAATATGAACTCCATAAAGTTTCAGTCGGCATATAACCATACCATGGTTGCAATATCAGGCGTATGACACCAAATATTATACTGTTTAATTATGTCTAATATTAGCTGACTTCATTTATACCTGTGTTATTGGAAATTAAAAATAAATTTTACAAAAATAAGATTAGAAACTTTAAGTATACGTTCGAAAGTTTCTTTAAAAATATTGCACAAAAGATGTAAATGAATAAAATATTAATGATATTTAACATTATACAATAATCATAACCGTCAATATAATAGTCGATAAAATAAAAAAATAACATTTAAACACTAAGATTTCTTTACATAAACACCAAATGATTTGCAATATTCTGCACAAAATACACAGTCACGTACAGGAAAAACTACAAATAACAATTATTATTCCATAGCATAATTAAAATAATAATACTCACCAGCTAAATCGTATATCACATAATTGTAATAATCGGCAATACTTTTTAGTATTCCCGCCATTTTTATATTACTATTTATATGTACGTTATGTCTACAGGCCAGACGCTTCAATTATGAGACTACTCTCCGCAAACTGTCGACTAACACACATACTACTTAAAACAAAGTATATTCAATCAATTCGTACGTAATCCCAAAGTTACTATGCCATACAAACGTGTATTCCAACCTGAATGGTGATGATGCTAAAACATTTGAAAAGAGGTCAGAACGAATTTTGACATTAAAAAATCTGAAATTTAAATCGATGTAGTTTGTGTTGTAGGTAATGATTACAAATTAATTATGTTTTTGTTATTTATTACGTATGTACGTAAGCACATTGAAGTGCTTGTTTTTACTTATGATCATTGAAAATGTATGTCAGTTGAAAGAAATTTTACCTGAGGATATTTAAAAAAGAATATTCGGAGAAAGATGTAGATGACAGACTGAGTGAGAGGAAAGCCAATGATTTGACTGTTTTATGATATTCTCCAAAAATGGAGGTTGATGAAATAAAATGTATATAAATACGTAAATAACAGTTGAAGGTCAAACCTGAATTTGGAAGGTAATGAATCGACACAGTATACAAAGGGCAGAGAACTGGAGAAAAAAACAGGAGAGTACAGCAATGAAATGGAACAGAAGACGGTAATGATTTTACGGTAATGTTTATATAGGCTACTAATGATGATACAGTTTTATCTAGAACAGAGAAATTGTTGCTAGTTATTACAAAAGAAAGAATAAAAATTGTTAATCGATTTTTAATGGCATCTCTCCACTACCTGAGTGCTCGGCTGCTGTCCTGTGTTGGTTCCGTTTCTGCGATGCATGTGTATTGAATGTGAAAAGTCTGAATACTATTTGTTTAAAAAAATAATATTCGTAATAATGTCAACCCAATTATGTAAATATTTAATAATTTACACTTTTTTCAAGATATAATTTGCTTTTGGTTTTTTATTTATATTTAGACTCTAGCTAGCTTTGTTGTGGTTTTACCTGCTCTGATCAACTCCTATTCATCGTAGCATGACGTTTTATAGTCTGTACCTCTATAAATGTACTATCCGATAGAACAAAGAAATTTTGAAATCAGACCAGTAATTCCTGAGATTATGGCGTTCAAATAAACAAACACTTTCTGATTTACATTATAAGTATAAGATCACCATAAAACGGTGAGGCATTAAAAGTTTAAAAGTGCTAACTTGTTTTTAGCAGAATGGTAATTGTTGTTTATGTCTTCTCCGTCTGTAAAGAGGGCTGTACCTCGTCTCCTGAATAGATGTGACGTTGTAATTGAATCATTATAATTACAATTCAAAAATATATTGACAACATCATCAACAGCAACATTCTCAGATTTTGATGAATTCGTCTTTCATCAACAGCCTATACGCCCACTGCTGAGCAAAGCCTCTTCTCACACGAAGAAGGTTTGAGTATTAATCACCACGCTTGCTCAATGCGCGTTGGTGATTATTAACTTATAATTATAAATTATAAGCCCAGGTTATCCGCACTATGTTTTTTTTCACCGTTTGTCAGTGGTGTCTAAATAATCTTAGAAAGTATATATAACTTGGAAAAAGTAACATTGGTACTTGCCGTTGGTAGGTTTCGAAACCTTATGCATGAGGGGGGCTTAACCCTTTGAGTACCGTCATCATAGACACAATTAAAGAACGAAGAATACTATATAAGAATATAAGAATATAAGAATATAAGAATATAAGAATATAAGAATATAAGAATATAAGAATATAAGAATATAAGAATATAAGAATATAAGAATATAAGAATATAAGAATATAAGAATATAAGTTTAGGGAACAGAGAGTATAGTTCCCTAAGATCGGAAAAGGAGGATCCTCCGACCAGGCTAGGTGATCGTGCCTGGCGGGCTTTCTGCCCAACAGTTGTTCGTTGGGATTTTCTATCCGTGTTTATTCGCTTGTAAACTTTGCATGTGCGATGTAGGATTCTTGTGACGTCATCCGTTGACATGTGGCATGCGTCGCCACATCACTCCCTCCCAAGACCGGAGGTCGATCCCGCTGAGACGGCTGTCGATGCTTGAGATGAGTGGCGCCAGAGCCAGTGTAGAACGTCCCTAGTTCCAGTGGGTCGGAACCGTGCCGCTGAGTGCCCAGTGAGTCGGGTGAGCGGTGCAGGGTGAAACTCCAGTGAGTCGGAGAGATGCGTTCGCAGTGTCCCACGGTGAGTCGGGGAAGAGATGCTGCGAGGGTAGGTGCGTAGTGGCCGGCATCTGCGTTGACGGGAGGAGGTGTCCTTCAGACCGTGTGCAGAAGTGCTGTGCCTAGACGCTGGTGAGGCCGTAGGGAAGAACCAGGCTGCACAACTTCGTTGCAGGTAATGGTGGTCCCTGATGAGGCCGAGGATGCTGGTTGGCTGCGACTTGGTTACCGCTCAGCGGAGAAGTGATGAATGAGAGGGATGGCGATACGGATGACGGTGCTAATCAGCTCCGTGAAGTGAAGGTTGTTTTCCAATCACGTCGGGGTCACCACTTTAGGGAACAGAGAGTATAGTTCCCTAAGATCGGAAAAGGAGGATCCTCCGACCAGGCTAGGTGATCGTGCCTGGCGGGCTTTCTGCCCAACAGTTGTTCGTTGGGATTTTCTATCCGTGTTTATTCGCTTGTAAACTTTGCATGTGCGATGTAGGATTCTTGTGACGTCATCCGTTGACATGTGGCATGCGTCGCCACATAAGAATATAAGAATATAAGAATATAAGAATATAAGAATATAAGAATATAAGAATATAAGAATATAAGAATATAAGAATATAAGAATATAAGAATATAAGAATATAAGAATATAAGAATATAAGAATATAAGAATATAAGAATATAAGAATATAAGAATATAAGAATATAAGAATATAAGAATATAAGAATATAAGAATATATAAGAATATAAACGAAGAAGAATAAGAAGGTTACGGTCACCGGTGTCCTCGCGGTGTTTAACAGTTTAAACCTCCAAGCCACTGCGGCTATAATCGTCTTGTTAAAAGTATTTTTCTATTTGAAGCACGTGTAACAAATTTCGCACTTTTCATGACATTGGCCTTTGAAGTGTGTGGAACAAATTATCAGCTTAAAGTTTGTGATAGGTATGTTTATTTGGCAATTTGCTAATTTTTAGGTTTCTGGTTTTCCATTGTCGGTTAGTAAGTAGGTGTCGTACTAACGTTATAAATGTACAAGTTTATAATATGTATGTGTGAAAGAGGTTTGTAGGAATCGTAGCAATTGGCGTTCTATAGTGTCTGCCTACCCCTATAGGAGACAGGCATAAAGTTATATATGTATGTATGTATGTATGTGTATATGCTTATTTATTAATTTGATAACCTTCACGCCAAAATGGTTTATGGTATCAGGATTAAATTTCAAACCGGGATAGATTATGGTCTGAATTAACATAAACTTTTTGTCTCTTAAACCCTTAAATTAACATAAACGCGGGCCAAGCCGCTGGCAGACGCTAGTTTTAAGAAATATCCGAAAATAAAAGTCTTGGTTTCTTAGGTTATGTAGGGATCTATTAAGGCCATATTTTCATTCTGTATTTTACCATGTCATATACCTAATGTAACATAATTTTCTTATTTTGTTTAAACTTTTATCTTCAAATTATTGTCATAAGTAGTTTCAAGTGCAAGAACATGCAGTTATATTTACACTAACTTTTACCCGCGGATTTGTCGCGTGCAATTCTGTTTTATCTCATGGGAACATTTATCAGAATAAAAGTATCCTGTCATCTCAGTCAGCACATACCCTGCCTATATAAGAAATTTCAGTTTCAGTGTAATTGACGAACAAACATCCAAACAAAGAAAGTTTCACACTTATAATATTAGTGATATTAATTGTTCAATTACGGTAATTATCACTTTAGAGAAACACTCAAATATTATAAGATAAAAATCAAGTATAATAACAATATCTAACTGAAACATGTCTATTAATAAATGTACCTCAATAACTATTAAATTGTGTAACATTAGATAAATATTGATTGACATTAAACAGGTCCCAAAGTTCAATAGTGGATAAAAACTGGAAATAATAATGACAATAGAACTAGTTTTTATCATCACGTGTTCTTTATCACAAATCATATTACGAGAAAACGTGAAAGGAATATTTTAGAGGCAGGATAATAGGTTTAGGGTCTATTTATCCCAGACAAATTTTAACCGAGGAATATCTTTGAACAGTTGTCTATTCTTCCATACAAAAAACTGTCAAATGTCAATTTTATTCTACAGTTAAATATTAATGAATGATTTAAAAATCGTCGACTGCCTCGTTGGCCGAGTGGTCGTAAGTGCGACTGCCGGGCAAGGGGTCTCGGGTTCGATTCCCGGGTCGGGCAAAGTATTACTGGGTTTTTTTAAATATTCTCAGTAGTAGCACTGAGTCTGGAATTGTGCCCGGTATATGACAATGGGCTCACCCCCTATTACATGCGACTCATAACATAAATAGTGAAAAGTGGGTGTTACATTGTACAGTGGTATAATGTGCACCTCTGCCTACCTCTTAGTTAGGGGATAAAAGGCGTGATGTTATGAGTTATGATTTAAAATTCGGCGCTAAGAAAACAGAAATTATTCGTCATGTGGCAACGCACTTGTACATTGTCATGTTATTATAAAGATTCAACATTTAAAAGGTGACGTCACAAAATTCTACTTCGCGTAAGTGGAGTTGCAGATGAATAAATATGCATAGAATACCCCCATAAACTACTATTGGGCAGTAGCCCGCTAGTTATTATCACCTCGCCTGTTCCGAGAATCCTCCTTTTCCAGTGTTAGGAAACTTTAATTTCTGTATTCTAAAATCAATATCAAGTCAGTCAGAAGACAACCAATGAGCATAGGTGTAGGAGAGCCATGCTTCAGCACGAATGGGCCGGCTCGACCAGAGTGATACCACGGCCTCACAGAAAACCGACGTGATGCAACGCTTGCGTTGTGTTCGTCTTGTGAGTGAGGTTACCGGAGGCCCAATTACCACTCCCCCCTTCCCCAATCTATGAATCCCCAACGATCCTCAAATTCCCAATCCCCAAAAGGCCGGTAACGCACTTGTAACGCCTCTGGTGTTCCAGGTGTCCATGGGCGATGCCGATTGCTTACCATCAG
The DNA here is from genome assembly GCA_902850265.1 of Spodoptera littoralis. Lineage (NCBI taxonomy): Eukaryota > Metazoa > Arthropoda > Insecta > Lepidoptera > Noctuidae > Spodoptera > Spodoptera littoralis. The sequence continues at coordinate 1,784,593 of LR824535.2, read as the reverse complement.
GTGATCCTTCTGCTCGTTTACCGGCTTATGCCATAAAAAATATGTTTCCCATACATAAATGTGTACGAGGTTTTGGCAAAAAATCCGAGTCATTTTTGTATTTATTGTATTATAATAATTTCTTAGAAAATTATCACTTACAGGCTCCTTTATCTACGATTATGAAAAATCCACAACATTGGTTCATAGTCTACACATCGGAAATAGGGTCTATAATGGAGTAGGTAGACAGCGGCCACCGGCGACTACCTACGAAGGTAGGTGTAAGTGATAATTTTTTAAGAAAATATTATAACAAAAAACAAAATTTTATTTCTATTCACTAAGCAGAAACATATTGCTAAGTTAAAGTCAATAGGCGCTTTTGGAGTGTTAGTACTATTCCACTACAAACTATTCTTTAACAATTAGCAGTATCACAGCATTCGCGGATAAACTAGTGATAAGTCTCGGTTTAAACATATATCCTTTTTTATCCTCTATATTCTGCCTGCCTCTATATTTTCTGCCTACCTGACAGCCTCGTTAGCCGAGTGGTTGCAAGTGCGACTGCCGGGCAAGGGGTCTCGGGTTCGGTTCCCAGGTCGGGCAAAGTACTACAGGGTTTTTAAAAAAATCTCAGTATTAGCACGAAGTCTGGAATTGTGCCCGGTATATGGCAATAGGCTTGTTATGGCTTATATGGCCCCTATTACATGGGACTCATAACATAAATAGTGAAAAGTGGGTGTTACTTCTGTGTGCACCTCTGCCTACCCCTTCGGGGATAAAAAGGCTTGATGTTATGTTATGTTGTTTTTAATGTTTTTGTCATAACACCTAATTGAAGTCCTTTACGGTTCCATTATTCTCATTAGTAATATGGAATTCAAAATATGAAAGCTAATACCCATATATCCCCATCCTCTCTGCCTACTCCTTCAGGGATAAAAGGGATGTTATGTTACGTAATCATTATTTATGAAATTAAGGACATTGTATAGCAGAACTTAACCAATAACTATACCTTTCTTCTTATAGACAAAAAAATACTTACTATTTAAAAAAGGATGCAACGATAACAGTTTGGCTTTTGTTCTTAGCAACACATATTTAGAAATATCATAGAATCATTAATCTATTATCTATATATATAAAAGAAAGTCGTGTTAGTTACACTATTTATAACTCAAGAATGGCTAAATCGATTTGGATGAAAATTGGCGGGGAGGTAGCTTAGAACCAGGAGACGGACATAGGATACTTTTTACCCAATTTTTTTTTTACATTTTACCGAAAGTCAAGAACGGGAACGGGAAATATCGGGATTGCGCGTACGAAGTCGCGGGCAGAAGCTAGTATATATATAAAAGAAAGTCGTGTTAGTTACACCACTTATAACTCAAGAACGGCAAAATAGATTTGGCTGAAAATTGGTTGGGAGGTAGCTTAGGGCCAGGAGACCGACATGGGATACTTTTTACCCAATTCTTTTTTTTTTACTTTTTACCGAAAATCAAGAACGGGAACGGGAAAAAATGGGATTACGCATACGAAGTCGCGGGTAGAAGCTAGTTATATCAATAAATTCCAAAAGAAAAAACATTATATAGAAATAACATAATATTTATTTTACAATTAATTACATAAATTACAATCACACGAATCAAACCTCACAAACATAGAAGCACCGATAGTAGACAATTAATTATACTATCATTAATTATTTGTTTGTCATCTTTAATAAAATACATAACTATAATAACATAACATAATGAGTATTAGCAGGTATGGATATAGACTAATAGTAGAATAACTATTTTAATAAATTTAGAGAATTTTCATAAATAAGCTATATTAACAACTCTGGTCTTAAGTCGGTTAGTTGATATACTAAAACCTAAGTGTAACGTAAACACTTTGATGACATCAAAATCGGTTCAGCCAATAGCGATATTATCTTGAATATACATACATACTTACTAACTACTTACATACATACATTACATATATATACACAAATGTACAGGTCAAACTAAATATGTACTTTTTGAAGTCGGTTAAAAAATGCATTTCGATCAAAGTTTTTCAGTAGTCCAAAAAATCCTTTACGAATGACGATTACGATTCACATGACAATATAATATATTTTTAAACGTTGCCCCGCAATATGATTTTCTCCTGTGTCGTGGGTGCGTTTACAAACATACAAGTTCATATACACAGCACAACCAGACCCGGAACAACAATTTATGGATCACACAAAGAGTTATTCCATACGAGAATCGAAACCGCGACACGTTGCGCGGCAGCCGGTTGCCCAGCCATCGCACTAACTGTGCAGTCATTTATTAAATATATTAATAAGTATTATATGTATATATTAATAAGTATTATTTAAATTAATACACTCTGCAGTATTTTACAACTTCAGCTATATAGTAGTGCTTCGAAATAGGTAGCCTACAAACTCAGGGAGTCCAATCATCTTATATCAACTATGAATCACATCTGATCACAACTTAGCTTCACATTAAATAGAGGTGTAGGACTAGTTAGTCTTAAAATTAGTCTAAATCAGTTTAATTATTAATTAGCCTTGACTTTACTAGTGCCATTTTTGAGATTTCCATTGGAGTTTGATTTATTTTCTTTAACATAGGACATGTAGTAGAAATTGCCGAACATGTAAAGGAATTGTAGACTATGAACACAGAGGATAGTGGAGATCCATCTTGGATAACCGCAGTTTTCGTATAGAGCAGACAGATTGTGAAGGAAGATTGTGGCGAACTGGACCTGTGAAAGAAAGAAAAATATGATGATATTAACATTCTATCGATAATGTATATATATATACATTACCAAATATATATATTTGGTAGACTGTCGCATTGGCCAAGCGGTCGTAAGTGCAACTGCCGGCCAAGGGGTCTCGGATTCAATTCCCGGTTCGGGCATAATATTACCAGATTTAAAAAAAAACAGTAGATAGTAGTACGAAATTTGCCCGGTATATGGCAATAGGCTCACCCCCTATTACATGGGACTCATAATATAAATAGTGAAAAGTGGGTGTTACATTTTACAGCGGCATTAAGTGCCGTAATGTGTACCTCTGCCTATCCCTTCGGGGATAAAAGGCGTGATGTTATGTTATCTAGGTATTACTAACAAACAGTTAGTAGCAAACAAATAAATACCTACATATTTGTTTTTTTTTTCCTTATACGGAACATTAACTATTATGTACTTACCAACTGCATAGTAGTGAGATGCTTCTTCCACCAGATATATTTCTGGTACTTAGGACCAAGGCCTGCGATGAGGTAGTAAGTATACATCACTACGTGGACAAAACTATTTATGAGGCCGAGCAGAGTTGCGTGGCCATCTGAAAATTAAAATATTAATTTTTAGAATATAAATACTTAAATACATTACTTTTTCCTAGTATATAACTAGAAAAAAGTACTTTCTAATATTATCTAGACACCATCGACAAACGATGAAGGAAAACATCGTGAGGAAACCTGGGCTTATAGTTTCTAATTATAAGTTTGTAATCGCCAACCCGCATTGAGCAAGCGTGGTGATCTATGGTCAAACTTTCTCTGTGTGAGAAGAGGCTTTGCTCAGCCGTGAGCATTTATAGGCTGTTGATGACAACTACTTAAATACATACATAAATACTTATCATATTTGGTTTTCTGTTTCTTCTAACATTTGTATATTGTAGTTTAAGTAATTGGTGTTCAAATAATTTTTAAGGTTCTTTTTTTAAATGTAATTTAATCGTATTCTGATATTTCCATCATATTTTTTTTTCTTTTATTTTTATTGGTTAATCACCTTTTATAACAGCACAAAGTAAATCAGTACTTACTGGGGTAGTATTTGAGTCCAATATACGATGCAAGGGGCATCATAGAATGATGGAAAAGATGCAGGAAAGATATTTGCCTGTCTTTTTTTCTTAAAACGAAGAAAACTGTGTCAAGCATGTCGATGAACTTAACAACGGTGTATGTCCAGAACGCTTTGTGCATCTGAAAGGATTATATACGTAGGTAAAATATTTATTTATGGGGCACAGAATTATGCTTTATTGAGCACAATCATTTTACATACATATAATATACTAGCGACCCGCCCTGGCTTTGCACGGGTATACTATGCACATATTGTACAAATAAACATTCCTTAAGAATCAGTCTATATATTAAAAAAAAAATACAGTAAGATGAAACCCATTAGAAATGGAGCGAAATATGATAAAAATGAACGAAAAATAAATTATGGTAGATTCGAGATCGGGAAGTGGGAGGGGTGAGCTTTAAAGGTTTAAAAATGGTTAATCTTGATTTCTGGCAAAACTACAAGTCCTATGGATAAAAAATACATGGCAAAGTTATAGATATTGAAAAGATAAACAATTTTTGTGTTTACACTTTTTATAAATTTTCAAACAAAACAATAGGGGGTAGATGCCTAATTTTGATTTTAATGTCCGTCTGGTAGATTATTTGAAATCATTACTACATACATTGAATACTTTCGACGATATATTGATTTGAAATGTCGCATGACGTCACTTTTATGTGCATTTTATACGTAGAAATGACATTAAAAAAAGCCCTCACTCTTAAACTTTAATTCGTTTTATCTAAGTATTGTTCTATTATACGACAAAATAAAAAAATACGTGTCTAATATTTTTTCATTACCTAATAACTTACGGACTAATTAGATTTTTAATTTTCATACCCTGTCATCATCCCAATTGAAATACTTATAAGAACGACAGAATTATACAAATGTCTACTCACCGTTCGAGATGTAGGGTTGTCAGTCTCATCTACAGGCTGGCACGTCCAACTGTATGTAGTAAACCAACCACTGTATAGGCCCTGTAACATATAAAGTACAGATTAACAAAGTTACCATGCTTTACTTATATTGAAAATATGAAAACACATCCTTTAAGTGTTAGTTCGCCTTTGACGTCAAAGTGTAGCAACGGGGCAATTTTATAGAGATAGATGGCCGCGTAAAGTAATTTAAAGTCTACTATACTTTTTACACAATCTGTACAAATTACAGGAAAATTTTCAGACGTCTCGATGATTCTTACAATCTATACAGGGTGTAAACGGAACGGTGCAGCTGTAGCCAAACGCCACTTCAGCGCTTGTCTACCAAAAGAGTAGAAAACTAAATGTATGAGGATGACACTGACAAAATTTACGTCAATTCCATATAATTTAGTTTTCTACTATACAAGTAGACAAGCGCTAAATGGCATTTTGCTACAGCTGCTGAAACGCTGACAAAAATAAATTGTTATTACAATTTTGGTTTTTGTGCAGCCTTGGGCAGTTGATTACAACTATTATATTACATGAAGGAAACATTTAATTCCTTCTATGAAAACAAAACTTATTTTTTATCATCACTTGTGAGCGTTCCGTTTACACCCTGTACTACCAAGACCAGCTCGGTCAGCTTGACTATCGCTTAGCAAATATCCCAATAAGTAATCCATATCATTAATAAGCTCCACGATATAACTTACAACTCCTAACAACTCCTACACACTCCTACACACTCCTACACACTTACAACTCCTTCGAGTGAATTCACAAAAGTACTATTATTTATTTTAAGTTATGATAGTGAATAATTCCTACTATTGTATATTATTTTTATGTAATTTTAGGTTAGTTTTAGTTATTATTATGCAAGGTAAGTAATTTAATAGGTTAAGGAGTAATGTGTATATATGTATGTATATGTATAAGGCCTACTTTATTATTTTTGTGTTTAATATTTTTACTTCTTTTTAGTAATAGGTATAAATATGTTTTTTTTTTAACTAGATTATGCCTTACTGTTGAATTGGGACAATCCTGTAATGAGAGTGTAGGAAGATTTTTATAATAAATAAAATAAATAAAGTTGTAAAAATGCTTACCAAATAAACTATATAGCCGCTGGCAATTATTTGGAATATATTATAAATCATTATGAGCCTTTTTAACTTAAACGGTTTTTGATCTTTCATAAGTTGTGGACCCAATTTGTTACAGAAATATAAGTACAATGGAATGATTGTGTATACCGCTACAGGAGATGGAGACCAATCTCTGGTCCTTGGATCTGGAAAGAAAAATAATAATATATTATGTTTAGCGTGTACAGAGTATTTGGCGAATGGACAAATACAAGTTTTTTAGGGATTTGGGATGTCATTAGCTAGCTTCTACCCGTAAACCTTTCGTCCCGAATGTCACAATTGATTATAAATTATGATTTTTTAGGTAATAGAAAAATGTACCAAACAAAGATGTATATAGTTTTAAGATACATTAATTTCATATAATCAAATTTATTTTAAACCACCGCATCCACAAATATAAAAGTTATTTAGCGTTGAATGAATTATTTGGGGTATATTTGCATTTCAATAAAAAAAAACATCCTTATATTACCAACATAACGTTTGGGACGAAGGGTTTATGGGTAGAAGCCACAATAATCACCTAATTCCCGAGAATAAATTTTGTCGACGGTGCACCAACCCCTTTTATAGTACTTAGGTAGTTGCTGGACTATAGAAGTTATAAGTCTTACTGCCAAATACTGAAAGGCTACTTAATTTAAAGTTGTACTTAAATATCGTGCCATCTCTTTTTGTGTCTTTTTTTCAAGTATAGGAGAGCCATGCTTCGGCACAAATGGGCCGGCTCGACCGGAGTGATACCACGGCCTCACAGAAAACCGACGTGAAGCAACGCTTGCGTTGTGTTTGTGAAGTTACCGGAGGCCCAATTACCCTCCCCTTCCCCAATCTCCCCTATTTCTGAATCCCCAACGATCCTAAAACTCCTAAGCCTCAAAAGGCCAGTAACGCACTTGTAATGCCTTTGGTGTTCCAGGTGTCCATGGGCGACGCCGATTGCTTACCATCAGGTGATCCGTCTGCACGATCTGTCAGATCTATACTTAGGGCCGATTTTTCAATGCTCAGTTAAATTTTATCAAATGAATAAGTTTGAATATTTGACTTCCATACTAATAACTATCAAATGTCAATTTTATTGTACAGTTAAGAATTGACTGATGATTGAAAAATCGCCCCTTAAACGCGACTTCAAATTGAGTAGCCTTTCAGTATTCGGGCGTTATTTCTAACTTTATTTTCAGCAAAAGCCGGTAAACAAGCGGACGGATCGGATGGTAAGCAATCGGCGCCGCCCATGGACACTCGAAACACCAAGGCGTTACTAGTGCATTACCGGCCTCTTGGGAATTGGGAATTCGAGGATTGTGGAGGATTCGGGGATTCGGTAGACTAAGGAGGGAGGTAATTGGGCCTCCGGTAACCTCACTCACACGACGAAACACAACGCAAGCGTTGTTTCACGTCGGTTTCTGTGGGGCCGTGGTATCACTCCGGTCGAGCCGGCCCATTCGTGCCAAAGCATGACCCTCCCAAACCTCAATATTTTCACGTAGGTATTTACAAAAGATACGTTACATACATTATTATGATGCTAGTAGAAAATTATAGAGCACACATATATAAAATGTGAAATTACCTTTCATCAGTTGTAAGTCGTGTATTTTAGTTAGTGACAACTAATAAATATACATTTTTACGTTTTGCACTGACCTTATATGTTAATTTTATGTATATAGATTTGATCTTTACCCTAAGCATAAACTAAATCAATCATTTACGCAAGTCTTGAATACATACATAAAACATATATGTTTTCACTATGTTTTTGAAAATGACAATCTGTTTTAACCGACTTCAAAAAAGGGGGAGGTTCTCAATTCGAGGGTATATGTATATTATGCTTTTTTATGTTTGTTCGCCGATATCTCCGTTATTTATAAGCCGATTTTGATCATTCTTTTTTTGTTGGAAAGGAGATAGTCCCAGATTGGTCCCATGATAAGAAAATCAGGATCTGATGATGGAAGACCAGAGATATCGAGGGAAACTTTCGAAAATTGTAATTGGGTGAATTCCGCTCGGAAATTAGTTTTGATAAAAAATTTAGTTCCTGTAAATCATTTTTGAATAAGATCGGTTTTAGTTTCGGCACTTAGACAGTATCTATCAATAAAGATTTGGTGGCTTGTGAAAAATGCTGACTACAAAATATGAATTCATTTTTGACAATATTTTTAGGAAAGATTCGTTCCGTAAATGTTGTCATTATAGCATTGATCGGACTATTTCATTAAAGGTTAGACATAACATCACGCCTTTTATGCCCGAAGGGTTAGGCAGAAGTGTACATTATGCCTCTGTACAATTCAACACCCACTTTTCACTATTTATGCTATGAGTCCCATGTAATACGGGGTGAGTCTATGGCCAAATACCGAGCACAATTCTAGAATCCGTGCTATTACTGAAAATTTAACCCATAATGTGCACCTCTGCCAATCCCTTCGGGGATAAAAGGCGTGATGTTATGTTACGTTATGTTAATACATGAAACTTGTTCCATAACATTCCTACCCGATATCTACATAAGCATTGTTTCGAAAAAACCGCAATATAAAATATAAATATCTATAAAATATTACATACACAACAAGTTACAAGTAATGATCAAAACTATTAAAATTTAATTATAACTTGTTCAAATACTTTCAACAAGTTTGACGAGTTTTAACTGATTACATTGTTCAGATTTTTTATCTATATCTATACATCTTCTATACATATAATAAAATCGTAGGAAATTGAAAACTGTACTTTGAATATTTTTTTAAAGAATGCTTGGGTTGTGATCTACAAGCGATACCGAAGTTAAGAATATGGTTTTTAGAATTTTTGTCTGTTTGTCTGTATGTATGTCCGGGCTAAACTCAAAAAGACATGGATTTACTTTAAATTTCGCATGAATATTACTAATAGGTCGGGTCAACATGTAGGCTACTTATTATCACGCTATCCTACCCTACGGGGGAGAAGTTGTTAATCACTTTTCCACGCGTATGAAGTCGTGGGCACAGCTAGTAAGAAATAATTATTAAAGCTGTAAAATTACTTACAAAATTTTAAACTGACAGAAGGGTTTATTAATAATAATTATGTCTACATTAATGGATAATAAAATATTATAATATAATTCATGAGCGAGCAATAGCTAAAGAAATAAAAAAATAGTAAGTATTATTTTCAATACTATACCAATGCATCGAAAAAAGAGTTTTTTTTTATAATCAATATTTAGACTAGGTGTGCCCGCGACTTCGTCCGCGTAGAGTAGTCACTTTGCATCGTCAAAATCAAAGTAAATTTCTTTCAGTTGGTCCAAAAAGGCATTTTTAAAAGTCAACAAAAAATTAAACGTGAATGTATTTGCTCATTCCAAGGTGTAGATTCCTAAGATCCTTTTTCAATCAGGTTCAAAATACAATTCTTTAGTTACATCGTTTTGTTGTTTGGATTGTGCGAGAACAATGTAACACTAAAATCCATTCAAAGAGCTTGAAACAAAGAATATTAAGGACAACAAATAATACAGTCTGATCATAGTTGTTCACAGCTCCTCCTCCTTAGGTGGTAGCGTGATTTGCATGAGAAGAAGAAGCTTCATGACTTCTGACAGACTTTTAAATGTTAGTATTAATGTATTATAATAATTTTATTTTTTTGGTGTCTTTGAAATCAAGTCATTTATTATTACAAAATATTTTTTTGCATCATAATATATCATTACAATTAATGATAAATGATTGTATTATTTTATAAAGTAAGCCAGCTATTCTTGTTTTATTTTACTTTTTTTTATTTAATGTTTAATAAATTGTAATAAATTAAAAAATATGCTATAAAATAAAATAAAAATCACAACAAAACTTACCACAAAGATCATAAAATATATAGTCATATGTCTCCTTCATTCTGCCTAAGAGCGACATCTTGATTTAAATTCCTAAACTAAAATTATAGCACTATTTATTTTTCCCTTCTCTGAGAGAATTTTCGAGCCTAGTGGTTCACTTCTTCACTAAAACTAAACACAAACATCGGTGCACATTGATTTTATTTACCATTAAAGTTTCACTAAACGAATTCTTTGTATCGCTAATTAGTATCGTCATGAATTGTAAAGCACATTTGTAATTAATGTCTTTATTATTTATTTGACATGTCTAATAAGGTGTATAGTGTCTGTCTATTTATTTGCTGAAGACAATTTTAGGCCTACCTCTAACCACCTGGAATATGTGGATCAGTTCATCTGGTTATCTAGGCCTCTTATCGAAAGTGAGATCAGAAAGAGAATCCAGATGTCCAAATCATCAATGATGGAACTCACCAAGATATGGACCGAAACATATCTCTAAAAATCAAAGTGAAAGTGGTCCGTACGCTGATCTTCTCCATTTTCTTGTATGGCGTCTTAACCTGGACCCTAAGGAAAACTGAGGAAACAAAGATGTACTTACGCCTTTAAAATGTGGTGATGGAGACGGACCGCTCGCCGCACCAACGTCTCCATTCTTAAGGAGATCGGGACTACGTAGAGGTCCCGAAAATCTGGGGAAGCTGGTGGCTATTGGTCAGGTTAAGGGAAAAGACCTCGCAGTCATTCCGTTGGCTAGATACGGTAAAAAACCTCACCAGCCTGACATTTCCACAAGCCACGAAGACTGCAGTGGACGAGGCGCTTGGAGGAAGGTTGTGCATCAAGTGACGCGTATACCAGAGTAGACCTTCAGTAATGAAGAGAACGACTTAGATGAAAAGGAAGTCGAACCACTTATATTATGTTATGGCATTTTTTCTGAATGGATGCCTAGCTACGATTAACACTATGAACTCCTTTAGTGTGCTAAAAAGAGTTAAAGCCCTATTCAGTTATTTTTCCAGTATGTACGCTTAATTTTTTATTTATTTATTCATGAGTTAAGTTTTATTCTGGTATTTCAAGAGATCCAGTTACTGCTTAGATAGGCCACCTGATAAACCTAAAATTCAATCGGCCAATCACAAAATTATTTGAAGGAAATGAAGCGTATATTCCACAGAAATGACTTTTACTGCCTAAATCAGAGACATTTAATGACTTCTTAAACTTTTCCTTAATACAACAATGATTACCTGATAATAAACCGGACATTCACGTAAAATTAGAATGTGTAGTGTCGAGCCAAACTATGTTAAGCTATTCCGAGGTTCTTCGGTTTCTTTTTTTTTAAGGGGGGAAAATCATCGAATGATTTTTCCGCCTGGGTGAGGCAGAAGGGAGTGTCAGACTCTTACTGACTAAAAACCACCCCGTTCCTTCTCCTGCACGTCGAGCCGGAGCCCCGGTAACCCGTTAAGTTCTCCGCGACGAGGTTTTTCGGTTCAAAATGTAATTAATGTCGTTCCTTCTATTTATTACATTAGGTACCGAGATTTGAGGACTTTGTATAGCAGTGGACTCGCCGCCCGACCAGAACCAGGCCTGAGCGTACGGCGTGTCGCGAGCCACTCGCACCTCAAGGAGCTATCAGACCACCACAGATGGGCCACCACAGTCAGTAAGAGTCAGGAGAAATCATTGGATGATTTTCCTCCTCAAAAAAGGGTTCTATAATTCAGGCTAAACACTCAATGATGTCCTTTGCTTGTTATTTTAAAATGTATATTTGATAATAATGAACATTTACCCACAATTACGCGAATTCATTCTGATTATCCAGACAAAAACTATCTACATACAAACGAACAAAGTCATCGTGTTAACGCAAATATTTAACAGCATTTGAGTATACATTATATTTATATATTTAAATTATATACGTGTTCGAAAACTTTTTTCAACCATTTAAATCATTGTTGGATTTTATTGCCGTTGTTGTAAATCCAGATAGTACTACATATTATGTGTGTCATTGTTATTATTGTTTGAAAGTCGCACAATGTGGTTTTCGCTTAACTGTTAACCACGTGGTTTAAACATAATTAAATAACGCAGGAACCACAGGATAGTTCTTTAGGAAATATTATTATCTATCTTTGTCTTCTAAAGCTTGACATTCTATCCAAATAGGAAAAGATCCAGTACAGGTACTACTCAACAAGGGTCTACAGATTTGCGTGCTATTTTAAAGTAGGCGATAGTGACTTTTCTGCGAATCGAGTATCGAACGGGTTAGTAAATGGACACTGTATTTAATGTATGAAAGTGATTTTGTAAGTGTTTATTGTTTTATGGGTTGTCAGAAAGATAATGCTTATCATTAGAAGTCATCACAAGTTTTGCTTAAGGCTTTGTCTGTCTAGTTGTCGATATTTTCTCTATCGTTTCAGTCAACGAGGCAGGCAAGCCCTTTTGATCACAATTTGTGAAATCTTTAATATTTACTAAAACTTATAACATGACTGACTCGTTGGCAATACGCAAGTGCGACTGCCGAACAACGGATCTCGGGTTCGACTCCGGGGTCCGGCAAAGTAGTATAATTGGGTTTTAAAAAACTCTCAGTAATAGCACGGAGTCTGGAAATGTGCCCGGTATATAGCAATAGGCTCATCTAGGTGGTGATCCCACCCTCTATTACATGGGACTCATAACGTAAATAGTGAAAAGTGGGTGTTACATTGTACAGTGGTATTAAGTGCCGTAATGTGCAGCTTTGCCTTCCCCTTCTGGGATAAAGATGTGATGTTATATAAATTTTTTTTTAAATTTGTGGGTTGTCTTTTACTTTGGCTTCATCTAAATATTAACTTAGTAGTGGTAAGCAGTGTCTACTTTGCGGGATATATCAAACGGGTACTAAATTACACATTTAAATGAAGTCCCTTTCATTTCTATAAAAATTACTTAACTTCTTCCGTGATCCAAAAACTGTTGATGTGGTTTTAGTCACAGTGCGATGTGTTTGTAATATAACTCCCAATTTAAACATTTTAAGTAATTGCCAGTTATGTATGTAAGGTAATTACATTTCAATTACTTAAATTTAAAATATGTTATTCGAGAACAATTTAATGAAAAAATTTGGTCATCATCAACAGTCGGAAGATGTCCACAGCTGGATAAAGGCCTCCCCCTTAGTCCTCCACGTCGAACGACAACTCGCCAGCCGCATGCACTGGCTCATAACGATATTGACAGAAAAAATTTGGTACTTATTTTTAATAAAATATTTGAATTTAGATAGGTCCGAAAAAATGAAACAAAATGACTTCAATTTACCCATATATTTCAATCTTCATTAACTAACAAGTCTTATTGCATTGTTTATGTCGGTAACAAATAATAATTCAATTATTTTCAATAATCCAAATATACATTTATTTACAGACTTGTAAATACGATACAAAATGTCACATTTCGAGTACAATTAAATACTTTTGTTAAGCATTTGGTTTTAAACTTATAAAAGGTCATAAATATATATATAGAATATAGAAATAAAAAAATGTTGCTATATATTCTTGTTTTTCTCTGTATACTCTCTTTGGTTGATATTTATATTATCTTGCTCGCTTAATTTATATAATTATAGTGGTAACAAAAGTATATAGTCTCTTTAAAAATAAAAAAATAATACCCTGACTATATTTTGTATAGAATGCGCTCTAAAAATATATATTTTATCAACTGCAACAATTTGTATCCAGTAAAATATTAACATTCGTAACTTTATAAGTATCACTTATTTATTTAGCATTTAAATAAATAGATACACTTAATAATCGTACATAATATAAAAAGAAAAATAAATAACTAAACCAAAAATAACATAAACTAAGAAAAACATAAGATCGGCAGAATAAAGAGCCTCCAAACAGAATGCTAAATAAATAAGTCATACATATGTGGAAATAACTTTTCATAACAGCGACTTGTATAACAAAATACAGGTTCGTACCTATCTGAAATTAGGGCAAATAATTAATCAATATATGTCATTGATTCAATAATAACATAATACCTTAACCAAAAATTACAACTATTTATACAAATATACAGTCATTAGCCTATAAAAAATGGTACAAGTCTATTATGCTTACTAACATAGTACTTAATGAAGTGTTATAGATTTTGAAAATTGCTGTGTGAAACAAAATAGAAGTCAAAATAATGAATTAAATAATAACTGTATAAGCGTAAAGGTATGAGTAAAATTAAATTGACAAACATAACGAAAAATAGAAGGATCAAAATTGAGCAAAGATCATTTAAATCTTAAGATCATTAATGAGCAACAAAAATGAGTAAACACACAGTTTCAAAACCTTTAACACAAATCTATCACATAAAGAAGCTAGACACAATCTAGCTGCAATTTAATTAACTAAAACGATCACAATTATAATTATAAAGTCTTTGTATTAGCACTCTTTCGCTTTTTCACTTGTTACCTGAGGAGTTTGGACTGTTGCCTTATTTTTGATGTAGTTTACATAGTAGAAGTTACCGAACATGTAAAGGAAGAGGCCAGCGTTGAGAGAAAGCAAGAAGTTGATGAACTTAGGGTAGTTGCATTCGCAGAACATAACACTGAAGTTGTGGTAGAAGATGATGCAGAACTGGATCTGGAAAGAGAGAAAATAATTGATGACTATATTCAAGATATCAGTAAAATATTATGAAGATTAAGATTGAAAAAACATTGGTGTTGTCGGTATTCCACAGGTAGGGAATGTTAGTTTATTAGGTTTGTTTGTGATGGTCATACTATTTCATTTAATGAAATACTATTTATCGGAAAGTAAGAATAAAAGTTTCGAGGAATGGAAAAACTGTTAATAAACATTATTTTTTCTACTTTTGGGAAACACTTTTTATCCAAAGTCAAATATTTGCTTGAATTAATTAGACTTTTTTTTACAAAATATGACATCAATCTGTTTCTATAGGCAAATCATTATTTATTCATACTTCTTTATGTAAGTAGGCTTTGAGATTAATTTACATAATAATACAAATATAGGCCTATTTGTTTGTGTTAATTCAATTTCAATACATGTCCGAATTCTTTAACCGTGACCTTCTACAAAACAGGTTAATCTTGTGATTATACAGACTTCATTCTGTTTCAATCACCGTAATTATTTTTTTGCGTTATATTGAGATTTAGGAAGTGATTACGTAAAATCAGGATTTTGTATTAGATCATTTATATACTAGACCAAAACGTATGGTCCAGTCAATATTTCGATCTTTTAAATATTTCAAAATTATTCTAAATTCTCTCTGCAAAGTGCATTGGTAGATAATTTGCATGGCATTTAAACCGCTGATATTCGTAGGCATACATATAGATAAATAAAAGTCTGAGTCAACTTACCAGCTGCATCGTAGTGAGGTGCTTCTTCCACCACAGGTACTTCTGGTATTGGGGTCCAAGACCGGAGATCAGGTAGTAAGTGTACATTATAATGTGGATGAAAGAGTTGATCACTCCAAGAAGAGTGCCGTGACCACCTAGAATAAAACAAAATTATGTTTTAAATACATCTTGTTATTAACTGCACGGTTGGTGCGGTGGCTGGGCCACCGGCTGCCGCGCAACGTGTCGCGGGTTCAATTCCCGCACGGAACAACTCTTTGTGTGATCCACAAATTGTTGTTCCGGGTCTGGATGTCATGTGTATGTGAACTTGTATGTTTGTAAACCCACTCACGATACAGGAGAAATTCCTAATGTGGGGCAACGTTTTTTTTTAAATCTGCCTCAATGGAACTCACATGTAACAAACATTTAGTGTATTTTTTACTATTTAATGTCAAAGATGCAGTTGCAGTCTATGTCAATTTTGTCTGGTGTCACTTTGTTTATCATTTAGAACCCAAGTATCATCGTCTTGTTTCCCCAAAGCTCGTATGTTTCAGATACTTCTTACTGCATACAGGATTGATTTTAAATAGTTTCATAGTTTTATTAGAAATATTAATGACTGTGTATGTAAACATTTTGCAGTTTTCATTATTGCTAAGCTTAGTGCCTTAGAGGTAAAGACTTACCAGGCAAGAATTTGACTCCGATCCACGCGCATATTGGCATCATGAAATGATGGTACAAATGCAAAAAGGTGATCTGCCTGTTCTTTTTTCTTAGGACGAAGAAGATCGTGTCCAGAAGCTCAATGATCTTGGCTGCAAAGTACCACCACACTGCGGCCGCCATCTGAAAAAAAAAGGGGGAATTGCATCAAAACTATTGTAACGAGCAAAAGGTAGAGTACGAAAGGATATTTTAATTTAATTATGTATATGTTGGTCTCCCTCACATTGTTAATTCTTTTGTCGTTCGATTTTCAGATCAAGTTCTTGGCTTATTCAATGAATGAAGAATTAGATACCTACATACCATGTCAATTTATTTTTTTGTATCATATACTACACTTATTTTTTTTCTTTCTTATTAGTTAAAAGCTATACTTACCCTGTTCGCCTTGGGACTGTTCGAGTAATCAACTGGCTGGCATGAGAAGTTGTAATCGTTCCACCATCCAGCTGCCATGCCCTGGAAAGAAATTGGACAAAATTAATTAAAATGATTCAAGGACGTAGTAATCTATATCATTGCAAACATTTCATCATTTTATTTTCTAGTAAGTAAAACAAAGTCTACAATAGTTAACAAAACAAAATTGTATTAAATTTAAAAAATCATCATTATCATCATCAATAGCCTGTTTAAGTCCACTGCTTGACCATGGTCAAAATAGAACAGGTTCATGAGCCTCTTCTAGAAAAGAGGGGTTTGCAATAATCTCCTTATCTGGCTGGCGAGTTGAGGATCAAGTTGCAACAAGTTTAAGGGATCAAATTCCTTTAAAAGTTTTAGGAAAACTCACCTCATAAACCAAATATATGCTCATCAAGATTTGTGAGACATTGTACAGTATCATGGTGTTCTTCAGGTCATAAGGTTTCCTGTCCCTCATGTAGCGCGGGCCGACAGAGGTGCAGAAGTAGACATAGGAGGCGAGGATGGTGAGCAGAGGTCCTGGTCCAGACATCAGCCACCAGTTCTCCGTCCGAGGATCTGAAAAAGAGAAAATTGGGTTATTATATAATTATGAATATAGTAATCATCAAACTGGTTCTGCATTAACCCTTTGAGTACCGTCATTATAGACACAATTAAAGAACGGTTGCGGTCACCGGTGTCCTCGGGGTGTTTGACAGTTTAAGAAAATGCTAAGCTAGGAAGATTAGCGGCAAAAGGATTAAAAAGATCGGGAATCAGGAAAACAATTTGTGATTCATTTAATCTAGGTAGGACCTAATTATGCTTAAATCTAAAAAAAAATATTGCTGCCTTTTATGTGAAATTTATTTAAAAGCCACCGTCAGAACGTAAAAAAGTTTGTTAATTCATATTTACTAATAGTCCTATTTGCAAAACCTTTAATATAATAAACCACGTTTTATAGAAAATACAATAGTGTTAATGAAGCCTCATTTAAATTCACCATTAATAAATGAGTGTGAACATTCCTGCATTCTAATTGCGAACTTAAACACAATACATTACATAAAGAAGGACGGTTTATGTACTTCAGGTACACATGAAACTAAATAATCCAGCTTATCATGATCTTGCTTCGTAGGAACTTTCGGCACATTCTACGGTCAGTATATACTGGATATGTATAATTTGATACGTAACCGTATGTAAAAAAAAAACTACGTCAAAGGTGTTAATTGAATGTGCTAATTTATTACGTTATAACCCAATGACACTACCCGACTTGGTGATTGAACCGTAGACCTTGTACCTACTTGCTAATTGAACTTGATCATTGAAGTCGATTTTTGATATAATTATATTAATTTTACAATTCTCTTTAATTTATTGATGTATTGTAAATATCAATACTTGATTTATTAAAGTTTAAAGTATAGATTGTAGTTTTTTTAGTAGTTTTTTATTTATTGATGTTTTTTAGTTCGATCGGGATTTTTTCACTAAAACTGAAAATGTTGAATATCTCAGAAACTAGCCACTTTCGGACCAGAGACCTCAGGGCTAATTTTGTAGGAAATTAGTTGTATTATCACCTCCCGAGAGTTACAAGTCACCCTGTATACAATATAACATCACGCCTTTTATCCCCGAAGGCAGAGGTGCACATTACGGCACTCAAAGCCACTGTACAAAGATAGTCATGGAAGCATAACAGGTATGAAGACAGTTATAATCGAACTATTTATTTGTATTTTGGTTGATTATTTGATATTTATGATGTGGTATTTGTTTCAATTCTTTAAAACAACATTAAAATATTACCATTCCATCTTATATCATTAATATATTCGACTGCAATGGATGATACATATTTTTGTATAAACACAAAGTCAAAATGCCAAACTATTGTTAAAATAAAATTAAGAACTTAATATTCACATCTCAAAAGTAATTAAAATAGACTTAAAAACTATGATACAGCATTGAAAAACTCATCTATCTATCTCAATGAGTATAACAATTAATATTATCATGGCTAGATATGTATCTGCATTAATTATTTTCTTTATATCTATATAACTACTTATTAACATCCCATTTTTAACATTTTTTTTTTGTTTTAATTGCAAATATAAGAAGGCACATTGTTATTACATCCAATTAAAATTTATATTTAACTTTTATTTTACAACCAATTAAGATATTATTACATATTATCAGGATAATATGTAATAATATCTTAACTATGACGCAAATCAGTTCAGCGGAAAGTTTAATAAAACTACATTATTTGATAAAAAAAAATTTGGGTACATTATAATTACGTTGCGCTCTGTGCGTCTGAATTTTTAAATAGATGCCAACGCCATAGTTTTTAAAAGCTCCATCATTATTTAGCATTATTTTTTTAATGTTTTTGTCATAGTACCTTATTGAAGTCCTTTACGGTTCCATTATTCTCATTAGTAATATGGATTTCAAAATATTAAAGCTAATATCCATATATCCCCATCCTCTCCACTAGTCGCGGAGAACTTAACGGGTAACCGGGGATCCGGCTCGACGTACAGAAGAAGGAACGGTTTTTAGTCAGTAAGAGTCTGACACTCCCTCCCGCCTCACCCAGGCGGGAGCAGTCATTCGATGATTTTCCCCCTTAAAATAAAATCCTCTCCACAAACTACATTATAGACCTTATTTCCAATGTTTAGAGACTACTTTTGTATGAACAAATTTAGGGGATGATATTTCAGATATTTCAACAGGTTAAATAAAATAGTATATACATATAGGCAGAAAACGAACTGAACGCTGAAGTCTTATTGAAATAAAACAAAACAAAATGTTTTTTATGTATTTACCAATAAAGACATAAAAACATTTGATCATAACACTATGACCCAATCATATGAGTCAACAACGGAGCAGAATGACCGTAGCGTACGTACAAGTATGCGTGCACGCAGCGTCGCAAACGAATAACATTATTATTATAATGAACAGGTGTTGTTTCCGCCTCCTTCAGACGCAATCTAAGATTTATTGGTTGAGGACAAATAAAGTAAATATTGTTATTTAACTGTTATTTAAGAAAAAAACGGCATATTTAAAGAATTGCAAACTAATTTTTGCAAATATATTTTTACAATTTGAGCGGGTAAGAATTAAACCTACGATTTTTGAGATTGTATATTTAACAAAATAATTAAGGTAATCAATTAATGTGTAGTGAAAGCATTCAGCGCCTACCAAAAATATAATAACAACCAAACACTGAACTGAAACTTTCTATTTATATTTAAAAGGGATTGTGTGGTTTAATAGTTCAATGTTTTACTGCGCAACTTCGAGTAAAGGCTCAAAAACATAATAGATATTTTCTTAAATATTTAAACGGTTACAATAAACAATACAGAGTTTTTAGACAGGCCATATTTTGTACTTTGTTAAAAATGTATAGTAATAGAAATGAATCCCTGAATGCACGCGTATAACTTCGGAACGACAGTACCAAATTAGATCATTCTTTCTTTTATCTGTTCGTTATTGCTAGGTTTCTATGAAAAAAATCCAACGGGATGCGCATCCGAAGTCGTGGGCAGCATGTAATGTACCAGTACCACCACTCTAGACAAAACTAACTTGTCGCGGAGAACCTAATGGGTTACCGGGGCTCCGGCTCGACGTGCAGGAGAAGGAACGGCGTGGTTTTTAGTCAGTAAGACTCTGACACTAAGGTGGGAGCAGTCACTCGATGATTTTCCCCCCTTAAAAAAAAGACAAAACTAACTTGCTTCCTTCTTTAATTCAGACGTCTAAACACAACACATAACCCAAAATTATTCAAAACACCCAAGGCCTTATGATAACGAGTACAATATCCTGATTTTAAGACGCCATCTTTGTAATCCAAGGATTCTATATACCAAAACTCAAATCAAACGCAGATTATAAGGCGACAATGACAAGCGAGACCTACCACTAAGAATGCACTTTGGAAACGAATCACGTATCATCAATAAACTTGTGTATAACACCCGCTATTAAATATCAGAATAAATTGCATTATTATTAGTATTGAGTAGAATATAAAAACATTTTAGACAATGCCTTTAAATAGACGCCTTTTGAAAAACAAATGTAGGTAACAGTCTAATAAACAACTTTGTTATTCCGTTACGGATCAGTAATAAAAACTATTATTATAAACAGTAGTTTAATATATTGAATAAAAAATAATGTAAATATGAGATGTATAATATGTATGTATTATTTATCGGATTCGTAATATACGATCCGTACTATCTTATACTATTATATAAAGCGGAAGATTTTGTTTTTTTGTTTGTTTGTTTGAACGCGCTAATCTCCGTAACTACAAGTCTGATTTGAATAATTCTTATTGTGTTGGATAGCGCATTTATCGAGGATGGCTATAGGCTATAAAACATTATGCTACGACCAATAGGAGCTGAGCAGAGCGTGTGAAACCGCGCAGAAGTAGCTAGTTTGAATATAAATATAATGTATAATACGGATATTCGAAAAATTACTTCAAAGGTTAAGTCCAAGCCCTACAATTATTATACGACTAATATTAACGAATTGCCATTTCTAAATAATTACACTTTAAATATAATTATCAAGTATAAATGGGAATTAAAAATACGTACCTACCTATAAACAAAAATATTTCTAAGATTATTCATCTTTTTTTGGTACATACGTAAACTACCTAATTAGGTATATACAAATATACTACCGAAAGTCTAGGTACAGTTTCAGTACATCATTCTGACGGCAATTAATAAATAGAGATGTGCATACTGTTTTAATGGCTTCAAAAACTTAATTGATTAGATACAGGACTTCAACTAACCAAATATAATTGTTGAACATTATATTTACAATGTATATTATACTAAGGTTTTTATTGGGCCTCCGGTAACCTCAATCACACGACGAAACACAACGCAAGCGTAGTTTCAAGTCGGTTTTCTTCTCGGCCGTGGTATCACTCCAGTCGAGCCGGCCTATTCGTGCCGAAGCATGATTCTCCCATACTTAAAAATCCAATGAAGCACTTCTAAATACATTAAAATATATTTTAACAACAAATAAGGCACAAGGATTTAATGATATCCACTTTATTATGCTATCATATAATTATGTACTATTGACACGATGACCGATTTCTATACAATATTCTATGATTCTAGTCACGTCATATACGTATGCACTTTTTGAATTGTAACGATACAATTATTCAAAACAGTAATTAATACTCGAGTTTATGAATTAATTCTTATGTCATTTACTTGATTCTGGGTGGTAATTGTAAGGTGATATATTTATTGGATACTTAATTTATCTTAATACGTAAAATACATACGCATTGTCCTTTAACGCTTAGAAAAAATATTATGGTGACTTGTTACCGAATGTGAGACGTGAAATACGTCTTATAGTACGTGTTATAAGGTTCTTTTTTCCATTATTTTGGAAGTCATCGCATCACAAATTGGTTAATATTAATAAAAATCATCTCCGTTTGGAAGGGGGCTAATGATTAAATGACATCGTAAAATATTAATAACAGTTATGGGAATTACTACCTTATAATTATAAAGATACTGATCTTAATTGCATTTCTATTATTTATGCATCCGATGTCATCTACACGCAATGATAACTTGAATCATTTTAATGTTTCTTTGTGTCTTGTTAAGTTTATGTTGTATTATTTCATGTATTTCATGGTTTCTACGAGAAATTGAGTCTTATATAAGTCAAAACCAATTTGTGACGACTATCTATCGATAGTAGGTACAGCAAAATACAGCTGCTACGTATCTGTTATTTCTGGATTAATACTTTAAACACTTGGATTTAAAAAATTCTCCGTGAAAGTGATTTAATTTCGTACAGTATTATGCCTGCCTTATTCTTCTATAAGTATGTAGTTATCATTTTACATTTAAGTATATATTTATTACATAGTATTGCCCAGTTTTATCTTTTATGTATATGTAGTCTGTAAGTTTTATTGATTGTTTAATTTGTTTTTTTTTTGTTTTTGCATTTACCACCCATTCCCAGATTCTTTTCAAAAATCACATCCAAAGGTTGTCTGGAAGAAATCGCCGCGTGTGATAAGACCGCCCATTGTACTCAAATTACTATTTCAATGTTTACAATTTTTTCTCTGTAAACGTATAAATAAATATGCCTTTTAGGTATATGGTACTTATTCCCCTCACAGGGCTCACAATAAAACTGATGATTTGTGGATAATAAAAGTCCAAATTGCAACCTATTCCCTTTCGAAATAAAAGTCATAATTAATAATTAAGAAGCTATGTAAAACTTTCCTGACCTATATTTCGTTAGGTAATTATTCTATTCTTATGGGTCATAGCGTGATGTTATACAGCTATTAACATTATTCAATAAAACGACCATAAAACACTTCTATTTTTAGACTGGTATTTCTATTAATTGCCTTTTTATTACAAACAAAACAATTATTATTTAAATTCAAATTGTTTGAGGTTACTGCCTTTGTGATTATTGCTGTTTGTGGTAATAAATAAGAGAAGTGTTACATGTAGGAACATCACTAAATCAGTAAGTGATGGTCCCAACACTATATTGCACATCTTTACTAGTATTATAAATGGGAAAGTGAGTTTGTTTGTTTCACTTTTACGCCATAACTACTAAACCGATTGCTTTGAATTTTTGCAGACGTGAATTTAGAAGTTTGAATTAAATAATGTAGGTACTTTTTATTACGGAAAAATTTGATATTCTCGAGGGAAAACAAAAGTATTGGTATAGACGGCGCTGTGTGTCTCGGTTTAAAAAAAAGAATCTCGGAGTATGGAAGTGTTTGGTATATGGCAATAGGCTCACCCCCTATTACATGGGACTCATAACACAACCAATAAACATAAATGAAAAATAAACTTGGACCCAAAGACTATCCATACAAGCAACATTAAAGAAAAGACGTAGATATTCCGAGATCATAATTTATTTATATTTATTTTAGTAATATTCTATGTTTGTAGAATATAAAGGTAAATACAAACTGTACCTACATACTTGGCTACGTGAAGAAATAATAATGACTTTGTCACGCACGTACAGTTGCGTACTTAAGTTTTGTGAATTATTTTTTTGTTGACGTTTAGAAATCGCCTACGAAATGATGTATTGCGTTGCGAAAAGGTTTTGATAATGTGAACATGTAGGTATTATATGTTTTTGCAATGGTACCTGTTATAACTCTGTTTAGATTTTGTAAGCGATAGTGAATTTTTGTTTGATATCTTTGAAAAATATTTTTTTTCCTCTTAGTATTTTAATTTGGGTACTTGAACTAGTCTGGAGTTGACAAATAAATAAACTTTAGTTCGAACAAGGAAAATTTCAGTAGTGCAGTAACTAGAAGAAAAATCAGTTCTCAAAATTTGATTTCGATTAGTATTCCTATTTAAAGAATTGAAACTGAAACAGGAAAAGCCATCTTTCCGTAAGCATAGGCACATCATTACATTTATTTTAGTGCTTAAACTGTCAAACACCGAGCGGTCACCGGTGACCGCAACCTATTGTTCTTTAATTGTGTCTATAAATACGGTACTCGACGAGTTAATTTAAGCTAAGCTCTATTTTCCTATTTATGGTGACTTACTACTTATCTATTTATATTTTTAAAAGCCCCTCTATCCATTTTTAACCTCTACTGAAAATATAAAAAAAATAGTCAAACGAAGCGAACTACGACTTTTGTCAATGATTATACCAACAGCTTACTTCAAATTCGAGCGTAAACAAATATTTCTATAGTAAACTAAACTAACAAAGGTTAATGTTCAAACATCTTAGAGTCTACAGTAAGCAAACGTTGATTACAATAATAGAATCCCTACAGATCCGCGTAGATACAGAATGTGCGAAAAATCTACAAGAAAATGTCAATTTGTTTACAAAGTGGTAACAAGGATCTTAGATTTTAACGTTTTTACAAGTTTTAATTACATAGCTACTGAGCTGTGAGCAGTTTTACACTTCATCATGGTTTTATGAAGTGTCAGACTCATCATCATCAGCAACAGCAGGTGAAGTGCCCACTGCTGTGCAAGGCCTCTGCTTACACGGAGAAGGTTTGAACCTGTTATCTGCCAGTATATGAGACACAATTGAAAACACATTGTGTCTCGCGTATATCTACGTTCAGTACGGCATACCAGGGGTTAATTGCCGCGCTTGCTTGATGCGAGTTGGCGATTTAAAACTTATAATTAGAAATTATAAGCCCAGGTTTCCTCACGATGTTTTCCTTCACCGTTTGTCAATTGTGTCTAAATAATCTTATAAAGTACATAATTATAACATAAAAAAGTCACATTGGTATTTGCCGTTGGACCACCGGACCACCGCGATGGATGTCAGATTACCTACATAATATCATAGTATAATTTTGTATATACCTAATATTTTTATAAGAAAGTTCATTAGGGTATTTTTTTAAGGAGGGAAAATCATTGCTCCCGCCTGGGTGAGGCGGGAGGGAGTGTCAGACTCTTACTGACTAAGAACCACCCCGTTCCTTATCCTGCACATCGAGCCGGAGCCCCGATAACCCGTAAGGTTCTCCGCGACTTCATCAGGAGGGATAATATATATTTTATACCTAATCTTACTTGCATTTCTAAATGAGATAATTTAATTACTAATTGTAAATTATTGATAGATACGATTGGATACTCCTCATTAACCCTTGTAGGTACTTTGTCTTATTAGAAAAACCCAAAATAATGTATGCATTTTTTCAGTAACTAGAATCATAATCTGGCTCTATTTTCCTTAAACATCTCATCATTATATGTAATGATCTTGTAACATTTTAAAACATATCAATGTCAAGTTTACAATCAGAGTTACATTATTAAAATAATTTTCCAAAAACCCGAGTTTGGATAAAGCAATTATTTTCACATCAAATTTTTATCATAACAACTCATTATTAGCTGGCCTTTGTAATTTTAGTTTGATAACTAGACCTTTTATAAGTTCATATGCGAAACATGAGAGTACTCTCATGCATGCGAAACTACTAACGGGACGTAGGTACCAATGTGATTTTTTCCATTTTCTAAAACTTTTTTTTAAACATTGTCCCACACTAGGATTTTCTCCTGTGTCGTGGGTGCGTTTACAAACATACAAGTTCACATACACAATGACACCCAGACCCGAAACAACTATTTGTGGATCACACAAAGTGTGTTTCCGTGCGGGAATCGAACCCGCGACACGTTGCGCGGTAGCCAGTGGCCCAGCCACTACGCCAACAATGCATTCAAGAGTATTCAAACTCCACTGACAAACGGTGAAGGAAAATGTGAGGACTGTTAAACTTTCTAATCATAAGTTTGAATTTGTAGTGATTAATACTCAAATCTTCTCCGTGTGAGAAGATGCTTTATTAGCTGAAGTGATTTCCGCAAAAAAATACAACATTAATTTTAATATCTGTAAACTGAAGATGTTGCAATTCATTTATTGCAACTTGTAACAAATTCGATTACGAAAACTAATTACAATTAATCTATATTGCCATATTACATTAATGTCAAAATTGTGAATTTGAACTTTTGTGAGAAATTACTGTAATTGGAATTTTATGGTATATTGATTTCTAATACTCTACTGAATAGATCGATTTTTGTATGATACTGTAGCTTGTAATTATAATTGAAATGGAATCAATCGCTTTTAATAGATAAACTTCATGTATTCAAAGTGAAACTTTGTAATAAATATGAAAATTAGTGTATGGATGCGAAGAAGTAAATATTGAGCTCAGTTATATCCAGCAATGAAGAGAAATGGGATGATTATGACGTTGGTGGAACGTCATAACACCTCCAAGACATGATATATATATATCAAATGACAGCTCATGCATATAGACTATCGATTAAAAACAATGGAACGGATGACGTCACAAAAATCCTATATCGCACACATGTGAGGTTTATATGCGAATTAACACGGAGAGAAAATCCCAACAAAACAATTGGGTAGGTACTTGCCAACCAGTCAAATTCAGTACTTTATCGAACTGTCAAAAACGACAGTTTTCTATGGAATTTTGTACAAGATTGTGTATTGTCGTCGTTACGTTTTAAAACGGCAAACAGTGTACTTATTTCTTAAAATTTAGCTGGAAAAATACTAAAATTAAGTTGGTCATAAAATCAATTAATGATAGTGTGATTATTTTTTAATATTTTATTGCATTAAATAGTTAGTCGAAATAATTTATTTTTGATTAATGAAAGTACTCAATTGCTGTTGGACAGAAAGCCCGCTAGGCCCAAATTGGGGCCTGATCGGAGAATCGAGAATCATCGTCTCTGATCATAGGGAACTTTACTCACTGTTCCCTTAACATCTATTCTTCTACCAAAATTCACCATCAACATCGGTACAAGTCATGCTTCGGCACGAATGGGCCGGCTCGACCGGAGTGATACCACGGCCTCACAGAAAATCGGCGTGAAGCAACACTTGCGTTGTGTTTCGTCGTGTGAGTGAGGTTACCGGAGGCCCAATTACCCTCCCCTTCCTCAATCTCCCCAATCCCTGAATCCCCAACGATCCTCAAACTCCTAATCCCCAAAAAGCCGGTAATGCACTTGTAACGCCTCTGGTGTTCCAGGTGTCCATGGGCGAAGCCAATTGCTTACCATCAGGTTATCCGTCTGTTCGTTTACCAGCTTAAGCCATAAAAAAATCATCAAGAAAAAAATCGTTCTCGATTCTTTTTAATATTTAATTCACGATTTCTTCATACTAAGTATTACGTTTTACTAGCGTCTAAAAATACTCAACTTTGACCTCATAATACTAATAATATTTATAATATGTAATTAATACAAGTATTTAAGATTACTTAAAGGTATATTTATATATGAATGAATATCATAAATAATGTTTTTTGACCTTGACCCAAAAACCTTGAAAAGAGGCATAATTTCTACTACTATTGAATTTTTATGTTCCTCATAACTTAATTTAGAAATGTTTGTTAATATGGAATTATAATATATTCGGTGTAACTTATGGCCAATGATGTGCCTACCGTAAAAGGGGTGTTCCAATTTTAACATCTGTGTATTTATACTATATAGGGTAATTTTTATATTAAATGTATTTTGACGCTTAATTTTGGGGATTGTGTTTGTATTTTTTTAATGTGTTTTAAATAGTCGTTGTTATTTTTAAGTATATATTTATGGGATAATTAACATATCGTAATAATAAATTTATTAAAAATTAATCCCTAATATTTAATCTAGGCGGTGGCTGGGCAACCGGCTGCCGCGCAACGTGTCGCGGGTTCGATTCCCGCACGGAACAACACTTTGTGTGATACATTCTCGTTGCCCCTCTGTTGCTATATCTAGCAACCATTCCCGGGGCCCGGTTGGTGAGTTGGCGAGTCTCCGCATGCCATTTTTACGTGTAAAAATTACATTGTTTCGGCAGGTGCCATAGTCATCCATAGTTCCCAATTTACCAGTCCACAGCAACCCATCCATAGCCCTACCTTTTTTTTTTTCATTATTCACAATAGTCCTACACTAACCGGGGACTGTCCTTGGGTGCATTTCCATAGTGCATACAGGGATAGTCGCCGGTTTGTGTGTCCATTACATTTAGATTAAAGTTGTCTAAAGGGCCTCTGCGCAGTTGGCTTCGGCCCCTCGTACGCACCCTGTGGTCCCGTGAATGGTAAAGAAAAAAAAAAAAAAAAAATATTAAAAATTAATCCCTAATATTTAATCTAGGCGGTGGCTGGGCAACCGGCTGCCGCGCAACGTGTCGCGGGTTCGATTCCCGCACGGAACAACACTTTGTGTGATCCACAAATTGTTGTTTCGGGTCTGGGTGTCATTGTGTATGTGAACTTGTATGTTAGTAAACGCACCCACGACACAGGAGAAAATCCTAATGTGGGGCAACGTTTCTTTAAAACAAAAAAAAATATGTCTATATAGAAATTAGTATTAAAAACCGGAATGCTTATTTGTTTCATTTACCTAATTATAACTATAATAAAATAATGTACTTACCGCTATTGCGCTCCATGAATTTTCTGTATGAGTCGACGAACGACATGCTTGTGTTTGGACCTGAAAAGAAAAAAAAAATATATATATTAAAACTTCAATAAAAAAAGCAATTAAAATCATCATCACTTCTTTAATCAATAGAATAAATCAAATGTATCCAGTACACAAACACACCTTATGAAATAAAAAAAAATTAAAAAAAAATCACAACACTCGAACTAAAACAATGTGTAACCTAAAAAAGACTACAACAAAAAAACCGTGTGACAAACGCACTTCTCAGACAGAGAATGATTAGATACTAACATTCGTACGAAATTTCGTATTAAAAGTAAATTAGAGTATTGCGAAAATATAATAATCCTTGAGATGACACTGGGACAGTTGTTTGACGACTTAATGATCATTTATACTATCACAAGCTTATAAATAGTGCGTGTGTTTGTGTGTATTATTAACAATACAGTAAACAAATGTAATCAAAAAATACTCACACAAATATTATATAAAACCACATAGCAAATTTTTTTAAACCCAGTTTTTTGTTTTTTTTTCTAAAAAAGCATTTTCGTGTGTTTCATATTTTATCATTGTTGTTCGTTCATTGCAAGACTCTTGGAACCAATGTAAGTTATTATGGAAAATGTGACCTTTTTTGCAATTTCACTACATAGTATAAATCGCTATCCGCCGTCTGTCTGTCCCTATTTATGTTTAAACCTTTAAAACTAAACAACGGATTTTGATGTGGTTTTATTTAATAGATAGATTCTTAAGGAAGGTTTATTATGTGCATACATATAGCACCCATGCGAAGCCGGAGCGGGTCGCTCTAGTTAGTAAAATAACAAAATTTTACATTATTTTACAGTAGGCGTTCTGTGTTTCTTCAACTGTAGGAAATTATATGCTTCTAACAAAAAGTGCATGTAATTGCGTTTATATCTACCCCTTGCTAAAATAACTAGTACCATCGTTTATTTCTTTTAATTTTTTTTCAATCAATTTCCATGTTTTCTGTTAACAAGGAAATGTCATGTTGTTTACAATGACATAATAGGAAGAATTTCTAGAACATTTATTCTAGTATGTAAATTATTTTAGTAACATATATATATTTTTGAACGGAGCGTTTAAAATTCTTTAACAGCACGCTTGGTTGTTTTTTTTAACCTATTTATAGACATTAATGGCCTACGTTGCCTTCACAAATTTTCCAATATACATTTTTAATTTATCCGCAAGGATCTAGTAGTAACTGGATGGTTATATAAAAAAACTTTGAACGAACTCAGGCTTCGAAAGATTTCGAGAAGAATACTAATTAGTCATAATAATACTTTTTGGTTAAAAAACAAGAAAATAAGGCTTGTTTTAGTGTGAACATTATTTTGGGTGTGGTGTACACACACAAACATATATTGATGAAATTTTAATGAATGAATGAATGAATGAATGTCCTTTATTTCTCAGTACATGGTGCACACAGATCTTAAAATTAACAGAGTTCCACACATACTACCGTTACCGGTGTAGAAATATAAAATTGTATTAACAATATTAATTTATGTCGCATTAATGAACAATTATATTGAAATTATTATTATTATTATTGGAAACAATTCAAATACATTAAAACAGGTAAAGTCAGAAAATAAATTAGAGATGTCATAAAATTAAGATGTCATTATGTATCAGTAGTCAAATTGTAATATACTAAAAAGTCAATAAATTAATAGTCACAACAAATCAGGAAGTCAGGTTAGCAATTTATAATTAATTTTGGTCAAAAAACATGGAGGCAACTGATTAGCACGATGATACAATGATTTAAAAAGCTGCATACCGACAGCTACTGTTACTTAGGAAATCTCGGGTAGAATAAAAACTCTCCTGAACCAACCACTTTTGTAAGGCACGACAAAACGGTTTATATGGCAGCTCGCTAATTCCTCGGGGCAGACAGTTAAATATGAGCGGCGCCATATATGCACAACTTTTTCTGTAAAGCTCCAGTTTAGGTATGGGCATTTTCAGGGGCAGCTGAGTGATCAAGCGTCTGTTAGCATTATCGTTAGCAACGAACAAATAACTATGATATTTCACAAACTTAGCCACTTCGTAAATATAAATGCTAGGAACAGTCAACAGTCCTTTAGATTTAAATACGGGTTTGCAAGAATCCGACCATCCCATGCCAAACAATGCACGAACGCACTTTTTTTGGGCCACAAAGACCCTAGTAATTTCAGAGGAGTTTCCCCATATGACGATACCATAACGTATTATGGAACAAATATATGCATGATACACCATAATGGAACTTTGAATTGATGTTACGTCCTTTATTTTCCGAAGTGCAAAGACAAACTTGTTAATTTTCTTGCATAAGTTGTTAATATGTTCCTTCCACGTGAAATGAGAGTCAAGAGTTACACCCAAAAATTTGGCATTATGAATCTGCTGAATAAGCGTATTATTATAACTTAAATTTAGTTCGATAGTTTTGCTTTTAAATGTTTTAAAATTAATAATTTTAGTTTTTTCTATGTTTATTTTTAATTTGTTGATACTAAGCCACCTAATAACATCATCTAATGTTTTATTTATGTCAGCTTCATATGTAGCCCTATTTTTGCAATCCAAAATAATTGTAGTGTCGTCCGCAAATAAGACACAATCGTGTATAAGCGCACGTGGGAGATCATTGACAAAGATAAGGAATAACAAAGGCCCCAAAATACTACCTTGAGGTACACCAAAATAGTTGACTCTTGCTTGAGAATCGAATTATACTACGCTATTACTTTTTTTGTCAAATTTAGTTATTCTAGTAAGCTGTTTTCTATTTTGCAAATATGATCGAAACCATGACAGTGATGAACCTCTAATTCCACAATTAGCTAATTTTGAAAGGAGTAAAGAATGATCTACAAAGTCAAATGCTTTACTCAAATCTAATAGTAAGGCGGATGTGGGAATTCCATTGTTAATATTGTTAATAATGCTGTTTACTAATGTGTAGGTGGCCAACTGTGTAGATCTGCATCTTCTGAAACCAAACTGTTCCTTTGCTAAAATGTCATATTTATCCAAGAAATTTAAGACTCTTTTGTACATAATCCGTTCAAATACCTTGGATATAACAGGGGTAAGTGCAATAGGTCTGTAATTGTTTCTATCGAGCTTTGATCCTTTTTTGTGTAGCGGTTTTATTATTGCCAATTTTAGTTTCTCTGGAAAACATCCCTGTTCTAGGGAAATTACGATTATTCTAAAAATAATATGAGTTAGTCAACTTATCACATTTGAATACTATTTTAGTTTACCTTGGCATTCAAGATTATCACTATTAAATCTCCCTAGACCACAAAAATAGTTAATATATACAGAGCAAAGACAGAAACAAATATATGGTTTTATTGTCATACTTATAGTAACCTTTGATATACATTTTACCAAACAATGATTAAACCCTCATACATTATCTTTTTGTATAAAATCATTGAACTACCTATTATAATGTTCAAGTGCTATAATTACCATCACGTACCATCAAGCGAGGTAGTAGGCAAACGTCGGCCCATCAAATATAAAAAAAAAGTACCTATGGGACTGACAAAGACAAAATACTGTCAGACATAGCCACAATGACTCATGTCACTACTAGGATTTTCTGCTTTATCGTGGGTGCGTTTGCAAACATACAAATTCCCATACACATGACACCCAGACCTGAAACAACAACCTGTGGATCACACAAAGAGTTGTTCCGTGCCGGAATCGAACCCGCAACAAGTTGCACGGCAGCCAGTTGCCCAACCACCGCGCCAATCGTGCAATCAACTTGTATATGCCAAAAAAATGTAATCAAAATTGCATATTTTGTAAACCTAACTTTCAAAAGATACTTAACATTTCATCTAAAAGAGCAAGTTAAGAAGTTTAGGCTATAAAACACATACTATATTTTTTTAGATTTCAGCCTTCACTAGAGCTATTAGTTTAGAAAAAACATTTAAAGCCAACCAATAATGCTGATCCCACAAATTAATTTTTATCCACAATAACTAAGTTACGCCATCTTAATTGTTCAATTAAAAAAAACAACGACAATGCATTTCCAGTGATTCTTTCAACAACGCACCAATTTGAATTAGCTATTGAAAATTAATCTTAAACGGTGTTTGAATAAGGTTACTCTTGTATTGTGGTTGACTCGTGAGATAAGACCTTTCGTTGCATACTCAAGGTTGCTGTCGTGAGAATCTAGACTAGAAGTGACTTGTTAGAGTGTAATAATTATACGTATTTCCTTTTTAAACGAAAATTAATTGACAGATTTGGTTTTTTATAATGATTTCATCATTGTGAATACAGAACATATATTCCTGTGGCTTATAGTAATCTAAAATTTACTTTTTAAAAAATGGTTTAATTACGATACTAGCTTCTGCCCGCGACTTCCTACGCGTAATCCCATTTTTACCCGTCCCCGTTCGTGATTTTCGGTAAAAAGTAAAAAAAAAATTGGTTAAAAATCCTATGTCGGTCTCCTGGCTCTAAGCTACCTCCCTACCAATTTTCAGCCAAATCTATTCTGCCGTTCTTGAGTTATAAGTGGTGTAACTAACACGACTTTCTTTTATATAGGTATATATATAGATTTAGCATGTAAATTATAAGAAAACTGGCATAAATTACACTGATTTACGAACATAGCAATCTAGATTAAGATTAAAAGTACTTGGGCCTTCGGTAACCTCAGTCACATGACTAAACACAACGCGAGCGTTGTTTCACATCGGATTTCTGTGAGGCCGTGGTATCACTCCGGTCGAGCCGGCCCATTCGTGACAACGCATGGCGCAAAGTAATAGTGCCCACATAAAAAAAATGTCACTAAAACTAAAACAAGGTTTCCTCATTACCGCATTGACAAAGCAAATATTTTTATGTTTACCTAACCTAAGAGTGCAATGGCCGAATGTTGACTCGACATTTTTTAACCTATTATGCAATATTGGTCAATGTTAAGGTCGTGAACTGGCGACTTCAAACGATTTTGAACCTTAATTGTTTTTAGTTAAGTTTTAATTTATTTACAGTGAAATTCCTAAGTCGTTTTGTTTTTTTTTCATCATTATATTTTAGTCAATTAAAAGGAATATGGTCAAAAATCAAACGTCATTATAAAGTGCAAGGCCCCAAATCGTGTATAATAAAATTAAATGATACCTATTATTACAATACCTAATATGATGATTACATTTTTGAGACTTAATAATTTATTTCCAAACAAATGATTAAGGATGCCCAAAGCGTTAAATAATAAGTTACAATTTGTTAAATATCAAACTGTTAATACCTACTTACATTGAAATTGCAGTTCTATGTTTAAAAGGTTGGTTGGTATTCGCAAATATAACCTTTTGCAATTAGGGTCTCTAATGATATATCTATTATATTATACCTGTTTATTTATTTTCAATTTTATTGACATTGACATTAAATAATAAAATGTATCTAAACATGACGTGCATAGCTTTTTGTTACAAAGGTGGGCATAAATAATTTTTAAATGTCAAACGTTTAATTTGAGAGTTTTATTGGTATAATCAAGGCATAATGGTAGTAAACTAAATCAACAAAAGGAAAATTATTTTAATAGTAATAAAAAGTATTAAGCCATTAAGTTGTTATTTAAATATGAACTTTAAATCGTATATTAAATGATATATTTTGTATCGTCAATACAAAAATCCGAAGGCGGGTGGTTAGCGCGCGGTCCACTCGAGGTTTAGTCGAGGCGCCCGCGTCGCGTCGGCGCGGCGTCGGCGAGCGAGCCGCCCACCAGACGCCAGCGAAACAAAGTCGCATATGTACGTATAATTAAAAGATTTCCCGCCACACGCCGCGTGCCGTCCGCGAGTTGGAAGCGCGTGGTCACCGCGCCGACGCCGCGCCAGAGCCGTGCTTTTTAAATATGTGATGAGCTAAGACTCTTACTGACTAAAAACCACCCCGTTCCTACTCCTCTTTGGGATAGAGCCTCGGCAACCCGTTAAATCTTCTGTAACTCCAATGGTAGTATTTGACTTGACGAAATAGGTAAGTATAGGAAAATATATCTCAATATACAATTATAAAGGGCTGATACCAATACGGAACCGGACTTAACAGGTTACCGGGGCTCCGGCTCGAAGTGTATGAGTAGGAACGGGGTGGTTTCTCGTCAGTAAGAGTCTGACACTCCCTCTCGCCTCACCAGAGCGGGAGAAGCCATTGGATGGTTTTCCCTCCTCATATAGGTACATATTATGTATAAAATCTGTAAACAAACATTATCTTTCTTTTCTTTATTTCTTCTTTTTGAGAGGGGAAAACCATACTAGTATATTATACCTACCTATGTGGATAACTAAAGTTATATAATGTTATTTGAATACACACATTTTGAATGGTCAAAACTCAAAAGTTCACGGCCGGGCACGATTTTTATTATATTATTTTAAACACGATTCTTTTGAAAAATTCAAGGTTTCATTATTATAGTATTCGGATAGTAAGAATGATATTTAAATTATTATGATAATATTAATTAATTTTATTTTGATTGATGAAGTAGTTCCCGGATATAAATTGATTGGTATGCGGTGAAGTGAGTATTTTATTTTGAAATGATAAGTTGGAAATTGGTGCAGCACCCACTTTTATCTGTTATGTTAAGAGACCAGATGTAAGATGTAAGGTCCGATTACCTCCCCTTCCCCAACGATCCTCAAACTCCTAATTCCCCAAAAGGCCGGTAACGCACTTGTAACGCCTCTGGTGTTCCAGGTGTCCATGGGCGACGCCGATTGCTTACTATCAGGTGATCCGTCTGCTCGTTTACCGACTTATGCCATAAAAAAAGAAGGTGTTAGCATAAAAAAGAAGGTATATATAGTTATACTCATAATCCAAATATCGTGCTGTCACAAAGGATTATCAAAAAATCAAAAAAATTTCTATACCACTTGACTGTAGTCACATTGGCGACTAAGATGTCACATTGACAACTAATCGACTACCTATTAGGATAGTGACCACAGACTTTACTAGTTCTACAACTTTAATATATTTTATCCTTATAATGTCAAAGACATCAATTAAAATCTACTTTTTACTACCATACAACTTCACACACACACACACACACACACATATTTTCTATTAACCTTCATGTATAAATTATAGAAATCTAATTATACATTGCAACACATCAATAACACGTTGTGGCCAGTGCGTGTCAGTGACATTCAAATAATTAAAGATCACTAAAACGGAACATAATGGTACAGTAATAGGGTTGACCTTGGCTTGACAGCTGAGTTCCGTTATAATCATATGACAATGCGATGCATCGAGATATAAGTTCAGTGAATAATAAATGTATCTAAAAAATATATTTTATGGCCTCCGCGGCGGTTTTTCAGCCGTGTAACCATAGTATAAAGAAAATTTATACTATAGTGTAACATTTGGTGGAAAAACGGGCGCGGAACAAAAACAAATTTGAAGATGTTTGTATTTGCTTTCTCGTTTAAAATTATGCGATACGGGCCTATTTTAAGAAAAAAATTTAGGTGATTACAATTCTAGGTATTTCTCTTATTGGCTAACATAGAGAATGAAATTTCTTAATCGATTCACTGGTCAAACAAAATTTTTATGTGCTCAAAAATATTGCAAGAAGTTTGAATTGCATTCAAAATGACGT
Source organism: Spodoptera littoralis (assembly GCA_902850265.1). NCBI lineage: Eukaryota > Metazoa > Arthropoda > Insecta > Lepidoptera > Noctuidae > Spodoptera > Spodoptera littoralis. The sequence goes on along the minus strand of LR824535.2, from coordinate 1,748,242 downwards.
AGGTATGTAATTAAATTAACGACCGAGCTGGCTACTAAAAAATAAAAGAAAGTCGCAATCTATCTATATTTTGGAAATCACTACAAAGTATAAAGTGAGTGTCTGTCGCTATGTATGCTTAGATGTTTAAAACTACGCAACATATTTTGATGCGGTTTTTTAATAGATAGAGTGATTCTTAACCCCTGGTATCCGGAATGTAAATCTACGCGAGGCACAATGTATTTTCTACTGTGTCTCATATACCGGCACTCTAGAAGGTAAGGAACGCTTATTATATGTCGTAGGGGTCGCTAGTAATATACAAAATATTTTTTTGTTTTCAGAGTTTCAGAGAGAGAGAGAGAGAGTAAAAAGTTCGAAAAACTATTTCTAGTATACTTGATTCAAATTGTCTCATTCTGTAAATGCGCAATAAAATCTTAAACTCAGTAGAAATAATTTACGTTCACATATTGACATCAAATAAATTGGAATAACCAAGTATCTAGATATTTAGCTAACAAGTACAATCGTCTACATATTGCATTAGAACTAGTATGTGAATTAGCAAACGACTTAGTATTGAATATTTAAGGAAAATGGTCAGTATTTTAATATTTCTTTAGAGTGAAGTTGGTACCTACGGGCCTCTGCAACCTGTGCAGTTGGCGTCAAATTCAGGTACACAGAGGTGCACATTATGTCACTTAATGCCACTGTACAATGTAACACCTACTTTTCACTATTTATGAGTCTCATGTAATAGGGGGTGAGCCTTATGTCATATACCGGGCACATTTCCAAACTCCGTGCTATTACTGGGATTTTAAAAAACCCAGTAATACTTTTGCCCGTCCCGGGAATCGAACCCGAGACTCCTTGCCCGGCAGTCGCATTTGCAACCACTCGTCCAATGAGGCAGTTGATGTTCAAATTCTAAAGAAAATTATTTGTAGATTTTTTGAAAAAAGAATACTTTTTTATACTTGAGGTTTCACGCTTAACAGATGCACGTTTACCATATTTATATTCATTCAATTTTCAAATTACGCTTAACATGAAATTTCTACCTAATGCACTAGAATTAAGGCTCATAATTCTCGACTAACAACTTAATACTAAGCTTGTAGTACACAAAGGAAAATTTCTTAATAAAAATTAAAGAGTACGAACTCAAACAATGGCTAATGTTCTTTGAGTATTGTACAAGACCCTTACTTTGGTAAAATTAATACCTTGAATAAACTGAAGACTAGCACTTAAAACTTGATTGCTGTTTAAGTAATTATTTTTCTAGTACTTGTCGTAAACAGTTATAGAAGAATAGCTAATAGCTATTTATACCATAAATAATCTTAGAGAGTAGGTAAATATAATTCGGAAAAAGTCACATTGGTATTTGCCGTTGGTAGATTTCGAACCCGCAATTTCAAGCATGAGAAGCGGGTGTCTTAAACCTCCGGGCCCCCACGACCACATACTCTGTTTAGATATGCACCATTATGTGAAAATTAAAAATTCATCTATTCAAAAACTTGTTCTACCTTTAATATCATATTGAAATGAATGCGTAATTTTCCAAATGACGCCTGCCGAAAAGACGTCATTATTATTATATTAAAAAGATATATCAAAATAATTAAAAATATTATTATACAAATAATGGAATTTAATTCTTTATTTATTATTAGTTTATCTGTTTAGACAGACCGAAAATAAATTAAAAGTCGATTATTATTTGGTTATTTATTTTTCCGTTAGAACGATTAAAATTGGATTAAAATAAGTAACAGACAAGAAGATGATCTATTCGCTTATTAAGGATTAAATTAGTGTTATTTATTGTTGGAAAAACTATTTATAAAGGAAGAGAAACCGATAATTGCTTAGAATTGCGTCTTAATTTTGGATCGTTATCAAAAAACTAAAATATCATCTAAGTAGTTTTAATTCCAATTAAAAAAAAACATCAACATGAATTATCATTTTTTAAATCTAACTTCATAATTTTAAAACAAAACTAGAGGTAGTTTGAAATAAAAAAAAATAATGTAGTCTATACCTATGTCAATTTGAAAAAAAAGACAAAGTAATTAACATTTTATGTTCCACGTTTTATCTCACGTAGTAACATGATAGTTACTATTATAAATAAGACTTTAAATAATCTTTATTATTATTATGAAAATTATCCTATTATAACATACCATAACATCACATCACGCCTTTTATCCCCGAAGGTATCCCCGGGTAGGCAGAGGTGCACATTATGCCAGTGTACACATTTAACACCCAATTTTAACTAAGTATATAAGTTATGAGTCCCATGTAATAGGGGGTGAGCGTATTGCCATATACCGGGCACAATTCCAGACTCCGTGCTAAAACTAAGACTTTTTTAAAACCCCGTATTTCTTATCCTATTATATTTAAGATTATCCTATTATATTTATGTATGTATATAATATATTACGTCATGCAAAGTTCATTGCTGTAGATCAAATTCTGCCGCATGTCGCATCTATTTCATTTCATAACTATTGCAGAAGATTTACAAAAAAATACAGTAATTAATAATTGAGATTAATATTTATTGCTTAAAGCAATATTGCATATTATTGTTGCTCACACTTTGCAAAGACTACAAATTGAAATCCATAAAAGCAACAAATGTCTATGTAAATCGTACAGTCGATTGCTTAATGTTAGTTGTACCGTCATTTTGCGTAAACTTTTATGTATAGGTATTACAAAGATACATAACACCATTTTTATTGAGCAAAAAAACAGGATTTAACTCGTCGAGTACCGGTTTTATAGACACAATTAAAGAACAATAGGTCGCGGTCACCGGTGACCGCTTGGTGTTTGACAGTTTAATATAGTGCATTATCGCTAATGAAAAATAATCAGGGTCCAGTTCAGTACCTACAGATAATTCTAAATAATTTAGATTTTTTAATACCTAGGCATTTCGTCACAGTACCTACTGTAGGTAATGTAAGGATATGACTGTGTAAGAGGAAATTCAAATACAAATTATATCTCATCTTAGGTAAGTCTTAAGATGGTGTTAGATAATTAACTAACCAAAAATGATCACCCTTTAATTTTTCTTTTAATCATGGCTAAATAAAGCGTAATAGAAGGATTTGATATGGCAATAGGATCACCCCCTATTTCATTGGGTTCATAACATAAATAGTGAAAAGTGGGTATTACATTGTAGACTGGTACTAAATGCCGTAATGTGCAATTCAGCCTACCCCTTCGGAGATAAGAAGCGTGGTGTTATGTGCGTGTGTGTGTGTAGAAGGATTTTGTAACTTCATTTCGTCTCACAGAAGCCTGATGTATATCATGGACACGGTTGGCTTGCAAATGTAACAAAATATTACTCTTATAAACACAACATAATTGCCTAATATATGCAATAATAACCTTCATCTATTTCAATAACACCACCGCTATATAATTATTAATGGTAGACAATAATTTAATGTCTATTAGAGGCCTAATAATTATAAAACATGGAACAAAATATAGTATTCGTCTATCGGCAGTGATTTTTTAATGTACAACAAATTGTAGGTAGGTATAAAATTATAGGGTGTATTTCTTTCTATTAATTAACCACTTATAAGATGAAAGTTGCGGGTATAATGTGTTTCATACCGGGAACCGGTGTTTCAACAGATAAAAGGATAAGTTATTTTGGTTTTTGTGAGTTATGCAAATAAGAAAAAAATATACGATACAAATTACATCGCATATTGGAAACGTGCTCTATAAAATGAACTGGATACAATGTGACTCATTTTATTCTTTATTCACTTTTTATGTAGATAGGTTTTATAGTGATAATTTAAACGTTTATAGTTATTAACATACACTTATCATGGTGTGGATTATTCAAATAAATCTACGTCTAGACTCGAAATCTTTTTCCTTGTTAGACAAAATACACAAAAGACAAATCACATTTTTATTAATCTATGTCGAAACATGCAGCTTATTATTATAAATCATATAAATTTATGATTTCTATTTTGTAACAAATATAAACAGATTTATATAATGACTTCAATTTGTTTAAGCCTTGATCTGTGAGTCCGTGAGATGAAGCCGTGAATTAAGGCATATAAGTGGGTCACGACATTCCATTCTACATCGTTTTGCTAGCCCCGAAAATTATAATAATTGGTGATATTATGAGTAGCAAATTAGTTCATTTGTTTTGAATAAAAACACCCTCTTAACTCGTCGAGTACCGTATTTATAGACACAATTAAAGAACAATAGGTTGCGGTCACCGGTGACCGCTTGGTGTTTGACAGTTTAATAGAGGTAGATCTAGTAAAATGAACCTAATAAGGATAACTATAAATGATATAATTTTTTGTTTGTTTTTCCGCATCTACAAAGAAATCTTAGCTTCACTGACGGAAAATTTTAATCTGACATTTTCAAAAAAGTTAAGTACCAATTAACATGCATAATTTTAAAAATAAGAACGTGTTCCCCTTCAGATGGAAAAAAAACTTCGTATATTTAAAATTTCCATTGTAAATTAGGCACAATAATGTTATTGCCTAAGTTTTGCGTATAACATTTTAAACAGTTACTAGAAAAAAATCCCGTAATAACAAAATTGACATTTAATTCGATACAACTTGCTTGTGTTGTTTAAATCTGTGAATTTTCCGTCAGCATTTTATTAGCTATGCTTACAAAACTTGAGTTACGAAAGAGACATTGACCTTACGAATACTTGCGACCGTATTTTTACCATCTCAACGGTTATTTTATAATAACAACGGCATAAAAATAGTTTAAGTATCGATATATCCCATAGAAACTATAAGTTATATAATATTTTTGCAGAACAGCTGTTTAAACTGGTTTATTGTACCTCGCTTGTTTTTTTCCTACATAGATTGTTCTAGAATGAACCGGTTTTGAAAATGTAGATTAGTTTGTTCCGGTTTTTTTAATCAGGTTTTTTGTTGACAGAAAAATTGTGAATTAATTTTTAAGGAACACGTTATTTTTGTAATGTATATCAAAGATTTTTGTTACTGGGCACAATTTTTAATCAAACTTATTAAAAAAATAATAATAATGAAACCAAAATATTTAAAACATTTAGCTCCGAATATAATATAAGCAATCATACTATAATTCTGCTGTATCTATGATCTGTTTCGTCGTGTGAGTCAGGTAACTGGAGGCTCAATTACCTAATAATCCCTCCCCAATCTCCCCGATCCCAGAATTCCCAAAAATCCTCAAATTCGTAATCCTCAAAAAGCCGGTAACACACTTGTAACGCCTCTGGTGTTCCGTGTGTCCACGAACTACGCCAATTGCTTACCATCAAATGATCCGTCTGATCGTTTACCGGCTTATCCCATAAAAAGGTATTAATGTTATTATGTCATATTATTAATATAAGCAATAAGATATTTTAATCATATATTTTAACCATCTACATGCTTGCCATGCCAAAGACTACTATTAATAACAATCCATACATTAAAAGGTTAAGCAGACATAATATAGCCTAAGGCGGTATTATGCGGAAACTAAGGATGAGCAATAACGAATGATTAACAATCAATAAATTTTGTACTGACCTCTGAATACCATAACCAACAATTAATTTTCTTTGTATAGGTATTCTTATTATGAATAACATTTTTAAACAACATATGACTGTATAAACTCAAACTTTTGTCCAAAATTTATTTAAAGATACCAAACCTTGGATCAAATATTGGGTGCTTTATCTTATATTTTATGATATAATATCATGCTGTTTATCCCCAAAGAGGTAGGCAGAGGTGCACATTACCAACGGCACTTAATGCCACTGTACAATGTAATACCCACTTTTCACTATTTATGTTATAAGTTCCATGTAATAGATTTTTTGTGGCAAAATCCGGTACACGAGCAGACGTATCACCTGATGATAAGCAATCGGCGTCGCCCATGGACACCTGGTACACCAGAGGCGTTACAAGTGCGTAACCGGCCTTTTGGGTATTAGGAATTTGAGTATTGTTGGGAATTCAGAGATTGGGAAGATTGGGGAAGGGAGGGGGTGTAATTGGGTCTCCGCTAACCTCACTCACATGGCGAAACACAACGCAAGAGTTGGTTCACGTTGGTTTTCTGTGAGGCCGTGGTATCACTCCGGTCGAGCCGGCCCATTCGTGCCGAAGCATGGCTCTCCCACACTTCAAAATTAATATCTTATTGAGGTAGGCGATTAATAGGAGCTGGACAGAGCGGATAAAGGCGTGCGGAAGTAGCTCATAATATTATAATCTGATTTGGATTGTAAATCGTTAAGTATGACGGAGGAAATTTTGACAGCTTTTGTGGCTAACAGATAAGGTTAACCACTAGATAGTGGGCTTGTCTAGGTCAGTTGACATATTAGTTCCGTGCGGTAATATAAACTACAGTTTGTGGTTTTGCTTGACCATTCAACATAATGTGTCAATGACTAATTGATAAGCTGTGAAATATATCGCTACTTACACCTAATTTTGTTGACAAGGTGAAATATGTACAACATCTTGACAAATGAAATGAATGAAAGAAAAAGAAAATTGAGAAATAAATTGCTGCACTGCACGGTTGGTGCGGTGGCTGGGCAACCGGCTGCCGTGCAACGTGTCGCGGGTTCGATTCCCGCACGGAACAACACTTTGTGTGACCCACTAATTGTTGTTTCGGGTCTGGGTGTCACGTGTATGTGAACTTGTATGTTTGTAAACACACCCACGACATAGGAGAAAATCCTTATGGGGCATCTTTTTTTTTTAAATCCATTTATTTGCGATTTAGATAATCTTACTAATATTATAAATACAATAATTTGTGTGTATGGTATGTTTGTTACTACATTACATTAAAACTCGAAACTAAAAATTAAAGGAAATGAAGGTATTGGGATAAAATGTGGAACAGAGGCAGATTGTTATATGAAATTATACATAGGCTAATTATATCCTATGGAAATGCGAGCGAAACCGCTAGTATTTAAACGCTAGTATTCTACCTCTATATATAAAAATCAAATAAATAAGTTTAAATTTTTAACTTGAGATTGAAGACTGTGATAAGAAAATTACGATAACTAAAACATTTGCAAAAATACGTTTTAAGACATGGGAAACAGTCACGGCCTTTTCGAATATTTATACGACGTATGTTTAAAAAAACAGACTCTGAGTCGACGTAAAAGTGTCACATTTTAATTAACACTTAACCAAATCCTTGTTTTCCTTGAAATAGCTATCTCAGTCCATTTTAAATGCTTTTACGCAACATATCCATGTAAATCTAAAATCGCACCTCATGACGTCATTATTGCTAATTCACATGCATACAAGAAAAGAAAATAGTTATCTACGTAGAACGTCTTTTATTTATTTAGGAAAACAATTATTGTACAGTTTGTTTGTATAATAATAATTATCATGTCATATTACATAACATAACATCACGTCTTCTTATGAGTCCCATGTAATAGGGGGTGAGCCTATTGCCATATACTGGGCACAATTCCAGATTCCGTGGTACAACTGAGATTTTTTTTTAAGAAACCCAGTAATACTTTTTCCTGACCCAGGAATCGAACCTGAGACCTCTTGCGCGGCAGTCAGTATGTCATATTATCTGCGAAAAGCGCAATTATAATAATGCTAGTTAGCTGTAACGTGCCCCTCTGCCTATCTCTTCGAGAATAAAAGACGTGGTGTTATATGTAGGTATATTAGTTTGATAATAAAGCCGCTATAAAAAATTCTACTGGGTGAGTTTTTAACAAATGTTGTTATACACCAAAAAGTAAATAAAAAATTTCAGCATTTACAATAAAAAATCATTTTCACTGTTCAAATAATATCAGATTTTTTTTTTAAAAAGTATCAAATACTTTGGCTTCATTTCAATGAAAACATGATTTCTACAAACGATTAAAATCAGATGTAGAGGTAGGTAGCACAAAAATCTACAGTTATATTTCAACAGTAACAGTATAATGTATTTATACTACAAACAGGTTATGGAAAAATATACAAATAAGAGCATATTAATTACTCTTAACGAGTTCCATTCAATTTACTGGCGAGCGGTTCCCTACCGCTCGCCAGTAAATACTTATAATATTTATAATAACTTAATGTACCAGTCATACGGAAACTTCCCTTAAGCTCTGTACGTCACAATCTATTGCGCAGGTTAGTAGGAGCTGCTAGTTTGGGCGCACGCTTGCGGTTTGTCGTTGCTTAACTTACCAGTATATATTTCAATTCGCTCTTTGCAGAAATTAGAGTTAGTAGTAGTAGTTACTTACCAGTTAGTACTTTTTCTAATGGAAAATAGACACTTTCCTTAGTCAAAAATAAATTATTTCAACTGTTCAATACAATAAAATATTTTAAAAATAATCACACTTTCATTAATTTATTTTATGACACAATTTTAGTATTTAACCAGCAAATTTTTAAGTAATAAGAATGCTGTTTGACGCTAAAAAAAGTGACGTCACAATACACAATCTCGTACAAAATTCATAGAAAACTGTCGTTTTTGACAGTTCGAAAAAAGTATTGAATTTGACTAGTTGGCAAATAGAAAACAATTTTTTTTTTATTACATTTCAGTACAGTTTTATAGTAAACCATTTTTGCACCATTAAACCACAGCTGGTTTGTATTGGTACTCACAATTAGAAATGTATTGTAAGAATAATTAAACTATGTAACTGTATAGTTTAATGTGCCATCTAGACGTTAATGTTAAATATTTGTTATGTAAAAAGTAAAGTTGTTTTTTAACTCGTCGAGTACCGGTTTTATAGACACAATTAAAGAACAATAGGTCGCGGTCACCGGTGACCGCTTGGTGTTTGACAGTTTAAGGGGGACATTGCCGATACATTTTAGTATAAGTTCGAAAGTAATTTAGACATGGTACTGAGATTATACATGGAGTTCAAGCAGATCATTGTTGACGCTGAACCGGAGGAGGTTGTTCGTAAATCGAAGCCAGTTAGTTATTTACAAGTATTCGTTTTACTTTAGTTCTAAATCAAATTCATTAGTCATAACAGAAATGTATTAAGTACAAGTCAATTATCATTTTATTTACTAGCTACTTCCGTGCGGTTTTACACGCTCTGCTCAGCTCCTATTGGTCGTAGCGTGATGTTTAATAGCCTATAGCCATCCTCAATAAATGCGCTATCCGACACAAAAGAAATTATTCAAATAAGACTTGTAGTTACGGAGATTAGCGCGTTCAAACAAACAAACAAAAAACAAACTCTTTCGCTTCATATAATAGTACAAGATTTAATATTGATATGTAGGAGATGTGAAGAAACATACTTTTAGCGTCTACTATGTATTTTAAAGATACAGAGCCCTTTGATGACCATTCAGTCATAAGTGTCCTCAAGTAACTGAACGATGAACGTCCCTGTGTATTAATTAAGCTCTTTAAAAACTTAAGTGCACATGCGTCTAAGTGTGTAAAAAACAAATACATTTAATTGTTATGACGCAAGTGTGCAATTTTCTTAATGAATAGCATAACGGTTTGATGACAATATTATGTTTTTATCGCACACACCTCTTATTATGCTTGTGATATAAACAAGGATCGTTTAGAGATGATTTAGTATAATTAAACGTAAAGACACTGATATAACAGTGGATTTTCCATTACATTTTTCTGAATGGAATCTTTGTGTTTACGGTGTGTGACGTAGCTATTTTTTGCAGGGTAAATAATCAAATTGGTTTCTGCATGTGATTCTATTTTTTTAATATTAATGTATTCTTAATAACGTTGGAATTCCAAATTATTAAATACTAGCGACCTACCCCGGCTTCGCATGGGTGTAACATGAATGTGTTATACATATAAACCTTCCTTAAGAATCACTCTATCATTTAAAAAAACCGCATCAAAATCTGTTGCGTGGTTTTAAACATCTAAGCATACATAGGGACAGACAGACGGCGGATAGCGACTTTGTTTTATACTATGTAGTGATTAAACTGATTGTCAGTAAATCAGAAATTAAAATTGTTAAAAATTTAAATAGTAAAGGAAACCTTATAAGAAAAACACAATCTAGTTTAACTAGTTCTGGTATACGTAGAAACTGAAATCATTTTAATCATCGGTTATTGCCCATTGCCGAATGTAGATACTTAAACGTTCTTTCATTTATTTAATCTATATCTTGGCAGCTAGGATAACATAACATAACATCACGCCTTTTATCCTCAAAGGGGTAGGCAGAGGTGCACATTATACCACTGTACAATGTAACACCCACTTTTCACTATTTATGTTATGAGTCCCATGTAATAGGGGGTGAGCCTATTGCCATATACCGGGCACAGTTCCAGACTCCGTGCTACTACTGAGAATTTTTTAAAAACCCAGTAATACTTTGCCCGACCCGGGAATCGAACCCGAGACCCCTTTAGGCAGCTAGGATCTTTAGAAATAAATATAAAATACCTCTTTAACTAAATCTAGATTATTCTCGGTATAACAAAGTAATATATTACTTACGTGTCAATAGATAATCAGGTAATTATGCTCTACATATTTCAATTATCCTATCTATCATGTTACGTTTAATGACCGTGAGAATATACAGTCCATTGTCATGTTTACAAGACTGCCTCCTTGGCCGAGCGGTCGCAAATGCGACTGCTAGGCAAGGGGTCTCGGGTTCGATTCCCGGGTCGGGGAAAAGTATTACTGGATAGGCAGGATATTTTTCTCTTAGCACTAGTTAATTTGCGCGGCTTTAATTATTATAATGACATTTTATATTAATTAGTGTAATAAAAACGCTTCGCAGCATCAGTTGGCTTGACAATTATTCGAGTTTTCTTGATTACAATCCCAAATCTACTCATTCAATTACAATGGCTCGTTCTGGGAATGAAACTATTAGAGAAAAGTCTGCTAAATTCTATGCAGGCGAAACTGCATTTGAAAAGGTTACCTACTTTGCAGTACCTAATATTTAAAACCTCTTAAAAATATAATTTGCAATAATTGATTATGCAGGTTTTTATCTATAAATAAATAGCAACCCTGACAAACTGAATACTAATGCAAACTTTTTGATTGATTGGCGTTAAATAATCCATTAAAAAGATAAATACCTACTGTTTGTAGTACCTATGTTTTTTTTTGTAACTAGATACAGTAAGGTTAAATTATGTTTGAAAACTTGCTAAAAATTACAGTAAGTAGTCTGTCATGGAATTAATATATATTTCCTTATACCTAAAGTAAATAGTGAAAAGTGGGTGTTACATTGTACAGTGGCATTAAGTGCCGAAATGTGCACCTCTGCCTACCCCTTCGGGGATAAAAAGGCGTGATGTTATGTTATGTTATGTTCCTTATACCTTTAACGTTTTCAAATAATTGTTAATGTAAACTCATTATAAATTCGACATTTCCTTAGATTAATCATTTATGAAACAAAATTTATCATTGTTTAAATAACGTAAACCCGAATAAAATTTCCTAATATATCTTTATTTATTATTAATAATCAATATTCAAAAACATAAATAATGAAATATAAATTGCAACATAAAAATAAAATAATAACATTACACTCAATATAAACGCGCCTTAATACTAGTCCTAGTACGTAGGTATTACATAAACGCAGCAATGTCATTAAAATTTGACGTAACTGACATACTCTTGTCTTGTTAGCTTGTTATTTATTATTCAAACACTTTAGTTATTTATTTATGGTTTTGTTTTTTATTTCTTAACAGTACCTACATAATGTGGGCTGAACCTACGTTAAAAAATGTAAAGTGTCGGTTTCCAATTTTAAAAGCGTTGTAGCATAGAATTTAAGAAACACCAAGTTCATTTAATTTTTTCCCTTTCATGTACTATGGCACCCAATGCCACTGTACAATGTAACGTCCACTTTTCACCTATTGCCATATACCGGGCACAATTCCAAATTCCGTGCTGGGTGTCCGTGCTAATACTGAGATTTTTTAAAACCCAGTAATAGGTAATACTTTGTCCGACCGGGAAATAGACCCCTTGCCCCGCAGTCGCACTGGCGATCACTCGGCCAACGAGTCAATCACAATGTACATAATAGAGGTAGAATAAAATTGTGATATACTTCTTCAGCGAACTAATTACCATAATTATAACACTCACTACCAGTAAATCTCAGGGTTTAAATGGATTATTTGCAAAAATTGGCTTTTTTTTTCGTACACAATCCTTCGTATTTCAAAGGTTTAATTCGATGTCACCATATAGTTTATTATATCAGAAATATTTATTCAATCTGACTCCTTATTACTTTTACAATTATAAAAATATAAAACTACACGAATGTCTGTATCTAAAAACATCGACAGATAAGGTTTTCTCAGTTCGATAAAATAGTGATGTTGCAACATTACATACTGATTCAAAGTCACGATCCTATAATAATTTCGTCTTAAAACAATCTGTATGTAATAATTATGATAATTATTATTTTGCCCATCTTTCAACTTATATTATTCCTATTCAATGATTGACGCCATTGGATATAAAATAATTCCATCTACAAATTATTATAATCGAATTGAAATATTAATGATTTACTTTCTGAAATTAAGATTGTGAAGATATTTTGACGGACATTAGGTTACATTAACCGCTTGAATGCCTGTATACCAAATACCATTTTCTATTGGGTCTTATATGAGACATAATAGAGAATACAATGTGTCTCACGTGGATCCGCGTTTAGACACACAACGGTTTAATGTTTGAATGTTAATTTATTGTGAACCAGCTCGCCTTATTTTATTAAAGTTACCAACGAAAATGCATCCAATTATCTCACTTTAAGTTGTATTTATTTAATTCATAATTATAATAGGAAATCATAATAACTAATACCAACAATAATTATGATTATTTATTATTATTCTGATCCCACACGCGATTGTAAAATAACGAAACATAAATAACGAAGTTGCAATTATTTTCTTTTTTGTATCAAGGATATTAAAATCCTAAAAATAAAATTATTTGATTCGGATTTCCTAGTCTTTGTAAATGTGCGTCAAGTAGGTATATTTATTATTTAGTTTTCTTGCGTAAATGAATGGAATTTTACATGCTTTGTTGATGGATGTCTATAAAAGGTACTTAATTATATTGTTATGTAATTAATTCATTATCTACAGTATGATAATTACATTCTTGATTATTGACCACTTTTTTCTATGTACACACGGCTACACATCGAGCTTTACATAACCAGTATAAACTGAACGTTAAATGTGCGGAAAGATGATGCGACGCGACACCAGGATAAACTGGTTTGTATAGATTGATGTGTGGCCGTGTGTACTGTAATAGGTGTTACAAACCTTTAAATGTGTTAATTTTTTACCTTTTTTATTGCGTCGTAAATAGGATTTTAGGCGTAAAATGCCATAAACTTTGATTAGTGATGGCGTGAGAGGTTATTTTTGTTATTTTAAACCGAACAGAGATTTTCACTGAGTGTCTATGTATGTAGGTACCTAATGATTAATTTGTTACTACAAATTTTATCACTTGTAACATTTGAAAATAAAATATCAAATATGAACTTTTTGACACTGGATTAGAATGATATAGGTAAGTAGAAAAAACTATATACCTAAACTAAAAGTTCTATTAAATTATTCGCGGTTAAAAAAAATACGAATGCATAAAATGCAATAACTATTATTTTCTTTTAATTATGTATTTGTAGTAGGTACTGAAACATTATAATTACATACAAATTACTTATTATTCATTATTCACGTTATTTTTCATTTTTTTGTATAAATAAATGGTTACTTTTACATTACATTTATTTTTCTTGATTATAAATCTAATTTAGTACTTAATTATAATAAGTAAGACTGTGTACAAAGGCTAATAGGGTTAGTATTAATTATTTACATTAAAAGTATTAACATTTAATTATCATTACTGTTTATTGTGCGATATATACAATATTTACTTATATATTATATATATATATTGTTACTAGGTAGGTTCTTCGTTTATTGTAAGGCGTGTGATTGAATTTGAAGTGATTGATTTAAAAAAAATCTAAAATAAGACCTAATTAAAAATACATTAATAACTATTCGCTAAGGGTATCCCCTATAACCACAGACTTTAAGGCCTCACAAGATAAATAATGTTATCTGCAGTTATCTGATGTGTGAAAAAGACAACTACAAGTTAACGTCCTAATACCTACCTAACCATTATCGCGGAGAACCTAACGGGTTATCGGGGCTCCGGCTCGAAGTACAGGAGAAGGAACGGGGTGGTTTTTAGTCAGTAAGAGTCTGACACTCCCTCCTGCCTCATCTAGGCGGGAGAAGTAATTCGATTTCGCAAAAAGAGTAACCTATGGAGTTTCTTGCTCGTTCTTCTCCATAGGAATCTACGCCTTGGAATGAGCAACTAGCTTTACTTATAAATTTTTATTGTTTGACGTTCAAAAGTACCATCCTGGCCTAATTGAAATAAATGATTTTGACTTTGACTTTGACTTTGATAATATTTCCCCCTTAAAAAAAATACCTAACCATTCCTATTTTGTTTGACCCTATTTGACCTTTTTTTATGTAAAAAATGGCAACCACTGTTTAAGATTTAATAAAACATTAGATAGTTCGACCCCCATTTGAACACGACTACGAATATTAATTTCACGCATCGAAATAACAAGATTTAACCTTGACAGTCATCAGAACTCAGTCCACCAAGTGCATGTGAACTAAAACGAGGCGAAGTTCAAATGTGATGAAACTTATTTTGATTTTTAAATATAATATAATAAGTTAATAGAATACGTTTTTTAAATATTTGAATAACTTATAAGTTTATTATCATATATAACATTTAATAAATTATTTATTAAATATTTTTTAATAATATTAAATAATGTTTTGGAGGTAAAAGTATGAATTTAAATGCATTCAATATTATGTTTTACAGTTACACATATTTTCAAGATCAAAATTAGCCAAATTAGTTCAGCCGTTCTCGAATTTTAGCGAGAACAAACAAACGGATATTAATTTTTATTTGTATAAATTTATAAATCATTTAAAACTCATTAAATGTTAGGTGTAACTGAGTCGCCTCTACATGTACCTAACCAGAGGCCTGGCTAATAGGGTAGATGCCTAAATTTTTATCCGACATTATTTCTATGCATATTTGATACGTAGAAATGACGTTTTAGCCCCGGGACTCCTAAACTTTGATTCGTTTTATCTACCTAAGTGTTGTTTTATTATACGACAAAATAAAAAATGTGTGTCGAATATTTTTTCATTGCCTAACTTACGGACTAATTATAGATATTTTTAATTTTCATACCCTGTCTTCGTCGTAATTTTTTGGCAAGAAAGTTAGCATTTCTGAAAAAAATGCACCATATAAATCAAAATAGGCCTTATTTTTAATGAAAATAATACCTCTTTACACTCATACATACATACATAACATCACGCCTTTTATCCCCGAAGGGGTAGGCAGAGGTGTACATTACGGCACTTAATGCCACTGTACAATGTAACACCCACTTTTCACTATTTATGTTATGAGCCCCATGTAATAGGGGGTGAGCCTATTGCCATCGAATGACTTTGATTATTTAATTTTACAAACAAAATGATTCTGTGTATAGGTAATATAAATGTCCGTTTGTTTATAGACGGTATTATGTATGTATGTAGATTATGCAACATAAATGAACTAACAAAATGTCCTTGCATTTCTGACCTCGTGAGAATTTGCTGTGAGAAATCCATGAATAAACATTACCATAGACTTAAAAGTTTTTCTTTACTTTTACATCGCGAACAATATTAGCTGCACTTTTAATAACGTCCTTGTAAATTAAATTGCACCTAGGCAGATTTTAAATAAAGCCCATATTTATATATCATTCATAGAAATATAGATGAGGATTAAAAGTGATGACATCGGATAATAACCTTACATATAATTGTTTTAAAGTGCATTTTTCACCACTCACACTGTCATAAAATAAAAGTTAATAAAACGTTCGTTGTTAACTGATATCCATCCTTGTCATTTTAGTAGAAAATGAAAGAGCTAGCATATTGCTGGCTTAAAAGCGTGGATATATAATTAATTATGCACAACTTAATGAAAGACAAAATACTTTTTGAATAGGGTAATAAGAATTTCTATGTACTTGGCATATATACTATATATAGATTGTCATTGTTGGGTTTTTTCTATCATTGTTTAAAGAAAATAAATAAATAAAACGTTTATGCAGTATATATGCAGTATAGGTAAGTAACCTGAACAAATACTAAGTAATGAATTAAATTCAAGTTATACCTAAATCCGTTGAAGACTTCTTCATTTACACAGTCATTTATTAATAACTCACAATTCGAACTTTATTTTGACACCATTTCAAAATATAGCACAGTACCTTCCTAGCAAAATTAACCTACGCCTGTGAAAATGTACAAAAAATATGAAATGCCCTTGTTTCGTCGTCTTTTGTTTTATTCTCTCATCAAGTTGTGTATCAAACTCAAACTCAAAAGCATTTATTTCAATTAAACCATCATTTGGTACTTTTGAAACGTCAACAAATATGAAATAAATAATAGTCTGTCAGTCTGTCCATTAGTGATTTTTAAGAGGGGGAAATTATCGAATGACTGCTCCCGCCTGGGTGAGGCGGGATGGAGTGTCAGACTCTTACTGACTAATAACCACCCCGTTCCTACTCATTCACTTCGAGCCGGAGCCCTGGTTACCCGTTAGGTTCTCACCGATAAACGAGTAGACGGATCACCTGATGGTAAAAGCAATCGGCGTCGCCCATGGACACCTGGGTCATTGTCATTGTCGAATATACATAATATTTAATAAATACTTGCTATTCCACGAAATAAAATTAACCTGAATCTACTTCTATCACTAATCCCATAATTTACCTTCAAACTAACCATGACCTGACCATAAAAATTAATAAACACACCTTCGAGAAAATTCCCTAAACATAAAGATGAATTTATCTCAAAAGATTAATTCAATAAATATAATTTATGATGAGATCAAGGGCAAGAAAAATCATAACTTTGATTCAAATTTCATGGTCAAGCCATTGCTTGCAACCCATTGGTTGTGATTACGTTTGTTTCATTGATAACCTTTAATTGTGATTGCCTTGGAGTCTTGTAATCATCTGGCATAGTAATCAGTAGAATTGTGGAGTAGTAACCCTATAATAAAAGGTAATATTTGTAGGTGATTTTTATTGTAAGTAGATAAGGTCGTAATTCAATTAGCACAATTATGATCGCGTTTATTTTTTCTATATTTAATAATTCTGCCAATTTGTTACTACAACTTAATATTTATTTATTTTTTTCATGTTTCTAAAATCTTTACCCCAAACTAGGATTTTCTCCTGTGTTGTGGGTGCGTTTACAAAAATACAAGTTCACATACACATCACACCCAGACCCGAAACAATAATCTGTGGATCACGCAAAGAGTTCTTCCAAGCGGGAATCGAACCCGCGACACGTTGTGCGGCAGCCTGTTCCCCAGCCACCGTACCAACCGTGCAGAATAGATATATGTAGGTACAAACTTATGGAATACAGAATTAACGATACTATAACTACCTCAATACAAACCTCAGTACGATAAAAAACTAGTAATTTCTAAACAGGAAAATCCATAAGAATCATACAATTTTTTCCCGACACGTTGAAACCAAAACAATCATTAGATAAATGATACATCTAGAGGTAGATAGAAGAACTCAAAATCATTACGTCATCATCATCATCATATACATATCTTGGACACTATGACTTATACATTTTACTTATACATTTCACCTTTAGAAAGAGTGATTAGCTACACTTTATGCTTTTTATCCTAACTTATAGCATGAGTTTAAATAAAATATGAAATTAGTAAATACAGGATTAGTAAGTTATGATGGGTATGACTTTAATGAAAAACTTATTATATATAAGTAGACTTATTATTTTTGTAAATGAATTATTATGTTTTCGGCTTACTCGCGTAATTATTTGACGAGGAATTCGAATAGTTTCAAGCAATGCGAAGTAAGCCGAAAACATAATAATGTAGACTTATTATTGTTATTTTTTTTTAATCGTTGCCACTCTCGGATTTTCTCCTGTGTCGTGAGTGCGCTTACAAACATACAAGTTCACATACACATGACACCCAGACCAGAAACAACAATTTGTGGATAACACAAAAAGTTGCTCCTTGTGGGAATCGCACCTCTTCGCTTCCCAGTTTATAACCAAGAATGCTGTTCATGTCATGAAAATTTAACTAGCAAACAAATACTGTGCGTTTTAGTTTTCCTGAATCGCGGTACCAACTTTAGCATCAACGGAAAATTGTATCGACACTTTTTATTACTCAACAATGAAGGTAATAGTGACTAATCGTAATGAATTCTTAAAGTAATATTGTTCACTATAGTGTGAAGATGCTTGAATGAATTACGAAATGGTATCTACTAGTTGTAACAGAACAAAAGGAGGGAAGGGTCTCCTGAATCTTCCCAACAACAAAAACAAAATTTTACTACAAAAGAACCTTTCTATCGTTTTTGGGGCTGGTGCTGAAAATCAGCGCCGTGGACTCGAAGCTGCGTGCCCGGGCCACAGGTCCTTCTGTGTGTACCTGTCCTATTCTTGTCTACGTGTGTGTCGTGTTACAAATCGTTTTTCTTTATTTCTTTCTTTCAAGTAGGATATAAGTATTTCTGATTTCATTGTGCTCAAATAATAGAATGAAATCATCTTCATTCATTATTTTTTATAAATAGAAGGCAAACGTGCATACATTGGATGCAACTCAGAATTTAAAATAATCTTTCTACTACTATTACAGAATTAAAGGTTTGAATGCCTTATACAGTATTTCACTGTCATAAAAAATGGTTCTTAACGCCCATGCAAATTGTTTTTTGAACACAATGTAACGTGTGAAACTCACGATCGATGCAAATCTGCACACATTTTGAAACCACGCATATATTGTATTACCCCAGTAAATGCCAAAACGGTATTTTAAAAAAGTCAATTTGCTGTGTGTTTTTAAAAGATTTGTAATCATAAAAATAAATTAATGAAAAAAAATGAATATTAAAAAATATTCTAGAAACTACAACGAGCAATATTTAATGGTCAGAGAAGGAAAACCTGATTTTACTTCCGATATCCATAATATTATTCATTCTAGACGCAAAAACAACTAAAATTAAACCAAAAAACAAGTATCTTGATATAAAAACTTAATATTAATATCGATAAACTAATTCTCGTGGGTACTTCCATTCTATTTTAAAATAAATCTGTTTTTTACCAAAACACAATTTGCAATTCAAACATTGATTATAATAACCCATTTATATATTTTAGATTATCGATTTCAATATATTATACAGGAGACAATTCTAGTGGTTCTAATTCTAACTAGGTTCGTATAAATTAAGAAATGTTTACAAAGAAATACATATATTCGATACGGTATTAATTACCGTCTCTAACAAAGGGTATGTGGACATCATGGAAAAAACTGGAATGTGTTGGCTATAATGAGAACAAGTCGCCTACAAACAATTATAATTAATAGTCTCACTTCTCAAAGAAATTCCCAATACTTTTTATATAGAAGAATGATAACTTACCGTTCATTTTCGCTAATTCCTTCACCAACTAAAAAACGTCCAAAATCACCAATGTAATTGCACTAGATCGAGTGGTTAACTCGGTACTACAGTCAAATACACTACACTTTTAAAGTACACATTAAAATTTACTCAAAATAATTATTTTACTCGAAATAATTATTTCATACAATCCTTTTGGATTGTAATTTTATTTTTCGAAAATGCGGCTACACCGGAGGCTGCGTGCGGGCAAGCGCGCGTGTCGTTAGATCGGAACAAAATGCAAGGGAGCTGCGCAGGCGTCGGTGTAATAAACATTCGGCGCGCGCACGCCGATAAAGGTTTTGTAGGTAGATCAAACCGTACGTGACGATACGCCTTATCTGTTTAAGTGATAGTCATTACACACGTATAGATTTACAAAAACGATTTTATATCACAACCTTTTTTCTTCACTCATTTAAAACAATATAACAATAGTATTTATTCACACTGTATTTGTTACTTTGATCAATCCTTTAATTATATAAATGAATTTTAATTCACACATACTTGATCATAAAAACTTATTTTACATTAAGCGTACTCTTAGATAAAAATCCACATGATGGGTGTAAAATCCAAACGTCGCAATTTAGATCAAAATAAGGATGATAGAACAAAAATATCTAATAAAAAATGGCGTATATCTGATATAATATAATATCTGACTTATGTCGTACAGGTAAAGCATACTTGCCTATTAATGCAAATTATATAAGAACAGGAAAATAAAGTTGATTGCATTACCTACTACTACCTATCCAAAAAGCAAAAAACGTATAATTTTTTTAAAGTCAAAACATCGATGAACTAGGATGGACAAAAAAAAAATTATATGTATATGCATGCATTCACAAATTAATATTTTTGTGTCTACCTTACATTTTTGAAATTAAGTAGCTACAAATTTATTTTATAAAATGACAAAACTATCGAAGTCGCACTACACTATTGCCATTAAATGTCGAAAATACTGCGTCTTAAGCCTAAGGTGGAATATTATTAGCTTTTTTGACATGTAAATACTACGTTATAGAGTAAATGTACTATATTATGCACTCAATACAGTGAAAATTTAGAAATGCTGACCTCACAATCGACAGGGAGTTTACGCTCACACAATGGAGCCCAATTGGTCCTATAATGTTTTCCCAGTGGGGTATAACATGGGGTTCTTCAATAGGGGAGTGAATAGGTTTCTTGAGGGTCGGTAAGCCGCATGTGTTGCAAGCATACATAGGCACGGTAACCGCTTACCATCAGGTAAGCCATGTGCTATTTTGCCACAGTCGTGGTAAAAAAAAAACATTTAGGAATTTTGCAGTTTTAAAACACGAACTCATGGATTTGTAGCCATATAGCGAAAATAATATTGAACATAATTTTTAATGTGCGAAAATAATTTTTAATGTGCTTTATTAGGTGAAAATATAGTAAAATTTTTAAGACATAACATGATATTTTATAAACAACAGCAATGTAAAAGCATAGTGACATTCAAAATCAATACTATGTGAATTTAGTAAAAATTCATCGAACATGAAAGTGATTGGACACGATATACGTCAACAAACGTGTTTATTCTGATCGTTAAACTCGAAAAGAGGTTTTATATCGATTCTAGTAGAAATAAACGGTAAATTGTAAATAATGTTTTGATTCTATTATGGAATGATCGGATCTTACAATCGTCCATCGATTAACTCGTCGAGTACCGGTTTTATAGACACAAAGAACAATAGGTCGCGGTCACCGGTGACCGCTTGGTGTTTGACAGTTTAAGTAAGATTTTATTACACATCTCATTAAAGCAATGATTACTTGAACGCTTTATTGAAAATTTTGAGGTTAAAGTTCTTTAAGAACTCACAAAAGCGAGTTTAAAGAACTCTTAAATTAAAAAATGTTTTTGTTTAAAAAATATTGCTTTTTAAGAGTTTCCGGGTAGGCATTGTTATCAAAAATGTATCATTATTTTGTTAATGCCATTATGGTACAAAATAGAACGGTGACCTCAATCAGATTTATAGTCGTATTTTTAATTAGACGAAGTCAACTGACAATGGCTAATGTCAAATTGTAAAATAATGTGGCCATATTTAAAGTAATAGTGATGGCTACAGTTCTCGTTCAATCAAATGAATGAACAATGAATGTGAATAGTTCATAATTTTAATCATTCCAAAACATAAATGAATATTATTTCTATTTCTAATAAAATTGTATCAATATTTGATAGTTTATTGTAAAGCGCGGCGCGGCGAGTACTGACAACACCGATCGACGTCGCGCGCGTCGGTCGCCATTTTGATTGTTATTCGGCTTCTAACCTCTGGTCTGAAAGCACGTACTTTGTTATTTCTGCGCTCACGTTGTTTTGTTAAGTTTTTTGTTTCGTTGTGTTTGCGGTTATTGTGGTTCATTGTTTCCTTTAAACAATATGGATCCTCAACCAAGCACGTCAAGTCAAAGCTTGTCTCCGAGAAGGAAGAGACCACGGGTTTCGTTAAGCGTTACCGAAAAGCTCATGGTACAGAACGTGTATAAACACGTATTTGAGGAGAAAGCTGCTTCTCTATTACCTTTTGAAACCCCCGAAAAACAGGAATGTGTTTCGAAAACAGCTGACATTTTGGGAATTGGTGTGACCTCGGTTTACAGTGTATTAAAAGAATACAAAGAAAATGAACAATTTAAATCACCCGAGAAACGTGGACCGAAATACAATTTCAAAGACAAATTAGATGATTTTACTTTTACTGCCATAAGGCGAAAAGTTCATCAGTTTTTTTATGCAAATGAGCCACCCACCATTGCAAAGGTAACATAAACTTTATTCCGTCTACTGCATTATATTCTGTGTCCACCATAATGTTCTTTGTAAAACCAAAGTATTAGATTGCATAGATTTCCTTACTCAAAAACATTTTTATTACTTTACAGATCCTTAAAGTTGTCAATGAAGACCCAGATTTACCGACTTTTTCATGGAGTACACTAAGAAATGTTATGAAACATTTGAATTTCAAATACGTTTCAAAGACAAGAAAAAGCATTCTTATTGACAGACAGGATATTATTCTATGGCGCCAGCGATACCTTCGAGAAATAAAACAGTATAGAAGAGAAGGAAGGTATATTTATTACCAAGATGAGACCTGGATCAACGAAGGTAATTACAATTTTGTTTTCTTCATTTTAAATTTTACTTTCTGTAGGTTTTGTGGCCACAGATAAAAGTTCTTACAATTCGTTACCGACGCTGTATTTAACACAGATTACATGCGTTTCTTATAAGAC
Organism: Spodoptera littoralis; assembly: GCA_902850265.1. Classification (NCBI taxonomy): domain Eukaryota; kingdom Metazoa; phylum Arthropoda; class Insecta; order Lepidoptera; family Noctuidae; genus Spodoptera; species Spodoptera littoralis. The sequence goes on along the minus strand of LR824535.2, from coordinate 1,725,105 downwards.
TGTAAATTCTGATTGTGTGACAATAATATAAATTAGGAATAATTACAAACAAACATGACAAACCACTTAGATAAACGTGTACATACATTTACAGGCATGTGTTTAGAAGGTCCCTCTACTTTCAATAATTAATTGATATTTTTCTCTATTTTTAAGGTCATGCCCCGAAGAAGGTATGGATTGACCAAACAGTGCTAACCTCCCGCCAGGCCTTCCTCGATGGCTTGACCACTGGCTTAAAACAACCTTCAGGAAAGGGCAAACGCTTAATTATCGGACATATAGGCGGGGAAGAAGGGTTCGTAGAAGACAGCCTATTAATATTTGAAGCCACAAAAAACAAAGAAGATTATCATCAAGAGATGAATGCCGATTCCTTCGAAAAGTGGTTCAGAGAGGTCTTGCCAAAACTCAAACCAAATTCCGTGGTAGTGATGGATAATGCCCCGTACCACTCCAGGAAACTGGAATCGCTGCCTACAATGTCTTGGACTAAATCCAGAATACAAGAGTGGCTAACAAGCAAAAATATCGCATTCGAAGCAACAATGATCAAAGCTACTCTTATAGACATTGTACGACAGCACAAACACCAACATTCTGAAAAGTTTGTTGTGGACGAGATGGCAGCACACCATGGAATTACGGTTTTACGTCTGCCCCCATACCACTGTGAGCTTAACCCTATTGAGTTGGTATGGGCGCAGGCCAAAGGACATGTGGCAAGAAATAACAAAACTTTTAAAATGCCAGAAGTTAAAAAACTGTTTGAAGAAGGACTTCAACTCATCACAGCAGAAAAATGGAGTAGTTGCGTGTCTCACGTTATTAAAGAAGAAGACAAAATGTATGGCCTTGACCACATGATTGACAATGTGTCAGACAACTTTATTATTAATGTCACCGAAAGTGATAGCGATGATTTTTTATCTGATGATGATTAAAATCAAATGATGTTATTAGCGTTGTTTTTATTATCCATAACTACCTAATTTTTTTATATTTTACTCATCTGTAGTTTCAACTACTTCAATTAATTCACTAGACGATCGAGACAATTTCATTCATTTAGTTGCTTTTTCAATCATTCACTTTTTCGCAACACTATTTTTATTTCATCAAAAACTGACAACACAGCAAACGTCAGTCGACTTCGTCTAATTAAAAATACGACTATAGATCGAATGGTCCTATTGTTAGTATCTACATAAATAGAGGCACTTTTGAACAATAAATTTAAAATAGTCTTTAAAGACCTAGAAATAGAAACCTATGGCAAAAATCCCATTAAGGTATTTTACTTAAATAACCTTGATGGGATTTTGCAGAAGACTACAACCCAACTGGCTATATTCTTTTTACCTACACTTGTCATGAACAAGCATGATATTTATCTAATTATGCATTGTACTCTTTTAGTACACATCGAGTCATAAAACCTCCAGCATAAACTGACCTTCAAATGTGCGGAATGATTATATAAAACGAGTTCATAATAAACTGGTTTTGTATAGGTTAATGTGTACGTTCAGAAGGTATAGAATAAGCCTCATTGCCATTTTTAGTCTACATAAAACTGTGTGAATTGATCTAAGACTGATACTATTTATGTTTGGTCAAATTTCTATATTAGATTTTCAACCCTACAATTTAGGTATAAAGTCGAAAATCAAATGACAAAATATACAAATTGGAGCAGGTTGATGGTAGTACCTAAGGTCAAAGGTCTTTGTTATAAACATAGAAATAATTCAGTGTTTAGTTTAGATTAAAATGTGATTACGACATGTTTGAGAAAAAGATTGAACGATAATATACAGATTCAATTAATTTATCTAGATTATGTTTGGTTCTTTGTTAGTGTTGTTAATAGAACACATTACTTTTTTAAGTAATTTATTTTTCGTCGACTGCTTCGTTGGCCGAGTGGCCGTAAATGCGACTGCCGGGCAAGGGGTGTCGGGTTCGATTCCCGGGTCGGGCAAAGTATAACTGGGTTTTAAAAAAAATCTCAGTAGTAGCACGGAGTCCGGAAATGTGCCAAGTATATGGCAATAGGCTCACCCCTATTACATGGGACTCATAACATAAATAGTGAAAAGTGGGTGTTACATTGTACAGTGGCATTATGTGCAAAAATGTGCACCTCTGCCTACCCCTTAGGGGATAAAAAGGCGTGATGTTATGTTTATTTTTCGTAGCCCTCGATGCACCGTCTTTGTTTTATAACTATAAACAATATATAACTTAATTTAGTATATTGGGAATTATTAATGAGAAAAGGGTAGATAATTAACTAATGTAGAGTAGGAAGTTGGGGTTTACTTTTTCCGGCCGACAAAGTAAACAAACACTGTTTACGACAGTTTTTTATTGTATATATATAGATACAGTATGACAGGTCCGTAGACACCTTTTCCCGAGAGGACGAAGGGCGGACCTATTTTAGTATTAAAAAAAAATAACCGAAGTCGTTGTTTAATGAACTTAACTAAAGAAGTTTCTGGTAATCATTCCAAGTAGGACGTGATTCCAAAATGCAACTTTAGGTCAGTCGTACATTAATCGATGAACACGCCGGAGGGTCATTAACTCACGGAGAATCTTAACACCGCCATCTAATTTTTTGACGTCACGCTACAGTTCCATCTATCAGTGAATATCGGAACTACTGTTTATGTTAGCGCGCGGTAGGCCGTATAGATGTCGCAAGTGCATGTGTTTATTATTATGGTAAATGGTTGTTACACTAATAAATTTTATTCAATTTGAGTTACCCACCTAAAACTTTTTGCTGTTTTTTTTTTCACTTGCGTCTATCTGCTCTTTCAATTCAAAAATGTAATTATTATTTTACAATTTGACATTTTAGATGTAGCACAGAGCAAGCTTAAGAAACTAAACATCTTATGACCGTAATATCATAAAGAAATCTATATTTCAGTTTTTATTTTGCAAGTCTTAAAGTGCACTGTTAAATTTTATTCGATGTCTACATATTTTCATATAAAATTAGTAATTGCATTCGTTGCAAACAGTGCAACGTTTTTAAATTCAATATGGTCTGTGAAATGACTATAGGTACAATGCTATGCAAAGTGATCCATGCGATGTATGATCATAGTTATCACAACATGCATTTGTATTTTTACTGAATAGAATATGAGCGGTTTTTATATTTTGTGAGAAAATCCGGTAAATAAGCAGATGTATCACCTGATGGTAAGCAATCGGCGTCGCCCATGGACACCCGGCACACCAGAGGCATTACAAGAGCGTTACCGGCCTTTTGGGGATTGGGAGTTTAAGGATTGTTTGTGATTCCGGAATTAGAAAGATTTGGAGGTAGGAAGGGACTAATTGGGCCTGCTGTAACCTCATTCACACGCCCTCGCAAACTGTTGTTTCGTCGTTGTTTAATGAACTTAACTAAAGAAGTTTCTGGTAATCATTCCAAGTAGGACGTGATTCCAAAATGCAACTTTAGGTCAGTCGTACATTAATCGATGAACACGCCGGAGGGTCATTAACTCACGGAGAATTTAACACCGCCATCAATTTTTTGACGTCACGCTACAGTTCATCTATCAGTGAATATCGGAACTACTGTTTATGTGTAGCGCGCGGTAGGCCGTATAGATGTCCAAGTGCATGTGTTTATTATTATGGTAAATGGTTGTTACAATCTCCCCCTCAGTTCCTGAAGACGTCTCGGCGATTGGAACTGGAGTTCTATGTCTTCTTAGGACGACCACGTCCTCTTTTCTTAGTAGGTGGAGTGGATTGAATAGCCACCTTCTTAGCAGGTCGTCCTCTTCCACGTAGTGGATGTACTGGTTCAGGGACGATTGTGGCGTCTTCTCCTTTGTAGGGCGTCAGAGCCGATGTATGATATACACCGATTGGTACGGTAGGAGTGTGAGGCGAAGCTATTTTAAAGGACGCCGGACCGTGTTGCTGCACTATAACATAGGGGCCATCTCTTCGGGGCGCGAACTTGGCTGTCACACCCTGATTGCTTCTGCTGATTGGATGTATGTTGACGAATACCAGATCTCCCGATTTGTACTTGGGGTGAGGGCGTCTATGGCGGTCAACGTATTCCTTACGAGCTTCTTCTTTCAATTCTTGTACTTCCTGGCTTTCACGAGGTTATCGGCCAGTGCCCTCAGCTTTGGAGTGATTTCAGGTATGAAATTTTCGGAGATAAGTATGTTTCTGAAATCAATTTCGTTGTCTCTTGGGATCTCAACTCTCTGCCAAAGGTAAGGTATGCAGGAGTTTGTCCTGTCGAAGAGCAGTTTGAGGTATTCATAGCAAATCGAATGGTAGGAAGAAGATCTGCCCATCGACTATGCTCCTTCCCTTGAATCATCATAGCCAGTTGGGTTTTTAAATCTCTGTTTCGACGTTCCACAGGATTTGTTTCAGGATGATAAAGCGGAGTGTACTGATGCTTTATGTTTAAACAGTACACTACTTGTTGCATTACAGCGCTTACGAACTGTGTTCCATTGTCACTAATCAGTCTTCTTGGTACGCCATATCTTAGGAAGACTTCGTTGATTAGGGTGGTAGCGCAATTTTCTGCGGAAGCGGTGGCCAGGGCAAACAATTCAACCAGCGCGTCGCGATATCTTCAACAATAAGAATCCATGTCCCCCTCTTCAGTTTGCGGAAGAGGTCCAAACAGATCAAAGGACACAACTTCGAATCTTTGTCTCAATGATGTGGTCTGAAGCAAACCAGCAGGTTTCTGGTTTGAGGGTTTGTATCTTTGGCACTCCAAACAATTTTGTATGTAACTTGTCACGTATTTTCGCATACCATTCCAGTAGTACCTTTGAACAATCTTTTTGTATGTCTTCTCAGCACCGTAGTGACCAGCTAGGGGGTCATCGTGGTATGCACTAAGCACATTTCTCCACTCATGTTCAGGTACCAAGAGTTGAGCGTCATCTACCTCAGAATCTGGGTGTAGGCGATATAGCATCCCATTATTTAATAAATAACCCTTGTTGCTCCAATAGGTAGCATCCTCAACGGAATGTGTTTCCTCAAGAGCTTCTATAATTTTCTTAAGCTTTTCATCTTTCATTTGTTCTTCTCGAATTTCTTTAGGACTCCTCTTTGGCATGTCTATGGTTATTGTACAAATATCGCAGGTTTCCTCGCAACATGGAGGTCTAGACAACGCATCAGCCACCGTATTCATTTTACCAGGCTGATATATAACCTTTAAGTCGAATGCCTGTAGTTGCAAAGCCCACCTAGCCAAACGACCAGTGGGTGATTTTAGGTTCATCAGCCATTTCAAGGCTTGATGGTCTGTGACCACAGTAATAGGTGAGCCCTCTATATATGCTCGGAATTTGTTTAGAGCCCAGACTACTGCTAGCGCTTCTCGTTCGGTTGTGGAATAATTCCTCTCAGCTGCGGTAAGTAATCTACTCGCGTATTCTACAGGATGTTCATTTTCCTTCTCCCTGGACGAGAACTGCTCCGAGAGCGTATGCACTGGCATCTGTTTTTAAAATGTATGGCTCGGTTCCATCAGCTTGTCTAAGTACAGGTGCAGTTGTCAAACGTTGCTTCAACTTGTTGTAAGCAAGTTCTTGTTCGGTACCCCATACCCAGGTGGCACCCTTTTTCGTAAGCTTAGTAAGCGGTTGAGCTATCGATGAAAAGTTTTCGATAAATCGGCGATACCAGGAACACATTTGCAGAAATGATATTAGTTGTTTAAGGTTTTTAGGGGTTGGCCTATCCAGGATAGCCTTGGTTTTATCTGGATCCGTTTTCAAACCGTCGGGCGTTATGATATGCCCTAAATATTTTATTGAAGAACGCAGGAACTTGCATTTTTCTTTGTTCGCTGTTAAGTTACATTCTCTCATTTTCTGTAATATTCTTCTCAAATCAGAAATGTGATCATCAAAAGTGGTAGAAAATACGATAATATCATCCAAATAAGCCAGCAATTTCACATCACCCAGGGTAACTCGAAATCTATCCACTATGCGTTGAAATGTAGCAGGTGCGTTTCGCAATCCAAATGGCATCCTCTTGAATTTGTAAACGCCGAAAGGCGTAATGAAGGCTGTTTTCTCTTCATCTTCCTCTCGAAGTTTAATTTGCCAATAGCCTGCTTTGAGATCCAGAGACGTCATGTATGGGGTTGGCTTAGCTGAATGCAGCAGATCATCTATTCGAGGGATGGGGTAAGTATCTGGCACCGTTATTGCATTCAAACGGCGATAATCAACACAAACTCGCACATCTCCATTAGGTTTTGGCACCATTACTACAGGTGAAGCCCATGGTGAGGTACATGGTACAATAATCCCATTCTTTATCATTTTATCCACTTCGGCTTTGAGAATGTCTGTTTTTGTTTGAGACAGTCTGTAAGGGGGCACCGATATAGGGATATCAATGCTGGTTACAATACAATGCTCTCCTAGCAATGAGGGTTTGCCGTTATCTATGAAAACATCCTCGTACTCTGTTAGTAATTTATTAAGTTTAATGTTATGTTGATTAACAATGTCTAAGCTACACAGATCAAGGAATTCGAGCGAAGTGTCCAAGCTCATATCATGTTTTTCTGGACTAGGAAAAAGAGCTCTCTCTTCTTCTGTAAGGGTGATTTCCGCTTCTCGGACGTTACGCTCTGCATCGTTCATGATGAAGTCCGCGAATTGAGGCGAGTATCCATCGAAAATCGTAGTGGGTTTTGTTGTTGAGGCCAAATCCAGGGGCGTAAGCTTGTAGACCTGGGCGTCCCTTTGTTTTGGTACTACTACCCTTTGCATAGACCCCAGAGGTCGGGAGGAATGTTCATGCAGATATCCCACATTTTCCAATGTGTTGGTGTGGTCAAAGGATACAAAATCCTCCTGGTACAGCTCGTATATCTGATGACTGCCCAGGAAATTCCATGTATATTGAGCCAGATCCAGCACCATCCTCGCATCCTGGATGAATCCTACTCCCAGTAGTGTGCGGTTGTCTCTGGACTCAGGCAAAACTATAAATGTAGTTGGAATTGTCTTCCCTTCTAGTTTCACTGGTACCACAGTTTTTAGTACCTTTTGTTCCCTCGGCATTCCATCTGCTAGGGTGATACGGGCTTTCTCGCTTATAAACCTCTGTCCCTTTGCCTCAAGTTTTTTATATAGTATATATGAGGCCACACTTGTTTTGGCGCAAGTGTCTATATACGCGACTCCTTTTATGCCTTCAATGTCCACATACACCATTGGTCTGGCTCTCACATCCGATTTGAAGTTGAAGGAGCAAAAGTTTATGTCCGCTGGTGGTGCCTTTTGCTTTATACCAGCACACGTGGTACAACTGCTTCGAACTACGCCTGGTGCGCCGCATCCGTAACAATGTATTGAAGAAGAAGGCGATGGCATTTGTGTTGCCCTGGATTTCTCCAGCTTGGAACGTACAGGAGCTTCAGGGGCTTCAACCTTGATACCATATTCCTCTTGCTTCTTCTTAAGCTTCCTGCACTCATCAGTGCTGTGCCCACTGAAATGACAGAAACCACATTTCTTTTTTGGCTGGAATGGTTTTGTTGGCTGTTGCGTAAGAAGTTTAGCTCTTTAGTATGTTCATTCCATAGTTGTTCAATGGCTCGTGAAATGTTTAATAGTTCGTCAAAGGTGGTGAAGGAATTTCGGGGAATCTTATCCTGTATTTTGGTCCTCAGTGATCCATAAATCATGTCCAGCTGATGAGATTCTGGAGGTTCAGGTGCTGGAAGCTGAGAGATTAGCATTCTCTTGTACGCCACAAAATTTTCTGTGGATGTATTATTTGTTTGTTTTACGCCAACTATCTCTTGATAAAGTACAAACGCTGGTTTCTTGGGTGCAAAGTTATGGCGCAGGCGATCCTTAAACGACTCCCATGTAGAAACGTGCTTCTTCACGCCTTGCCACCATATGGCTGCTTCCCCTTTTAGTAGCGGGATACTAGTAAGGGCCTCTTCATCACCGATGTTTTCAATGCGTTTGAAAATAGTAACTGCAGCCAAGAATGCTTCCAGAAGTTCTGTGTCCTTGGTCCCGTCGTAGTATGAAGTACAGGAGGTAAAGGATCCTTGTCTGGATGGAGAAATTTTTTCCAACAAGGTCTTGAATTGGGTTTCGGATAGATTTATCGACATTTCGTCAGGTAATTTCTTTAAAGCTGCTGTCGCTAATCTCCTTGAACGCGTGGTGTTTGCGTACTTGTGGTCGGGCCCACCGTTGGTCGCCAGCTTGTAGAGTAGGAAGTTGGGGTTTACTTTTTCCGGCCGACAAAGTAAACAAACACTGTTTACGACAGTTTTTTATTGTATATATATAGATACAGTATGACAGGTCCGTAGACACCTTTTCCCGAGAGGACGAAGGGCGGACCTATTTTAGTATTAAAAAAAAATAACCGAAGTCGTTGTTTAATGAACTTAACTAAAGAAGTTTCTGGTAATCATTCCAAGTAGGACGTGATTCCAAAATGCAACTTTAGGTCAGTCGTACATTAATCGATGAACACGCCGGAGGGTCATTAACTCACGGAGAATCTTAACACCGCCATCTAATTTTTTGACGTCACGCTACAGTTCCATCTATCAGTGAATATCGGAACTACTGTTTATGTTAGCGCGCGGTAGGCCGTATAGATGTCGCAAGTGCATGTGTTTATTATTATGGTAAATGGTTGTTACACTAATAAATTTTATTCAATTTGAGTTACCCACCTAAAACTTTTTGCTGTTTTTTTTTTCACTTGCGTCTATCTGCTCTTTCAATTCAATGTAATTATTATTTTACATTTTAGAGAGCACAGAGCAAGCTTAAGAAACTAAACATCTTATGACCGTAATATCATAAAGAAATCTATATTTCAGTTTTTATTTTGCAAGTCTTAAAGTGCACTGTTAAATTTTATTCGATGTCTACATATTTTCATATAAAATTAGTAATTGCATTCGTTGCAAACAGTGCAACGTTTTTAAATTCAATATGGTCTGTGAAATGACTATAGGTACAATGCTATGCAAAGTGATCCATGCGATGTATGATCATAGTTATCACAACATGCATTTGTATTTTTACTGAATAGAATATGAGCGGTTTTTATATTTTGTGAGAAAATCCGGTAAATAAGCAGATGTATCACCTGATGGTAAGCAATCGGCGTCGCCCATGGACACCCGGCACACCAGAGGCATTACAAGAGCGTTACCGGCCTTTTGGGGATTGGGAGTTTAAGGATTGTTTGTGATTCCGGAATTAGAAAGATTTGGAGGTAGGAAGGGACTAATTGGGCCTGCTGTAACCTCATTCACACGCCCTCGCAAACTGTTGTTTCACGTCGGTTTTCTGTGAGGCTATGGTATCGGACGTGCAGGAGAAGGAACGGGGTGGTTTTAGTCAGTAAGAGTCTGACACTCCCTCCCGCCTCACCCAGACGGGAGCAGTGATTCGATGATTAGGAAAATCATTACTTAAAAAAAATGGTATCACTCCAGTCGAGCCGGCCCATTCGTGCCGAAGTATACCTCTCCCTCACTTAATGTTTTAGCGTGGCATGTTGTGCATTTTCATTATAAAGTGCATTATTTATTATAGTAGTTCTCAAATTTTTGTTAGTTGTAATTGTAGTTGTTGCTGATTTTTATTATGATCACGGTAGCGATGATCCGGTTAAGAAATCTTCAAGTCCTTAGTCTCATAATTTATTCATGCAATTTTGTTGTGAAACAACTTAACAAAATTATACCTAGACTAGGTATTACAATATCGTTCAGAAAAAGATTAAATAATTTAATTTAATAACTTGTTTCGAGTTCATAATGACATCATCCTGAACGTAAATTAGAACCCAATATTGAATAAATATTAGGTTATATTGTAGGTATAGGTACTAGCTGAACCCACAACTTCGCCTGCATTTTCCTAAAACAAAAGTAGCTGATGTTACTCCTTGTTACATTAGCTACTTGCTTATAAAATTCCCGTCAAAATCGGTCCATCCAGTTCAGAGATTAGGTAGTACAAACAGACTGACAATAGGTATAAAAAAATATATTTTTTGGTATGTGTATCGTGTGTATATTCACATGAACGCGATTATTTCAATATTACAAACAGACATTCAATTTTATTCATTTGTATAGATTAATGTTAAGAATTTTGATATTTGTAGTCTGTCTATCAAAGCGGATGCGGACGGACTTTGTATATTTATTATGTCAAGAGTAGGTAATGGTAATTTGCTCATCTTATGAGAGTAGCCATCACTAACTAGTAGAAACTATTTGGGCCATTACATATTCATCATCATTCATCATCAACAGCCTATAAATGACCCACTGCTGAGCAAAGCCTCTTCTCACACGGAGAAGGTTAGAGCATTAATCACCACGCTTGCTCAATGCGGGTTGGCGATTTCAAACTTATAATTAGAAATTATAAGTCCAAGTTTCCTCACGATGTTTTTCCTTCACCGTTTGTCAGTGGTGTCTAAATAATCTTAGAAAGTACATATAACTCGGAAAAAGTCACATTGGTACTTGCCGTTGGTAGGTTTCGAACCCGCACCCTCATGCATGAGAAGTGGGCGTCTTAAACCTCTGGGCCACCACGACGATTCCATTACATATAACTTAACCTAATTAAACATAGTAACTTAAAATATGTTTCTTAAACTATTAACTATAAAATATATTTAACTATAAATTTATTTAAATTTTAACTACAAATTTATATCGAATCAAATCGATTAAAAGTGGCTTGTATAAATTTGAGAGTACTAGAAAGAAAACTAAAAAGTCAAGACTATACTTTGACACTTAAAGATCCAGCAAATAAAATATATGAAGTTATATCGCTAATTTCATTTTACACCTTGAACTATGGAACTTAAGACTCTAATTTCGTTGCTTCCTAAATGATTAACGTTTATACTGATACTATTACATCTTATTACACACGGCCACACATCAATCTATACAAAACCAGTTTATCCTGGTATCGCGTCGCATCATCTTTCCGCACATTTAACGTTCAGTTTATACTGGTTATGTAAAGCTCGATGTGTAGCCGTGTACATTACAATTCCCACCTAAGGTTACAAAAATGTAGTTATTTTGTTTGTTACAAAAATTATCACGGAACAAAGTCCGTTGATGATTCAAATATGGGTATCCAAGGCTGTGATCGACGTTCAATTCCATATGATCAATACGTTGCGCAAACTTAGGTATAAACCTAACCAATTTTCTGAGACTGTTAAAAATAAATATTGATAGATCTGTAGATTGGTATGATCATGGTTACTAGTCGCGTCTAAATTAAATCTTATACTTATTATATAAAGCGGAAGAGTCTGTTTTTTTTGTTTGTTTGTTTGAACGCGCTAATCTCCGTAACTACAAGGTGGATTTGAATAATTATTTTTGTATTGGATAGCGCATTTATCGAGGATGGCTATAGGCTATAAAACATCACGCTACGACCAATAGGAGCTGAGCAGAGTGCGGGAAACCGCGCGGAAGTAGCTAATTATTGTATAAGATACGAGTACTAAAGTCCGGTACTCGTAAACTAATAGGACGGAAATCTCAAACAAATTAAATTAAAAATAATTATACCTAAAATCCTACCTCACCACAATTACAAGTGTAGGAGTAGAGTACAGGAAATCACATATAAAGTGTGAGACAGCCATGCTTCCGCACGAATTGGCCAGCTCGACTGGAGTTATACCTCGGCCTTACAGAAAACCGACGTGAAGCAACGCTTGCGTTGTGTTTCGTCATGTGAGTGAGGTTACTGGAGGCTCAATTATCCCTCCGAATCTCCAACAATTCTCAAACTTATAATCCCCAAAAAGCCAGTAACGCACTTGTAATGCCTCTGGCGTTCCAGGTGTCCATGGGCGACCGCTTGCTTACCATCAGGTGATCCGTCTGCTCGTTTAGCGGCTTATCTCATAAAAAACGAATATCCAAAAAATTACAGAGAAGCAAAATCAATAGTGATATGACGTCAGAAGAAAACTGTCATTGTAAAATATCTCTTGTGAGAACGAGTTCTTCACAACTTGCCAAGCGAATTTGAATCCTCATGGTAGTCATTGTTCACAGTGATCAGCCTCATGGTCTACGTAAATGGTTATACCAACAAATTTTTCAACATATTTAGTCATACAAATCTTACTCAGTTAAATATAATGCGCGTGACACATACAAAAATAACCTTTAACGCTTTTTTCGTAGCGAATGTAAGTAGACGGATGTTTCTCCTAGCCTTTCTCAACTAGGTTGAGGTCTCAGCAAAATGTCAGTAATTAGCTTTAAAACAACTGACTTGTAATTTATATATGAACAGAAAGAGGCACCGATTAATTTAAAAAAAAAATATGTCAAAAAGATCTTCAGCGTGACAAAAATCCTTAATCAAAATTCTTTATTGTAAACTACTTAGTCCGCGTAACATATGATTCCTGTTTTATCCCATGGGAGCATTTAATCGGGGATAATAAGTATCGTATCACCTAAGTCAGCCCATACCCTGCCTGTATACCAATTTTCAATAAAATCCGTGATGAATGGACAAACATACAAACCAAGAAATTTTCACATTTATAATATTAGTGTGATGTTTTAATATCCAAAACATTGTTTAGGTATGATTCTTTAAAAACTAGATGCTTATCAAATAATTTAATTTTACTAAGCAAGCATCATAATAGGTAACTACCTACCTACACACGTGATTCCCCGAAGGCCAACAAATGTTTAATTTGTCACTATTGGCAAGTGAAAATGTCAACAGTTGTGTTACTGGTAAGTCGTACTATTCCAATTACAAAATACGAAAGAGACTCATCATCATCATCCACTAGAAATAAGTTCGCTAGGTATAGGTACTGAATCAAAACTCTTTACTGTGAATTTGCCACAGCTCCCGCATTCGGCAGGCGCATTGCAGTTCGGTCACCAAAACTAGCGAGTTAGATGTTTTTTTCTTAAAAGGTGGATAAATAGTAAAGTTAAATTGGATATTATCTCAGTATGTATCCATGAAAATAGTCATTCTGTTTTAAAGGATAGTTAGTATCTATAATCCACGCGGTGACTCAGTCTATTGACAAATAACTAATGATGTCTAGATCAGTAAAAGCAGTAAATATTGATTATAATTTCTAATATACCTAGTTATTTTTTGATTTAACATAAACTTGTTAATTTTAGGTCCGTGTACACATCTTATTGTTCAGTAACTTGTTTAACCTCACTGTAGAGTAAATATACACAATCCTCTAAGTATACAGCCACACGGCAAAGTCATGTGTTGACTATTTGTTTAAACTTACGTACATTAGAAGCTTTGTTTGCATGGAACATGAGTTAATTTTGTATGCAAGAACAATGATGTTTTATTTGTGGATAGAAATGACGACTCTTTTCAATTCTCGATCTATAAAGTATGTGTCACAGAAATATTAAAAAAGTCTTCTTTATTATATCTGTGGTATGTGTCAATAAAATAGTTGTCAATGATTAAAACAGTAGCCTCTTCTAGCATCTCATTAGCAATTGGGTAGTTTCCAGGGTATCATAATTAAAAATGTAATTAGTCCGTCAGTTAGATTATGAAAAAATATTAAACACATATTTTTTACTATCTCGTATTACGATGCAATACTTAGATAAAATGGCGCTAAGTTTAAGAGTGGGTTGTTACGTCATAACGTGCTACAAAATTGACACGCTGTGACGTCTCACGATATTGCAAATTAATAGAAACAAAGTCAACAAAGTATTTAATTTAGTGAGAAAAGAAAAAAATACGCGTCTGAAGTTTTAAATTAATATAGATTCAAGATTCAAGATTCATTTATTCATTGTAACCAGACGGACATTAAAATAATATTTAGGAAACTAACCTATTTTGACACAATATGGCTGAGTAAAATTCAGCCACTATTAATACCCTAAAGGTAATAGTAAAAGATGTAATATTATGTGTATGTGTTTATGTAATGATTACAGTCTACCTGTATTCATTCTGTGTTGTTATTGTACGTAAAGTGATCTTCTCAACTTCTGGTTTTGCAAGTGTGTAAAATGATGGTCCCTCTTTAAAACAGTATACTTTTCTGGCACCTTAATACCAATTTTGATATTGTTATGGCTGAGTAATATCGTGTGTATGTGTATGAGTTTTTGTGTGTGTGTGTGTGTGTGTGTGATGATTATAATCTACCTGCATTCATTGTGTGTTGATATATGTAATATCCTACCCACAGAAATATTCTTTAATATATCTGTGATCCTACCTAAAGTGATCTTCTCAAATTCGGGCTTTAAAATGTGTCAAATTGAGCTTAGGGGCGACTTTCAAGTGATGTTTCACGTCGGTTTCTGCGAAGCCCTGGTATCACTTCGATCGAGCCGGCCCATTGGTATCGAGGCATAGCTGTCCCACACTTAAAAACCAATCTTCTTCCGCATCACGCGCGAACCTTTAGTACCTTTATGAGTAATTGTTTTTTATTTAATTATTTATTACGTTCAACTCCATAACTCATGATTACATTTATAAAAAATAAAATTTCAATAAACATTATTTGTATCGTATTGTTGATTTTCAAGTACCTTTCGAAGTTTAATATACCTACCCTTTACCTTATAAATTCCGACCGAATTTCAATTAAATTAAATTATTGACCTTAATATAATTTATGTATGTAGTTTGTTGTAATTTATATGAAAAATAAAAGTAATTTTATTATTAAATTAAAAACGTTGAATAATGGTCACACTATAATTATGTTAACTAGTCCTTGACCACGACTTCGTCCGCGTAGAATATGAGTTTTAGGACATAATTTATTTTCTGTTTTAATTATCCAAAATTAAAATAGCCTATGATACTCCTTGGTACATCAGTTACCTGCCAGTAAAAATCCGTCAAAATCGGTCCAGCTATTTCTGAGATTAATACCTACAGTTGAATACGGCATAGAGGTTTTGTTACAATTTAGTAGAATAGAATATGGACAGAATTAAAAATCCAAACACATAATTCATTGAATATGTTTGGCGTGATATTGTTTCTAAGACGTGATCCAATTTTAATATTCAAAATTAAGTCATTACACATTTTGGTTCCTAATTCGAATAAAAGCGTCGCGGAGAACCTAACGGTTTACCGGGGTTCCGGCTCGAAGTGCATTAGTAGGAACGGGGTGGTTTTTAATCACTAAGAGTCTGACACTCCCTTCCGCCTCACGCAGGCAGGAGCAGTCAATCGATGATTTTCCCCTTAAAAAAAATCGGGTAAAAGCGATCATGCTGACGGGCTAACAACAGTTACAATATAAAAATAGATTTTGAAATGAAAAAAAAATGAAATTGGTGCTATTATTCTTGGTAGAAGTTATCTCGTTTAAAATGCATAATTTATTACAGAATATATTGATATCCTCTCTCTCTCTCTCTCTTCGGTCGTTCCCTCATGTCCGAGGATCGTGGTCAGCATCAGGATTGCATTTGGAGCGGATGATCTGCTTCTAGAGGTCGGTCTTCTTCAGCGTCTTTGTCCAGCGCATCTTTTACAGCCGTGCACAATTTTGAGGACGAGTCTTTTATTGCTATTCATATAGGCATATATCTAAAGTAATCTATATACTTCATAATAATTTAATCACATTATTTCTATATGTACTTAAAATGAAGAGGTAAAGTGAATTTATGTAAATTCTGAAATTCTCCTAATTTAAAATACAATAGATTATTTAAAGAGTTTAATGAGCACCTAATTAATTATTATATTATACCTAAAACCTAAAGTCCGCCATTATATCGACCAAATAACTTATGCGAAATGTCTACGACGAGACATATTCTAATTGAATTATTTGTCAATAATACATTATTTATTTATACAGATAAATAAAATTTGAGTGTATATTTGTAATGTTGAAATAACCGCTTTTACTACTTGCATATGATGATATGTACATAAGATATAAATACACCAAAATAACATTGTTTTACATTTTTATCTCTATACGTCTGTTTGTACTGGCTAATCTTTGAAATGGCTGGACCAATTTTTACGGGAATTTCACTGGCAGATAGCTGATGTACTAAGGACAGTAAAATTAGTTATTTTTATTTTGGAAAATAGAAGCAAATAAGTTACCATGTTCTAAAATTCATATTCTACGCGGACGAAATCGCGGGTAACAGCATATCTATATATATAAAAATCAATGCCACTTTTCGTTGTAATTCCATAACTCAAGAACGGGCTCACCTATCCAAACCAAATGCTTAGGATTTGGTCGGCATATTTAGTAGATGGTTTATGTGAAGTTTGCACAAAATCGGTCGAGCGGTTCCTCATTTGTCACATTTTTTGTAATAAATGAATTCAATAGAAACTTTTTTCACAGAAACTTTTTTGAAGTTTTGTTGACAGGACAAGCACGTTGTTATGTCATTCATGCCGTCAGTTCATTTTGGACGTGGTTTGATTAAAGCATATTATCAGCGATAAATTTCTTTTCACATAATTGCATTTGCAGTGCATTCATACAAACGGTGAGTCCTGAATTTATGTGTACTTTTCTAAGTTGCCGTATATGATTTCACATAGCATCATATGCGACAGCTTCTTGGGAATTTGTTTTTTTTTTGTTCTAATTTTTTTTTTCGATTTTTAAGCGAAAACATATGTGCATACGGGAAAAATGCCACCAGCCAGACGAGCAAATATAGGTCGGCGAACGCGTAATGCAAATGATGTGGCATTACTAAGACGATCACAGACTGCAGATGAACGCGCACAAGCTAATGCATCGCAGCGTGAACGTAATGCACGCAATGGATTTGTTAACCCAGTACCTGTACTGAATCTTGCACGGCCATCACGAATACGTCGTGCTGTTTTGGCTGAAATGATGCGTGCTGCTTTTAATTACAACAGTCAGATTGATTATAGTATGTATGGATACATTGGAATGATGGACGCAATATGTCCACATTGTGATGCGGCTAACTTTCCAGGTGAAACGCCCGGTATGTGTTGTGCTAATGGCAAAGTGAGGTATGTTGAATGTTGAATTGACGAAATTTAGCACAATTATTCTTCATACTCTTAGAAGCATTCAATCGAACAATGCAAGATTTACGTGGTAATCAACAGCTTTTTGGTGGTGCTTTGATATTACTTTCAGGGGATTTTCGTCAAACATTGCCTGTCATTCCTCGATCAACTCCTGCTGATGAAATAAATGCCTGCTTGAAGTCATCAGTTCTTTGGAGATATCTACAAAAATTGACACTAAACATTAATATGCGTGTTCACCTACAAAATGATCCAGCTGCCCATGAGTTCTCAAAACAATTGTTAGAAATTGGTGACGGCAAAATACAAATCGACAGAACCAACGGATTGATCGCTGTACCGAACAATTTTTGTACAATTGCGCAATCGATAGATGAATTGATTGAATGTGTTTTTCCGAATATTGTTCAGAATTACAGAAATCATGATTGGTTGACAGAACGCGCCATTTTAGCACCGAAAAACATTCATGTCAATGCAATTAATTTTCAAATTCAAGCGAAACTGCCAGGCGTAGTCACGAAATATAAATCAATTGACAGTGTTATGAATCAAGATGAGGCAATGAATTATCCAATTGAATTTTTAAATTCATTGGAGCCGGCTGGTATGCCACCGCATTGCTTGAATCTGAAAGTTGGTTCTTCGATTATATTATTGCGAAATATTAATCCACCAAAACTGTGTAACGGAACCAGATTGGCAGTGAAAAAGTTATTGCCAAATTTGATTGAAGCTACGATCTTAACTGGTAAATCAAAAAGAGAAGTTGTTTTGATACCGCGTATACCTATGATTCCAACTGATATGCCTTTTGAGTTCAAACGTTTACAATATCCTGTGCGTTTATCATTTGCGATGTCCATCAACAAGGCCCAAGGTCAAACACTTCACGTTTGTGGTGTGAATTTGGAGGAACATTGTTTTTCACATGGCCAGTTATATGTTGCCTGTTCCAGAGTCGGTACCCCCAGCCGTTTGTTTATTTATGCTCAAAATGGAAAAACAAAAAATATTGTTTATCCAAATGTTTTGGATTAAGTGTGTTGTAAATAGCTAGCAATTGATTTCGATTTTAAATAAAATATTTTTTTGATTAAATAAATGAATTTGATGTTCCGATTTGTTTATTTTATTTCACTTTATACGTAGCGAAGCACGTACCGGGCCGCTAGTCAAATATATAAAGAAGGCATTTAAAATTGTTCAAATAGGTACGATAGGGTAAATCAACTTTACTATTGTTAGCATTGAAAATATTTTAATTATTTGACTTTATATTAATAGTTTACAATCTAATTAGTATTATTAATTGAGCTGACTTGCAAGTTATTGCCGATATCAAGTATTTAATTTATGAACTATTACTTATGTATAGATGATCTGACTTTACTGCCTTAGAATTTGTTACCTAAACATAACATAACATAACATAACATAACATCACGCCGTTTTATCCCCGAAGGGGTAGGCAGAGGTGCACATTTCGGCACTTACTGCCACTGTACAATGTAACACCCACTTTTCATTATTTATGTTATGAGTCCCATGTAATAGGGGGTGAGCCTATTGCCATATACCGGGCACATTTCCAGACTCCGTGCTACTACTGAGATTTTTAAAAACCCAGTAATACTTTGCCCGACCCGGGAATGTTACCTAAAATTGTTCTTAAACTATTATCTATGATTTTTATGAATGAAAAATTGACTGTCCGTTCTGCAGTTACACTTAAATTGGTGAAACAATTCTACCAAGTTACACAATTTTTGGATTTATTTTGTTTTAGTTAAATAAGTGTGTATAATAGTTATTTTAAATTTCACAATGCATACCTGATATTTATGTTCATTATTTTAATTACGCTGGTATATATAATATGGTCTGTACAAAATACATTTAACTCGGAAAATGTCACATTGGTACTTGCTGTTGGTAGGTTTCGAATCCGCACCCTCATGCATGAGATGTGGGCTACTCTTTAAAATATATAATAGGGATAATGACAGGGTATGAAAATTAAAAATGTAATTAGTCCGTCAATGCAATCAAGAAATATTAGACCCGTATTTTTTTATTTTGTTGTATAATAAAATGATACTTAGATGTAACGAATCAAAGTTTAGGGGTGGGGGTTAAAACGTCATTTCTACGTATAAAATGTACATAGAAATGACGTCACGCGACATTTCAAATCAATATATTGATTGATATTGTCGAAACTATTCGTTTCCATAAAAAATAAAAAATACGTGTTATAATGTTTTTAAATAATATATCAGACGGACATTAAAATAAAAAATACTCATCTACCCTCTTATAATCTATAAAGAGGATCTACTCTTAAAAAACCTCTACGTAGTACATTACGAATACAAAGCGTAGGTAAGTCGCAATCGCAGTCGCAATAATGCCAATCATACCGACAAAGTAAAAATCAATAAACAAGTATTTACTACTTTAATTTACTTAAACATATTTAAGAAGAACCAATTGATGATAAACAAAGTCATTGTAAAAGAATTTCCTAATTGGACTTCCGTAACATTTGAATTGATGACCGTTTAACTTTGGTTTATGTGGAAATGGTTCCTTACGTCATTTTGTTTGTGGTTTTACCTGCGTTTGGTAGGAAGTGTAGCCCATCCTAAGTTATATGGTAGATCTAAGATGCGTGGGGCGCATAGAGTGGGGAATCTAGGCGCCCACCTAATGACCTCAAGGATGACGGCGGCACAGTGGTCACGTGCCGCCGTGCAGTGCACAGAGAGGCTCTAGGAGAGACACATAGGTCTCCATAGGGAGGTGCCGTAACAGGCGTTGCACTGTGGGGGCTCCGGAGTTGGTCTACTAAGAGGACCCGGTGCCTACTTTAAGTGCGGATGGTGGCCACCGGGGAGGTTTTAGTGAGGTAAAAATCCCACACTCCCTAGTCTTTTTCCCCAAAAAGCTTGGCGCATTTGGAAGGTTTCACCGCGTCAACAAAAAAAAAAGATCTAAGATGTGTATTATACATCATGATATTTTCGGTTAATAATGTTTGAGGTGAAAAATTGACTTGATGTGCGATGGTTTCGTGGTTAGAAGTGTGACATTTTAGCACCTATTATTAATTTCCTAGATGGGAATATTAAAAGATATATTAACATGTTAACCGCTGTATTGGTCACCGGTGACTAACGTTAGTGGAGGACTTGTCTTTAACAGTTTTCTGTTGGCAGTCAACAGCTTAACGTATAGACATGTATATGCATGCCATCAATATGAGTTATTAATAACTGGTTAGAATAATTCAAGTACTATACTCAAAGTAACACATTTTATAGATACTGTGTAGATTTTTTCCTCATTGCCATAGTGTAGTTTATAGTCAACTTGTTACGTTTAAACCAAAAGACGTGATACCCATTGTACCTTTTAGACTAAAATATATTAGATACATGTCTTTGAACCACTTCATCATATTTACTTTATTTATTTTTTTATCTTTTTGTATCTTAAGTTATAAATATTTAGTAATTTTAAAAATCTCAGTAGTAGCATGGAGTCTGGAATTGCGCCCGGTATATGGCAATAGGCTCACCCCCTATTACGTTGCCTGTTACTATTACGTTGCGTGTTACATCACAGTTTTAGTTTGCATGTCCATGAATGTTAAACAGATGTATAATAACTTTTGTTTAAAAAAAATATAATTTTTTACTTGTTTCAGACACATAACCCTAAAAACCAAAGTTAACATTAATTTGTACCAAATCGACGGTATGTTAACAACCCAATTTGTACATCATTACCACCATGTGAACTGAAACTGTAGTGTTAATAATAAAGTGATTATCTTTCAACTTACTGTTAACAATGTCATCTTCTTTGAAAACGTTCGCGTGTGAAGTTTTTGAAATGAGAGTCATAATGACCTAATTGAGAATGAGTTGTGAAAAAATATGATTTAAGTTTATTTGAGGTTCTTAAAAATTTGGCTTATTTATTCGAAAGCGGTTTGCGATTCGGATATTATTTTATTGACGTTGATGATATCAGCAAAGTTGTTGGATAAAAAGAGCTTAAGATTGACCTCTATGATGTGCTATTGGAAACTGGAGAGGCCTATGTGTCTAGTCTAAATAGGCTTTTTTTTAAGGGGGGAAAATCATCGAATGACTGCTCCCGCCTGGGTGAGGCGGAAGGGAGTGTCAGACGCTTACTGACTAAAAACCACCCCGTTCCTTCTCCTGCACGTTGAGCTGGAGCCCCGGTTACCCGTTAGGTTCTCCGCGACAGTCTAAAATAGGCTTATGGTGGTGATGGCGTTATTTAAATTTTATACAATTTTCTTTTCAATACGTAATTCACATTCATATTTAATTCAAAGTCCAGTATTTACGGATATTTGGTGGGGTTCCCAAAGTCATACTTCGTGTTCTCAGTTCTTACTAACTATATAAATTGCATGAATAAGCTTCACAACCTTCAGACCAAAGACCCATATTTCGAAAGTCATTAAACATTTATTTCAAGGTTTTTTATCTTCCGATCCAACAAATTAAATACGATGCTAATTTCTAAGCAAACAGTCGCAATGCCATATCATTACCGTATAATTTTCCCAGAAGTATTGAGAAATCGAGAAATGACTAGTTCAACCACTTAATGGCCATGAATTTTGTAGATGTAACGCACATTGACGTTACATAAAAGCTAAAGAATTCATAAAATTGAAAACATCAAAAAAGTTACTGTTCAATATCCTCATTCATTTCAATGAAAGGATTAATCACCTCTTACTACAACAAAAAAAAAAACAAAAATAACTTACGTCACTAAAAAAATATTCAATGAATGTGATTTTTTTTTATTGATCATAGACAATATTTTTTCGCTTAATTAGACAGGACTAATGATGATGACGTATCTCGATAAACTATTATGTTTGCAATAAGCTTCAAAGAAATGAGAAGGTCAAAAAACTGTCAAGTCATCTTAGATTTCATCAATCATCGTAATATGGGTATAGCAGTTTGAAAATCGAATGGGTTAAGGTCAGTTTAAGCGTTAGTGTAAACCATGATGTCATTACCATGTAGTTTGAAGTCCAACTTTTAAGTTAGACTATCGATTAGAGCGCTTCCCAGCCTTTTCAGCCCACGGACCCTTTGGAAATCAAGACCAGTTTTCATGAACCCCATACTAAAGTAGCAAAAAACAAAACGGATTACGTATTTATTTTAGTGATTACAGATACAAAAAAAACAAATACAGAAAGAAGGAATTAAGTGTGGGAGAGCTATGCTTCGGCACGAATGGGCCGGCTCGACCGGAGTGATACCACAGCCCACAGAAAACCAACGTGAAGCAACGCTTGCGTTGTATTTCGTCGTGTGCGTGAGGTTACCACAGGCCCAAGGCCCCTTCCCCTAATCTCCCCAATTTCGGAATCCCCAACGATCCTCAAACTCCTAATCCCCAAAAGGCCGGTAACGCACATGTAACGCCTCTGGTGTTCCAAGTGTTCATGGGCGACGCCGATTGCTTACCATCAGGTGATTCGTCTGCTCGTTTACCGGCTTATGCTATAAAAAAAGATAACTATAACTATTTATTAATATGAAAAATATTTGCATTTAATGAGCGATTTATGTGTGGTCCAGAGATTACACCGCGGACTGCCATACATATACTCCCGGACGCCCAGGGGTCTGCGGACCACAGGTTGGGAAACGATGGATTAGATTACTATCAAGATACTACAAAACTTTTAAAAACAGAATGCCGCGTCCAATCGTGGATCATTGTACTTTTGCAGTTAAAGTCACAGAAACTTTACCATTGTAAATAATATTAAGTTAAGTGAACTCAAAATTGGTCAATATGCTGTCAGATTTTTTAGTTTTAATGTGGACAATCGAGTACCACAAATGTTTGCATATTGACAAGGACAGGTGCCAACAAATATAATTTGCACTCCAAGAAACGTGAAATGTTATTATTCTATTGATTTTGATTTTGGAAACTAACTATCATAGTTTAGGATAGAATTCAAACAGAAGCTCTATGTTCTTCATTTAAATTTGAATTTCCCGTGCATTCGATTCATAAAAGACTGCTTCTTTGGCCGAGTGGTTGCAAGTGCGACTGCCGGGCAAGGGGCCTCGGGTTCGATTCCCGGGTCGGGCAAAATATTACTGGGTTTTTAAAAAAATCTCAGTAATAGCACGGAGTCTGAAATTGTGAAAATAAATATTAACATAAATAGTGAAAAGTGGGTGGTACATTGTACAGTGGCATAATGTGCACCTCTGCCTACCCTTCGGGGATGAAAGACGTGATGTTATGTTATGTTTTTCAATTCATAATATTTATATGCTATCTGTGTCAAGCCTGTACTACTCTATGATTGTGTGTCAAAAATTTTGGCGAACACGTTTCACTAACGTTAAAATAATAGGTAAATATTTAAGCAATAGCTTTTATTGTTATTTCTCTTTTAACAGGTTAGTAATTTACTTAATAATAGTGATTTGTATTTTAAAGTAAGTTTTGTTTACAGAAAAATCTCAGTAGTGTCTGGAAATGTGCCTGGTATATGGCAATAGGCTCACCCCCTATTACATGGGATTCATAACATAAATAGTGAAAAGTGGGTGTTACATTGTACAGTGGCATTAAGTGCCGAAATGTGTACCTCTGCCTACCCCTTCGGAGATAAAAAGGCGTGATGCTATGTTATGTTATTATAGAGTACTTTATAGTATTAGCCATGAACTTCTAGATCAAAAGAGCAAACAATTTTTGTCAAGTCACCATGACTTGGCAAAATTGATTGCTAAATGTTCTAGCATGCTAAAATTCTCAAGTGAAGTTAGGTATTAACAATATGCAACATAACATGTCTAATCCTTTTAGGTTGTGGCGACACATGGGACATGTCAACGGATGACGTCACAAAAATCCTACATCGCACATGCAAAGTTTACATGCAAATTAACACGGATAGAAAATCCCAACGAACAACTGTTAACAAAAAGCCCGCCAGGCACGATCGACTCGCCTGATCGGAGGATCCTCTTTTTCCGATCTTAGGGAACTATATTCTCGGTTTCCCTAAAAGGTCAACTAGACATTACTGCTTTGTTAGTCGTTTCTATTCTAGGTGTAAACTCATTTTCTAATTAATAACCAATTTCCATCCAACATCGGATTGGCAAGGGGTCTCAGGTTCGATTTCAGGGTCAGGCGAAGCACAGAGTCTGGAGTTGTGCCCGGTATATGGCAATAGACTCACCTCCTATTATATGGGACTCATACCATAAATAGTGAAAATTGTTGTATAACACCTATATTGTACAGCGGCATTAAGTGCCGTAATGTGCACCTCTGCCTACCCCTACGAGGATAAAAGGCGTGATGATATTTATTTATGATATCTTTGGATTAAGACTGTCGTAGCTCTGTCGGGTTATTTTAAATTAAAACAGAAGACTGCACAATTAATAGGTTTAATTTCTACATAACAGAATCAAGACCGGCTCACACCGATACAAAGAAATGCCCGAATGCTATGGCTGGCGTGTGTCGATGAAGAAGAAGCGCGGCGCTCGCGCGGCCGTGGGTTTTTATACCCCGTCCCGCGCGTCGCCGCCTCTATGGTCGATGGCCATACTAATGCGCCAACAAAGACCACTTATTAATTTTAGTTATAAGATTGTTCAAAAAACTCTTAGGTTATCAAGATTTTCTAGCCTATAAGTTTAATCTTCTATCAGTATAGACAGAAATTGCGTTTTCCACAGTTTTTAAGACAAACGCAAGTAAATTATAATTTAGTCGCTCAACCGCACTACAACACTACAACTCTATAATTGTCCACAAACCCACTCAATAATCATCGAGATTTATTACGCGTAAAATTAATATGTTGATGACTACCGCATAATACCAAAGATCTATAAAAATATTCAAATATAACCGCCAATAATGTTTCCTCCTTAATCTACATACAGTTACAATATTATACTTCCGTATAAAATTAAAAAGCAAAAAAACCGGTCGCGCCAAAACTCGTAAAATGTTGTTGACGTTTTTTGTAAACAAGTTTAAAAAAAAAATGTTTGTCAACTATGCCGTTAAGAGTAACGTTTGTTTTTATACTTGATAGATTGACATTCAGCCGCCATCTTGCCTTCTAGCAAGGGATGATGTGGTCGACGATGGAGTACGCCTACTTATGAGCAGCCTATCCTAGCAACCATCGTGACGTGATGTCCCTAAACGATCTCGAGGTCTATATTCAGCAGTGGATTTATTATAGTTGACACGATAATGAAATCGCTTACCGCTGATTCCAATAATCTATCCTATTCTGATACGTGTGATTCTTGCAATTAGTTGTATTGAGTTTCTGTCATAAATCAGTGTAATCTACAGATTTTGGATCTGACAGTCTTCGTCTCGATCTCCGGCCACCGTAATCGGCCTGTGGACGGCGAGCATGGGTAGCCACCCATGCTCGCCGTCGGAGCCCCCCCGGGGAGCCCCCCGTCCGACCAGAAACAGACCCGAGCGTACGGCGCGTCGCGTCCTCGCTCGCCTCAATGAGCCATCATTCCACCACAGATGGGGCCCAACAGGGCCAATGCCGATTCGGAGTCGCGGAGAACCTAACGGGTTACCGCGGCTCCGGCTCGACGTGCAGGAGAAGGAACGGGGTGGTTTTAGACAGTAAGAGTCACTCCCTCCCGCCTCAGATTGAAATTGAAAGTTAGTGATTTGGTTCCCGGTCAAATATTAGACAGTCATTATACCACGTTAGTATATATTTCTTACTTGTCGTTATGAGCAAAGTTCAGAATTAAGATATTACATATCGTAATCGTTCATGTCTATCAAATGCCATCTAATATCACACATTCATAATTTTTAATTGAGTCTTCATTTCCTAAGAAAATCTATATATTTTTTTATACTTTTCTCTTCCTTCTTTCTCGCTCTACTTCCTGGTCATGTGGTTTCACTCCGATATATTTGGAATTAAGAATTAATTCTATGTAACATGTTTGTCATTGATACTATTTCGAGACGAACTATATAATATTCATTATTTCCTTGTTCGTACATAAAATAAAAGACAGCATCTTGGCAGAAATATCGGCAATAATAATAATATTGTATATCATGTTCAATCTGACCCTATATTATTTATAAATCTTAACAAGTAATCTATTATACAATATGTACTATATTTCACACTCTATTTTCCTAGATCATAAAATAAATAAAAATACAGCGTACATAAATACATACTGTACCTTATTAATATTCTAATCATGAGTAGGGACTTAAACATAAATTTATCAATAATTAAATGCGTAATAAAGAAGTTGTACATGTCTTTTATATTCTATAGAAATTAATAGGTTTTCAGTAGAATTATGTACGCTCTTTTCTTGAAGATTTGAAGGTTTCGCGAAAATACTGCAAGCGACAATTCTATCCATAGTTTTATTTGTATGAAGCAGCAAACATACAGTCAATTGGTGGACTATCAACTGCATAATAAATTGACGTCACGTGGAACAATGTATAAATGAAAATGTTGAAATTGAAAGAAAATCGATACTTTTCTCTTTTCAGTGATCTTGCCAAGGGATAAATAAAAATTCAGATTTAGACTTGTTCCGACTTTTAAAACTACTGCAAATTTTAGTACAAGGATTATTGAAATCCTGAATGCGGTTGCGGTATATTTGATGTGTAATGATTACACACATTATAATCTAATGAGATCCAAGAAAAAAATTATGACGAAGCAAAATCTATGACGAATATAGTTAAAAAAGTAGATTTACGTCGTTAAAAACCTACGTTTTAATCTTATAGTCAGGGTTCAAAGTTCTGCGAGGTTAAAGCACTTAATTCAACCGCGTTCAACATTCTATGGATCGGATATAAGTTTTTATCATCACAATAGGAACTCGGGAAATCCTTGTTTTTCATTGACTCAGTTCTGTGTAAAAAATTGTATTATGTCTTTGTTTTTTCCCACAACTAAGTAATGTGATACATTCCGTTAAGATAATGTTGCTACACGTCATCGTTTTTCATGAATGGACACGTGAATCCCATAAAATGGGAATTATTACTTACTAGTTGTTATCCGTTGCCTAGACTGCCTCGTTGGCCGAGTGGTCGCAAGTGCGACTGCCGGGCAAGGGGTCTCGGGTTCGATTCCCGGGTCGGGCAAAGTATTACTGGGTTTTTAAAAAATTCTCAGTAGTAGCACGGAGTCTGGAATTGTGCCCGGTATATGGCAATAGGCTCACCCCCTATTACTTGGGACTCATAACATAAATAGTGAAAAGTGGGTGTTACATTGTACAGTGGCATAATGTGCACCTCTGCCTACCTCTTCGGGGATAAAAGGCGTGATGTTATGTTAGTTGTTATCCGTAACTTCGTCCGCGTAAAATGTGATTCCTGTTTCCCATAGGAGGATTGATTCAAGGATAAAACTATCCTATCGTAGTTGATACTAAATTTCATTAAAATCCGTTCAGTAGTTTCAGCGAGATTGACGGACATGGACAAATATCCAAACAAAGAAACATATTCCACAGTTTGTTACACAGTTTCTTAGTTTTTACTGTTTTTCCTGCCGAAGACTGCAGAAAGAGATTCTTACGGGATTATGTAGTACCTATGTACCTCTATTTTATTTATATATGTATTCTTCTGTGTATTGTCTTTGTGTTATGCACAAATAAACAAAAATAAAGTACCAAATGCTATTAAATTGAAGCATTTTGTTCAACGCACGAATTCAACCCATCAGCAGTCACTTTCGCAAAAAGAGACCAACAAGGTTATTCGACAGATTGTTTTACACGCAAAATTGTTGTGAGGCACATAGTTCTATTGACCTCTAGCCTTATTATACAAGACTCAAATAATGGGCCTATAAATATGATATAAGTAAGGTTACGTGCCTTACACTCCTGAATAGATAAGGTACAGTTATTCATAGTACTATGCATGTACCAACATAAGTGTGGGAGACCCATGGTTCGGCACGAATAGGCCGGATCGACGGGAGCGATACTACGGCCTCACAGAAAACCGACGTGAAGCAACGCTTGCGTTGTGTTTCGTCGTGTGAGTGAGGTTACTTTAGGCCCTATTACCCACCCTCCTTCCCCGATCCCTGAATCCCTAACAATCCTCAAATTCCTAATCCCAAAAGGCCGGTAGGGCCTTTGTGTACAAGGTGTCCATGGATGACGCCGTTGCTTTACATCAGGTGATCCGTCTGCTCGTTGGTATATATACTAAATAAGTTTCATAAAATATGAGGCGAAGCCATAGTTCTTGAATTACTTTGAATTTATGCCTATACTGAAAATGTCATCACAGAGAACCCTCCCTTTTTTTAATAAGAACAAAGTGGTATTTTGTTTGACAACAAGATCCAAACTTAATACGTAAGACTTATAACCAGCGAAAAATGACCCTGAAGGAATATTTCAATGTTACATTATGTCATGTTAGTCGACCCAAGAATCGAATTTGAGACCTTATTTACGATCAATAATCGTCCTTGATAAGAGCAATTATCGTTACTATTAATAAGACTTGCTATATTTATCTAACATTTTAATTATTGTTACGTGGCCATAATTGACCCTGACCTTCGTTCGGGTGCGACGTGCGCCCACGCTTCATCTGCAGCGTTGCACAACCAATACAATGAGCGGATGGAAGCCAAGTGCTACTTGGTACACAAGTATTTGTTTTGATAAAACTACTACCATATGCGCGTAATAGTAAGGCGTGTTGGGAACGTATTTCACCTAGTTCTTTTTCTTTGAAATTCGATTATAACATAATATAACATAACATCACGCCTTTTTATCCCCGAAGGAGTAGACAGAGGTGCACACAGAAGTAACAGCCACTTTTCACTATTTATGTTATGAGTCCCATGTAATAGGGGGTGAGACTATTGACATATACCGGGCACATTTCCAGACTCCGTGCTACTACTGAGTTTTTTTTTTAAAACCCAGTAATACTTTGCCCGACCCGGGAATCGAACCCGAGACCCCTTGCCCGGCAGTCGCACTTCCGACCACTCGGCCAACGAGGCAGTCAGCATTTGATTATGAGTGATTTTTTAAAACAAGTTCAACTTTGAAGCTTGTTGTTGTTTTTAAACCCCGAGTGAATAAGTTACTTACCTATAATCGTGCTCCATTATAAGCTGCATGATTGCTTACCGCCAAAACCGACACCAAAGATAGTGATCAAAAGAATTTTAGAAACATTCTTTAGGCTTACGAAAAATATACTAAGGTTCTATTTCCAGTAATTATATTTCTTCTTCTATGATAAAATATAGTTTTTGCATTCCGTAGATGGCGCTCATGATGTATTTAATCATGTGTATCATAATGTTGAAGTTCTGAAAATTTGAGGAAATAACAACATAATTAATGTTTGTGGTCTAGAGATTTTTTTTCAATAGTTCTTCTAATCGTAAATTGAATAGTGGTTCTTGAAAATATTTTTTACAGTTAAAGCTTCAATTACTTATATAATTTATTGACAAATGTCATATAACATAACATGGTGTAATACTGTAACATATTACAACATGTTTTGAAATTGGACAAAACCGCAAGGAAACTTAGTATATTTTATTCTATACATAATATTTACTGTTAACAAAAAACTACCAAAAAACCCCATGATGTAAATAAACAAATGAACGTTAATGGAAAAATAATTTGGATTTTACTGTGATATACATACAAACACATTTTACGTAACACATAAAGTGCAGGAGAGCCATGCTTCGGCACGAATGGGCCGGCTCGACCGGAGTGATACCACGGCCTCACAGAAAACCGACGCGAAGCAACGCTTGGGTTGTGTTTCGTCGTGTGAGTGAGGTTACCGGATGCCCCATTACCCTCCCCTTCCCCAATCTCCCCAATCCCTGAATCCCCAACGATCCTCAAAATCCTAATCCCCAAAAGGCCGGTTGTTCCAGGTGTCCATGGGCAACGCTGATTGCTTACCATCAAGTGATCCGTCTGCTCGTTTACCGGCTTATGCAATAATAATAAAAAAACGTATAAATTCTAACTTACATCTTTATACGTCAACTTCTTTGAATGAGAAGATAGGATTACAATAATTAAAGGATTCATTAAGTAACATGTTGTACGTCAAGTCGATATAATCCGCAAAAAGTGTGCGCAAGTAATTGGCCTGTACTTAATTTGTACTGGAGACTGCAAAAAAGATAGTTTCTTTTGGTACTAAAAAAAGAGTTCGTTGACTTACTGTTAGATAAATGAAATATAAACATAAAAAATAGATATACGTAACATATTAAGCTTGTCAATTTCCAGAGGGATATACAAAATCTAACAGGCAACAGCTCAAATGTCAATCAACTCATTGGAGTATAATTAAGACAGTTCTTACGTGTCTACTTCAAAGTCAAAGTCAAAGCATTGATTTCAATGACAACATAATTTTGTACTTTTGAAACGTCAACAAATACATATACATAGTCTGTCTGTATGTCCGTCAGTAAAGATAGGTGCTCATTCTAGTAGATTCGAATGAAAAAGAACGAGCAAGAAACTCCCATTTGTTACTTTTTAAAAAAGCCCGTTTTACAATGTCTCTGGTACATATTCTAATATAGTATGTATTTGTGAGAATAATACAAAGACACGCTTGACATATTATACAAATTACAAAATTTAATGTACTAACAATCCATAAAAATAGTGCTTCTGTCTATCTTTCAATTCTTCTGATATAAAACCACATTATTAATATTATATTTCAACATTATACCTTTTTCATCAAATAGTTAGCAAAGATGCTCTTTACTAGATGTAACCCTTGATATATTATGTTATTGTGACTAAATAAGGAAAAGGCCAAACATTCATCATTTACAAGGGCATACATTCAAGAAATAATAATAAAAGTAAGAGTTAAGTAAGAATGCAAATGTTCTGATAAATAAACTTTATAGGATAAGCCGGTAAACAAACAGACGTATTGCCTGATGGTAAGCAATCGTCGTCGCCCATGGACACCTGGAACACCAAGGTGTTACAAGTGCATTACCGGCCTATTGGCGATTATGAATTTGAAGTTTGTTGGGGATTCATGGATTAGGGAGATTGGGGAAGGAGGGGGGAGTAATTGGGCCTCCGGTAACTTCACTCACACGACGAAATACAACGCAAGCGTTGTTTCACGTCAGTTTTCTGTGAGGCGGGTCATAATTCATCATTCCGATCGAGCCAGTCCATTCGTATGGAAGCATGGCTCTCCCACACTTAAAAAAGACACAAACATTGTACCTGCATATCATATCACATTTGCAATCACTAGATCACAAGCAACAAAACATTGGGCCGTCAACCACCTTCATGTTTTGTTGGTAAACTATAAAACCTGTTATAACCAGTTGACCACTAAAAATAACTGCCCACCTATACGTCTGCACCCAACCCAGTACTTTAAACTTTATCCTTGAAATTAAACTGAGTCGTTAATCGAATGGTTACAAGTGTGGATATAAGCTCCTCAGTTTAATCCACTGGTCAAGTCAAGCTAACTTTGGCAAGGAGAAGGGTTTTTCTTAATATAACATCACGCCTTTTAGAAGGGGTAGGCAGAGGTGCACATTATCTCTAAGTGATCTTCTTCTGTGTTTTTATAATAACTATCGTGAAACGTACTAAATTAACTAAAATCTGCTCAAGAGGAAGAACTCCTCTGTGGTTCGAAATTAGTAGAGTTTTTCTCAGTATATTCTCGTGAGTAACCCGCGATTTTTAGTTAATTTGATCTTCTTCTTTTAATATAAAGACAATGACGGATAGATAATTCTAAAGAAAACCAGTGTCGATGTCGTATACTTAATAGAACACGTTCTAAACATCCTTTGGTGCAGCAATAAGACACAAAAAAAATTCACTTTATGTTACATTACTTATTGTTCGTTTTAGCTTTTATGTTTAGTTTATACTCTAAAATTAAAGTGTTAGCAATAGGCTTGACTTCTATTAATCCTTCTATGTATATAGCGTGGGAAATAAAAATACCACTTCGAATTTGTATACCAAAAACACTATGTGACCTACTCAAATCTTTACTCTTTATCATCATCGTGACAGTCCACTTTAAATCGATTAAATATTTTATCATTATTATTAACCGCCTATGACACACATACATAACATCTGGAATATAAACCTCTGATATAGACTTTAATAATCTCCACTCATATTACAATGATATAGATACTAGGTACCTACCTATAAATACAACCGATTATCCCCTCGGGGAATAACGAACTAGAACAGGTCGAGGTTATTATGCTAGACTTCAGATAGTACAGGTCAGTTGTTTGATCAAAATATCGATAGACACAAACATACAAGCGCGAGAGAGCCAATAATTTTTAATCTTTCAAGCAGGTAAGCAGATGCAAGCTCAAGGATCGTGATTGTGACGACAAACCATCTTCGTTCAAATCAAAATTTTCGTAACTTTTACATTAATTCTACTGGATTTGATTACTATAAGCTGTTTGCCATGAAATGTTGCAAAACAAGTTAGACTCCCAAATGATACAGCCTCATTGTAATATTTATGCGCAAAAAGAATGATCGATCCAGTTTCATGGTCAAATTTCGTAAGTGCATACCTCAGTATTAATGAACTGCGTGGTTTGTTTGTTTGGATTTTGAATGTTCTCTTTAATGTCATAAGGTTGAATAATGCATGAATGGGTGTGGACTTTTCCACGTGGTAATTAGTTACAGATGTGAAAGATTATTCAATAAAGTTGAATAAAAAACGAAGGTTAAGGAAAATTTTTATGTTTCATTGATTGCACTTCTAGTTTTTATGGAAAATAATTACATATGTAACTGGAATCTAAATGAAGAGCTTCATAAAAAGTACCTAGTATGAAATGTTCAGTGATTATCATTTAAAATTACATACGGTTTGCGGTATCTATTATAATAAATTTGCTCATTATGATAAAATATGAATTTAATTGTAGAACAGCAAATGAACTTGAGTTTTTATTGAATAATATTAAAATTTAAGTAGTTATGTGCAATACGGACGCAGGTTGCTTTGAATTAAAATTATCTTCATATTATTATTATTTTTGATAAATTTGTCTGACCTAAAAAGAAGTTAAACATTAAAAAAAATTTTATATGTGTTCAAATAAAAATTTGTATGTGAGATGCTATTTAAAAACGAAAAATGTTTTTGAAAAATGGTTATTTAAATGGTAACAGTAATAAGTTATTTATTCGAAAAAGAGAATAGATGCACAATTAATATTTTGATTTTTTAAATCTTAATTATTTTAGCTCTGCACATACAAAAGTGTATCTGTAGGTACATATAAAGCCTGGATTCACAACTAGTATTACTTTTACAAAAACTCAAATTAAAATTAAGAATAAATTTTCTAGACAATTCTTCAAAGGCCGTAAAAAACGGCTGTAGGCGAACATTATTAAAATGTATTTACAAGAACGAGTGGAGCTATTCAAAACTGGATTAATAGCTATTTTTGTTTTTATTTTTAGGCTTCTAGAAGTTGTTATCCGGTTAAAAGAGATCCATTAATTATGTAGCGAAAAAAAAAAATAACTGTGGTTAGTTTTCAAATAAAGAACGGCATAATATTCAAATATAATGTCGATGTTTCAAAACGATTTGAATAAAAGAACTTACAAACAAACGAATGAAAGAATTCTTTTTTTAAATTGTCACGATTATAAAGAGAAAAAAAACTGTCATTCATTCAATTAGCATAGCTGCCAGTAACAAAATACTATGACAAACTCTTTTGCTAAAGTATGTAGTCACAGACTAGTTAACCTTCTTCTTTATTCGATTTGCAACTTCTTTGTTTTGATTCAAAGTCGAAAATCAAATGAAAAAGAAATACAGATGGAACAGGGTGACCTGGTAGCGTCTGTACAAAGAGACAAAGCGTATATTACCGGTGATGCCATGATTTATGGTGTAAAAATGGTGGTTGTAAACATAACAAGGACAGGCCTTTCACTTAACAAAGTAACTATAAGGTTAGGCGCAGATTTTAATATTTTGATCTAGAAATGTAGTTTAACGACATCATCATGCCTCGTTGACCGAGTGGTCACAAGTGCGACTGCCGGGCAAGGGCAAATTACTGGGTTATTTTTTAATCTCAGTATTAGCATGAATTCTGGAAATGTGCCCGGTATATGGCAATAGGCTAACCCCCTATTACATGGGAGGCATAACATAAATAGTGAAAAGTGGGTGTTACATTGTACAGTGGCATGCCGTAAAGTGCACCTCAGCCTAACCCTTCAGGGAGAATAAAAGCGCGATGTTATGTTATGTTATTAAAATCCTCGCTACAGAAGAATTTCACCACTTTCAAACCAGAACGCTTGGTTTAAAAGAAATAACTAATGATAAAGAAGGATTTATGCAGTAAAAGTCGACACTCCTCTTCATCATCTCCAGGCGAAAGGCCTGCGTGATCCATCCTGAAGAAACACGATAGTGTAAAAAAATCCTTCTAATAAATAACTACAAACAACAGTTCCCAAGTGCGAGCGTAATCTTAAGCAGTTAAAAGCTGTGGTTGAGGAGCAATTAACCAGGCGGTCATTCATACTTGACACACTAAATGATGTTGCTACAAGTCTTAGACAATGGCTGCCAGCTATTCATTATGGTTTCTGACATGATCTCAATACTTAGCGGTTTTAAAGATAACTCTATTTTGAGGACGCTTGTGTGGAAATACTAAAGCAAACTTACACCTAATGTGAAGCAAAGTGAGGTTTTTTTTTATTTTAAGGGGTAAAATCATGGAATGACTGCTCCCGCCTGGGTGAGGCGGGAGGGAGTGTCAGACTCTTACTGACTAAAAACCACCCCGTTCCTTCTCCTGCACTTCGAGCCGGAGCACCGGTTACCCGTTAGGTTCTCCGCGACAAGCAAAGCGAGGTTAGCAGTAGATTTTAAATGCCAGAAATTGTAATTTCACTGGATCAGATTCCAAGTGGACCAACTCGACGAGATAAGTCAGGAGTAAGGAGTGGAATTCTTTGCCAGAGTCTATATTTCCTGACGGGTATAACCTGGGTGTCTTCAAGGCCCGAGTGAATAGGTTGCTTATGGGACGACGTGCTCTATCGTAGACTATATCATCGCTTACGACCAGGCGAGATAGTGGACAAACGTCGGCCCGTCAAATATAAATATAAAAAAAAATATCTGTCATACCTTAAAATAATTTCGAATATTTGAAAACAAATTATTTTAATTAAATTTATTTAACAAATAATATAGACTTTATTTTCTACCTGAAAGGTGTTTAATTGAATTATCGAATAATATTTAGACTGGTTTACGCTCTAATTGAATGCTATCGCCATTCATTTTTATTTTAATACAGCTAGATTGTCTCGTTCGCAGATAGACCATAATATCTACTACATACGTCTTTTTTTTGAAGGGGGAAAATCATCGAATAACTGCTCCCACCTGGGTGAGACGGGAGGGAGTGTCAGACTCTTACTGACTAAAGACCACCCCGTTCCTTCTCCTGCACGTCGAGCCGGAGCCCCGGTAACCGGAGTTCTCCGCGACTCACTACTTACGTCTAGAGCTGTTAATAGTTAGGTATCATTTCTATGTTAACATACATATATCTTTTGAAAACTTACCGTTTGCTCTATAAAATACCAGTCGACACAAAACCATCTAGTTTCGTATAACTGTAATGTTGTCCCACAAGAAACAGACACATGTCATCGATACTGAAATTAGCTACGAAATTGTTCAATTTGATTAATATTGTGTGTTCTGTTTTACTTAATTAATCGTGAATGACAGCGTGCGATACTTTTATTGAATTGGCGGTTAGGAAAGCAGCGCTATTTTTGTAGTAGTCCTAAGTAGGTATGCACCAGCTTACGCAGCATTAGACGTCCACAAATCAGACAGACGACCTAATAAAAATGCAGGAAGTCACTGAATAACGATCACTTGCACACGGATTGATTACTAAAATAGAAGATTGAAAAAATTATGTTGTACGTAGTACCATTTTAACAATATAAACAATAGTGCCATCTATGTTAAACTTACATAACAATTTTAAGCAAACGCGCGTCGCTCTATGTCGCGCTTCGTAACACGACAACGCCATCTACGAAAGATATATGGCAATCATTTAGTTCAGAAGTGCCACACACTGGGGTTGTGTAGTGTAGATAACGTTGTAAAGATGTCGCTAAAAACAACTTGTCTTTCTTATGTAGAAGTACATACATGCTAGATATTCTATGTGTGTTACCGTAGTATTTTTTTAATGATTATAATATTAGACAATAGGTGAAATTGGAATTGATGCTCAATAGTACTTCAGGATTAAACTATGACTGTTCCTGAGTACCTAATAGGCCGACTAATTCTATAGCAATGTAATTATAGGAAAAAATAATAATAACCAGATATTTTTATACCACGACAGTGGCATAAGGAGCACACGGCCCACCTGATGGTAAGTGGTTACCGTGGTGGTGGCCTATGAGCGCTAGCAACATTTGCAGTACTTAGAGGTATAAATGCTTAAACATTTAAACTAATAATAGTTGTTTCAGTTTTGTAAGGAAAACTGCTGGACTAGAGTGGATGAGAATTGCGAGGGATAGGGAAAACTGGAAATCTTTGGAGGAGGCCTATGTCGAAGGACAAGCTGGGGGTAAAACTACTGATGTATAGTATAGTAATATAGACTAAATTGTAAATTTGTAACCTCAGTAATAAAGGCTTATTTTATTTTATTTATTTTAGTTGTTTCAGTTTAGGCACTCAAAGGTATCGTTACTTATTACCAAACAGTTCCCTGTAAACAATTTTCTAGAAATTTAATCAAATAAATTAAGTTTTACCGTCAAAACCGACAAAATTATGATAAATAGCTTCCGAGAATTCTTTGGAATAACAGATACACCTAATTTGTAAATTTCTACTAACCAGGAAAGCGTTAAGTGCTAACTTTGTGGGAAAAGTTTTTATTCAGAGAAACACCCAAAGCCCATTAGAACGAAATTAACTTAGTGAGAAAACACAGGGGTGGTTGGGTTACAGAGAATTCAATTGTTTCGGATGTGTTAAATTTTCATAACATAACATCACGCCTTTTATCCCCGAAGGGATAGGCAGAGGTGAACACAGAAGTAACACCCACTTTTCACTATTTATGTTATGAGTCATATGTAATAGGGGGTGAGCCTATTGACATATACCGGGCACATTTCCAGACTCCGTGCAGTAACACGAAGTCTGGTAGTAGTAACTGACATTTTTTTAAACCCAGTAATCGAACTCTTTGCCCGACCCGGGAATCAAACCCGAGACCTCT
This sequence comes from Spodoptera littoralis, assembly GCA_902850265.1. Lineage (NCBI taxonomy): Eukaryota > Metazoa > Arthropoda > Insecta > Lepidoptera > Noctuidae > Spodoptera > Spodoptera littoralis. The sequence goes on along the minus strand of LR824535.2, from coordinate 1,687,470 downwards.
TGCCCGGCAGACGCACTTGCCATCTCGGCCATCGATGTAGTTAAATTTTCGTGTTGGAAAATTCTACATTATCACTATGTAGATATTATTATGTAGTGTCAGGTGGCGACTCAGGTCATCTACCTCATCATATAGGTTTCTTCAGTTAAATAAATATATGTATAATGGACTAGTTGACCCGGAAAACTTCGTACTACCTTTTTTCTCACCCTTCAAGCCTTTCCTGGACTTCTACGAACATTTCAAGACCAGAATTAGCTAAATCGGTTCAGCCGTTCTCGGGTTTTAGCGAGACTAACGAACGAAAATTCATTTTCATTTATATAGATATAGATAGATAGATGAAGCAAAATAACTGGAGATTAAGAAACAGAACATAGACACTTTTGGTTTCTGTTTACTCGTATATAATGCCTATATAAGGAATATGAACTTGGATGAAGCCAAATAATTGAAGGCTTTTTGAAGGAAGAGAAATCTTCGAATTACTGCTCCTGCCTGGGTGACGTGGTAGGGAGTGTCAGTCTCTTACTGACTAAAAACAACTCCGTTCCTACTTATGCACTTCGAGTCGGAGCCTCGGTAACCCGTTAAGTTCTCCGCGGCTCCGTATCGGCATCGGCCTATTGGGCCCCATCCGTACCGGGCTGATGGCTCTTTGAGGCGCGCGCGGAACGCGACCCGCCGTAGTACTAAGGTGATACAACTTGGTTTCTATTTAGATACACAAAACAACGTGGTACGAGTACTTAGCTATAAGAAAATTAATTCCACATACATACATGCATAAAGTTACATCATATTGATGCATCTGGTCACACGAGTAGTGAAAAGTAATTCAATGTTTACCATTTTTACCTCCAGTATGTTTTCAACCCTTCTTGGACTGAAAACTGAAACATTTCTCAAAATAAAGTCGCTGACACAAAACTTTTCATAAACAACCGCTGTATCAAAACTCTGGATTATATTTCACTAAAATGCTGCAGTTATTAATTCTGGCAATTATTTTTAATATATTTGCAATTTACAACGCAATACTGCTGGCCCCAGGCTATAAGTCGGCTTAGTAACATAATATGAATTGTGCCTTTGATAAAACGGTGAGCAATTAGTTGCAAACACGGTATTGTTATATTTTTATCAGGCGCAAAAATGTTTTTATTGTGGCTGGTTAAGCTGATTTCGTAACAATATTGTGGAAATGAATGTGGTTTTTATATTTCATATTTAGTACTCTGTTCTTTATCAAAAAATATTATTGGTCTCTGTATTAAACAAAGAGGTTTAAACAGTTTTAAATACATATCAGAGTTATCATGAAATGCATCGAGGTTAAAATATTTATTAAAAAGGAAATATTTTAATTTAAAAACAGACTCAATTGCAAAACGAATTCCAAACAAATTCGACACCATAAAACAAGAACAGAAATACGGAATTACTTAGTGAATAATGGAATCGTCTAATAAATGGTGTTCGGAACAAGAAACTAACAAATGGGCTGTTGGGGCAGAGGTCCAGGCGGCTTTATTAATCAGTTATAGAAGCACCCGGCAGTTTGTTAGCCAGGAGATAAAAAATCTTCAGTTTCTTTTGATGACAATTCAATTTGGGCTCTTTGATTCAGCAATAAGTAATGACGTAGGTATATTGAAGCAATATTTTTGTTTATGGAGAAATAAAGAACATACGTTTTGATATTTTGCTTTATTTTTTGCGGACACATACTACATAGAGATGAAGACTTTAAGTACCTTTAAAATACAATATAATATTTTTTTATGAAATTGCACAGCTATAATATTGCCTGTGTCAACAACCTATCTTTAACACACATTTGCTCTCAAACCTAATTACCTATAATAAGATACTGAGAGCAAATAGCTTCCTTTAAATATTTTGCTATGAAAATAATTTGACTGCCTTATTGACCGAGTGGTTGCAAGTGCTACTGCCTGGCAACGGGTTTCGGGTTCAATTCCCGGGTCGGGCAAAGTATTACTGGGTTTTTCAAAAAATGGTAATAGTACGGAGTCTGGAATTGATCCCGGTATAATGGTAATAAGCTCACCCCCTATTACATGGGACTTATAACACAAATAGTGAAAAGTGGATCTTACATTGTACTTACAGTGGCATAATGTACACCTCTGCCTACCTCTTCGGGGATAAAAGGCGGGATGTTATGTTGTTGAAAATAATTTGTCACGACACTTATATCCCATTTCAAACAAAACAGTGGCCAAAGAATTCACTCCAAAAGCACATAATAGCATTATAACACAGACTAGAAATGTTTTTTCTTCACACAGTTGCACACATAAACGCTTTATAACGAGCATACAATGTAAGCAAACAACTTTAATGCCCACTACATTACGGGAAGTGTTCCCTGATGCAAACTTATGATAAGAAAAAAACAAGTAATGTTCAGCAAAGTTTTTAAATTGACAAAGTTTCGCTGTTCTGTGTGATTTCTGGTGTCGTATTCGAGTTTTAGGTTGTTTGCGTAGGTACTTGGTACTTTGAAAAAACACTTTATTTAAAGAGGTGAAAATGTTTACCGCTGTACTTATGTAGTACCTACTGTTTCATATATTTAGTCATAGAAGCAACACAAATCACCGGCGGACCGGATTGCTCTATGTATTTAGTACCTGAAGAGTTTAAATTCTATAAAAAGACTGTAAAAAGCCTGAACTAGCGTAAATACTATTTTGTTTTGACAGTCATAAAACATATAAGACTTGTGTCTGCCAGTGGCTTCGCCAAAAATGCTGCATATTTTATACCAGAGCATAATTTACCTCTGGTTCAAATTTCACCTCGATCCCTTCAGAGATTTTGTTGTGTGAGAGTAACAAACACATACATCACTTAACACTCGTATTGCACAAACTGTCGTATTCATAATATTAGTAGGATGTTGGTTACTCCAAAAGAACTTTAACAATCGTATCATAAGTAAAGACCAAGTAGAAGTAGATACCTATCGACTTCGTATTCCAACTTAAAAGTCAATTTTTATCACAATTTTGAATAGCCCTAATATCCTAATGATCGATTGTTTGCTTACTTAAGACTCTGCAGATAATAAAACTGACAAGAACTTGATATTCCAAAGCATATTAAATGCTTACACATAAATATCTTGCCCTTTATCCACGAAGGGGTAGGCAGAGATGCAAATTACGCCTCTTAATGCCACTCACTGTACTGTGTAACACCCACTTTTTACCATTTATGTTATGAGTCCCATGTAATAAGGGGTGAGTTTTCACTATTTATGTTATGAGTCCCATGTAATAGGGCGTGAGCCTTTTGCCATATACCGGGCACAATTCCAGACTCCGTGCTACTACTAAGAATTTTTTTAAAACCCAGTAATACTTTGCCCGACTCGGTAATCTAACGAAATAGATACCCCTTGTCCGGCAGTCGCACTTGCGACCACTCGTCCAACGAGGCAGTCTGTAGTACTGTTTCCACTACCGCGAATTCCTAACTTATGAGCTGGCTTCGCTTAATAACACTACTTAGTTCCAGCTTTGATGGACCAAGTTCCATGGTACCACAAGAAGTCATATAGAAGTATATTAGTGCAATACCCTGTAGTAGCACAAAGCCAGGGTGGAGTAAATTCAAGTTTTACGTAAGCATAGTGCATTAATGGTGCAGAGTGCCAAGCACGAATAACTATCGCATTCGTAACGTATCGAGCGCGTTCGGCGCTCTGATTGGCCGGCCCAAGTGAACCAACCAATCAGAACGCTTAACTCGCTCGATACTGTTACGATACGAATGCGATAGTTATTCGTGCTTGGCCCTCAGAACTGCTTCGGTATACAAGGTCGATTCCCGCACGGAACAACACTTTGTGTGATCCACAAATTGTTGTTTCGGGTCTGGGTGTCATGTGTATGTGAACTTGTATGTTTGTAAACGCACCCATGACACAGGAGATAATCAAACCTTTAAAGCTAAGAAAACCTTTCCCTAACGCTTCGGGGGTAAAAGGCGTGATGTTATGCTAAGTGTAAGAGATTAATACGCGCATACTGCAGGATTTTGGCCATGTCTCCCGTCGTGATAACAACTCCATAGAGCGGCTGGTCGTTCAGGGGAAAGTAGCGGGAACCAGATCACGAACCAGATCACCTATGCGCTGGACTGATCAAGTAAAATCGGCAACGGAAAACCCAGTGTCAGACTGCGCCAGACAATCCACAAACAGACAGAGATGGCGGGAGATCGTGAGGAAAGCTATATTGGCCACCAACACAAATACGACCGCCTCAACGTGACCACGACCGCTCTGCCAAGAGCGAAACGACAGAGTAGAAGAGAAGAAGAAGAGATTAATCCTTTATACTTCTCAAGGGAATAATATGTACAGTAACTTTAAATCGACCTTGTTAAGAATCGATTGATCTTTCTTTATTTGGGAAACTTTAAGTTCAATAAAGTAATTTTTTTTCAAGTAGTTACCAATTTTCATTAATCTCCACTAACTAAAGGATCATTTTAATTCATCACCGACTTAAATCACATTAATTCTTAACACACTATCATTCATTATCTTGACATTTAATCATTAATTTTAATTAATCGTCTTTTGAAATTAATGTAACTTTCCCCGAATACTGAAATGTTACTCAATATTAAGTCGCGCTTAAGCATAGTTCTGTCACTACCAATTCTTTGTAAAATGACAGAGATGGCACGATATTACAAAACTACTTAAAATCCAGTAGCCTTTTATTATTTGGGCATGGATCTTAAAAGATCTTAAAAGAAGTAATTAAGTTTGAGTGTGGGAAAGCCATGCTTCGGTACGAATCGGCCGGCTCGACCGGAGTGATACCACGGCCTCACAAAAGACCGACGTGAAACAACGCTTGCGTTGTATTTCGTCGCGTGAGTGAGGTTACCGGAGGTCCAATTACCCCTCCCCCCTATCCCAATCCCTGAGACCCCAACAATCTTAAAATTCCTAATCCCAAAAGGCCGGTAACGCACTTGTAATGCCTCTGGCGTTCTGTGTCCACGGGCGACGGCGATTGCTTACCATCGGATGATGAGTCTGTTCGTTTACCGGCTTATCCCATAAAATAACAAACAGCAGTAGCTAAGATTTGTCACAGAAGTGGTATATGCAACCGTGTAATAAATAAATAATATTTTTTTTTTATTGTTTTTGTTATTGAAGTTGATAATATGTACAATGAAACATACAAATCATTTATTAACTAGCTGTTACCCACGACTTCGTTGACGTAAAATATGATTCCTGTTTTATCCCATGAGAATATTTAAACGGGAAAGTATTATTATATTCTTTCACCTAAGTCAGCCCGTACCCTGCCTGTATAATTTGGTATACAGGCAGGGTATCATCAAAATTAGTTCAGTAGTTTCAGCGTGATTGACGAACAAACATCCAATCAATCAATCAATCAATCATTTATTATGTGTAAAACATAGGTAACAAAAATACAGATCAAACAAAGAACCAAACAAAGAAACTTTTTACATTTATTGTATTGGTGTGATATTAGGCATTTATTTAAAAGAATCCATTAACTTGAGAAGCCTGAATACTGTCCAATACCTAGATTTATCAACGATGAAGTTGTTTTATGTACCAGAGTAAAGATTACGTAAGAAGGTAACATTTTTCAAAAATTTGGTGGCTATCAATTTTTTGCAGGTAGTGAAAGGTGATCACTGTCGTCAATTACTTGTCATACTGTGACAAGGGTCCGACTGGCAGCTTTCATTAAAGTGTGACCTTAGGGTAAGTATAATATTTTATTTTCTTATGTTGATAGATAAACTTTTTATGTCTTACAGCTTCGACCACTTTTTTATGAAATAGGAGGCAAACGAGCAGACGGATCACCTGATGGCAATCGATGAGTAGTGCCCATGGACCATAGGGGTTACAGGTGCATTGCCGGATTTTTAAAAAGGAGTACGCTCTTTTCTTCTAGGTTTACTATCGTATCGGTTCGGAAATACCGCCGACGACAGATCAGTCCACATTAGTTTGTGAATGTGCTAGTACTTATCCGGAATTATTTAATATTTACTTAACCGACTTATAACCAATTGATTTCGGAACAAAATATAGTTTAACATACTTATATTATGTACACACATAACTTCACGCCATGGGGGTAGGCAAAGATTATGGAACGCCAATTGCTACGATTCTTACATACGTCTTTCGCGTCATCATCAGTCATCAGTCTTTTCATGCATGCTCGTCGGTTAAGGTTATTTTTAGTAATCATCGTCTCTGAGAAGTGCAGTATTACAATTAAATATTTAAAACTGTACATCTTTGGAACTGTCACCGGTGCAAATTGGATGATTTGTGCAGCTACCTATACTATACCCGGCCTTTTGGAAACCGAAAGACGTGTTGTATGTTATGTTAAAGTCAAACAATTAACAATTGGTACATACATCTATCATTTCTAAGCAGTATATAATGATATTTTTCTCAATAGCTTTTCTCATAAAACTTTAAAGGGGAAGATTGTAAAAATTATGTCATCGAACTTGTAGGAACAGATGTCACTGATGTCAGTTTAACTATAGTTTTTATTTCATTTCAGACTGTTTCGCGTTATTAGACAAGTTTCTCGAGTTTCATTACGTTTTATTGAGGTGCAGGAAGGTAGATTATAAGAAAGCACTTTGAATCATTTGATTGGAACTGATCATCACATTAGTTCATTCAATTATGATCCAAATAAATAATATCCAGAAGCACATTCAATATTATGAGTTTGACCTATGTAATTAAATCAATACGATTTTATTATCATCTTTATTCATTTTAATAAAATAGGCATAGTACAGATAAACATCTTAATTTATAATCTGAGATCTCGCAAAGTTTGAATGAGAAGCGATTAACTCAGGATACCGAAATGCAGGAACGGGATGAAGGTGATGATTCACATCAAGTACCATCTTCTTTCAATAGTAAAAGTTCATTGAATCTTCATATCCATAAAGACAGACTAAAGATGATTTAATAAATAAAGAATAAGAGAAAAGTGTCGAGCAAAAGTCAGCCAAACATTTGATACAAAACAACGGCAACACATCCCACAGAACCAAGTCTGTTTGCAATAATCGTGAATAAATTATTACTATTTGACTTGTAAAACATGGTTAATGAATAATTTATAGTCACCTGTGCCGTGTTTAACATGTCTGTCTATACATATGTCGGGTAGGCACGGGGTGAAGTGAGTCTAATTTGCTTTATGTCATGGGTGTTCCTCGTGGCAAATCTTCCAAGGAATCTTGAAGTCACCAAGGTAAAGTTTTAGTAAAAGGGATCTCTGACCCTAGTTTGTGTATTGTTGCTAAGTTGTTCGATGGCAGAAACGTACAGTCTTCTTCAACAATTGGTAGATTCATCTCAAACCTAAACCTCTATTAATTTAATATTTTGTATTATATTTTATAATGTACATATATATTTCTATATACATATATATTTATTATTTTTTATTTATATATTTACTTTAATATTGTATACATAATTATTGTTATATGTAAGTATGTATAAGTTTTCAAATATACCTATATGTATAGTGTTTATTGAATATTGTGAATGTGAGATTTGTTATTTATTACACTGGTACATTGTCTATTTATAAAGGTTTAAATCACCTGCTACTTTCATCTCTGCACTGCTTAAAGGTTGACTGGGAGACAATGCCCAAGGCATTAAGTCCACCTGTACACACTTGTTGTATGAAGTTGAAAATAAATAAATAAATAAATACAGTTTGATCAAAAGTAAAACAAAACTGAAGCGAATGCTATAAATGTATGGAAAGCGCCTAATTTCTTTTGCATGTCCCAATACTTTTTCCAAATTGGTTTGTACATAAATAATTTGCCTATCAAAAGGTTGCTTCCTGAAAAAAACAAAATCTGCGTCCAAAAACCTATTCAGTATTTGCCCAAGCACCTACCTACTAAAGCGAAGTAAATAACGAGGTTAAATAAAAACTTTGGAAATCCGTCCGTACGAAATAATATATTGAATTTAAAACTTGCGACGCTAATTCTAAAGTGAGTTACTGGACCCGTAATTCTGTTTACGGATTTGAAAACCTGCCCTCAATTTAGTTATTTAGTTGTTAAATAGAAATATAAGTGTAAAAGCTCGAGATAAATACGTTATGGAGATTACCACTAAGAGTTTTGTAAAACTATGTATGTATATAACTTTAGATAACTTTGCATTTTTTTAAGGGGGGAAAATCATCGAATGACTTTTCCCACCTAGATGAGGCGGGAGGGAGTGTTAGACTCTTACTGACTAAAAACTGCCCCGTTCCTACTCCTGCACTTCGAGCCGGAGCCATGGTAACCCGTTAGGTCCTCCGCGACAGATACCTTTGCATAGTAAGTTCATAGTTATGTTATTAGCCTCATTGGTAGAGTAAAGTCACAAAATGAAACTGCTATGCACTAGTTTTTAATTTGTTGTTAGTAATTTGTCTTGAGCCCAATGAACAGAGATGAAAGTAATAACATTTGATATGTATAATTTGATAAGACACCCTCGCTACTTAAATCCACGAAAAAAATTGGACTCGATTATTCGATTATTTGATGGCCTCATTGGCCTCGGGTTCGATTTCCGAGATGGGCATAGTATTACTGGGTTTTTGAAAATGTCAGTAGTAGCATGGAGACTGGATATGTGCCAGGTATATGGCAATAGGTTTACCCGCTATCACATGGGACTCATAACATAAATAATGAAAAGTAAGCGTTACATTATACAGTGGTATTACTATATTTACCCTTTACAATTCCCCCTTTTTTTTGAGAGGGGAAAATCATCCAATGACTTTTCCCGCCCGGGTGAGGCGGGAGGGTGTGTCAGACTGACTAAAAACCACCCCGTTCCTACCCTTTACAATCCCACACAATACCCTTTACAGAAGTTGAATTAAGTCTGGCCAGATTTCTTAGTGTCTAATACTATAAATGTTCTCTATTCTGTAGTTAGTATATCTCTCACGTTTATGCTATTGATATTCAGTACGATTTAATGCCCCAAGCCACTACGTGCACAACACATGAGACGAATCAAACATATTATATAACATTGTACCTAGCCAGTGTATCACAGGTGGTGGTAAACAGCTTCATTAATTTGCAAATAATTATAAATATTACAATTTTCGTCATAATTCATTGACCTGTGTGTACGCTACGCATATTGATAAATATGAATTAAATTTTTGCGCTACCGTCGTATGGAATAATAACAAAAATAATAGCAAACATTTTATCATTGTGAAATTTATATGGAAAATCAAAGGACATTGTCAAAAATAACTTAACATCACGCCTTGTATCCCCGAAGGGTAGGGTAGGTAGAGGTGCATATTATGCTACTGTATAATGTAACACCCACTTTTCACTATTTACGTTACGAGTCCCATGTAATAGGGGGTGAGCCTATTGCCATATACTGGTCATAATTGCAGACTCCGCTACTACTGAGAATTAAAAAAAACCGAGTAATGCTTTGCCCGACGCGGGGAACGAACCCGAGACCCCTTGCCCGGCAGTCGCACTTGCGACCACTCGGCCAACGAGGCAGTCTGTCAGTCAGTAAGAAAGATATATTAACAACGTTAAATTACCTATAATTTGGGCAGGCACCGACTTCAAGAAATACCTAGTTGGTCTAACAACGTTAATTTATTTTAGACAGATGTTACTTAGTATCGTATTTATTTTTTACTTTTTAGTTATTTTATATTCTTTCTAAACACACGTAGTTGCATACAAATTTGAAGTCGGTTTTATTTAAAAAAAAATATTAGTCTTTCTACATTTTGAAAAATATATATGCCATAAGCGAATGAGTTTCCAAACATGCCATATCCTAAAATCTATTATAGTCGTCTTTAGTAACATTTACAAAAGAAAAATGTTCTAAATATTGAATAACTGCATGACCTATTGAGGTGCCCCACTACATTCTATACGACCTACAAGAAGTATTGTCGTGTGCTCACTTTAAAGATTCTCCATCTCAATGCGTTATTGGTAGCATGGCGAGCGGTGCGACGTGCTTTATCTACTGTGAATGGGACGAGCAGTTTTGATACTTCTATAGTTTGAAATAACATTATCAAAAATGTATAACCGTAGTATATTTTCGAGTAAAATGTTGAGAATAAAACTAAAAAATCGTTTTAAGAACACAATACATTTTTTGAAAGTCAAAGTGAATTTTGTTTAGTTCATCAGTTTATAAAGAAATAGGTACATTCATTTGAGATGACAAAATTACGCTATATTATTAATTGGAAAATATTAAACAACAACATACATAACAACATATTTCACAACTTTAATCCCCGAAGGGGTAGGCAGAGATGTACATTGCGGCACTTAATGCCACTGTACAATGTAACACTTTTCACTAATTTATGTTATGAGTCCCATGTAATAAGGGTGAGCATATTGCCATATACCGGGCACATTTCCAGACTCCGTGCTACTACTGAGATTTTTTAGAAAAAATCTCGAAATACTTTGCCCGACCCGGGAATTGAACCCGAGACCCTTTGCTTGGCTGTAACACTTACGATCACTCCTCCAACGAGGCAGTCAGAATATATTGAAATATAAGGTAAAATGTGTTTATTTTGCTTGAAAGCCTGCACACCTGAAGTCATCCTCGTTCGTTGTTGACCTTCACACACAAACATGAAAAAGAAATAATTGAATAAATATCTTTGAGTGTAAAAGTATCAAGATTGCATGATGCACATCTTTACAACGAACTCCTATTGTTAACCGCAAGGAAAAGATCAACTGAATATTGTAGATGTGACATCTTACCAAATAAATTTATTAAACTTTATGTTTATGTAGGTTTAAGTTTAAAAAACCGATTTCAAAAACCGAACAAACACACGTTTTTTAAATTATCGAAAAGAAAAGATTCACTTAGTTAGATTTAGAACGTTTAATTGTGTTCACAATAAAACTGTTGACGATTCCTTTCTCTAATGTTGGTTATCGCGTTGCAGTAATTGCACTCACTCATTTATTATGTTGTATCGGTATTTATAGAAACAAAATATGTACGTCAGTCATTTTAGGACTGTACACTACTATACAAATTTTATTAAGTTACATTTTTATGGACCCTCTAGTTTAACTTGAAGCCAGTAGATTCATTGCATTGTTTCAATTTAAAAAAAAATAACCTCAGGAACAATGACGAAAGAACAACGACGAACAATGACGAATGAAAAACGTACTTCACAATTTGATATGGCACAGAAATATCTTCTTATAATCTTTATTACATCAATGGATATGGCATATATAAAGTGCGACCTAGTTCAAAATTCGCCAGGTCACCAAGTTTTGAATAAATCACGTTATGCAACGCAGTGTCACATCTGCGCTCCAACTCTATGCGCCGGCTACATCCCTTTTCGATACAACGTTTATATTAAAACTCGATGCGTCCAGGAAATTGCTATCATACTTGATCTCAAACTGTCACTGTTATATGGCCGCACTGTGTAGAAAGGGGAGCGGATAGAACAAGGAATTATTTCATATAGAGGAGTAATTTGTAGGGTGAAGAGATTTTGGGGAGCTTTGATTAGAAACTTGATGTATGATTGAGACAGGCGTCTATTGATAGATGGGAATTTAAAAGGCATGGCAGGCCAGGCATGAACCATCAAATATACAAACACAAAATAACATTGAAAAACAAAATAAAAAAAAACAATAAATACATAAAATAACATTAAAAACAGCAGTAAAAAATAATATAAAAATAAGTAAAATAAAAGAGCAACAGAGTGGCAAAATGCCCACGACAAAGGGCTCGCCAACGCCTCAGTTTGAGCTGGGCACAGTAAGTACCCAACACTGGTTAAAAGACGATAAAAGTAATTGCGTACTGCATTTCTTTTATTTCAATGTGTAGTTTTCCTATAGTTTATACCTGTACCTAGTAAGTACTCGTTTGGTACCTAGTTTGGTACTCGTATGATATAATCGATTATATTTGAGTATATACAGCTAGTGTATAATAGATTCAGACGTACGCCGTACTGTAAGTACCAAAAGTTGATAAACACAATTATATTTTCAAAATCGCTGTACATAAAAGCCGTATTATTTATTTCTGGCGCTTGTCATGTTGACACGTGCATTATCTTGGTTGCATTTAAGATGCTTGTCATGTTCGCCGATTTAGGTTAATACGGTGTAGCAGTTTTGAAAATCTAAATGTGTTCAATAATTTATAATGGTTTTTAAGTACTCCCTTCACGAGAGAAATAATAAATCCTACTTCTCGCCTAATAATAAGTAGGATTTATATCAACAACCAGAAAGATAAGACGTCGCCTACTGTCAAAACAAATCCAGATCGTCGTGAAAATTTAGAATTTTCGTTTTTTAAAAACTGGAAATCTTTTATGTCATACTGTTATAGGCTAATTTATGGCTAGTAAACGGAGTTTTATGCTGCAATTCCGTTGGATTGAAATAAACCTGCATAGCGTTGTATTTTACGGTGCAATTTAACTCTTCGCGTTTACCTTATTTTTGTTCGATATTTCTATATTTTTGCTGATAATTATATGAGCTTTTATAAGATTATGTTTATAACATAGAAGTGTGTAAGTGTGTGTCAAAATTATTCCTCCACACATTTCCACAGATTATTTCGACACACACATACACATGACACATTTTTACTATAAAATCAGAAATATCATGAAACTAAGTAATAACCCGCCCCGCTACCGCTCAACAACAAACCTTCACCCATAAAAGCTTTGTAACGCATTTCAAACTACACACAACACGATTCAATTGCAACCCTACAAGTCAACACAGAAGATTGCTTTTCGCTAAACGTATAAATATCAATGGGGAGGTTCATAAAATAGAACCCGTAAGCCGGTGGACAGATCAGAAAGTGTTAAGCTTTGTATTGCTTTGTGAAGTGAGGGTATCTGAGGAACCATGGCAATAGCAACTGGTTGCTATTGGCAATCGCTATGGATTTCGACAACTTTTAAAGTTAGAAAATTATTATTGTTGGTTTGGTAGGGTAGACCTTATTGTTTTTTATTATTATTTGCTATTAAAGTGGTACATAATAATAAAATATTAGTAAATATTATTATTAGTGATAATACAATATTTTAGTGATCCTCACATTTCACCAGGTCTGGCATACAAATATTTAATGTCATAAATTTATCGATAAAAATGTTTAATGTCATAAATTAATTAATGAAAATAAATTAGTTCGATCATTAAGAAGAAAATATTATGGGGGTAACCTGAAAAGTTTACCAGTAGCATTGAAAATTGGCCAGTTTGTTGACCCTGATGTGCTTCCATTTTGCACCCCTGCACGATTGTTTATAGTTATGAAATGAATGGAGTATTTAAAGTTACTTGGTTATTTCCGATTTCCGCAAACCTCTCCTAAATTGTAAGGAGTCCCTAAGCTAAGACAGGTGACATTTAAAAACACTTTAATTTTCACCAACCAACGTGTAAGTGACACCTAACAGCGAGTAAGGGGTTAGTTTACATGCTAGGACGAGGAACTTTTAGATAAGGAACTTTTAGTTAAGAGATGGTTTAGGGGCAATTGGTGCTTTTGAGGTTAAAAATAAATAAGTAGAATTATTTTAATTACGTATGTATGTTAAATCTCCACTGAAATCTAAAAGTATAAAAGTATAAAAATATAAAAGTCAAAGTCAAAGCATTTATTTCAATGATTTATTTATAGGCACTTTTGAAACGTCAAAATTTGAATTGTCTGTCTGTCACCGAAGCTAGGTTAAAAGCCTATAATATCAATTTACACAGACATACTCGTCTGTATTAACGCGTAAAACTTTATTAATATTCGCGTAAAACTTTTTCAACTAAGTTCTAACACTTCTTATTCATTGTTATAAGTTCCTCTGTTTGACTTCAAGATATATGGATGGGGAGTTCTGCTTGTATTACTGAACTGTTAAATATTATCGTTTTTATGGCATAGGAAAAATAGTGTATAAGTAATATTTTTTATGGAATAAGCCGGTAAACGAGCAGACGGATCTCCTGATGGTAAGCAGTCGGCGCCGCCCATGGGCACCTGATACACCAGAGGTTACAAATGCGTTACCAGACTATGGGGATTAGGAATTTGAGGATTGTTGGGGATTAGGGAATTGGGCCTTCGGTAACCTCACTCACACGACGAAACACAACGCAAGTGATATAGTGATAGAATAATCTCCAGACATAGTAGTCAAACGTAGATCTATCAAATGCAAAAAGTAGGCAAACGAACAGACGGATCACCTGATGGTAAGCGAACAGCACTGCCCACGAATTCTATAGAGTCTATGTTTATATTTATTTACTACATATACATAGACTATATTGTATATATTATTACACACACCATCGCATTAGTGCGTATTAGTGGTGACTAAAATCCTCTTCTCGCACAGAGAAGGTTTGAGCATTAACCACCATGATTGCTCAAGCTCACAATCATCTTGCTCATGCTTAAGCATGCGTGCGACGTAATAGTTCAAATTTAAAATTAGAAATTATAAGCCCAGATTTCTTCACGATGTTTTCCTTCACTTTTTGTCAGAGGTACCTACCTAAATAATCTTTGAAAGCACATACATATAATTCGGAAAAAGTCACATTAGTACTTACCACCACGACGTTTGTCCACACTATACTTTCCTCCACACACTCAATAGAAAATTCATTTAGAGCTTAACAGTCTGAATCGCAGTTTTGTTTCCTTGAATTCGTAGGCAGTTACGATTCACACAGTTTTAGTACCTATGTTATTAAATCCAGAAATATATTTGAGTGAGCACATTATTACCATACACTGCTTATAATGTTAAGCCTATGTTTAGGTACTATATCGTCATCATACTGATAACTAAGAATAATTCAAGCTCAGCTTTGAATATGTAAGCAGGCTTAGAATCAAGGTGGTTTTAGCCAGTAAGAGTCTGACATTGTTTCTCGCCTCACCTAAGGCGGTAGAAGTAATTTCTTGGTTTTCCTTCCGTAAAAAAATTTTGAATAAGTATAAGTAAAGTTTAAATAGATTAAATAAAAAGTTTACTAAAAAAAATAACCCACACGTTATACAGGATGTAACGCGGAACGCTCCTGAAAAACGCCAACAGGTAATGATAAAAAAAATTTAATTTTCATAAAAGGTAAGGAATTAGATATTTCTTTTATGTAATAATAATTATAGTCATGTGCCCAAGGCTGAGGTTGCATGACATAACACGAAAACAAAAACGAATGAATTATAAAAGCAATTTCTTTTTGTCAGCGTTTCGGGACTGTTCTATTTATACCCTTTACTGTATACTACTGAAAAAGAATATAACTTACACTTAACTACTAAATAGGGTAGATGCCTAATTTTTATTTTAATTTCCGGCTGGTAGATTATTTTAAAACATTAGACACTTATTTTTAATATTCTTACAGAAACGGATACTTTACGACGATATATTGATTTGAAATGTCGCGTGACGTCACTTCTATGTACATTTTATACGCAGAAATGACGTTTTAGCCCCAACTCCTGAACTTTGATTCGTTTTATCTAAGTATTGTTTTAATATACGACCAAAATAAAAAATACGTGTCTAATATTTTTTCGTTACCTAACTTACGGACTAATTAGTATTTTAATGTTCATACCCTGTCATCATCCCAATTATCCACAATTTCAATTACCATCGTCAAACGTAATAGTATACGTAATGTATATATAGAGGTATAGTACGTAGAACTTTGAAATATTAGATGAAATACTGTTGCTATATCAAGTCAAAAGCCACGAGTCACTTAATCGAAATATTATTCCCACATGTTCACGGAAATTACCATAAAATTGACATAGCATATTAACATTTTCCTGGGACGTAGTATGATGAACTCCGATGTCTAGTGTGTTACTTCGTATTCTGTTGAAATTAAACTGAAATATCTTCATTGAAATGTAGGTATGAAGCGTATGAATCCTCTGATTCTTTTTTTGGATACATACATAACTTTACGCACGTCTCCCATGCGGAGACTATGGACCGCCAATTGCTACGATTCTTACATACCTCTTTGATCAGTCTTTTCATGCATGCTCCTCAGTTAAGGGTACTTTTTTGTTGGTTTTCCTTTTAATTAATTAATTTTCCAACCGAGAAAGAAGAGGTTCCTATACCGGGGCCTGAGTCCCAATATGGTAAAGGTGATATGCCCGTAACCTGTAACCTGTAACCCCTTAAGTTCTGTAAATTGCTAATTCACTCGTCACCACAGAATTATAAACTTCTGTGTTTATTTTTACCGCGTCACCAACGTGATGACAAACAAATCATAAGAGATAAAAGATAGGTTTCTGAAAAATCCAGTTGGATTTGCAAGTATTTATATAAATCAGACTTTATTGGCATCCAGAGGGCCGTATCATTTTAGTAGATATCTATTCAGGGGCTATGCCAACCGTACGTGGTTAGAATACCAACTATTGCAACGCAATCCTTGTTTTGCGGTCTTAAAACTGCAAATCCGAGGCGTTAAAACTGTTATTACAAACACCTAAGACTGAGATTTGAATGACAAGATGTTGTAGTAGTTGTAAATAAGTAGACTGGATTTGCACAATGTACCCAACACTATCTGTCAAACCATGAAATAAAGTGAGAATAAATCGTAATGTTTTACGATTGTTAAATTCTGAATGTTCTTTAATTCGCTTCAGATGTATGGAGTAGAGATTTATGAACTTAATATACGTTTTAACAATAAAATGTCCTTTCACAATTGATTGGTTTCAAATCCAGACAATTCAATGTATTCCGATTAAGTACACAAAGATAAAGGGTACCTTTGGAATTTAGGAGTTGAATTGAACCTTCATATTAGAAATCGTATAAGATTTATTGAGGCTCTAAAGTTCAAAGCCATGTCTGGGTTGTAGTGCTTCAAATAAACTATATGGACACTAAACTGATGTCTAAACTATTGTCTGGGAAATATAATATTAAAACGAATATTTTTACAAAAATGCATTCTTGTATTCCTACCCTATTTTCTTAATAGCATATTGCAGCACGGAATAAGTCAACATTTTACTGTATGCCATAATGAATAATATATTGTATTTGCAAATGATAAAATCCTTTAACAACACGACTTTAATTGGCATTCGGCTTATAATCGGCAAACACATATCGCTAAACATTTCCAATAAAAACAAAGAACCTATTCAAGTTAGTAAACTTCCATCCATTCTAGTTTTAGCATAAACCTTTAGCTTTTATAAACGAAAACAATTCACAAGGCAATAACTGAACACGAACAGTTGGAATCATTCCATGTAACATTGTATGAATTTGTGACAACACTGTAAAACTACACTGTCAGCTAAACGGTGTTCTAAAGTTTTCAAACTCAACAGTTATTGAGGACATAGATTTATCGTAAATTTTGGGAACTTTACTGCTAAGATTTAATTTTAAGATTCAGGGCCGAATAATACTAAGTTTTCATTACTAACCACATTACCCAGTTGTTTCAAAACAACTGCATTTCGTCCAAATATTTGCACAGCTAAGTACTCAAACATAGACCGAAACGTGCTTATGAATAATATCTCTAATAGGATCAGTCTAAAAAGTGATGACGCAGAAATCATATCACACCTGATTCTCATGACAATAGCATTAAACACCAGGGTAGTCCATAAACGAGAACCTCGAACATGACACCCAAAACCCGTCCCTTAGTTGTAACAATTTGCACGATCCGAACATAGCAATTGTCCTTTATGACCCAGAACCCTTAATATTAAGGAAACTATATCATGAGTATGAGTGTGAGTATTAATAATATTCTTCGGAAATAGTGTTGTTGGAAGCAATATTTGCTATAGCATGGGTTGGATTGAAACAGGACTGATGTGGCTTTGGTTTGTTGATGACTCTATGATAGTTATTTGATACCTTTACAGTTGTTTTGATTGATTGCGAATTGTAAGATTTTAGGTGTTATTTCTGAATCGTGCTAACTGATGTTTCGGCATCAAGCTCAAAATTTAAGAGCCCTAACATTTACTTATTGTTTAAAACGTGTAATAAATAAATCAATTACAGTTCAATAGACGGCAGTAGAGGTAGGTGTCCCTATAAAAAATCGTCACCCTCCAGTTATTCGTGTTATAGTTTGTTTGTGCAAGTGCTCTGAGCTTTTGTCAACAGTTGTGTAGACGCGAAATAAAAAAGAAAAGTTGACATCGGTGGCAATTTTTAAACCAACAAAAATGGACCAGGGTCCCGAACGAAATTGGGTATTCTGTTTTTGCGAACCAGTAGCGTTCATATAAATATACACACGGTCATCCATAAACAAAAATAACAACCCTTCAGAAACGCAATAAAGATCATACCAATAGCAAAAGTGGGGAGTGCATTTACAAAAATTTACAACGCATTTAAAATTTTACTGCAATCATTTGTTTTTGTGCCAAAAATACGCGATGCCATTCCGCGGGGCATTTCAACTTCACTGTGATTTCTTAGCTGATTCACAAAGTTACGTTTGCGGTCGAGAAAACGTGTGCAGTTTATGTATACTTTTAGTAGATGTTCCGATCAACTTATCAACCTTCCAGTTTCATTTGGAAATCAAAATTCTCCTAGAGCTTTAAGAAGGTAAACTTAGTATTAATTCGAGTAACTTTTGCATTATCGAATGACCAACTCAGACTCTTAAGACTCAGTGCCGACCTCGAAGTGATTGGAAAAATTCAGAGAAAGAGGGAAAGAAGAAAATAATGCTTTTTGCATCTCATACAAAACTATAACCAAGGGCCTAAGGACTAGTACTATATTTAATCGTCCTTGCTGACGACAGATCAATAAATTTTATATCATAAATAGGTACCTATACTTTGTTCTGTCTAAACACAATCCTTCGCCAATTATCATCTTGCTTTCACATGAAAAATGACATATCTTTTCCAAACCTAGTACTCTTATAACATTCTTTCTTTTCTTCTGCATCTTTGGTTTCTTCTGCATTTTCAACCAAACAATCTTCAATACAAACCGATATTTTAAAGACAGCATCGTAACTTGGTGCCCCGTATGTGCAATGCCATTCGGTATAAATACGGCGTAAGGCAAGGAAACCGCGTTCATAACAGTAAATGGTGCGTCCACAAACGAATACATTAGCAACTTTATGACCCGGATACAAGGTGCAGATATTATTGTATGACTCCAATATTGTTGTGGAGAGGAGAAAAATTAACACAATGTGTGTTTTGTTCTACAGCCAGCCGTTTAATACTTTAGTGATGAATACAGGTTTTGGATTAAATGTTAGGTAAAGGTACGGTATTGTAGTTATACCTAATGAACCTTTCTAAGGTCCTAAAAGCCGTGGCCCTATATGTTTTGGTTTTGTTTCCATTTACTTCGATATCTAGTTAATAGGTACAATAAATATATTTTTATATAGTGATGATTATTTAATTTGGGTTATAGTAATTTTCTGAAGGGTTATAATTTTTTAAGTATGAACTCAATCATTATATATCTTATTTCCGATGTTTAGAGACTACTTTTGTATGGACAAAGACAATCATTAAACTTCCCACATTATTTATACCTCTACAAGAATGAAGTTCAAATGTTAATCTTCAATGGTAGCACTTCATAAAACATCACATTTATTTGATTTTGTTGTAGTTTGAATAAACAGTAAACGAAAAAGAGTTGATTGAAATCCAAATATTTAGCTGTTCACGCTAACGATGCGTTTAGTTTCAAAATATATTAAATCCAGCTTCATTCTTAGGTAGGGTGACCATTATATTCCGGAAGGAAGTTAAAATATAGCTCTTAATTTTTATTAGCAACTAGCTTCTTTCAACAGGACCTGATGTCCTGGGGGTATAAAGTAACTGATGTATTACCAGACAATAATGTACCACTTATATAATTTTTTCCCATTTATTGGCGGTTCAAGCTAATTTCGACCATCGGTCCTACAGTTACCACTCTCCCCTTCCCCAATCCCGAATCCCAACGATCCTCAAACACCTAATCCTCAAAAGACCGGTACCGCAATTGTAACGCCTCTGGTGTTCCAGGTGTCCATGGGCGACGCCGATTGCTAACCATCAGGTGATCCGTCGGCTCGTTTATTACGCTTATGTCGTGAAAAAAAAACTTTGTCCCTTACGAACAAAACGTAACATTATGTTTGGTTGCCCTACTCAAAAGTAACATCTTACCCGTAAGCACATGTTCCGTTTGTTTTTCATGCATTTTTTGCAGCGAACTCCGAAACCAAACTTACACATGTCAAATATTTAATTTCTAGAGGATTTATGAGTGTCTGATTTAAAGCCCAGATGAATGACATTATGAGAAATTATTTTATGTTAGTTTGATCGAATTTTTTTTTTTTTTGGTATTATGAGTTCGCGATGCGTACCTACGAGACTAGCTTTTCGTTATGAAAAACAAATAAGTTAGGTATGTAAGTCCAACCCTAAATTATGAAAATTAAAAATATATAACGAATTTAAGCAGATGCTTAATTTCAGAGGCAGATTACACCTAGACCTATAGAGAACACCCACTTTTCACTATTTACGTTATAAGTCCCATGTAATAGGGATGAGTCAAGTTCTCTCATCTAAAGTACAACATTGGATAATGTATCAGAGAGATTGCAAAACATATGTATACTAATATTATAAAGCTGAAGCTGTTTTTTTGTTTGTTTGTTTGAACGCGCAAATCTTCGGAACTACAAGTCTTATTTCAATAATTCTATTTGTGTTAGATAGCGCATTTATCGAGGACGGCTATAGGCTATAAAACGTCAGGCTACGACCAATAGAAACTGAGCAGAGCGTGTGAAACCGCGCGGAAGTAGCTAGTATTTTATACAAGAGTAACGAATGGAGTTTCTTGCTCGTTCTACTCCATTCGAATCTACATTTTGGAACAAGCATCTAGCTTCACTGAGAGACAAATTGACATACTATTATTTATTTTGTATTTGTCGACATTTTAAAAGTATCAAATTATAATTTATTTGAAATAAATGCTTTGACTTTGAAATATTTACAACAACCAAAACATAAGCACCTACAGTTGAACATTATATTAACACCATCAAATAAATCCAAGAATTTACGAACACTATTCTTAAAATCATATGAAGTTACAGTCATCTGGCTATGATTTAATATGATTTTTATGTTATAGCTCACTTTATTCGGAGTCAATAAAACAGGAGCCTCATTTTCAAGAAATAAAATCATTTTATTATATTTTCGATTCGGATTTAAGGTGTCTGAACTGTTATTTAATAGCTTTCAGTGTTATAGTACTGATACTAAGTATATACTTTGTTAAATTCGTCCAAGAATTTTATTGATTACTAGTTTTTAATTTTAATATAAACAATTATAGTTACACAATTTTAACAATTATAATATAAAGTTCTATAGTTATTATAGTTTATTATATTAAGTAAAAGTAGTTACTAAAAACCCTAATCCTTTGATAATAGAAATGATTTTAGAAAATTCAGAAACTATTATACTCTTAATTTAAGTACAAAACGATTTATGCTCACGATTACTTCGCAATGTTTACGCAAAATGATATTTTAAACTGTTAAGAAATAAAGTTCCGTGTACCTAATAAATATTTTATAAATCTTAATTATCAAGTAACACTTACAAGTGAAAACTATTAAACGAGCAAGAAAAACGAAGCAGGGAACTTGGTAATTAGTTTCACAGCAGCAAACTTGCACCTAACTTAAACATCGGTTTAGTAACGTTGGCCAAAGCTAAATTGAATGAAACTTAGCGAAAAGAAATTTTTAAAAAGATATTATCTACTTTTATTTCAATGATTTTAAAGAAACATTCGCAGCTTTTGTTTGTTGTATAGTTATGAAGGTTTTTATATGTTTTGGATATATTTTTGTCAATTGCTAGTTCTGATTAGTTACTATTATTAAAATTAATTGCAGAAACCTTTCTTTCTGCAATAATTTTCTAGATCTCTTTAAATACTGAATATGACTGCCTCGTTGGCCGAGTGGTCGCAATTGCGACTGCCGGGCAATGGGTCTCGAGTTCGATTCCCAGGTCGGGCAAAATATTAATCTGATTTTTTTTTAATCTCAGTATTAGCACGGTGTCTAGAATTGTGCCCGGTATACGGCAAGAGGCTCACCCCCTATTACATGGGACTCATAACATAAATAGTGAAAAGTGGTTGTTACATTATACAGTGGCATAATGTGCACCTCTGCCTACCCCTTAGGGGATAAAATTCGTGCTGCTATGTTATGTTATCTCTTTAAATAGCATTGTAATACTAAATACCTTCAGCAGAAATATCATGTCCACTTCTTTAAAAAAATATTTCATTTTAGATTACAGTTAGGTCCAAAAATATTAAAAGTTTCACTGACTTGACTTGGCTTGGCTCGGTGACTGGTTGTAGTTTTTGGACATATCCTGGCCAATCCGAGTACGAAATATTCGCAAAAAAAATAATATTATGATCATACTACCCAGTTACATATTAAAACAAAAACATCAACACAACCACTTACTACTTCTAAAACCAAAAGACTTTCGACAATATACATCACTCTAGAGCACAAGTTACAAGTATCACGATACACTCACAACATTACACAGCTATAAATATGGGGGAATCTGCAGCATCTAGCTGCCAAGTCATCGGCCAACTCAAACAGACTAAGCTTAGGCCGAACCGGTAACTAAGCTGCTTTTATTTGCACAAACCGACGTTTACTGCAGACTACGTTTATTAAATGAACAAACAAGATTACTTTGCTACGTGATCGGCTAAATTTAGACCAGAATCTAACGAAAGCTAGCTAACCTATGTATGGGAGAGTCATGCTTCGGCAAAAATGAGCCGGCTCGAACGGAGTGATACCACGTCCTCACAGAAAACCGACGTGAAACAACGCTTGCGTTGTGTGAGTGAGGTTACCGGAGGCCCAATTACCCCTCTCCCCTTCCCCAATTCCTGGATCCCCAACGATCCTTAAACTCCTAGTCCCCAAAAGGCCGATAAAGCACTTGTAATGCCTGTGGTGTTCCAGGTGTCCATGGGCTACGCCGATTGCTTACCATCAGGTGATCCAAGTGTTTGGTCGTGGGACACTGCAGATGTATGTATGTAGATATTTTTTTCAATAATCGGTGACCAACTGTTACTAAAGCCGTTACAATGTAGCCCACTTTGGTATTGGAATAGTGGATAACTAATATAGGAATTGTTATCCGATAAATAATCTCGTGACTGAATAAAATATTTCTAACTGAACACTTGATTGAAGTTGAAAGTAAGAAGTCAGAGTCGGATGAAAGAGAATCTTTCTCGGAATTGATATCTGACTGGACACTTTCCTTTGAAAACTTCTTAAATATTTTAAACTTCGTTTAGATCGGTTCGATCTCGTGCCCCAGAGGGATTAAGGGGAAATGAAGTCAGAATAATATTACCCACGTTTTTATTTACCAATTTAATCCAGGGTTTTTCGTGAAGTAAACCATTAGGGAATTTTAGTTGAGATTCTTAGACCATGTAAAACTAATTGCCATATGTAGAATAATTGTCATATAAAATTTTGAGTGTACAGTTACACTTTACTAAGATGTCATGAACACCTCTTTAACTTTAATTAGAGCTTGGAAAGAAGGTAAAACCTACTATTGTAGACCACACCCATAAGTATATGGTTTCAAATATTACAAAGAATTTCATAGCACATAATGTATAATTAAAGGTAATTTCCATTTAATTATTTTAAAAAGGGTCAACACATCGCATTCGCGGAAGCAAATAGGAGCAACAGGGAAGCATTTATTGGACATAAATTCAACGTTAAATATGTCTAGTGACCGTTCATTCTAACGATTTTACAATTCACAGGCATTCTTAAATTATATAATTTGTTTTATAGCATTTCCAATAAATTTACGGAGCACAATAATCGAATAACGCTTGATTAAATATCTCAAGGGACAGATACGAATATTCTCGAAAAATCAGCAATTTTAAGTATTGAAATCAGACACTCCTTCATCTGGCCACCCAGAGCGCCATTTTAATTTACCTCTACACGTTGGATGGGCTCACAAAGAACTTTATTGGATTTTTAACGTCCACCTTCGGAGTAAAACGGTAGGTTATGATTTAGATGCTCAGTGCTCTCTGTTCTTTCGAATATGGCACCCGTTGAGTTTCATTAAGACATGGAAATTAAATCCAATTTTTTTACTATTCACCTCAAAGAACGCTTTTAGATTGATTTTATTCTAAAAAGTTGGTTTTTATGAATGCATCCCTACTAACCAGTGTGGTTGAGTTGAGTGTCCGAGTTATTGCATTTTTTATATTATATTTGACTGTATTGATTTAATAAGTAAATTTCTTTAGGCTCTATTATATTCATTGCCTTAACCGTAAGTGTATAACAGATTTCCTTTTAAAAAAGTGTGTGGCATGATATTTTTTGTATGCCCATGTTGATGAGATTAATTGAACTTAATAATAAAACAGTACATCTAATCAAAGCTGATCATAATCGTCATATACGATCCGCATTGTCATCCCCTTAAAACAGCGTTACACACTCAAAAAATACCATCAATACCAATATCACGAAGCGTAAGTATCAGATTTTATCACCAAAAGCGATTTATGATCGTCACCGTACATATATTTTACAAAGAAAACAAGGCGATATAAAATATTCATAGGTATAAAGGATATTAACCGAAAAATGTTCGCATAAAACGCTTTGGTATTGTGGTACGATGTCGGCGATAGTAATGATCCGGAGAGTGTAGAAGCAGAACGCAGAATTAATGTCGCGGTTTCGGAACTCGTTTTAATGTATTTTTGAATAAATGGAATTTCCTTTTGTATGTGGTGATTAAATTCTGTGATTTTGGAGGATCAAAATTGGTAAACTTTTCCTAGAATTTGTATTGGCTACCCAACGTGGTAATGAATAGTATTGGTTGCCATGCTATAGAAGAGTGTCCCAAATATGGATTATTTCATTGTTTTCAATTTAATTACCTGGTAGGTTTTATATTAATATCTATGTGTATTAAATTTACAAGGATATCCAAGTACCTACGTAATTGTAATTAGGTTTATTGATATAATTATGAAAATTTTAAAACCAGTATGCCATTATTTTATTATTTAAGATCAATATAATTGTTATTTTTTATGGCATAAGCCGGTAAACGAGCAGACGGATCACCTGATGGTAAGCAATCGACGTCGCCCATGGACACCCGGAACACCGGCCTTTTGGGGATTAGGAGTTTGAGGATCGTTGGGGATTCAGGGATTGGAGAGATTGGGGAAGGGGAGGGTAATTAGGCCTCCGGTGACATACTGTAATCGGTGTTATACTGTAATCGCGACAAAGACGTGTGATAATAGACCCAGTATGGTATTTAATCCACCTTTTATAAATCAAATCTAAACAGAAATACACGAACTACATGATAGTACTCACTTTGAATGAAAACTCCATGTTTAAGTCACAGTACACGATACAGAACAGGCGGCAGTATCCGTTGCAGTAACTCAGTCGGGACTCAGAAACTTTGTCTACTACAAACTTAGGCCCGTTTGCCCTACATTTTGTCTCTTACTTGTGATTTTGGGCCATAAAATAAGGAACTTTTAAACAAAAAGCGTTACTCTAAACGTATGGGATATCTACGTCCATAAGATTGATTTTCGCATGGGGATTTACTTCGTGTATTCAATTATTGAGTTTGGTGTTTCCGAAAAAAGTTTGGACGAAGCTGTGTTTTCTGTTGTTGCGATTTGTTTCAGAGATTTTTATGTACCTGCTTGAATGTTTTGTTAGATTTAACAATCTATAAATAGACATAACATAACATAACATAACATAACATAACATCACGCCTTTTGTCCCCGAAGGGGTAGGCAGAGGTGCACATTATGCCACTGTACAATATGTATAACACCCACTTTTCACTGTTTATGTTATGAGTCCCATGTAATATAGGGTGAGCCTATTGCCATATACCGGGCACAATTCCAGACTCCGTGCAACTACTGAGATTTTTTTAAAAACCTAGTAACACTTTGCCCGACCCGGGAATCGAATCCGAGACCGCTTGTCCCGGCGGTCGCACTTGTGACCACTCGGCCAACGAGGCAGTCTATGAATAGAATGCTTTGGAATATACTTACTGTATGATATAATTCATGTGAAGAGGTTTTTGGAGCCCTTAATAATCATTCTGAATAACTATAACTATAAATACTCATTAAACTTACGAAAAAACTTATTTAGAGGATAAATTTAAGGATGGATCAACGATGGCTTCATTGACTGCTCGGTTCTTATTATTCTATCAGCAAAGCTGAGTTTTTTACAAAAAAAAAAAACTAAATTTTCGCATTCTTTTTTTTTGCGAAAATCGACTTTATGGTATACTTTACAGAAAAACTTAACAGGGATGATCAAGAATCTGAACTAAAAAGTAATAATTAAATCTGTAGTTTAGTGGCCCGCCCTTTAAAAATATGGGTGTCTACAAAATTTTCATATTCACTAAAGTAAAAGTAGAATATTTTACGTCGCTAAGTGCATTTTGCAAAGGCCAACTTCCAAAGTTTTGTAAAAGAATTGTAAAGTTTTCTTTATTTATTAGCATTCAAAATTTTTATTGTTTAATTTTTTGTTATGTTCCATTTACATAAATATTCTGATTAAATAAAAACTCAACAAATGTTCGTTGAAGTTTTTCTGTTGATGATTATTCTTCTAGAGATATTGTTCTACAGTTGTTTATGTTGAATAAACTCAAAATAATTCTATACTTAACATGATCTATAAAATAATCAAAGGTTTATAACATTGTAATCTTAAAACGCTTTTAATTTACTGTAAGAGTAAATAAAGTATATATTATGAGATTTATCGTACATTTATTAACTCCCACACATTAAATAAAAACAAAATTTTACAAAGTTTAACTTTGCGTACTTGTATAAAGTTTTGTAATACAATAACTTAAACAGAAGTATTTTATTTATCTTACATAAATTATGTTTTAGCCCAAAGTTTAAGGTTTAACAAGAAATTTACTATTTAACATTTACAAAATCAAATACTTTGGTTTGTTTCTTTGTTTCTTTAAAAAACTTCGCCCCACATTAGGATTTTCTCCTGTGTCACCCACACACACCCAGACCTGAAACAACAATCTATGGATCACACAAACAGGTCGTGCGAGAATCGAACCCGCTGCCTGTTGCACGGCAGCCAGTTGCCCAGCTACCGCACCAACCGTGCAAATTATATACCAACTTTCATTGCGAAATAATAAAAATAGTATGAAATGACTGCATACAATTCCAAATTCTATAGTAATACTAAGAAATTTCAATACTGAAACCTCATGAACCTTACGTATAAGTAATTAAATAAAAGCCTGCTTAGTTTTGTAGCAAAACTTTTATTTAACTTAGCTTAAAAGTTAATCAATGTTTTTAGTCTTGAAATGAATTTTCCACATCAATAAAATTCATTTTCTATAATTTTCTAAAACCTCTCATTGTAAATTTTGATCTAAAACAATGACGTGACGCCACAATTTCCCATACAGCGTGTAAACACCCTGTTCTGGAACATGTCTGTGGAGCTGTCTAATAGAATCTGCATAACAGAGAGTGTTCGCGATAACTACTGCTTTAGTTCAGGACAAACTCGAAGTGAAGTCACCAGTGATATGTTGAGAACTATTTGATTAGTTCTAGACTGTATCATACATACATTAGTATTCAGTTCTATACGAAGGTCTATTAGGATTTGTTCAATAAAATTAGTGTCCTTTTTGGGTAATACTTTTTGCAATTATAATCATCAGCCATGAGATGTCACTGCAGTCAAAAGAACGGGAACAAAAGCCTTCCCCTCAGTCCTTCAAGATGAACGACAATTCGTCACTTACATCAGGCATACAATTCTAAAATATGTATCCCCTTATTAGGACTTTTTTTATATTTGATGGGGCGACGTTTGACCACTATCTCGCCTGGTGGTAAGCGATGATGCGGTCTACGATGGAGCACGTCGTCCCATAAGCAACCTATTCACTCGGGCCAACTTTAAAAGCATTTTACCTCAACCCGAAACCCTTGATTTGTTTGACTACCCAAGACTCTTACTACAAATTCCGTTAAAACAACAGAATTCTTTGCCAGAAGCAAAGAACTTTTACTTTTCTTCTTCCTAAAGTGTACCTGGGTGTTTTCAAGGCCCGAGTGAATAGGCTGCTTATTGGGACGACGTGCTCCATCGTAGACCGCATCATCGTTTACCACCAGACGAGACACTGGTCAAACGTCGGCCCATCAAATATAAAAAAAAAACAATTACTTAACAAATTCACAACTCCTCAAAATTCCCTACATCGAAACCAGAAATTGGCAATAGAATCCTTCAGCTATTTACCAATATTTATTTAAAGTTCATGGCTTGTTAAACAGAGGTACAGTTCAGTGTTCCGTCCTAGTTATTCGATCAGGATATTGGCATACTTGGTTGCAGTTGAATTATTGTTCAATAGTTTCAGAGGGTTGTCTACTTGGAAACTGTTGTCAAACTGCAACGAACTATGCTATACATTTGATTCCTCTTAGCTGGTGAATTTTGTGATTGCTTCGCGATGTTTTTGAGTTTGCTTTGGGTATTAAGCTAAGGTAATATTGTTAGGGTAGCAAAACCCGTGTTGTTCCTTTATTATATTAGTAAAATTAACAAATATTGGTAGTAAAAGGTCTTTATAACCTTTGTTAATGAAACTTGATAAAGCAAAACATACATGGATTCGTATATACTTACTTGCGTTTTGCACATCTTGTATAATAGTTCTAAAAAAATTTAAATACCTTTCGTCAACGGTTCCTTTCTTGAGCCCATCTCTTCCCAGATAAGTTCATTACAAAGAATCTTATTATAACACCTATACAAAGAATCTCAAAATCAGAAATATCCAGCTATGTTTCCAATTAAACTTTAGGTTAAGTATCAAAACTAACACTCAAGACCAATAAGACAATAATAATAAACTTTAAATTACAAAGCCACCTCGCACTCTCGCTTGCTCACATACAAACTAAATACATAAGCATCGTAAATAGTAGGGGAGTTTCTTATCATCGTGCATACAACAGACTAGGAATGCAAATTCGCTACTCTTATTGGCGCTCTGTTGTCTTGTTCAGCAGTTAATTATCTTTTAGAATTGTTTACTAGATAATGTTTGTTTGTTCAAAAGCATGTATTACAGAGATTGGTTGTCTTTAGTTAGTTTGCTTTACTCTGTTCGTACTGTAATCAAAGTCTTTACCCGATTATGAATAAGTAAAGGATTGTTTATGTTTTCAATCTCTCAACCAACTTCTAATGTTATAAATAATGTTGAATACATCATTAAGTTTTTGGACTTACAACGACAAATGCACTTTAAATTTTGTTCTGACAATCTTTCCTGATATTTAACTTTCTACGTACGTTTGCCCCCATTAGTGAATAATTCAAATAAGACAAAAATAATTATTATGTCTTTACTTTACCCACGTAACTGTTTGACGAAGAATTCGACTAGTTTCAAGCCGTGCTAGAGGTTCATATTCCGCGACGCGGCTGCTACGTAATATAAACGTACGTGTAATATAAACATAACCTCTTATCTGTTGATATGACAAAATCATTCAAAGTTGCTTTAGTCAGCAATATTTGACTGACTTTATAGTCATTCGTTCAAATACCAATCAAAATTAAATTCAATTCGGATTCCAATTAAATGAGAAATTGAATTATCTTCAAGCTGAACCTGGAATCTATTAGATGCCCTAACAATCGAATACAGGTACAATTGTGGTTCGTAATCAATTTCTAGAACTTGAACATACAATGAAGTCTAGTTCATATCTCATAGCAAATTCTTGTGTATTTCCAGAAACAATAGTTCAATATTGGAAGCCAAGGTATATTATTGAAAGCATGCATTCAAGTATTTGTGAGACAATTTATAGCACCTAACGTAAGACAGATGTCTGTTGGGGTAAGAAAATGTTTAGACATGCGTCAAGTAC
Source organism: Spodoptera littoralis (assembly GCA_902850265.1). NCBI lineage: Eukaryota > Metazoa > Arthropoda > Insecta > Lepidoptera > Noctuidae > Spodoptera > Spodoptera littoralis. The sequence continues at coordinate 1,657,123 of LR824535.2, read as the reverse complement.
TAACTTGGCTAGTCCACGTCGTTAGGTTTATCCTGTTTAAGTGTTTTGGTTTGGGTCTCCAATTATGAAATTCAGACACCTCTCAGTAGTTCCCTGACTATGAAGTCAGGGAACTACTGAGAGGTGTCCTTATTTCCTTTACATAAAATACACAACTAATATTAGACTTCCTATCTTCCTAAAGAAGGAAGTATTACTTCCTGACTGAAAAACCACCCCGTTCCTACTCCTGCACTTCGAGCCGGAGTCCCGACAACCCGTTAAGTCTCCCGCAGCTACCTATCGGCATTAGCCCTATTGGGTCCCATCCGTGGTAATCTGATGGCTCTTTGAGGTGCGCGCGGAATGCGACGCGCCGTACGCCCGGGTCTGATTTCCTACCGCCATAGGATTGAAGTAACTTTACACCAAGAATTACACCTTATACTGTTTCGTTACAAGTGTTATTCTTGGGGAAGGGAGGCACAAGAACAAAACCTTAAATCGGAATTGAGATACGACTGTAATACAAAAAAAATAGAGTACACTTACAACGTCAACCAACGAGTTAACCAGATGAAACATTTAAATGTTTGTCTATCAATATGCATAGGCATTTACTCTATAAATTCTAGTCTAAAAAATATCTTTCTCCATTTATTTACCTATTCACAAGTCGCATTGTAAATATTGTTCTGTCTTGCTATAATTTATCTCATGTACATTTGAAGGCACGTACTGACACCCAGTCTATTGGTCGTCGGTTATATGTCTATTTGTCCAATATAAGTTAAATATACTTGAAGAAGCCTGAATGTCCCGAAGATTGATTATGCTATTGTTGTTATTTATATTACAGTTTTGGGAGTTTAATATACACGGAGTTAGATATGTGGATGTGGCTTTAAATATTGAAAATAATGATGAGTTTTTTTTTTGGGACAAGCCCGCCACAATCTCCTAAAACCGCTGCAACTCCTGTAAGCCAGGATCTACAGTAGATACAACCATGAAAACACCGAAACATTGAAGTCCGACGCGTCCCAGGGACATGAGTAACTGTCTTGGTTCCCGCAACGAAATGAATCAGAAGATATTATAAGAGGAGAAGAAGAAAAAACTATAGTTTCCATTTCCCTCGGTGAATTACTGCAGGAGACAGAATGGAATAAAACATACGTTTCCAAAGGTATTATTAAGTAATTATCTATTATTGCAAAAAGCGTAATACTCATTTTCTACTTAAAATTATTTACTCATTCACAGCCCCGTGTAGTACCTATCTATTAGGCATAATAGAATTTCTTTCTTGAGAACTCTAGAAGTTGGAGGTTAAAACTATTAAAATATTCATCATTGATTTATGTCGAACGTAATAATTTGAATTCAGTTCAGAAAGCACATGTTATTAGGTTAAGCCGTCGACTACTAAATTATAAAACCAAAATATGAATTGCTATCGTTTCTCAATAGGACACTCTTTATTTACAAACAACGACACTTCAGTATTTAAAATTTACGACAGCATGGTGTCAGATCCAGTTGTATTTCATCTGAGTCTCGTCTAGATCTGTATGCATTGGCTCACCAACGCTATTTGTTCGGCCCGTGTCGATCGCCATATCTCACGGTGACGTGCTATTGATCAAATACTCCTTGTATAACATGTGTTCCTGGTACTTTTGATCGATAACTTGCAAGACTATGCTTCATGTTGTATCAGATTCGATGGTGAATTTGTGGTTGGTGTTGAAGTAAATGAAAATTTTGTTGTTCACGGCAATCTATTTTTTTTAATGTTTGAGGATGGTATTTTATTTGTATACACGTCATTGCTGCCAAGATAAAAGATTAAGTCTTAGTTATTTCGATAACCCTTATTCCAACCACTGTAAGAACGTTTTAAGGTAAATGTTGTCGATTTTTTTAAAAAAAGTGCATAACTACTACTAGCAAAAGAAAAGTAAGCATGGATGGAAGATTTCCGTTAAAATCGAGCATTTCTCTCGAATTCTCGGAATCGTAAAGCTATACAGTGGGAATGTACCCATATCTTATTATCTACGTACACGATCGAATTGCATCGTCCCATCTCAGATTACATTCGACGTATAATTTTCTATTCGATTGCTGGCATCGATATAAATTACGATGAACGATGCGTTGCCACAAAATGTGTGCGGACGTAGGTAATGCATACAAAATGCACAAACATCATAAATATACAAGTTATGAGGAGGCTTCCTTCTAGTTGGCGATTTTAGAACTTAGTGTTCTGTTTTCTGGACAATAGCTAAGATACTATGTTGTTGCAGGTAATTTATTAGAGAAAGACCAGCTGGTTTAGTTGGCCGCCATTTTGAAAGTTCTTTTTGTTGTCTCGTTCTTCGTTGACATTATCAGTTTGTTTGTCCTGTTGAAGACTTAGTTTCCAAAAAATGTTGTTGTGACTAGCCAAATTGCTCTTAGGTTCAGTTATTGTCTATTTAATCATCATCTCGCCTGGCGACGTTGGAGCACACCTATAAAAATACTGTTCACTCGGAACTTCAAACACAAGTTATAACTTTAAGAAAAAAAATATAAAAAAGACCTTCATTGCTCTTAAAATCATTTAATCCACAAGGCAAGAGTTACTTACGAACTAAAATATGGCGCAGTTTATTCTCCGTGGATAGAGCGATATGCATTACATTTTCATTTTCACCTCAACAAAGAATATTTTGCTAAAAAATCCTCTTCCGTAGCACGTGCAATCTTTATTTCTCCAGCATAACTCTAGCCTTAAATTGAAGAAAAATCTTAACTTGAGAGCGTGCTACGATAAATTCTTTTTCTCATTACAAAATTGACGTTTAATTTAATATTATTGCAGTTTATAGTTGGCTGGCAAGTTGAGAAGTTCTCTAGTTCTCTGTACAATGTAGGAAACAGTTTTATCGGTTTACAATAAAGTCGACGTTGCAAATTGAAGTTAAGTTCGTGTTGTTAGAAAAGTGCTGTGGGAAATGTGTGGACACGGCTCTTGCTCGTGGGACTTCGGGTGAAGCGTTTGTTGATTTTACGTAATTCAATATTTGGATCCAAGTAGGTGACGACTGTTGATGTTTAGCTTAGATCTGTGTGACCTGCAAAGTAATTGGCACTATTTTTCGTGCTTCTTTTTATTTGTGTATGTTATAGTATTTTTGGAATTCGAAGATGATGTAACGTTAGATTGAGTTAATTTGGCTTACGTATTCCTTTGTGAAAATAGTAGTCGTTAGTAATAACTTAAAACTTAGTAAAATATGGGGTGAATGGGGATCGAGAGGTGAATAGGGACAGAAGAGGGGTGAATCGATACTATGAAGAATTTCCCAATATCTATTCATCCCTCTTCTGCCTTTATTCACTTCTTGATCTCTATCCACCCCATTTTACGGTACATAATCATTTATTTCAGTACCTACAGAAAACATCGCGTTTTCCGGGAACATGTCCCTATTTCCATATAATTCAAATCACTAAGTGCAACGTAGTCTACAATCGATATCAATTGTATCGTCAGACTGTATGTACTAAATATCTGCTGTATCTTACATGTAGTGTACACAAGTCCCTATTTCAGCATTTTAGTGCTTTCACATAACGTTATCGTCAATCCTTGTAACTTCGCACACTTACGGCGGGTTTAGGACTTATATCAGTGAATGTATATTTTTGGAATGTCATATTTTAGTATGTCTTGCTGGTTTAGATTGAGTTAAAGTATGCACATATTTTTTACTTAATCAACTAAAAATCTACTCACGTGAATATACTGAGAAAACCTCTACTAGTTTCGAGCCACAGAGGGATTCTTCCTCATGAGCAGCATGCGCGGTCGTGGCAATGTCGGCCTACTGAGAGTAGGTTTCACAGTAGTTTTTATAAATCTTTTGTTTTACTTAGGAAAAAAGTCAGGGCTGTGTTTTACAAAATTATAAGCAGCTGGTAGATAGGTCAATATTTGTACAGCTAAGAAAAACTTCTTAATCGTATTAGACAAGTTTACTCACTATAACTAACACTGGTCATTAAAGACATAAATATCTTAAAAATAAAAAAAAATACATTAGATAAAAAAAATATTCTCCAATACCAATTTAATACCACAAATAATAGATTAACAAGACATCAAATGATAAATTACATGTCTGCCCACAGAATCCATGACGTTTCTAACGACACTGACCATCTGACGAACAATTCTCTTTCACTAACAAATCTAGAATATCATCAATCAAATAAGATTAATCCCAGAGGATATCAATAAACAAAAACCTTTATTATTCCCGCAAAAAGTCTTACAATGTCCGTTTACAATCAGCGATCGGCCTTGACTTCATATGAAATGGATGGACAAGAAGGTCCATTATGGAATTAGTTCTTATTTGTAACAATAATAGGACTCACATTGAATTGAATGTAATTAGAGTATGGCTTATTCAGTTGTAGGTAATAATGTGTTGTTACTTTGTGTTTTCAAATATAAGTTAAAAAAGAGCGAGTACCTAATGTCTAGATTTAGTTTACTTGTATGCGTGAGTTCATTCTAGACATTGTATTTAATATATATGTATATAAATATAATATATATTATATGTAGTTTTATTGCCAATTTATTTATTTACTTTTATAGTATTGTTATCTAGTAATATTGATAATGTATCTTATGTAATTTATATTATACCTATATATTATACGGATATATGTATGTATTTACAGTTATGCATAATCATGAATTTATTTATATAGATTTTTCTGTGTCACATAAACCATTACACCTATTACACCTACTGTTGCACATCTCTGCATCACCCCATGGTTGACTGTAAGAGGATGCCACCCGGCATTAAGTCCGCCATCGTATGTTTGTTATACAGAAGTGTTATATATATATATATATATTAACCTAGTTTATCAGCCCACTGGCTAGTTAGTCCTACCACTCTACAATGAACCACTGTTCTATGTACAATGAAACACTGACTAATTAAGAGTGGTTATATAGGAAAAACCATTATATTGACTAATCACAATTTTATTCTAAATCAGTAATCAATGTTTACACAACATATAGTACATAGTATTGTATTCCTAAAAAGAGATTGTGATTATACTGATTCACCAATTCATTATAATCACTAGGCATGAGAAAATTGTTGCTTCATAAAAATATAGGTATTTATTATTCGTAGACATTTAGATAAAAACATCGTTTCCTATCTGTACCTTCTGCATCTATCTATCTTTCTACGCTCCCTACCATGCCCAGCCAAACAAGACTAATGTTCGGCTGTCGAGATTGCAGCATCGATATGCGTTGTCCCATACCCATTACAAGATGTTAGAAGTTTGGTAGATAAGCCTTCCTTATTTATATAGTGCGCGGACTTTGTCTAAATAGTCTATGAACGATTTCTTAAGTTTGTTAGTATTGGGATGTTAATTGTGTTTATTCTATTGTCGCATGTACTATTTGTGTTAGTCATTTTTATTTGGAAGAAAACATAAATTTGTTCCTTGATATACTTGACTTAATATCGTGTGTCCCCTAGATGGGGTAGAGGGTGTCCACTGAAGTTCTCCATCGCGATCTGTCTTAAGCTTCAAGCTTCACCTCACTCCACGTCATACCGATGCGTGTCGCTTCTGCCAGTGCGACGCCAGGTTTGCCGAGGACGGCCACGGTTTCTATTCCCTTGGGGATTCTAATCCAATTTGTTTCTAGGATGCATATTTTTTCCTCTTTATTTTAGTATCACAATCAATTTATATATCAGAATACATATTATGGATCTACATCAACGCATTGCGTACCTAAACACACAAATGATGTTTGTAACAACGCTTTGGGCATCTGCACACATAAATTATATTTCAACTTGTAAAAAACCATACAACCTCGTCAGTCAACAAGACGATCATACCATCACGACTACGAGGTCTCCTTAAATAGGAAATACATTACTGATTTCTATTTAGCAACCCTTCTAGCAAAAACAAACACCATATCAAATCATATAGGTATAAGATAATCATATTAAAACGATGCACATATATTGTAAAATCTTAATTTAACCCTGGTTCCTCATCTCAGGCCGAACTAATCTCGTGATTAGAGGCGAATGATTGATGAGACCGCCACGACTTACGACGAATGGATGATCGATAGCACGGCATCTGCGACCCACCGTACCTCATTGTAGCCAGCTTTCATTTAACTTCATTGAACTTGTTGATTTTTGTAAATCAGCCTATTAAAATTGTTTATATTTTTGGGCAGGCCTACATCGTATATTTCTACGTAATGGTCTGATTTGTTTTTTCATGATTGAAAGTCAGTGCGGAATTTGTACCTGTTTCTTTATTCTTTATTCTTAAACTTTCTATAGTAAATATTTTATAAAAAAATCAATCTATTGTTTTATAATACCTACCAAATTATCGTCAGACATAATGAATTAGCCGCGGTCAGCGAGACGTCGCGCACGATAGAAGGAAGAGAGTACCTCTGTGACTCGAAACTAGTAGAGCTTTTCTCAGTATATACGTAAGTAAACCATTATTTTAAGTTATTTTGAACTGACAATATATTCATATTTTTTAAAAACATATTTATCTGTTGTTCTTATTTTATATCTCCTCAAAAAATTCAATCCTTACTAATATTATAAATCGGAAAGTGAGTTTGTTTGTTTGTTTGTTCCGACTTCACGCCGTAACTACTAAAGCGATTGCATTGAATTTTTGCAGACGTAAAGTTAGTAGTCTGGATTAAATAATAGGGTATTTATCCCGAAAAAAATTGATATTCCGAGGGAAAACAAAAGTATTGGTATAGATGGCGCTGTATGTATTGGTATATGTCACATAGGCTACTTTTTATCCTTTTGTGACGCGAGCGAAGCCGCGGGTAAAACCTAGTATTTTATAAGCCTAAATATGTAGTATTTAAATGGACATCTTTAGATGTCTCCTCCAAAGTCCTATCTCCAGTTACGATACCTAATTAACATTAATGACTCCATCCAATAAGCTTATTAGAATCAACTAAAAACATAGACCCTGTGATTGTATTCGGTATTCACCAGCAATCTATACAAACAGACAGTTTAATTAAACGATAATCACCTGTTAATTTGTAATGAGAATTTTAGATAGGGTTGAAACATCGCGCATCGGCACACAATAATTGTTTCTCTATTAAAACGTTTGACTAAAGCTGGTTGTCGGAATTATCGTGTCAGTCTAGTGAATTCTCACAGATTGTTTTAAATATTAGCTTCGGACAACAGTTCACCAGTTGTGTTATTCTATTTCGATTAGCTCGCGAATGGCTGAACCGATTTTGATTTCACAAAAGTGTTTTTTACACTTAGGAGAATGTACCTATTATTAAATTAATTAATCGACATCGAAAAAAAAGAGGTGGTTTAAGTCGGTTTTTTTTAAACATAACATAACATCACGCCTTTTATCCCCGAAGGGGTAGGCAAAGGGGCACATCACCACTGTACAATATAACACCCACTTTTCACTATTTATGTTATGAGTCCCATGTAATAGGAGTGAGCCTATTGCCATATACTGGGCACATTTCCAGACTCCGTGCTACTACTGAGATTTTTAAAAACCCAGTAATACTTTGCCCGACCCGGGAATCGAACCCGAGACCTCTTGCCCAGCAGTCGCATTTGCGACCACTCGGCCAACGAGGCAGTCAGTTTTTTTAAACGTACCTAGATTATACAAGAAATGTTTTACAATGGTGCTTAAATAATAAAGGATTATTATTTTTTCCAATCGGTCTATCTGGAATTGGGGGACGCCTATGATCACCAGTGAACGTCATGTCGCTTATACCTATTGATGACAATTTATTTTTAAATGATTTAAAAAAACGTTTGTTATCGTAATACGTCATGCATACGTAATAAATAACTCATATGTCCAACATAAATGACTGCCTTGTTGGCCGAGTGGTCGCTAGTGCGACTGCGGGGCAAGGGGTCTCGGGTTCGATTCCGGATTAAAGTAAAATAATTCTGGGTTTTTCAAAAATTCTCAGTAGTAGCACGGAGTCTGATATTGTGACCGGTATTTGGCAATAAACTCACACCCTTACATGTGACTCATTACATAAAATAGTGGAAAGTGGGTGTTACAGGATAGGATATAAGACTAAAAGGCGTGACGTTATGTTATTTTGCTTTGCTAGCGTGCGAATTTTTTATTATTTTATTTTCGTATATTTTTAACCAACTTTCTAAAAATGTTGTCACAAAAACCTATACAAATCTAGACAAATTATCTAAATAGTTTGAATTTCAATTACAATATTCCTCTTCACAAATCTATCTTCACAAATAAATGTATGTTTGTCATGTGCTTCGGAAACATCTATTTTATCAATTCGACAGCGAATTTCTATCAGACTCATACGTTTAATTCATTATGAGGATTTAAAATCCATTTACATTCGTACACATTGAAGTGAATATAACAACTGGATCCATTTGATTTGATGAATAATTAATTCAATTGTGAATTAGTTACATGTCTGTTTCATTGTAGCATGTTGAGGTTTTTGATTGGCTAGTAGAACTCTGATTAGTGAATTGTAATGTTAGTATTGTTGTTGATTTAATTTGGTCTCTATTCATTAGGGATTAGTTTTCATCAATTATCGGACTTAGAGAACATACTTAGGTACCTATGTGCATGCCAATTGTCTAATCCATTTTATTTTATCATTGTTTTCAAAGATGGCAGATTATAAAAAATGAATTGATGAGAACCACAGACCCTTTTTTGTAAGGGAATAATTTAATCACTTCTCTCGTCTTGGGTAAAGTGAGAGGGTCAAACTCTTGCGGGCTCCTTCTGCTTCAATCCGAAACCCCGGCAACCTGTCAGGTCTTAGAACCTCCTTATCTGTCTATTTTCATTGGCCACCAATTAAACAAAAACCTATGATCACAAAACTGCTTTATCACCCCATCCTACCTACCTTTAATCCCCAACACTGACAACTACATCATACGTATAATACGTATATCCTTAAAAGGTATTGCTATAATATATACGGCATAACTTACCCAGCTTTTATGCCATATAAAAATTATGCCTATGCGAGTACCATGCCTGTATAGTTAATGTGCCGATAAATATTCAAGAAGGTAGTAAATCTGTTGACCTTTATTCAAGTGTTTGATTAACTAGCTCGTGCTGCGGCTTGGCTTGGTTCTTGTAGTTATTTTACTAAACTTTATGTGTGTTACGTCTAAGTGGTTAGATAGTGGATATGCACTTTATTACTTCTTGCATAATAAGGTGAGATTTTGGTTATCTAAAATAATTATGTTGTAATTAGCAAACGAATTATAATTATTTTACTTAAAATTTCGTTCTATTACCTACTAAAGTAATCTAAAACATGATAAAACATATACAAAAACATAATGATATTAAGTACATCAATAACGCAACGAAAATACGTATATTTATAAAAAAATATCCCTATGAGAACAGGGAAGTAATATACAGCGTGTGTTCAATAAAAATCCCTTCTTTTTATTCAGTACCGGTCCCAGAGCTTACTTAATTACTTCACAATGATGGATGGACTGTAAATATTGTTACAGAAAAGAGTTTTTCGAAAAGGCCGACATGTGTTTTTACTATTTACTTTGTAACAAGAGTTGATTGATACGTTGGGAGTGCACTTAATGAATTTTTATTAACATACAGCAACATGATGGACCTATAATGTGGAATGGAATTGTTTATTACTTAACGGAGAAAATGTACGACACAAATATGCACGTGCAAAATACGAGTAATTCTCGATTTTATTGTTATCTTTAGTAATGTTTTAGTAATATAGTTTGTTTTTTAAATAATGGAATAAGGAATGAATTTACTTCCTACAATTTACACAGTAATTTGTACCAGTTTCGATACCATACCAACGAAACTACAACCAAAAATTTAATAATATTCTGCTCGACTCAAAAATCAAGAGAGAATCCCTTATGTGACAGCCGCTTACAATCACTTCATTTATCAATTCAAAAGAAATATTGTATTATCTTACGTATCATTATACAGGGGCAAAGTATATGGTTACCATAATAACTCCAAACAAATACATCATTAGTATTACAATATACGTGATTGATACCAAAATTACGCAAAGGGACGATGACTAGGGGGACTGACCCCATAATAAAAGCAAGCTTGAATAGTTCGTCTAATTCGTTAAGTCTATAGAAGTTGTGTTCGTTGAAATACTCAGTAATAGTGGAGTAAAATAATACCTATATAATATAACATGATGCCAATTTGTAAGTAAAGTTGTAGTACACCCACGCCATGGCAATTACGGTATCAGTTTCATGTAATAGGGGTCATTTACCGGTCAGTTATTCGTGGTTTAAAAGCAACAATAACATTTTGTTAATACGAAAAATTAAAAGAAATTTTATGAAAAAGATAAAGAAAGAGAAAAATGTAAAATAAATATTGTAACCGTCGTTTTTAAAGTAGGTACATTTTGTCTGCAAACATGATGCTACTTGCTAATAAGACTCATCGGTTCGTTTAACCCCTATCTCATAGAAAACAGATATTAATACCATAATTATAAGGGCGTTGTATTATTCAAAAACTAGACAGTTAATTCAAAAACGGTTTAATTAATTAATGACACTAACCTACGATTATACTTTTATCGTTTTAATGAAAACCGTTTTCATAATTACCACGTATGCTACAGATCTATCAATTAAAATGAATAGATGAAACATGTTAAAAAGCTGTTGATTTAATTAAGTTTAAAATTAAAACGTTTGATTGAATTATAAATTCATTAATTGCAATAATTTTAAATTTATTGTCGCAGTATTTAGCTTTGTGTATTTCATAGTGTATTGTAATTAATTGCTGTGTTAAGTATCGTTTAATATGTTAGGATTTGTCATTTTGTTGCGAATTTGTATTTGGTAAATAATTTTGTTGATCGCTTAATTCTTATTTACTAGGTATTAAGGATGGTTTTGTATAGTAGCATTATCATTTTATTAATTATTCAATTCATTGGAATTTATATAGAAGCGTAAAATATTTATATTCGTTATGCAGTATCATCCTAGTTATATTATAAAAGTGAAAATTTCAATGTTTGTTTGTTAGGTACTCCTTCACTTAAAATGGCGTGAGTGAGGCGGGAGGAAGTGTCAGACTCTTACTGACAAAAAACCACCCCGTTCCTTCTCCTGCACGTCGAGCCGGAGCCCCGGTTGCCCGTTAGGTTCTCCGCGACATATCTACTAGTACTAGGTTTACAGTTTCTGCTTGTACTTTGAACATATAGGTGTTAGTTTGCATATGCCTGTGTATCATAATATCGTTTTAAATGGACACCTTACTTTTCAGACACAGTATTAAGAAAAAGAAGGCGTAAACAAATCCCACCGTCACAACTCGACACTGGCAGTATAGTCGACAACACCGTTTTGGAGACTCGCTTGCTACGGAAGAAAAAAAAAAAAAAACAAATCCCAGGATAATAAAAGTCAACTTACATCTTTAAAAGAATGTAACTATATCTAAAAATAAATGGTAATCCAAGCCGTAATTTAAGTAAGTAAATGTTCAAGTATAAAAAAAATGTCAAAACGTATCACTTGCTTGAACAGGATAAGACAAAATTTTCCTTATCCCACTTAATTTTCATATAACATGGTCAATGGTTTTTTGAGACCTCTTCACGATTTTCGGAAATGTATTCTTAATTGTATTTGAAATATAAGAGGGATAAACAGGACAAAATTGTATAAAATGAAAATACCAAGGTGTATTTTGTTACATAAAATAAAATATGAGATCACGCCCGTAATTTCTTGAAAGGTAACTAGAAAAGTGCGTATATATAATATGTGTAGGTATATATATATATAATAATTTATATATATATATAACATAACATCACGCCTTTTATCCCCGAAGGGGTAGGCAAAAGTGCACATTTTGCCACTATACAATACCCACTTTTCACTATTTAAGTTATGAGTCCCATGTAATAGGGGGTGAGACTATTGCCATATACCGGGCACAATTCCAGACTCCGTAACCTCCGGTAACCTCACACTCACACGTCGAAACACAACGCAAACATTGTTTAACGTCGTTGAAAAATAATAAAAATATGTATTTCAAAACGAAACTCTAAAATTAGAAATAAAAAACAATACTAAAATAAAACCAAAAAAATTCCAATGTAGGCCTAATTTTCGTTTCGTGATTAATTCATGGTGAAGGCATACTCGAAATACATAAAATAAATAAATATTACAAGTAGATTGTAACAGACCTAGGATTAAGGAAATGTGTATCAACAGACTCACCGATTGTATCAATTGGAGCGGCGACAGTAGTGTCACACGACGCGCGCATTCAATGCACGCGGCGTGTGACCGAGCAGTGCGCGTTCTCGTGCAGCACGAGTATTATAAATGTTAATGCATCGTGTGAGAGCACGTGTACTGCGTGTCAGCTCTGATTTTAGAAAATGAAACACGGACTAAGGTGTTAATGTAGCAGTTACGAAAGGTGGCAGCAGATCACGGACCTCATGATCCCGGTGGTGATGTGCACATTGGTTCTTAGTGTTGAAGTGAGTGTGTTTCGGTGGTACGTCCAAAGCAGGCCGGGGGAGCGAGACAGCGCGCGACACCGCCGTATTTGAGACGTTGTCGAAATCGTTACCATTGGAAAAGTGAAACACGGACTGAGGTGTAATGTAGCAGTTACAAAAGGTGGCAGCAGATAACGGACCTCATGATCCCAGTGCAACAATATTATCAGAGTTTTACAAACGCGCGTAGTGAGTTTAAGTGGCCGAATCAAGTGTGTTTTAGTGGGAAGGGGGTAGCGAGTATGGCGCTGCATTTCTAAAATTATTGGGTTTATCCAGTGGTTTTAAGTGACGTGTACTTTATTGTTTGTTTGTTCATTCTTCTCTATAGAAAATACATTGAAACGAGCAAGAAGCTTCCTTTAAATTGTTTGTTGACGTTAAAAAATGCCTTCCAGGTCTAATTAACTAAATATATAATTATATTATATATATAACTATATAAATATGAAAAAAAATATAACCATGTAGATGAGCCATTTATATTTGTTTATAAATATATGTTTTTCTCCTCTATTCTCATTTACAGTATTTAGTTGCCATATCCTAAAAAGCACAAAAGTTTCTAATTCAATATTTTGGAAGCTTCTATTTATATCAGAATTAGTTGTTTATCGAGTATCTGAATCGATACTACCTGTCGATACCGGTCGCTATCGAGTGGCCTCTTCACTACACGTGCCGAGTCGCGGCATCAAGTTGATCTGATTAGGACTTGAAAAATATTAGAGTCGGAAGCACGACACTAATTTTATTACATTTTTCATTAAACCCTTATTTGGTTTAAAAGATTGTTGTTCGTATAAGAGTGGGTTATATTTAATTTACTTGAACATAATCACAATTACTGTCCAAAAAATTAATAATATCTGTGACTGAAATAATTATAAAAACAAAGATAAAATAAATATTTATATATACAACTTCAAAATAAATTAATCGTCTAAACATAATAATATTATTAATTATGACACAGGAAACTTTAATATGTTGGTAGCGATACAATCAAAGTGTTTCTTGGAACTAATTTGCCTTTTTATATAATTTCATGAAAATATAAATATCCGCTGCTAACGTTATGGCTCCTTAATTTTTTTACAGAGGTTATTTCAAATTTTTAGTAATGAATTTGAAAAAAAATAATTGAAATTGCATAGCATCGCATGACAATTCACAAAAAAGTTGTCTACATTGTGTTAAGCCTGTTATATGGTAAAGGAGCAAATAGAAGAAAGACAAACGACAAGTAAATTCAGGGATTGTCCTTATACCTCATGCTTTGTTCATTGGATGTTTGGGAATATAACTCATCCATTAAAAATTAATTGATTTCTTACATACTTCTTATTAAATATTCTCTTCTTGTGCGCTTTCATTTGAGCATATTTGTAAGCATTTATTATAGTTTTTCCCACTTTCATCGCCCATAACTTTTAAACGGCTCTACCGATTTTCATGAAACATATCTAAAAACAGTCGCACATAAATCATCTTTAAAATAAAAAAAAAACTAAATTGTAATCGCTTTATTTCTTTCAGAGGTATGATGCCACTGACAAACAGACACAAACACACACAGAGACACGTCAAACTTATAACACTCCTCTTTTTGCGTCAGGGGTTAACAAAGTAGTACCTAAATCATTTATCTCGTGGTATTTCGATAAATTGCTGTGTGTGATAATTTAACAAAATAAATAAAAAAAATGTTTTTCTTCTCCTCTTATATTATCTTCTGATTCACTTCGTTGCGGGAACCAAGACAGTTATTGATGTCCCTGAGACGCGCCCGACTTCAATGTTCCGGTGTTTTCATGGTTGTATCTACTGTAGATCCTGGCTTACAGGAGTTGCAGCAAACAATTGCAAAAAACAATTAGAAAATAAATATCTCTTGGAAAGCTAATTAGTATTATATTACTTGGTTCACATGTATCCATAATTACGCACGTGTTCAAGAAAAAATAATTAATTATATCTTCGCATCATAATTATCCAAAAGTTAATTAATTCAAAGTCAATTTTTTATTCGTGTCAAATTACTTTCTCAGATTAAGATTAGCTTGATATATCGTTCGAAAAAGCCACAACATTTGTTCATACAAAAGTAGGCTGTAATCATTGGAAATAAGGTATATAATGAAGTAAGTGGAGAGCGCTCACTGGTGACCTTTTTGGAACTTATGATATACAATATGCTGTTTCCATTTTAACTAAATAAAGATTAAAAATTCACTGGTCCCATGATTTACCTTTTGATTACCTACTCGATTAGGTACATACGTTTAAAATTAGCATTTGATTGTGACTGTTTAAAACTATTATAACAGCTGTAGATATAATTCTTTCGTAAACTAATTTTAATTTATCAATTGTAATACAATTTATACAATGATAACTAAAACTAAATTTAATATTTCAATAATTCCGTACTTAAGTAATTAGTGATTGACATCCTAATGTATTTTTTTCTTTTTGAGATAGATACCCATGGAATCATTTGTTATTTTCTATATGTTTTGTTTACCGTTTTTTTTTGCATGTGGTGTTAATCTATAATTAATTGTTGCACTGATAAATGTTTCTTTAGCTATTTAACCCTTTGAGTACCGTCATTATAGACAGAATTAAAGAACAATAGGTTGCGGTCACCGGTGTCCTCGCGGTGTTTGACAGTTTAATCAGCAATGTAGGTATATAGTGTAAACAATTGTTGGTTAACCAAAATAAATAAATAAACTAGATACGTATAAAAATCCGAATTCAACCTTCTCCTTTATTCACTGTGTCTCCTCTGGTGTGGCGGTTATCCATGTGTGGTGCTGATCGCTTACCGTCACCCCGTCACCTATTCTATAAAAAATACGCCTGATATTATACAAGTATATCTATATGAAATATATATACAATATTCTATAAATATTTAGATCATTTATAAACCAATGTATCACGTGGTAAGCCCAGAGGTTTTGTTTGTAGTCCAGTCTATCATTCATTCATGTTATACGATATTGCAGTTTTTGTTTATGAATAGAATATTAAAAACTAGTCGGTATATGAGTATGAATATGAAAATAGAAATTTTCATGTACGTGAATGTATTTTGTATTTGCAACATGTTTTTAGTATGTACGGGATGGAAAATATTACGAACATGACAAAAAGGTGTGTTAAAATATTTTAATTTTATTTAAATAAAAATAGAAATGAAATGTTTTTGGGTCTCTATAAAATTAATCACCATCGAATCAAAGATTTCAGAGTCCGGCTGTGGAAGTAGTATTTAAGTGAGTAAATCTTTTTTAACTTTTATATAAATATTATAAACATCACTCCTTCTATCCCCGACGGGGTAGGCAAGAGGTGCACATTACGGCGCTTAATACCACTGAACATGTAACACCCACTTTTCACTATTTATGGTTTGAGTCCCATGTAATAGGGGGTGAGCCTATTGCTATATACCGGGCACAATTACAGACTCCGTGCTACTACTGACAATTTTTTAAAACAAAAACAAAACATTGTCCAACCCGGGAATCGAACTCGAGACCCCTTACCCAGCATTCGCACTGGCGACCATTCGTCTAATTTCAAGTTTTCTCCCACGATAGTTATTAGGTACATAAAAATCAATAACATTTTAAAGCCTATTTTCTTATACACAAAAACACGGTTATTTAGTACTTGATAGGTACATATTTTTCATAGGTAGCAATAATAATCCAAGCTAAAATTCCTGATTAATCTAAAATATATACTCCGAACCCAAATATAACCCCAAGAATATTCTAGACAACAATCTTTAAAAAGGAATCTATGATTTTATTTCAACAGATATCATGATAAAAATGTGGTAGAGCACTGCTAGTGCCATTTGCAATAAAGTCGTGATGTTTATGGGTGTGCAATGAAAGCATGAGATAAAATATAGTGGTCTTGCTTTGTGGTGACTCTTTGTAATAGAGGGTACTGTTCGTAGTTCTAGAACGTGTTTAAGATAATATTATCTCTCAGTTTTATAGTAATTTAAGATAAAAAATAAGTAATTGCTCAAATATTTACCTAGAGTATAAAAGAAATCTGAAATAATTTCGATTTTGACTATATTTTTTTAATTTGCAATACAATGATTTAAACATAGGTATGTATTGTAGTTTTAGTCTGGGTACAAATTATTTAAGTAAGTATTAGTGGTATTGTCATGGCCCGGAGGCTTAAGACGCCCGTGTCTCATGCATGTACCAACGGTAAAATACCAATGTGAGTTTTTCGGACTTTTAGTACATATTACGTATTATTATTGTTTAGACACCATTCACTCACAAACAGTGAAGGCAAACATCGTGAGGAAATCTTGGCTTATTGTGTGTTTCTTGAAGAACGTTGCTCCACTATACGATTTTCTCATGTGTTATAATTTCTAATTATTTGTAAGTTTAAAATCACCAACCTGCATTAAAGAAGCATGGTTAATGCTCATATCTTCTCCATGCGAGAAGATGCCTTTGGTCAGCAGTGGCCACTTATTGGCTGCTGATGATGATGAACTATTTGTTAGTGAACTAGGTTGAATGGCCATATGCGTATGAAACAGCTTTATAAAACCAATGTCCTTTTGTTTGCCGGTACCTATAACATGTTATGAATTATTTATATATAATAAAAAATATTTCAAAAGCATATCGAGTGAAATTGCACATTTTTTCTTTTATCGTAAAAATCATTACAGCGAAAAACAAAAATCAAAATCCACAGAACTGAATCTGATATTCGGATATCGAAACGAACTGCAGGAATTTTATTGCAACGTTTTTCTCTGTAACATTTTGCGAAGTACAATCACGAATTGGATGTCTATTTCTATAGCAAAAGTTAGTGCAGTATGCACCATTGAATCGGTTGTTAGTACTTCGCATCTATTCAGAATGTACTGCTATAAATTCGTTTGATGAAGCCAATCAATGCATAAATGGAAGATACTTGTAAGTTCAGCAATTTTTAGAAAGTCGATTTGTATACGTGAATCCTGAGTATCAATTAAAAATCACGTTCGGTAGTAAAGCATGAAAAGATAGTTGAGAGTACTAAAAATGAAAAGTATAATATTATTAGAACGTTCAACAATGTAATTTAAACTTTATTGTCATTACATTTCAGTGCATTTATAATTGCATACATAAATATACCTTCATTTAACTCAAGCATCAAAACTATGTTGATTTCTGTCGGTTTCTTTGGATGCTGCTTCACAAGGAGACGTTTTTAGTTGTGTGGTGCAAGTTTAATGAAAAATGGTGCTGCAGATTAGTTTATAATAATACATTTTGTATAATGGAACAAATTTTTATAACTGATTTTTATCCGGCAATCGTTTGAAACAACTTATTTTTATCAACCTATCTTAAAATATTGATAAAGGCTTTCGTAAATGTAATATTAAAGGCTTATTTATTTGACAAGTAAAACTTAATGCCAATACTGTGTAAAAACAAAAGTCTTTATTTATTTATTTATTTATTTATACTTTATTGCACACACAGAAAAAATATGTATTTATTATTTATTTACAATCATCATCATCATCATCATATCAGCCACAGGACGTCCACTGCTGAACATAGGCCTCCCCCAATGACTTCCAGATAGGCCGGTTGGAAGCGACCTGCATCCAGCGGTTCCCTGCGACCTTAATGAGGTCGTCTGTCCACCTTGCGGATGGACGTCCTATTTACAATGAACATTTATTAATATTCCTGCATCAATATAAGGAAGCAAGTGTAGGTCGCCTTTTGTACCTACATTTGCGTTGTAAACCCTGTGTTTCATTACCCATTACGTTACTGTAATGTTGCCTACAACGAAGTATTTGTATTGAATTGTGTTGTATTCTGTGGTATTAAATATTATTGCATTTAGTTTTTTTATGGGTTACTTCGGTAAACAATCGGCGCCGACTTCAGACACCTGTAACACTAGAGGCGTTTCAAGTGTGTTACTAGCCTTTTGGGAATTGCAAATTTGAGGATTGTATTATTTTAGATTATATTAGATTTAAGGATTCAGGGATTGGGGAGACTGGGGAGGAGGGATATTTGGACCTCCGGTAATCTCACTCACACGACAAAACACAACGCAAGCTTATCTGCACTATTGACTTGTACAAAAAAGAAGGCTCATTGTCCAATATTGTGCTAGTGTAGCCCAGAATGACATGGTAAATGTATTGAAGAAACAGTACTTTGCCCTTTTTTAGTATTCGGTTACCTAATCCAACCTAGTAGTGTCATTTGAACACTACAAAAACAAAACACTCACAATAAAATTCAATTTATTACTAACTCCAATAATTCGACTGAACGACTTAATCAAAAGGTTGACTTAAGAGATGCTAAGACCATAAAATTTAACAGTCTCATTAAAATATTCAAGCTAAAATCGCAATAAAATACCTTAGTAATAGTATTTTTAATGTTTAAATTCCAATATTCATTCGTTTGAGACATGTTCAGTCATTCGTAAAAACTCATCCATCAAAGTTACATTTTCTTTTTAAGCCCTTAATATATTATAGTATGTTTTAAGGTAAAAAATGTCTAAATGCTAATGATATTGTAATAGACTTTGAACTTTAAAGTCATATTAAGATCGATGACTATTTTAAAAGGTGAAAAGATAAGAAAAGTAATAAATATTGGTTAGGTTATAAATCAGACGATTAATTTAAAAATAAAATGAAGACTTTTTACTAATCTATATTGTATAGTGTAATTTATTGGTATTGTATAAATATTACTTGACTAAATAACTAGTTAAGTAATGCGAGTTGGTCTTTGGGGCTAGCCCTGATTATGGTACCATCAGCATCATCGCCCTCTATTCGTCTACTGCTGGGCATAGGCTTCTCTAATAGCACGCCATAGAGCTTGATTATGATGCGCCTAATCCAAATAATAATATAATCTAGTTCCAATACACACCACCTCACACCTTATGCACCCCGAGCGTCGTCGCGTTCCGCGCGCGCCTCAAAGAGCCGTCAGACCACCACAGATGGGGCCCAACAGGGCCGATGCCGATTCGGAGTTACGGAGAACCTAACGGGTAACCGGGACTCCGGCTTGACGTGCAGGAGAATGAACGGGGTGGTGAAGTCAGTAAGAGTCTGACACTCCCTCCCGCCTCACCCAGGCGGGAACAGCCATTCGATGATTTCCCAAACTTAAAAAAAAACGCCATATACACAAAACTAAAGCTAACGAAACGAGAAGCAGCAAGACTCAACCAAAACACGCTAAATTTTATCGAAGATATTTCCAAATGTGAAACGAAATACCTGAACCTAGAATTGCCAATACAGAAACGTTACTCCTGTGAAAATGGCGCCGATATCACCGTCCTAATGGGTTTTCCATACCCATTAGTTATTATGAGTCAGCAGATTTTCTCTAAGCCAACCTGGGTGGCAAAGCAATGCTATATAGTAAAGAGAATAACAATGTATCATTAATATGTGAAACAGAATTTGTAGTAACAAATAATATTTAGGGGCGTTACCATAGCAACGGCATTAGTTAGAATTTAGTTCTACATTTGATATACTATACGCCATGTTCCTATTATTCCATGAGATTATTGTATGAAGTTACAACTGATCTACGAAATTGGAATGCATATGAAATTGGATGGGGTGTATATTTCGATATTTCCGAAAACAAACAAGCTGTAACAGTGTAGAAACACGAAACTACGTAAAAATATATTTCATAAATCTGCTAGATATTATTGATCATGGATACCAAATTGGATACAAATCGTGGTGGCCCGGAGGTTTAAGACGCCCGCTTCTCATAGATGAGGGTGCGGCTTCGAAACCTGCCAACGGCAAGTACTAATGTGACTTTTTCCGAATTATATGTACTTTCTAAGATAACATTATTTAGACACCACTGACAAATGGCAAAGGAAAACATCGTGAGAAAACCTGGGCTTATAATTTCTAACAATAAGTTTGTAATCACCGACCCCCATTGAGCAAGCGTGGTAATTAATACTCAAACCTAAAACTCCTCCATGTGAGAAGAGGCTTTACTCAGCAGTGGGCATTTATAAGCTGTTGATGAGATGATAATGATGATGAGATACTAAATTGAAATCAATAAAAGCTAATTCGAGTCGTACAATTAACC
The DNA here is from genome assembly GCA_902850265.1 of Spodoptera littoralis. NCBI lineage: Eukaryota > Metazoa > Arthropoda > Insecta > Lepidoptera > Noctuidae > Spodoptera > Spodoptera littoralis. The sequence continues at coordinate 1,636,231 of LR824535.2, read as the reverse complement.
TAGCATTGAATTGTACAATTACACATACATACATACATATCTCCTTTCCTCCACGAACGAAACTTGAACCACTCACCTAAGTAAGCCAATAGACATTACAACAGTTCCGTCTATCTCACTGAATCCCCTAAATAACACTATTCACCCATAAATAACATTTCAGTCTCATAACAACCACTTAAATTCTGGACTAAGTCGCCAATTCGTGAATGGCCTTTAACCTTTTTTTATGGGCCATTATATTAAGCTCCTTGCCTATGAGAGATGCCTCATTGGTCTTGAAGCATCCATGGTTTGTTAGATCCAGTGAGATAAGGCCGGACAGGATTTCGGGGGCAACGATCTTTGTAACGTTCCCTATCTTTGTGAAGGCTGTTCAAGAGGGCAGTATTTTCAGATGGATACAAGGGATTTGGTCTCGATAATTATAGTCGTATATTGCAAAGATCAGACTGAGTTTCGATGGGATTACTAAGTTGTAAAGTGAAAAAGAAAATAGTTGTCGTGATTTACAATGTTGTGACGACTTTATTTGAATATTGGTGCGAATTTGACTGCACGGTTGGCGCGGTGGCCGGGCAACTGGCTGCCGCGTAACGTGTCGCGGGTTCGATTCCCGCACGAAACAACTCTTTGTGTGATCCACAGATTGTTGTTCCGGGTCTGGGTGTCATGTGTATGTATGTTGTATGTTTGTAAACGCACCCACGACACAGGAGAAAATCCTAGTGTGGGGCAACGTTTTTTAAAAAAAAGAAAAGAAAAGAAAAGAAATACGAATTTTTGGAATGTATATATAAACAACATTATAGTATAATAATAATGTCAACTTTTACCGAATTGAGTCCGTGTATATTTAGTGTGTTAAGTAAGAAGACTATGAACTTTTAAACATATTTTGGGGTGGGTTTTCGAAAGCTTAATATTGTTTTTTAGAATTATATCTGAGTTACCTTTGCAAGTAATATAATACTCATTTATTTATTTATTCAGATAACCATCAAACTAAAAGTAAAAGAAGAACACAATCATAAATAACCATATAACTATTTAGGTACAATATTAACTCGTCGAGTACCGGTTTTATAGACACAATTAAAGAACAATAGGTTGCGGTCACCGGTGACCGCTTGGTGTTTGACAGTTTAATAAGCAATAGTAAACAGGGACTTAGTCCACTGCACTAATTTCCACATCAATGGACTGTCATGTCTACCGACTATAGCGGCACTAACCATAATTAATTAGAAATTACACATTTTAGATAATACCTCTGTTTTCTGTAACTTGGTCCATAGGACATTTTCAAAGATATTTCTCACGTGGTGCGAGTGAATTCTAATTGCATTTATTTGCACCCGCGGTGTCGACTCGTGGGTTATTTGCATCTGTGTGGGTTTGTGTTAAATAATCTTTTGTGTTGCTCTCTCCGTGACTATGATATTCAATGGCTTTGACAAGGTTCTCTTCAACTTTGAGATTGTAGCGTCTTGCTGGTACATTTTATGCTCAGAGTCATGATGTAATGGGTTTTGATTTATGAAATAGTATTTTGGAGCTTATTCATTTTAAAATTACAGCCACTAAGTTTCTTGTATTTTGATTGATGTTCAATAAATAACTTCAGTGATAATGTAAATATAATTTTTAAATTACTTCTCAGCCATTGATTGTTTGATGACATAAGTGTTTTTGGTGATCTTTTAACCCTTTGAGTACCGACATTATAGACACAATTAAAGAACAATAGGTTGCGGTCACCGGTGTCCTCGCAGTGTCTGACAGTTTAAGAAAGTAATAACAATGAAACTGACATTCTTTTTATACATACATTCTTTATTTTAAAGGAGGAAGCCTAAACACAAGAAAACTTTACTACAACGGTCTAAATACACAGTAGATAGTTGATCAAACTATTAAAACACCTGGCAAATATGGAAACAAAATTCCAAAACAATCTTCGCATTTTAGAAAGCAACAAACATTACATATTTCATCTATCAAGTCTTTTTAATAACAATAGAAGCAAAATAAGACTAGAGCCGCCATTACCACATTAGCAGATCATAACACTATCCACACTTTGCCATTTCAGTTTCCTTTACAACGGCTATGGACATTACTCTGTTAATCCCCGTTGCTAACTGCAGGATGATGTTTTAGCAAGTAGCATTTAATGGTTCACTAAGGTATTAAGGAATTAAACTAGAAGTGGGAAGTAGCATAATGAATTTGAGAGAGCTTTGGTACTTTTTGTGTATTGCCTTTTGTTGTTGCAGATATTTTAGTAAAAAATATGTATTGCTTTATTGATAGAGCGTTGGTAGAATGAATAATAAGAGGAGAAAAGTACACAGAAGAATAGTTAAGAGGTTATAAGCTAGAGATTTTGTAAGAACTATGACATAAACATAACATCACGCCTTTTATCCCCGAAGGGATAGTCAGAGATACACACAGAGGTAACACCCACTTTTCACTATTTATGTTATGAGTCCCATGTAATAAGGGGTGAGCCTATTGCCATATACCGGGCACATTTCCAAATTCCATACAGTAGTATTAACTGTCAGTAGTAACTGAAATTTCTTTTAAAACCCAGTTATACTTTGCCCGACCCGGGAATGTAAGAACTATGTATGATTTTGAATAATATGCACACATGAAAACATGTTAATGCAGAGCAATAAATTATTAAAGAATGAAAAGCGAAAAACGTACATTTCATGCATACATAACATCACGCCTTTTATTCCCGAAAGGGTAGGCAGAGATGCACATTACGGCATTTATTGCCATTATTCAACGCAACACTCACTTTTTACTATTTATATTATGAGTCTTATGTAATAAGGGGTGAGCCTTTTGCTATATACTGGGCACAATTCTAGACTCCGTGCTACTACTAAGAATTATTAAAACCCAGTAATACTTTGCTGACTCGGGACAATCAAACGCGAGACCCCTTGCCCGGTAGTCACATTAGCGACCACTCAGCCAATGAGGCAGTCATACAGGCGTTAATTCATTGTATAACAATATCACTATACGACGTCTCTGAAATAGTTATCATTATTAACAAAAATCGGGGGTTACTTACGTGAATATATTGAGAAAAGCTCTACTATTTGGAACCACAGAGGGGTTCTTTTTCATGAGCAGCGTGCGCGGTCGCGGCGACGTCGCGATTAGTTAATTTAGTATGTCTCACGATAGTTATTAAAAAAAGTTATCATTATGTCTATTTGTTAGTTTTACATTGTGACAATTAATTTAGGAATATGTATGTATCTAGTTCATGATAGATACATTTTGGTTTCGTTGCAAAATTGGCACTGACTTGCCAATTTCCTTCGGCGCAGCAGGTGCCAAAAGGTGACAAACATTTTCAATCAGGTAGGCTTTTGCGGTTAATTTGTTTGCCAATTTTCAATCTTAATACAATTTATAAGTATTACATACTTATATATAATTATTAGTTTTTAACCGACTTCAAAAAAAGGAGGAGGTTCTCAATTAGATCGATATCTCCGTTATTTATGAACCTCACCTAGGTGTAAAGTTCTCATCAATAAAAATTTATCAAACCCAAATACAAGGTAGCTACTGTTAACTGTTGAGGAGTTCCCTCGACTGGCTCTTGGCTCCATCATCAGATCGACTCCAGACCTTTATCAGATTGTAGTGGTTTTCCATACTTAATGAAAAAATTAACAAATGCACTAGTCGCTCCTATAATTTTTTAAAGTTCCCCTCAGTTGCCCTGGTCTTCCATCATCAGATCCTGATTTCCTCATCATAGGACTAATCTGGAACTATATCGTTTCCAACAAAAAAATAATTATCAAAATCGGCTTATAAATAACGGAGATGTCGGCGAATAAACATAAAAAAGGCGAATACGGTCGAATTTAAAACCTCCTCCTTTTTTGAAGTCGGTTAAAAAGGGCCAAACACAATATGTACTTAAAAAAATTGTGTGATTTTTTATGGAATAGGAGGCAAACGAGCACGAGACGGATCATCTGATGATAAGTAATCTGCGCCGCCCATGGACACCTGCAGCACCAGAAGTGTCACAGGTGCGCTGCCGGCGTTTTAATAAGGAATATTTTGGGTAACTTTGACTAAGTATTAAATTAGCCTCAAAATACTGTAGGTAAACTTCACGCTTCCCCTAAAAGTAGTCGCGGAGAACCTAACGGGTAACCGGGGCTCCAGCTCGACGTGCAGGAGAAGGAACGGGGTGGTTTTTAGTCAGTAAGAGTCTGACACTCCCTTCCGCCTCACCCAGGCGGGAGAAGTCATTCGATGATTTTCCCCCCTTAAAAAAAACCCCTAAAAGTAATAAACCTTAAGACAGAAAAAAAGAAAAAAAAACACTTAAATGTAAAAAAATATCAACATAAATCACTACTAATCAGCGCATCCTCTAAACCGAACATTAAAATCGACTCTTCAAAGAGAACCGAGTTACATTTAAAACGATTTACTAATAAAATCGGATTCATTAGGGACACATGGTACCAAATCAAGTTGCACATAACCAATATAACCTGACCTTTGAATGTGCAGAGAGCTCATAAAAAGCGAGATCATGATAAACTGGTTTTGTTAAACCCTTGTGTTATAAATGGAAATAAGTGACATCTTGCATTCGTGCAAAAAGATTGTCGAGATATGACGGTGTAAAAAAAGACTGTGACACTTGTCATATCACACATGCGTGGCTGAAACTAGTCGCGCCGTAATGTCTCTAGAGATGTGCCTTGCACGTTGACACGTGCATTTACTTTAAGATTTCAAATATGTAAAAATATTTTTTTTTTAACTTAATGTTTGAATATGTTTTTGTGGTCTTTGTTGTGTTTTGTGACATAGACCGTCATCGTCGTCGTATAAGTCACAGGATGTCCACTGCTGAACATAGGCCTCCCGTAATGACATAGACCGTTAACATTTTTAAGGTTAATTAAAAAAAATCAGAGATGTGGAATTGAATAAAAGAAATTAATTTCTTTAGAGAATTTAACACCTCTCGGGTTTTGTGTGTAACATGACATTAATGTGTTTGGAAATAGATTTTGTTCGTAAACACGTACGTAACTTGTGTTTTATTTTTAAATGGATTATTAATACGCAAAACATGTAATATATTTCTATAATAATCTATCAAAACACGATCTCATTAATCCACATAAACCCAAAAAAATCAAACCACCCACTCACTTTAACGACGACTTACAAAATATCGATTTTTTACACCCATTACTAATCATCGAACTAACAAAAATTAGGGCTGTGGCAAAAAAGTGCCCCACACTTCATTCACACATGTCTGTAGCGTCGCCTCCCTACTGTAATGCTGACAAATCGCCGGTGGTTTGTGCCGAGCGCGATGATTCATGTTTATTGGCGGCTCGCCAGACACTCCCAGCCAACCGATGTTTGGTCAAACATTTGACGTGGCAGAAATGTTTTATGCCCAACTATTTGTTTGTCGTATACTAAGGAGTACTGAGTAGTGTTTGAGTTTGTAAGTATTTTGAAGGAGGAAAGGTCAGGAGTTACTAGTTTTGTGTTATATTAATTGTGTAAATAGCAAGAGAAGTATTATTTTGTACATATACGACCAAATGAGGCTTTGAGTTTAAACTGTCAAACACCAAGCGGTCACCGGTGACCGCAACCTATTGTTCTTTAATTGTGTCTATAAATACGGTACTCGACGAGTTAATCCTCAAAAAAAATCTATTTTGGTCGTCGACGTAGAACTTCCTAATACTCATAGCATTAGTTCTAGAATAACCTACAAGCTTGTTAAAATCTGTATGAAGTAATTACTCCCGTAGTAATTTATATAGCAATCCATCCCCAAAAAAAAGCTATGTCGTATTAATACAAAAAAATAGAACATCTATAACTTTACGTTGAAAGTATATTGCATCACTTGTGTTTACCTTTTTAAAAAATAAAAATAAGGATATTAATCAACCAATATTACTTAGATACATGAAATATAAACGTAGAAAGAAAATATCAATCAATGTATCCAAGTTTAGATTATACGATACATCACGTCAATCTAAAGGTTCGATCCTTAAATGATAGATGGCACTATATGTCTCTGTTTTGGAGCTTGTTATTAATACAAGATCAAGGAACCTTTCCTGTATACTTTTAGCTGAAATCTATAATAATATATGTGTGAAATTGTATAATGACTAAGACGTATCTGAGATTTGTTCTATTAATAAAAACATATATTGTATGTATCTTTTTTAAAAATAAGGACCTTATTTTTTTCTTAATAAGACACACGTGTAAATGTTCGTGTATTTTTTGAAAGGTCATGTCAGTGTTGTCATTATCTAACGTTGCTACTCTTCGGATAATCCAATCTGATAGACGGAAAGATGAATCTAGAATTTTATTGACTTGCGACCCTAAGACAGTCATATCTATCGATCAGCCAATAATTATGTCTAAGGGTCAAACTAATACAATAACACAATCATGTGAGCTTTACGTTCAGTAGTCAAAATCACCACTTACACACCGTTGGACTTATAAACTTAACAAAAGAAGCTGCAAGTACTATTGTATCTCCTTTAAGGTCAAATTTAAAGACGAATGGGCTATCCTTTTTTATATACATATTGGATGGGCCAACGTTAACCAATATTTCGCGTGGTGGTAAGCGATGATGCGGTCTAAGATGGAGCACGTCGACCCACAAGCAACCTTTTCACTCGGGCCTTGAAGACTCCCTGGTCATTCTCTTTAGAACTGTAATATTTTTTTTTTTTATTTCTTAAGCCGGTAAACCAGCCGACAGATCACCTGATGGTAAGCAATCGGGGTCGCTCATGGACACCTGGAACACCAGAGGCGTTAGAAGTGCGTTACCGGCCTTCTAGATTAGGTATTTGGGTATTTGAGGATTGTTGGAAATTCAGGGGTAATTGGGCTTCCGGTAACCTCACTCACACGATGAAACACAACAGAACGTTGTTTCACGTCGGTGTTTTGCGAGGCTGTGGTATCACTCCGGTCGAGCCGGCCCATTCATGTCGAAGCATGGCTCTCCCACACTTAATACTTTTTCTTCAAGTAACACAGCTTCCCAAAGTTCCTTACATCGCCCGACTTTTGAAGGGGCGTGAAACAGTCCATGTTAAAAATAGTTTTCTAAATATAAATGGTGTTTTATAAAGGATTTGGGCTTCAAGTTCGGTCCTGTGTTTGAGAGAATGTCTGTTGTAGTCAATAAAAGTTGGCGTGTATTTGTTTTGGTTTGTAGCTAGTTTGTGTGTTGGCCAGGTGTTGTTGGTTTAGAATGATATTTTTTTAAACTTAGGTGTTCTTATTTTGAATTGAATGGTAGGTTTATTTTAATAGTTACTTTTTTCGTTTTACATGAAACGACTTGAGAATATGCATAATTTTATTTTGTTGAAAACAGCATCAAAAGTACACTAGTAAGTACACTTCACTCCTGGTACAAAATCTCTTCTATACTAAACTACATTTTAAAATTAAATCAAATATAAAATACACGTATAAAATCAGAACGCTGCCTAAAGTGATTGATTTCGTACGCCATAAATGGCAAAACATGTAGACTCTGTACTAACCAAACCTTCATTGTAATTACTCATGTTTTACTAAATCTCTATTTCTCTATCTCTAAATAATTATTATGAATACTTTATTGTTAAAGTTGACACCAACAATGTTGCAACTATAAAATAATCATTTTCAAAATCAGAAGTGGTACACGTGAGTCAAATTGATCCACCAATGAGTATTGGACATTAATTCCCTACATATCGTCTCATTTGCCTGTCAAAACGTACACGATTTGCCCATATGACACGATCATTGTACTGAGTATGACCAGCGTAATATGGCCCACGACTGTGAGAAAATTTCATGTGATAGTGGTTCGTCTTCGTTCGGTTTTGGATCGGTATTTCGGTACTTCAGTGGTTTGAAAATAAGCAGGAATGACCACATGAGTGCGGGTTGTCTGATGCTGTGGGACTTGGGCTGAGTATGTCAAGTGCTACGAAGAGATTATGCGATATAAACTGCTCTATTTATCTGTATTTGAAAGTGCAAATTGAAACTTTATGGCTGTGCAGTTAAATACTTTTTTGCTCATTCTATTAGCTTGGCATGTTAAAAGAGATCGTATTAGTATTGTACCCAGTAAGGACACAATACATTGAAATGGTAAACTCGATTAAAAAATTGGGCACACTTAAGGCAAGTTAAATCTCCTATGCTCTAAAAATAAACTAACTGAGCGCCGATTTTTCAATCATCAGTTAATTATTCTTTACTATAGAAAAAAAATTACATAATATTACCTACATTTTGTAATATGGAAGTATTGTCAAATATTCAAACTTATTTCCCAGTTAAAATTTATTGCTGAGTTTGGTTGCCGAGTGGTCGCAAGTGTGACTCAGGCAAGGGGTCTCAGGTTCGATTTCCGTGTAGGGCAAAGTATAACTGGTTTTTTTTAAAAAAAAATCAGTAGTAGTCTGGAATTGTGCCCGGTATATGGCAATAGGTTTACTCCCTATTACATGGGACTCATAGCATAAATAGTGAAAAGCGGATGTTACATTGTACGTATATTGGTATTAAGTGCTGTAATGTGCAACTCTCCCAACCCCTTCTGGGATAAAAGGCGTGATTTTATGTTAAAATTTATTTGGTGTTGGAAAAATCGACCCTACGATATTTACCTTATTCTAAAGAGGTAGTAATTTAATTTATATTAAACCAAACAAATTAAATATCATCTAAACATAAAACTAATCGGACCAGATTAAAAATACCCACTTCCAGGTTAAAAATAAGTACCTACAAAATATTATTAATCTAAAAACGTAATATTCCTTTAACTTTTGTCAAATTCAAAAACAAATTAATTTCGGTCCCTTCTAATGAAATTAAATTTTTCAATATGTTTTCTCTCATTTCACCAAATCTAATAATATGAAAGTGGGACTGAATTTTTAATTAAATTCTAAATCGGACACTTCGGTCCTTGTGTTGTTTTATCTCAAGCGTATCGAGTTGTAATGTCATCTCATCATCTGTACGTAGTTTTATCTAGGTAAGTATTTAGATTATACAGATAGGCATGTATGTAGGTCTAAAGTAAAGTTAATTAGTTTTGTTTATATTCCGTCTTTATCATTTAGTTCCAAATTCTCATGATCATCTTTGTTATTCTTGGTATATCTACACACACACTTAAGTATGTACATAAAAATTCAAAGTAGAGTCATTCAAATATTTTTAACAGTATAAATTTAAGAAAAAATTAAAAAAGATACCTATTAGTTTTCATCGTAGGTGTAATTACTGCGTAAAAAATACAATCTTACTTAATATTATAAATTTGAAAGTGTGTGAGGAGGTATGTATATTTGTTACTGTTTTACGCAAAAACTGCTGAAGTAATCGGGATGCAATTTCGAACAGAGGTAGATTATAATCTAGACTAACACATAGGTGCACATAGGCTACTTCTTAACCCAAGGGAACGCGGGCAAAGCCACTGGCAGAACCTAGTGCTTTATAATGCATAACATCATAACCACGCCTTTTATCTTCGAAGGTAGGCAGACAGAAGTAACAACCACTTTTCACTATTTAAGTTATGAGTCCCATGTAATAAAGAGTGAGCCTATTGCCATATACCGGGCACAATTTCAGACTCCGTGCTACTACTGAGATTTTTAAAAACCCAGTAATATTTTGCTCGACCCGGGAATCGAACCCGAGACCCTTTGCTCGGCAGTCGCACTTGCGACCACTCGGCCAACGAGGCATGCTCTTTAAAATGCAATTAGGGTAAAATTAACTTCACTTCTATTCTACAATTAGAATGTAATATGCAACAATCTGTGGTCAAAGTTTAAGTATTAAAATCAAGTGTGAAATTTCAATGTAAAAATAATTTTCTTAAACGCCACTGTCAGCTAAAACTTGCAAGTAAAATTATGCGAAAATTACAAATTTTGTACAGAAATAACATCTTCTGAATTTAGTTTTCTAAACCTCAGGCTTGCAGATGTCGCGACGAAACAGGTGAACGGCCATTTAAACTTGGACGACATCTTTGGCACTTTTGATTTGCAACCCTCGTTTAGCGAGGATATTGAGGGGTCAACGTTAACTGGTCCTTTAAATATTCTAATAAAATCACTACCAGATAACTTTCTAAGAGTTTTAAGCCTTTGAGAATGGAAAAGTTGAAAGGGTAGGCCATGGGTACCCTTTAAAAGTTGTGACGTAATTGATCACAGCCATTTCAATTTGAGATATCGTATCATTCTGATTGATTTGTTCGCGTTAAACTTTTGCTCTCAGATTTTAAAGTGGATGCAAAATTTAATTTTCTGGTCAAAAGGTTCGATTTTATGGTTATTTGCTTTAGAGTTCAGAGTGAATCTTCTTTTAATATGTTTGCTAAGTATTTTACAATCGCATATAGCGTAAATTTAAAGAAAATGTTTTGAAACTGCATTCACTATTTTTAGACACATTTTTCAACATAAACACATATCTAAATTCAACTTCATAATATTAAGAAATCTAAACCAATAAGATGTTACTGTAACATCAAGATTTTATACTTCAACTAAACGACCGCAAGATAAACTCTACCATCGGTCGTTTTAAAAATATTATTTAAACAAACCGCGACGTTAGATCAAAGCTTTTTCAACTGTTTGAGCACATACCATTTTACTACCATATGACCAACCTCAGATTTATAGCATTATCCTGTTTATGCTTCAATAAGTTTGCTGCTTGGCTGAACTGACTTGAATCTTTGCCCGTTTTCGGTGCACTGTGTATGACGAAGCAACTCAGTTTGATCCTGACCGCCGCCGAGGTAGGACGCGCGTCCCGTTTTCAAGTTGTGTTACGAAAATAGTAACGTCTATCTGACAGTTATCTATATTTGTATTGGAAGTGAAAGTGACTTGCACATTGTTTAGTGTATCCTTAAATGAAGTGATTTTAAAGCGTTGACAAAAGTTTTTTTGAAAAAATTATGTTATGTTCCGAGAGGATTTTCTGAACGAAACGTAAGTGTTCCTTCACCTTGATTTCAGTGAAATATCTAATTTTGTTTTCGTGAGGATAATGTCGAGATTAATTAATATTTCGTTTGTTTCAAATGTAAACTCAATCCCATTGTTTCTAAGTTAATCAAAGGTGTTTACAGAATAATTTTCCTGACTCTGATTAATATTAATAAATGGTATTACGTCAGCGAGATTTTCTCGGATGTTAAAAGTTGTGGATGGTTAAATTTCGATTATAGGAAAATTAAATTATTTTTCGAGAAAACCATGTTACTGGCTAATACACAGCTGTTTTCTAACCCTTTAGTGTGGCAATGTCAATAAATAAATTACGATGCATAAACCAAGACTTCAAAGAGGAAAAATATCCAATAAGCAGCGTGGGGTAAATAAGATTTATAGGATGCAAATGTAAATGAAAATATTCATGGAAATTCGCCGATCAAAGGCTCAGCATATCTAAGGGCTTATAGATTGACGGGCGAGAGTGCAAAGTTCGGACAGCGGTGTCACGAATTTGTGAACCGACTCAACGAAAATTGAATTGACATGATAATAAGTGGTGATAATATTTTTGATCCGTAAAATGATTAAGTCTTATTAAATATCTATGTATTAGGATTGAAAGATATTAAGATAGTGGGAGAAAACGTTGATGAAGTTATTTAACTATAGCCTGTTGATTTATTTGAACACTGATAATAAAAATAACATATTAGGTACTCTCATTGTGTACGAATAAATTTTATTACGAAAATATTATTCGCCTGAAACACAAGAGGACATCTTGTGTTTCAGGCGAATAATATTCAGTTCAGATAGTTCAGGCACCTTATATTGTGAATTTTATGTGTACTTATAAGTATATTTCTAGATTATTATGTTTGAAAATAAATTTTATGATTATTTATTATTGACATAAAGACATAAAGCAATACCGTTTAAGAAATTCACACTTGAACTTATACTTCCAAAAATAAAATAATTACCTATTACTTGTCATACTCTCATAAAAAAACATTGAATTCTATTGATCACAAAGAAAATAGGAAATAAATATAATTATATTAACATTAATAGTGATTCATCAAAAACAACTGATGTTTATAATCGCAATGAGAAATATCAAGTTCGACACGACAAATCGATTTGTGCCGTTGACGCGAGTGACCCTCTGTCAATAATCGGATTTTTATTATTGAAGCAAATTGCACGGAACAGATTTATATCAAAATGTAACAGATGATGATAAATTGAATTTAAGAACAAACTTTATTAAATATTTACATTTATATTTATAAAACCTTAGTCAACGTTTTTTATTAAACTATTGGTACAACATATTCAAACTGTTGTACTTAGGAGTCCATTAAGCCAGTAAAGCAGAAATTCTAAGATTAAATCCAGAAATATGTACCTATAAGTTGTATCAGTAATTTAAAATATTATGGACATACATCGATCAGATAGGCGATATATTAAAGAAGGGCCAAATTAAACAAGTGAAATAAGTGAAACAAGTTCTTCCATTTCTGCAAATAGGCTACAAGGCAGCACTTTTACACGTCAATTTTATCAAGCGAACGATAAGGTCGACATTTCCTAACTGACTACTCTGAGAATAAATGCCGAAACAAACTCAGAGGTCTGTCTCTTCTAAAGTCCAGACAATATGTATAATAGATTATGTGTGAGAACCGTGCAAGTTCTTTCTGTAGTGGCCTTTTGAGGAAAGAACCACAACAGTTTGAGCGGACCCATTCTGAAGGCAGTCTTGTCATGCATGCTCATCGGTTAAGGGTAAGTAAGAGAAGTAGGAATTGGCGTTCCATAGTATCTGCCTACCCCCCGTATGTACGTTTAAAACATTATTTACGATATTTTAATATGAACTTTATTGAAAGTTCTATTGTCATTGGTATAGGTCCCTAGTTATTTTTACAATCAAGTTGTATTAAATTATTTCTTATAAAAATATTTTTAGAAACCAATAATCACGAATGAGTAGCCATTTTGATACAAATCACTGTCGGTAACTGATATAGGTACTCGTACCCGTAAGTTTAATGTTGATTTAAGTGTAATAATATCGGCTAGTCACTTCTAAGAATTTAATTCAAAACAGTATCAATTACTCCATGTTTGATTTACAATAGTTCACATTAGATTGGACCGCTATTGGAAATTGGAAAGTGATAGCAATAACGCTAATATCAACGGTGTATATTTTTTCAACCAGAAAAAACAATAGCACTAATGTTGTAAATGCGAAAGTTGGTATGTTTGTTTGTTTTTCCCTTGCATCTAAACGGCTGAAGGGAACGAAATTAAATTTGAAATAGGGGTAGGTTATGGTATGGAATAACACATTGACCATTTTTATCTCATATCAAAGCGGATAGAAGCTAGTAAATCTATACGTATATAAATAAAAATAATTTCGTTAGTCTCGCTAAAATTCGAGAACGTCTGAACCGATTTCGCTAATTTCGGTTTTGAAATATTCGTGGAAGTCCAGTGAAGGTTTAAAGGGTGAGAAAAAATATTTTTGGCGGGACGAAGTTAGTTGGGTCAGCTAGTCTATAATAAAAATAAGTACAACAGTTTAGGAAATGTCATTATTGTTATGCACAAGTCCTTTGTCATTTACATTGTTTACGACATTTTTATCTCCTTCAATGAAACTGTCTTAGGGCCGAATTTTCACTCATCAGTGAATTCTTAACTGTAGAATTAAATTGACATTTGATAGTTATTAGTATTAAAGAACAAAATGAAAAAAGTCAAATATGCAACGTCATTCCTTTGATATTTAACTGAACATTAAAAAATCGGCTCTTAGTGAATCCCCAAAACAATTTCTTGACATCACTATCTAATTAAAATTCATAGCTTCTACTAATCCTTCACCAAACCAAGATGAAATGCATAATTTAATCACAAGGAACTAAGCCAGAGATAGTATGCTAATTCTTCACATACATTTTCCAACTAATTAACTGGATATAGATTCATACAGAATTTAATTATCTCACCAGAATCCATATGGACATTAAAGTTGGGATTCAAATTTCCAGGTTCTGGTTTAATTTGCACGTATAATCGTACATGGAAGCAATTCGTTTCTGTTGTGTAACTGGGATCAGCCAGTCCAAAGCCAGGTTTAATTTTAGAATTATTTTGATCTAGTGCATCGTGAGTGTAATGTTGCTTTTGATTAGGAAGATTCAGAAATATAAATGACTGACTGCTACTGCTACAACAACTAAACTGATGTAATAAATTAAATGATTAAAGAAGAAAAGAATAATATAGAGGTAGAGGGTGATCTCAGCAAGAAGGGACTTTTAACACTCTCGTCTAGCAAAACGAAAAACATTCACTCATTGTTAGATTATGAATCATAAGTCCATTCAATTTATCTATTATTATTTTCCATTCTAAACTCAACTGCCTCGTTGGCCGAGTGGTTGCAAGTGCGACTGCCGGGCAAGGGGTCTCGGGTTCGATTCCCGGGTGGGTCTTTAAAAAATCTTAGTAGTAGTACTGAGACTAGAATTGTGCCCTGTATATGGCAATAGGCTCACCCCCTATTACATAGGACTCATAACATGAACAGTGAAAAGTGGGTGTTACATTTTACAGTGGCATAATGTGTACCTCTGCCTACCCATTCGGTGATAAGAGGCGTGATGTTTTGTATGTACTTATGTATGTTATAAACTAAGCAACCACATTAGTGTGTCTGTGTATCAGATATTCACACGAGTTTCTGACTCAATGCATCTAACTTTGCAGTATGGAAATTACGAGACGATATCATACATATATACATACTCTTTAGAAATGTTCAGTTGTGGTGACATAAATTTCGACGATGACGTAAATAAAATACATGAACATTTTAACTGACATTTAAAGTTTTATTTATTTGATTTCACAATGAACATAATAGGGTAGATGAAATATTTTTATTTTAATGTCCGTCTAGTAGATTATTTTAAAACATTAGAACGTATTTTTTATTTTCTCACAGAAACGATTACTTTCGACGATATATTGATTTGAAATGTCGCGTAACGTCAGTTCTATGTACATTTTATACGTAGAAATGCCGTTATAGCCCCCACTCCTAAACTTTGATTCGTTTATCTAAGTATTGTTTTAATTTACGACAAAATAAAAAAAATACGTGTCTAATATTTTTTCATTACCTAACTGACGGACTAATTCGATTTTTAATTTTCATTGTCCCTATTATTTAAAAGGTCATACAAAAAGTCGATGTCTATAATGATCATGTTAAAGAAGAATTTGAAATGAATATATTTGAAGAGAAAGTCTAAAAAGGCGATGTTGCCGAAGTTTGGTGAAAGAGACGTGGAAGGATGAAAGACATGTTGCAAGTAAAGCTTTGAGTATGAATGTAGATGAACAAGAAGTGAAGACTAAGGAATACGATGAATCTGTTCATTGGTTTCTAAGACGTGGAATTAATCAGAAATGGGTGAATACTTGAGAAATACTGCATACTGAATAGTAAATTTTCAAGAAATTTATTTTAATCAAGCTTTTTATAAATGTAGATCTTAGTAGGTAACTTTTAGAAAAAGCGAAAAAAATTAGCTGTTAAAGAAAAAGAAAATTAAATAAAAGAAAACTAAAAATGACTATTTATAGACAGCATCAAAAAATTCGTCCGCATCGACGTCAATAGGAAAAGTACCCAGAAGGCTGGCAGCATTGCCGCATTGTGTGGCAATGCTAAACCTCTGACCGAGAAACAGAGCAGCTCTCTGGTTTTAAAAAAAATTAACGTTTTGAATGCACCAATATGAGACACCATAGAAAATACATTGTGTCTCGCGTAGATCCACATCTTAGACACACGAAAGGTTAAATTAAATATTGAGGAAAAGAAATGAAAATAAAACATTGTGATAAAACTTTTTATTATCTAATGCTGAAGAGTTTGTTTGTTAATTTAAACGTGCTAATCTCCGATACTATTGAGTCGAATTGAATAATTCTTTTAGCATTGGATAGTCTTATCTATTAAGAATATAGGTTATAAAACATCACGCTGCAATCAATTGTAGCCGAAGAGAGCAAGTTAAACCACGCGGGAACACGCGGCTTTATTATAAGTTTGAAATCGCCACGTCGATTTGAACAATCACAGTGATTAATGTTGATACTCCATGTGAGAAGTTCGCTATCTCCATGTAGGAAGAGGCTTTTGATCAACAGTTGTGGTGATGATGAAATATTTGTCGAAAGCGGCAACACTCATCCCTATTCTGATTTTGGAGGAGGCATGATTATGTTCCGATTGCTCAGACATAATGTGGGCTGATATGAGTATCGTGTAAATAGGAAAAGCATTTAGAATTCAACACCGAGTTTCTTATAATCACAACGTTCAGTAACTGGGCCCTAAGCGAAACGTAAGGCAGTTCCGTGTTGACGTCTTCACTCGGTGGCGACTCCAACTGAACTGAGCTCCGCCGAGTGCGACTCTGACGCCACGGCTCTGCCTAAGCGCACCAGAAATCCGCTAGGTGGAGCCCTTGCATTCCATTTAGCGTCCAAACTCATGACCGGCTCCGACATATTAAAAAATCTTGTACTTGAATGACACAAGCGAGCAACCACGTACACCTCTAGTTGAATCGACAAAATTTTCCATGAGAACATCTACACTGAAATTCGATCTACCACTTGTCATTTTACCACTAATAGGAAAAATGGGTGTACTGAAAGTTGATCTCCACTGCCTACAATGTCTGCAAATAGCAGACGTATTGTCAATATGTTCAATATCCATTATGTTACGATTCATTAATTCGATGGACAATCGACTGACTCTTATTACCAAGTAAATTTAATTTTTGAAATGTGTTTGTTTATCGACTTAAGCTGATTAACTCATTCGTGTTTATGGTGTTAAAATATTAAAATTTGGTATGTCGTGGTATTTTTTACATTAATAGTAATTTTGTTTTATGGCCTGTGGGTCTACTCATTGGCCGAGTGGTCGCAAATGTGCCTGCCCGGTAAGGGGTTTCGGGTTAGATACCCGGGTCAGCCAAATTACTACATTACATTATTACTATAATTCTCAGTAGTATTACAGAGTCTGGAAATGTACCCGGTGTATGGCAATAAGCTCACCCCCCTATTACATGGGACTTATAACATAAATATTGAAATGTGGGTGTGACATTGTACATTGGCGTTATCTTCCGTAATGTGCACCTGTACTTTCCCCTTCAGGGATAAAAGATGTAATGTTATGTGTAAAAGTATTCACATGATTGAATAAATTTTAAATCCTGATACCAACATCAGGATTTAAAATTTTTGTTAGAACCTAAGTGTGTCGTTTCACCAATATTGTATTTTCATTATTTTCTTTCTCACTTTCGCGGTTTCTATAGCAAATAAATTATTAAGGTTTCAATAGCCTTTATTTCTAAACAGTATTGTTATTCAAGAAACGAAGATTAATACACCGTTGTAAACAAAATTGTAGCCTATTAATTGTAACAAATGAACCATTTTGCTTTAATTGGTTATCATTGGGCTCAATTCCTTGGATTCTGAGAACAGAACAATATGGAGGCGGTACCTGTTTTAATGCTTTGTAATAAAGGAATGGAGTATGGATTAAAAAATAAAGTTAGTTTTAATAATAGCTTTGAATGAGGCCATTTGCGGTTGTATCTAGTAGGTATTCATGTTTAAATACTTAGGTATTCGCGGTTGCAAGCTCGACTGATGAGAATCAATTTTTTTCTCCTTTGGAATACTTTAGAATGTTATGAACAGAATTTTTCAATACAATTTCTTGATACTGAAACTACTTAGTACCGACGCGAAGTTCTTTTCCCAATAAGTAATAACAATTACGGAGTATTTGACTTTCCTATGAAACAATGGCGTTGGTACATACATCAGTCAGGCAAAAATATACTCTGCATACCCATTTCAAAATATAGCCGAGACGTTCAAGAAATATAACGTCGAAAATAAAAGGGCCGCCTACCGTCAGAAACAGTGCCGATGAATGATTGACTCAAAAGCTGTTTAACATAAAGACTGATGGCGGCAAACGCTGTTGCTGTTTTCTCAAAAATAAAAACATCCACGTCATTCACAATTTGAGTTCATTTAGACGTCATTGGCAATTTTATGTTGAAAAATGTTAAATTATTTACGTTTTCTCTCTTAACTGCTTTTAGGAGTAAAAGGAAAGTAAATTGTGCCGCCATCCTGTCGTAAAGTGTTAGAGGTTGATGAACTCGTTGCTTTTACATCAAAAATTTGATTGAAGATTTACTTTTATTAAAACATAATACCTTGTTTGTTACTTCTGAGAGAAGTACTCAAAACCTACTTAAGTACATACTACGTATTGTAGTAGAAAAAGAGCCCGTAGCCATAATATCGTGTACAATACCAAAATTCATAAGTACTTTCTCATAATTTCAACAACAACACATCCAACTAATTTTTATATCATTATCCTCGAGGGTCATGTTAGCGACCCTGTCGGAGTTTTACGCAAAAAAAAAATATAAATATTCTTTCATGTTTGCCTTGTACGCAGTTGTTAACTAGGTCCGGACATCGATCGCGTCCTAAGGGACGTGCAATCAATCTACCACTATTTGCTAGCAATTACGATATTTAATCTAGATCGACGCGTTGTGTGTTGGTCTATAACTCTGTCGATTTTACGGCTTTCGGGAAAACTGTGCGTATAAATTTGGGGCTTGTGGTCAACATCATGTGTCCTCTCTATACATTAAAAGTTGCGAGGGGCGTTAATAATGTAAAGGGTGTTACTGACGCGGATTTTATGTTACGACGTCTCTTCATTGTCTTTTATTTTATTTCTGTAGTATTATTTTCGACGTTTTATTTCTATTTTAGGACTAATTAGTTCTTTTGCTTTTCTCCGAGGATTATGTTAATGGATTTCCTTAAATATAATTATGTTGAATCTTTTTTTTATATGGGGGTATTTTTATCTCATTCAATGTTTTCATTATACCTATGACTACGTTAACAAGGCCCATCTTTGAGCTCTTCGAGTCTCCTTTTCATTATTTGTAATTTTTGGTTTTAGCTAAACTTCTATGAAATACTGCAGTATATTGATTCTTTTCGAACCAAAAAAAGGTTATTATAGCAAGACGAAAGAAACAAAACACACTTTTACAATATACTTACCTATACGATATTTATAAGGAAACCGCGTGTTTCCCCGTCACACACTTGGTGAACTCTTCAACGTATTGACATTCCCCTACTCTTGAGAACGAGTATTTGAAATGCTTCTAATGTATGAAGCTGTAGGTACGTTTCAACTGATCGATGTCATGGGATTAAAGGGTAGAAGTTCAATGGTTTATATTGGGTAACAAAAATGTCAAAGTATTCATTGATAAAACCTAAGTCTTTTGTGTTAGATCGCTGTGATATTTTAAGTTTAAGTAGATACTAAATCTCTGCGTTTGGACCTGGAAAACTATCTTTTACTTTATTTTTTTCATAAAACTAATAAGTACCTGGATCGTAAACAAATGAGATGGCCGATTGTTTAGTCTGATTTTAAAATATCTTTAGTCAAATCCCAATTATACATTTCAACTCACTTTTTTCACTGCTTTTAGCAAAAGATAACAATCTAATAGGGGAGATAGTGGATGAAGTGTCAAACTATTCAGCACATTTGGCAGTTAGCCCATAAAGACACCACGGGACTTGGTGTTTAGACTCGTTTCTAGTTCATTGTCAGTCAGTAGAGATCCTAGTAAATTGTGTCCAAAATTTACGATCGTTTTCCAACTGAGATTTAGATGTGTGTTCTTTTGCATTCATGTCGCGGATAAGCTTGATTTGTGATTTCCAAATTGTAGTTCAAAATTGCTTTAATGTTCAGCAATAAATTCTGATTGTTTAAGAATATTAATGAGACGTGTTTATTTATTGTTTTAGGATATACAATCTCAAGCTGGGTTTATAAATGTTTAATATTCAACTGAAATATGAAGAGATTTTAGGGCTACCTAAATGTTTTTGTTTAGTCTGATTCGCTATTAAACTTGAAATTAGTTATTTGTGTCTGAGTAGATGTTTTGAAGTCAGCATATTCTTGTTGACTATGAGCGGCGCGTGTTGTTTTTATCTCCAGATAAGCTCAACCTATACATATTCGACATGCTGTAAAAAATGAACGATCTGACAAAACTCTATGACATAAACATTACACCTTTTATTCTCGAAGGGGTGGGCAGAGGTGCACATTACAGCACTTAATTCCACTGTACAATGTAACACCCACTTTTCACTATTTATGTTATAAGTGAGTCCCATGTAATAGGGAGTAAGCCTATTGCCATATACCGGGCGCAATTCCAGACTCATTGCCCGACCATATATACACTGCCCGACCTGGGAATCATATCCGAGAACCCTTGCCCGGCACTCGACCAACGATGCAGTCTCTCTCAGAACTGTATTACACATTATGTATTTGATGTTATGTATTTATGTAAGTAACTGTATTTTTTTATTGTTCATAATCTTTGTTTGTGTGCCATTTGCCAAATAAATGCTTTTTCTTTCTTTCTTCTTTCGTCTTTCATATTTATTGTTATTTATATAAACCTACAGGTTTGAGCTGTTTGGGTTCGAAACAGCTCAAACCTGTAGGTTCACTTGGGCCATGGGGTCCCAGTGCACACTCGGATTTTAAAGATATCGCCCGTAGGCTAATCGACTCTACACGTTACCAGAGGGCTGGCTATTTCTTCGGACAGAAAATAAGCATTGCCATTCATCGTGGCAATACTGCCAGTCTTCTGGGGACGTTCCCCTATAATAGTGATGCGGACGAATACTTTGACGCCTAAGTTAAGGGTATAATTTTTGTTGTTTTCTTTTTTTTTACTTTCGTTTTATTTAATAGTTTAGTTGTAGTTAATTTTAAGTTGTAAATATTTATGAACCTTATCAATAAAGTTACAACAGCGATGTGCTCCTTATTTAATATTGTTAAGAATTTTAAAAGAAGAAAGACCTTTAGTTTTATTTAGTAGTTTTTCCTAGGTTCTATTATTAGATTTTCCCATAGCCTTCGGCGTTTTATAAAAGCTTGTCATCGGTCTTAAGCTGGAATATTTTAAATTAACAAGAAATTATCTAGACGTTGAAGTAAATGGACGAGGACTTCGAAATACTTACATACATATATTAGATACTTATAAAGGACTCCGCGGCGTACATATAATGTGAATAGATTGATGATTGATCTGAAGATTATAATTTTTTTTACACAGACTATCTCGTTGGCCCATTGGTCGCAAGTGCGACTGCCGGGCAAGGGGCCTCGGGTTCCATTCCCAGGTCGGGCAAAGGACTAATGGGTTTTGAAAAAAGTCTCAAGTGGTAGCACGGAGCCTGAATTTGTGTCCGATATATGGCAATAGGCTCTTCCCCTATTACATGGGGCTCATAACGTAAATAATGAAAAGTGGGTGTTACATTGTACAGTGGCATTAAGTGCGGTAATGTGCACCTCGGCCTACTAACCCCTTCGGTGATAAAAGACGTGATGTTATCTTAATATGTTTTATAGTACGTTATACGTATGTAAAATAATTTATTTTGTTTATTGTTAACTTTATGTAGTTATGGATTATTAAGTTACATAATTACTATCAGTGTTGACTTGAAATTTTACAGTTTTAATATCAAAATTGCTTATTTGCAGATCTAGCCAAATTACATATAATAATCTAAAAGATTTTTCTCCTCAGTTTTAGTTAATTAAAACTATTTGGAGACTCTTAATTTTCTCAAATTGGATGCGTCTTAAGTGAATTACGTTTCAAATTTATATTTTAATCTTAAATTACTGGAATTCAGAGACATTGTTTCCAATTTTAAATCCAACTTCGCGAATAAAATATGTGAATCTTTTTCTTAATCAAAATAAATTCAATTTCACCTTAATTACGTTCTTCAGAATAATTAATTGGAGAAAAAATGTTGCAGCGTTCTCTTACAGTTCATTCACCTATAAACCATTACAATTCCGACGCCTTGCCAAGTCTTCACAGATTTCACCAGAATTAAAACTAACGAAATCTCAAGTCTTATTTTCCACCCCGAAATTTTTGAACACAAAAGATTAACGACTTGTTTTCTTGAACCACTAAGAAGACAAATAGCTCTATAGCTTTAAGTACATTAAGAATGGCCAACCGAGCGCGAATTTCAGGCAAACTATAAGCAAGTTAAGTGGTTTCTTGATCGAACTGAAACTTATGTTTGGAAGTGAAATTTTTGTTACGTGGCTTTGTTTATGTCGTTGCAAAAATTTTGTATGTGTATGTTATATTTGTCCGCTATTTCGGATCTGATGTTTTCTGTACAGTGCCTTTAGCCAAACGCCACTTTAGCGCTTGTCAACAGAGAGAGTAGAAAACTAAATGTATGGGGTCTGGTCACCACTGGTCACCATATAATTTGGTTTTCTATTCTAGATGTAGACAAGCGCTAAATGGCATTTGGCTACAGCTGCTGGTCTGGTTCGTGTCATGAATTTAATTGTAGCATAGATTTTAGTACCAGTTTCAATGTCATTTCTACCATTTATGTCTGTCACAAATTAAAATTTCAATTACGAAATGTAATTATACTTTTTACCTAATACTAATCTCATAACAAAAAAGAAAAAATATACCTAGTAATTCTTCCTTGTGTTCGAAAATTTCTATGATACAATTTTATTTCCGCCTCATGTGATGTTATGGATTGGTGAACCTCTCGTAATAACTGCGTTACATCACTTCTGTTTCCAATATCTATAGGAATATTGGATTCTTCATATGGTCCCATATCGATTTTTATCTACCGTCTAATAATAGTGTAAATATATTTCTTCTTTTTTGATATCATTTCATTTTTTAGGCGCAATGTTGAATTTGTGTACTTTGTGTAGCCTACATACATACTAATTGATGCTAATTCACTTGATATATTTGTTTTTTTTATGGCATAAGCCGTTAAACGAGCAGACGGATCACCTGATGGTAAGCAATCGGCGTCGCTCATGGACACCTGGAACACCAGAGGCATTAAAAGTGCGTTACCAGCCTTTTCGGGATTAGGAGTTTGAGGATTGTTGGGGATTCAGGGATTAGGGAGATCGGAGCAGGGAAGGATAATTGGGTCTCCGGTAACCTCACTCACACGACGAAACACAACGTAAGCGTTGCTTTACGTCGGTTTTCTATGAGACCGTGGTATCACTCCGGTTGAGCCGGAGACGGAGCCCATTCATGCCGAAGTATGGCTCTCCCACACTTTTATTACGGTGCCAGGATTATGGATCATCTACAAAAAACATCAATTGTAACTCAGCTTCAAAAGCGTTTCTTCGGCTCTAGCTAAATCTATGAGCATAATTATTATTACTATAATGATCTTCTAAAACCACGTTTGAATAGCAATTATGATCCGAATTTGGTCACGTAATCTGGGTGCATACGATTAGTTACAAACTCCCATAAAGTTAATGCAAATCATGTTCCTACACGGACACGCCATAAAACAATTTACCGCTTACTATCACAAGGCCCCAGAGAAGAACTGAGTGTCCTGTATTAGTTAAACTATTATGTGGTCGAAATACATTTATGGTAAATGGCAAATATATTATATACGGCCAAAGTACGGTCTTAGTTTCACCATATCCCAGGAGATTACTATATGCCTTCGGTTATGTAAAGTTGAGTTTGTACTGTAATCCCTCTGAGACCCGACATGGTGAATCCAATCCTCTTATTGACACTAGCTAGCAACAGACTCGCATTGTTGCTTACAACTTTGTATGAAATTACAGAATTTTGTACGAAAGTCAGACAGTTTTGTCTTTAAATTAGTATGATTTGCTTCTTAATAGCTACTTAGTCTTTCTTTTACACAATCAAAGAAATACAACAGAAACTTAATAGACTTTTTTAAATAAAAAATAATATTATGTTAAACACTTTATAAAAAAAGACATCAATTTAAGAAAATGTTTAGTTCAAAAGGTATATAAACGTAAAATTGTACGAGTATCAAAGGTTAAAACCGATGTTTATCAAACAATGTCAATCGCAAAACATGAAACGTAAAAAGGGGAAGTTCCGACGACTATTTAAATCATAATACACGTATCGTATGATTCAGTCCACCAGCCTTTGTTCACTTCAATAGCTGACAACACAAAGGGATCGCCAACATTTGAGGTTTTCTCAACTTTTGCCAGTAGAAAGAAATCCCTATTGAGGTAGTGATTTTGGTTGAATTTTTCAAGTAGAAAAATATACGGATATTTTGCTAAGGACGATTATTTCCGTAGCTGCTCAGGCTTTTGATAGTATTGGTTCAGTGAGGAGAAATTCAGTGGACTGTTGTCAAAGAACTTGTAATTATTGAATGATCATATTTTGTTTGTGAAAGCGATCTTGATATTGTTCTTGTACTTTTCTTATTCAATTGCTAACACGAGATACATGGTACTTAAAGTGAACGCTATTAAAAGTAATAAATAATCACAGAAAAATGTGGCTGTTGCTAACGAAACATAACGTGTTTTGATCTTTTATCTTTTTCTATTCCACCTTAAGAATTCTTATTTATATTTTCTTTATTAAAAATCAAATTACTTTTATTATTTCTCTTTTCATAAACGTAAGCTTCATACACTATACCAAATTAATTTTCTTTGTTATTATCATGTGTATTACTTTCTCCAGTCCATGCCCTTAAGTAAGCTTTCTTATTTCGTTTATCTTTTGCGTTAATATTTAATTTTGTATGCTCGTTTATTTATTCAATTGCCCCGAACTATTCCAAGTCGACTGGAGTGTCGTAGTCAACCCTTATCAGTGGAATTGGTCTTACGTTGGAAGATTACAGCGAATGTTTGTTACGTTGTTGATATATTTTTTACCGTCATCTTAAATAGCAAGAAGTTTAAAACAATCCAGGATTTTTAAGAATTGGATCAGATCATGAAGATTGACTTTAGGGGCATTTTAATTGATGACAAGTTGGTGTATTTGTCATCAGTTTAATAAAGATCTCAGGAAGCCGCTGGGTGAAGGTCACAAAACGGCTAAGTCGAAAGTCATTGATGATATGTTCATCAGTAGACGTCTTGTGGTTGTTAATGATAATGACAATAATGACGAGTGTCTTTGTTGTTTTCACTTCCTATGTTTGTATTAGTCGTCTATTCTGTATTGACTTAACATGGTTAAAAAAAACAAACACTAACTAATTACTACATTGAGTGGGTTACCCTTTTAGCATAGGCACGTTGTCAGCGTCTCTCTTCTAATTCTTATGTTTTAATTTTTCAACTCAATGTTTTTATTACTTCCACTGTCACACCTTTATTGTCTTTTTTATATTTTATTTATGCTGCATGGTGTTGAATAAATGTTTTTTCTTTGTTTCTAATTCCCTTAAGTTCAACCCGCTTCTGCTTTTACCTTGAATCGCCTCTTTACTTCCATTCCTTGCAAAGTAGGTTGAGGCACAAAAACAGAGTGTATAATGCCAGTGTGCCGAATAACATTACGAACTCCTAGAATGGTGCTACTGCCAATTGTAGAGGTCCTTTGTTTTTCTGACCTTCTTAGGGTCATCCCGAGATCAAATTGAATGTTTTAAATCGTAATTTGTAGGCAATAGCCTGCTGCCTGAATTATAAGTATTAGCATTAGGCTTTTTGGAAGTAATTTTTAGAATTTGCTCTTGAAAGTTTAGGCTCTTTATGTTTTTGAAAGGGCTTAGGTATATAGTACTTTATTATAATGCGAATAAATGTTAATGATATAATATGTGTGTAGGTGTAATACTCTTTTCGTCACACTAAACAATGTGGGACTTGTACTGTAAACCTGAAGTAGGTGCAGTTATTGCTATAACTCCATAACGAGACCATTATGGTAGAAATTTTAGGTTTCGTTATAAATATTTCTATAAGGGGAAATATAATCCTTTTTATAAAGTCACTAAAATGAAATTTTGGGAGAGGTTGCGAAAACACATAATGATAATTATGTCCACTCAATAAGTTAGTTTAAAGGTATCCAGACACATAAATTGAAATAATAAATATAGCACAATGTTATCCCCAAAGTATGCAGACTAAAGCAAATTCTTGACGCATTCAGCCTCAAATGAATTTCTACTACTTAATTAATTACATTTTGTAATTTAGTTCAAAATTAGTGTCATTCCAAATGCTGGGGCTTACTTTAGCTAATGCTCTAGTTCTTTTTGCTCTTGAGTCTAATCTAACTAAGTCAAGGTCTACTGAAACTAAGTGAAATTAAGACGTTTTTTGAACAGTTACGTGTCACTGAGACCTCTTACGCAAAAATATTAATTCTGTCTTAAAATCAAAGCTTTAGTACTTTGTCCGTCAACCTATTTTAACTTCGACTTAGATATCCGTGAAATCTATTTCGTTTTCGGCTTACGGCAAAACGACATGCTATTAGGAGTACTTTCGATATATAAAGTAAAAACAAAGCAATAAAGATGGCATTATTTTTAGTTTAATTTTTTTATGGAAATATGCATATTTCCATAAAAAAATTGTGCACATGGAACACAAGAGGAAAATTTGTAAGCACTATTCTCATTGCATGGGCTACCCGATGAGAAATACAAGTTCGAAAATTTTTGAAATAGTTCGTATGCGCTTTCAAAGTTTGCTTTTTGTAATGGTTCACTTATTTTTTTATTTGTAAAACTATTGTATTAGGTACCAAGACATTTTATTTCGGGAAAATGAAATAGACTTCACGGTGTACCTGTAAGACTTCGTACACTATAAATACCTTCGGCGACAAACAAAATCTATATAAAAAGGTTCTTGATAAAAAGAAGTCGACAAGAATAGCCACAGTTAATCCATCTTCAAAATTCTAATAAATGTAAAATCGTTCATAAAGCGTAGATACACTGTAAGTAAAACTGAATGGGCCACGTTTTGTA
This sequence comes from Spodoptera littoralis, assembly GCA_902850265.1. Taxonomy (NCBI): domain Eukaryota; kingdom Metazoa; phylum Arthropoda; class Insecta; order Lepidoptera; family Noctuidae; genus Spodoptera; species Spodoptera littoralis. The sequence goes on along the minus strand of LR824535.2, from coordinate 1,609,034 downwards.
TTGTCTGGCCACATTGAATATTGCGTTTTCAGCTCAATATTATTGTACCACTGAGTTATATTAAACTCTTTTGTTGGCCTCGTCACAATGGCCTGCAGTACACTACAGAAAGTTCACATTTTTATTAATTTGATGGCGTTGTTTTGTTTTTGTTGGCCTAATATAAATACTTACTGTTGCATAAATCCTTACTTATATATTATAAATCGGAAAGTGAGTTTGTTCCGCCTTCACGCCGTAACTACTAAACCGATTGCTTTGAAATTTTGCAGACGTAACGTTAGAAGTCTGGATTAAATAATAGGGTACTTTTTATCCCGAAAAAAAATGATATTACCTAAGAAAAACAAAAATATTGGGTATAGATGGCGCTGTATGTACTGGTATAGATGGCGTTGTATGTCATTTAAGAGCAGTCAACGAATTACCTACTTATTAGAAAATATAAATAGCGCGATATAACCGAATTCCACGCGAGCAGAAAGCTATTTGTTTGTTTGCCTGTCTTAAACGGCAGAACGGAGGTACTAATTAACGTGATTTTTTAACTGAAGGTAGTTGAACGGATGGATAGTCACATAGGCTACTTTTTATTCTTTTATGACGCGAGCGAAGCCGCGGGTAAAAGCTAGTAACATTATAAAGCTTCCTTATTTAATTTTTGTCTTCGTGGAAATAGTTTCTTAATTAAAATAAATAGTATACTATTTTATTACATAAAGTTGAAGCTTTGGTTGAACTTGGTTTGTTTAAACACGCTTATCTCTGGAACTACTGGTTCGATTTGAATAATTATTTTTCTGTTGGATAGTGCTTTTACCGAGCTCATGCTATAGGCTAGAAAATATCGCACTACGAATAATAGAAGCTGAGCAGAGCGGGTGAAAGTAGATGATTGATTAAATCGTTCAACGACTTGTAGTATTGCATTAAAAATTTAACTGCCCCCACACATAAAATTTACAATGTAAAGTTCATAGTGAGTCGTATGTGACTCCTTATACACTTAAGTTGTTAAAGTTGTACTTATTTTGGAATAGGCTGATGCCCATAATGTGTCACAGATAATACAACTGGTGAAGAGTGTCACGAATTCCTTGACAAGCTTATTTGCACATCGTGTTACGTGACGTCACACATAACATTATGCTACTTGCGCATAACGTTATTTTGATAATCTATTTTCGCTGTTATTTTTCCTCAAACAAAAAAAACAAATCGGGTTACAGTACACTGCATTTACGTGCTTCTCAATACTGATAAGATTACCTGTCAAAATCTACATCCTATTCTCGCTTCAAAGAGCCATCAGACCACAGGTGAGGTCACCTCAGACAGCCATAGAGCTGATGAAGATACGGAGCCGCAGAAGACTTCACGGGTTGTCAGGGCTCCGGCTCGAAGTGCAGGAGTAGGAACGGAATGGTTGTTAGTTAGTAAGAGTGTGACATTCCCTCTCGCCTCACCAGGGCGGGAGAAGTCATTGGATGATTAAAAAAAAGATATATGTATAAATATCTCCCTACATATGTGTGTAAACATTATCATTTTATAATTTTGTAATGAAATTTTGATTTTGCGGTAGATGATCCATGTAAATTTTGAGTTGTGGTGAAAATAATGAGTGGCACGCGGTTAGTGGACGCCATTCATTAAAATTATAAATTTATATATTCTGCCTTTGTATTGTTCATTTCATTAGTAATAGCAGCAATAATGTTTTAGTTTTGTACTTTACATACCTTTAATATGATGTTTTATAATAAATTTACTTTAAAGTTAGAAATATTAAAAAAAACTAATAGTATAAATTTAGCCACTGACAAATGAAAGGTTAGTGAAACATTGTGAGACATTAATTATTCTAACATATTAAAATCGAGTCTCGGGTTCGATTCCCGGGTCGGGCAAATATTACTGGGTTTTTCAGTAGTAGCACGGAGTCTGGAAACGTGCCCGGTATATGGCAATAGGCGCACCCCCTATTACGTGGGACTCATAACGTAAATAGTGGAAAGTGGGTGTTACATTGTACAGTGGCATTAGGTGCTGTAATGTGCACTTCGCCTACGCCATCAGGGATAAAAGGCGTGACGTTATGTAATTAAAATATTCATCGCATTTTAAAATTCGTAGTATTCGTAATTGAATAAAGGTAAGGAGTCAATTATTTTCCACTTCAGAATTAAAGCAAGTACCTAAGTTCTTACAGTATTTTTTATGATCACAGATAGCAAAAGCTAAAATTCAATTTTTTGCCCCAAATCAGTTCATCCCGTTTGGTCCAATCGATAGATCACAAAATAATAATTTACCTTCATAGAGAGATTTTCAATTCGTCTTAGCGTAAAAGACATTTTTCAAGGAACATTCACATAAATGTTAGACAAACATCCATAAGGACGTTTCCTAAGTAATGGGGTCTGAAGCTTTGGAGTACGGATCTCCATATTATTTATGATAGGACATTAAAAAGAAAGGGTAATATATTCGCAATTACCATCAAACCTTATGGATATTTGGGTTACCGTCGATTTCTCTCAGTCAATTTCACTCGTCTTATAACTGTTCTCTGAACATTACATATGATATTTATTATGTGTGGGATATTTTTGTCGTTTTGCTATATGTTATAATAGGTAATCTATTGCTTTGTTTGAGGCAAGTTCAATTTGTTCTTTTCATAATGTCAAGCTACAGTACCTAGTCTAGTATTATGTGAACTACGGAGCCGCGGAAGACCTAACAACTTCCCAGGGGTCCGGCTCGAAGAGAAGGACTAGAAGGACTTCCTCTGGCCTAACCCATGGCGGGAGAGGCCATTGTATAATTTCCCCCCCTCAAAAAAAAAGTATTGAATAATTTGGTCACGGCGCACTAAACTTCACGACTACTGCCAATCTGGCTGAACAGGGATTTCTTCAGGGATACTACACAATCACACTGTTTAATATATTATCAACTGTATATTGTTATTAACACTTAGGTATAATCTTCTTACGATCTAATGAACTTTTGAACCGACTAATCATAAAACATTCGCCGAGGGTCATTAAATGGCGGAGAATCTTAACACCGCGATTCAGAAAATGGACTTAAACTAACAACACCATCTAGTTTCAAAATTGGAACTAAAACTCTACTTGACACTGATTTAAATTTCGGTTGACGTTTGAACAAGTATTATGTATGTATTGTGATACGAGGATTTTATGAGGATTGTTATCATGTATACAAGGCCTAATAAATGATCTATGATGCACAGCACTGTACAATGTCACCTAGATACTTAAAACTATTTTCCTATAGCCTTTTGTCTATATTAGACTTTATAAATAATACGACGTTTATCTTTGTGTTACAATTGTATTATTCGATAATGCAAACACTATTGTTATTTTCCATTATTTGTTTTTGTGTCGGTAGGTATCTGTTGTTAAACACCTATAAGATGAAGCATGAAGCTACTATACTTAATAGTTTAAGGATCCTAACCAAGTCTTCTTTCTGCCGATGATGGTGACCACTGGGGTGGTGTTAGAAATAAAAAATAGTAATACACATACGACTGCCTCGTTGGCCGAGTGGTCACTAGTGCGACTACCGAGCAAGGGGTCTCGGGTTCGATTCCGGGGTCAGGCAAAGAATTACTGGGTTTTGAAAAATTCTCAGTGGTAGCATGGAGTCTGGAATTATGCCCGGTATATGGCAATAGGCTCACCCCCTATTACGTGGGACTCCTAGCATAAGTGAAAAGTGGGAGTTACTTCTGTGTTCACCTCTGCCTACTAGGCGTGATGTTATGTTATATTACACATACGATATATAATAAATTGAATCATTCAGATGGACTAGCCTACCAACGAGTTTGTTTGCTATCAACATCGAACCCAATAACCGTAACATTTATATATTTACATTTTCTATTTTTGGACTCCAACAATTTAACACACGAAAACCGCAAAGGCACAAAATATGAGGTAGTCCATTTAGAGCACCTGTGCGAATAGCACCTGAACGAATAGCACCCAGCCTAGTCCACGAAGGGCACCTATCAAAATAATTGGCAGGTGCTCTTCGTGGATGCAAATTTGTTTGTATGTATTTATCCACGAAGGGCACCTACGATTCAGAACCGTAGTGCTGTGATATATACATCCGTATTTGGTAAGCAGGACGTTAAATAAAAAATATCGAAAATAATACATATGCATTAATAATTTATATTACACAACCAGTACCTACCCTAGAGCGCTGACGCTAATTTCGAAATCCACCATGGGTCTCCCTTTTCTTATGCTCAGGACCATATACCAAGCAACCTACCTGGGATGCGTGTGCTACGGGGCACCTGTCTGAAAATACTTTTTATTGAGGCCTAACTCTTTACCTCTCTTTAGTAGCGCCTTTTTGAAATGGAAGTAACACCCTTTTACTGCGACTTTGGGAAATACAGATAGAATTCCTCTAACTGCAGCTTCTTCAAAGTCACTTGTAAAAAATCTATAGACATGTCTGGTATCGTGGAAAATGTCTACGGCATCGACAGTGGAGGGGTTATAAAAGTAGACATTATTCACCATATTGATTGCCTCTCTTGTATTAATACTCTTAATTAAACCTCTTTTCTTCAATATCTTCAGTATTTTTGTAAAACGAATCTGTCAAGGTTAGAAAATCAACAAATACTAATTATGTGACATTGTCACATAATGTATGGTAAGTTTTTTTGATTTAATGTTTATTAAACTATAACAATGGAGCCTATTCCCGGTCTTAGTTATCAAAATACAGCTATTAGCTACATTTCCAGTAGAAAAGGAGCCCCTATACTAATTTATGAAAATAGACAATATAGAAAGTTTAAGAAATACAAAAGTTCTGGTAATTTGTTGTGGCGGTGCTTGACAAAATCTTGCAGAGGGTTCCTGACGATCAATGCTAATGAAGATATTATAAAAATAACAGAGCATATGTGTGAGCCTATGAACAGTGCCCAGGCTGAAGTAACCAAAGCGGTGGACGAACTAAAAAAAGAAGCTGCAGCCACTGATGGTCCTATCCCATCGTTATATAAAAATAAAATTAATAAATTACTCGATCAAGGGCTCAACTTGGTAGCTCCTTGCCCAGATTACAAGACTATAAAATCTAGTCTATATAACCAACGAAATAGGACTTGTGGAGTTCGCCGCCTGTGTGCGAAAACCGCGGGTGATGTACAAGTTAGTACTTTTAATTTTTAATCTAGAAGTCATTTCACCGACCATTATAATTATGACAATTTCAGATATATATATAGTACCTATACTAGCGGACCCAACAGACGTTGTCCTGCATATCCACTTGAATGTATAAACAAAAATTCATTCAAATTAGTTCAGCTGTTTAGGATAAATAACCTAAACATCGACTGCAGCGCCATCTGCCGGGCTGATTTGTGAATCTAAACCATTCCCAGATCCCCTTGAATACACAAAAAATTTCATCAAAATCGGTTCAGTCGTATGAGAGAAGTTCAGTGACATACACACTCACAGAAGATTTATATGTATAAAGATATCTTTTTGAGATTCATCATCAACAGCCTATAAATGCCCACTGCTGAGCAAAGCCTCTTCTCACACGGAGAAGGTTAGAGCATTAATCACCACGCTTGCTCAATGCGGGTTGGCGATTTCATACTTATAATTAGAAATTATAAGCCCAGGTTTCCTCACGATGTTTTTCCTTCACCGTTTGTCAGTGGTGTCTGAATAATCTTAGAAAGTACATATAACTCGGAAAGTCACATTGGTACTTGGCGTTGGTAGGTTTCGAACCCACACCCTCATGCATGAGAAGCAGGCGTCTTAAACCTCTGAGCCACCACGACAGTTTTTGAGATTGAAAGTGATGAAATGATTTTTTGAACTTTGAATCTGTCGAGTCAACCTACGCAAACCTACGCATCTGTCCAAGAGTTTGTTTATATTTGAATCATTTTTCAAATTATATATTTATTTCAAGGTACCCAAACAATATCTGGACTTCCTGTTGGCTGACTTCTGCGATGGTAAAAATAGAATACTTCTATTTGCCACGGCAAGAAGCAAAGAAGAACTTGCCATAACACGCCATCTCTATTGTGATGGGACTTTTAGATCTGCACCAAAACCTTTCCTTCAGATTTACAGCATTCATGGTGATGTCGGGGGTATCGTTAAGCCGTTAGCATATGCTATGCTTCTGAACAAAAAAATGTCTACATACAAATTACTATTTCAATTATTGAAATCCACGATACCAGACATGTCTATAGATTTTTTTACATGTGACTTTGAAGAAGCTGCAGTTAGAGGAATTCTATCTGTATTTCCCAAAGTCGCAGTAAAAGGGTGTTACTTCCATTTCAAAAAGGCGCTACTAAAGAGAGGTAAAGAGCTAGGCCTCAATAAAAATTGTATTTTCAGAAAGCACGTTGCTCTATGCACTGTTCTTCCTTATTTGCCACCGAATGACTTAGACGATGCTTGGCTATATATAATGGGTGAGAGTCCCCAAGATGACAAAGTGACAGCATTCAATGATTATATGGTTAGCCAGTGGATTGACCACAAATTGTGGTCAAACAAATGGTGCTGTTACGGTCAAATTCACAAAACCAATAATTATGCTGAGACGCATTATTCAGCTATAAATAAAGCTATAAACAAAAATAATAAGAACATTTGCAGTGTTTTAAGGGTCTTAAAAGACAATAGCAAAAATTATGCTGAAGTACGGAAAAAAATTGACACATCACGATCTCAAAAAATTGCCAAAATAAAAAATAAATTAATAAATAGTATAATAGAAGAATACGAAAATGGCATTATTTCTCTAGGGCACTGTATCGAAAAGTTGAGATTTTAAGATTTATTTTTATTATGATAGGTACTGATTTATGAGACAAGCCCGCTACAACCTCCTTAAACCGCTGCAACTCCTGTAAGCCAGGTTCTACAGTAGATACAACCATGAAAACACCGGCACACTGAAGTCCGGCGCGTCCCAGGGACATGAATAACTGTCTTGGTTCCCGCAACAAAATAATTCAAAATATATTAATTATAAGAGCACCACGGAAGGACGGAAACTAAGTGGGTCCTATGTGTGAGCTGTTATACTTGCTTCCAATAATAGGTGTGGCAAGAGCGCCTAAACGCATGGAAATTTGTTCTAGATTCCACGAGATCCGTATAATAAGCTACACCTGACGAAACAAATAAATTATTTTACCTTCATATTGCCAGAGATCACACTCCCAGAGTATGTAATGGAAGGACTGCTCATTTTGCAACTCCACTGTCAAACATTGGCATCATGTTGAATCACCAAGTTAAAATAAGAACAACTTGCTTTTAAAGTTGCTGTGGCCAGGAAGAATTTGGCCAACACAGTGATGCACCTCCACCCGCTCATGCACGGATGGGAAGAACTGATATAGGTGGCGGCCCGTGATAGAAGATTCCCACTCTACACTGACATTCAGTTGTAAATCGAGGCTAAAAGCTGGCCTAGGAGTAGTTTTATCTATTACCTATCTATCACCTATTATGGCCGTTAGAAAAGAGAGACCCCAGGTGGCTTTCAAAATTGCCGTCAGCGCTGTACGGTAGGTACTGTTTGTGTAATATAAATTATTAATATTCATATGATTTTTTTTATATGTCTTTTATTTAACGTCCTGCTTACCAAATACGGATGTATATATCCCAGCACTACGGTTCGAATCGTAGGTGCCCTTCGTGGATAAATACATAAAACAAATTTGAATCCACGAAGAGCACCTGCCAATTATTTTGATAGGTGCCCTTCGTGGACTAGGCTGGGTGCTATTCGTTCAGGTGCTATTCGCACAGGTGCTCTAGATGGACTACCTCCAAAATATTGGTTTACATAGCAATCGCATTGGAACAATATTTGCTCAACTACGTGTTAGTTTGTCGATTGAAATTCATTATTAATTTCATACGACAGATAAATATTTGATTTTAGTTTAATGGCCTTCATTATTGGACAAAACGGATGCATTATTTTACTACAACTATTTAGCCTGTAATTTTGTTTTGTATAAATTAAAGATCATAATAATATTTTATTTCCAAAGGTTTTATTATTTGCGTGCATTTATTTGTAGTTGATATTTATGTGGGGAATCTGTTTTGTATTTTAGTTTGTCATTCAAATTTTCGGCTTTTTGCAATAATTTTAGTTTGTGATTACTAAATAAATATGTTTCAAGTGTGGCGAATCATACTCCGGCACGGATGGGCCGGCTCGACCAGAGTAATACGACGGCGTCACAGAAAACCGACGTAAAATGACGCATATGAGTGAGTTTACCGGAGGCCCATTTATTGCCCCCCTTTTCCAATTTCCCCAATCTCTGAATCCTCAACAATCCTCAAATTCCTAGTCCCCAAAAGGCCGGTAACACACTTGTAACGCCTTTGGTGTTCCGGGTGTCCATGTGCGACACCGATTGCTTACCATTAGTAGATCCGTCAAATGGTTTACCGGCTTATGCCATAAAAAAATTAAAAATGGAACATGATTTGATAAGAATGCAGAACATCGCGTACTAACTTTTACCATTATTATTGTTAACAAAGTGAAGTAAAATAGTAGTTGTAGTAATACATTCTAACACTGGTACATAACGTGGATTAGTTGTACAAAACTTTGGGCACGATCCAACTGCATTTTGGAATTGGTAGGAATATTTATAATTTTGCTGCACTTTATTTGTAAAAGGAATATAAATTGGATCGCATAAATATAGTTTCAGCCTCTAGATCGGAATCTGTTGCGGTTGCCTTGATATCAAAATATTTATGACAAGGACAGTTGCGATTTTAAGTTCGATTTGTGATCAGATAAATTATTTGATATTCCATTTTAGATAATATTCAATAATCCATTTGTAATATCGTATAGAGCCTAAATTTGTGTCTAGGTTTTTCCTTCTTAATTATAATATACTATACTTATTTTAGTGGTAAAGATTGAGTGCATATTAACATGCCTTTGTTCATTGAGAAAAATCGATTGTAATGAAGGTTTATTTGGCGATAATCTTACGGTGGGAGCAGGTGTTAGAGTAGTGTTCCACGCGCGCTACTCGAAGAAGGGAAGCAGCCTCCCAAGGCCGCTAATATGGCGGGACCTGCCGCAAACATAAGGATAGGTCGAGGCCTGCCGGTTGTCTGATTCTGTAAGGGCAACCTGGGTCGCGGTCATAGGCAGTGGAGGAATACCACGGTGGTTTTAGCCGGTAAGAGTCCGGCACGCCCCCCATCGTCCCCACGACTTAGAAAGTCCATGAGGATTTCCATCGCGATAGAAAAAAAAAGTGCGATAATCTTAAAAATGATCAAGTCACTGTCGTCCAAATATTATCTAAGCCTACTACATGTCACATTGTCAAATACGAGCATAAAGTTCTAAAACCTAAACATTGTCAACACAAAACAATTTTTTATTAATCAACATCAATTCTAAATGGCTCCGTTCGTTTGCACCGCTCTGTATTTTAGTTCCACAAACTTTTTGATTCCATGAAGTGTTTTTTGAAAGCAAATCGATACGTCGCAAATTGCCAACCATAACTCAACTCCCTGATTCAATTTGATTAAAAACTTTTTTGGTTAACACAAATTTCGGTTATCGATTTGAACTTTTTTGTGTTATTAGGATCTATGAATGATTTTGAGAAATCAATAGTTATTGTAAGTTGATGAAAAGTGGATAGCAATTATAAGAATGTTTACTGTGAAGTTTACATTTCTGTCCATACCGCATTAAGCATAGTTATCGATAGCATCGCCTTTGTCTCAATAAATTAGTAGAGACTCTAAACCAACAACTGTCTCTGGGTGTTTTGCTATGTCGGCTGATGGTAAGCAATGCCTATATCTAAAGGCAAAGTCAAACTTTATCTTTTCTGGTAAAAAGTTTGTGCAACTATAATAATACTTTATTTTACATAATTAGGAACTGCTTCAAACATAAATACGATTCATTTTAATATTTCATGTACTTAGTTGAAATGTGTCGCGATTTAGATAATAATAATTCGAAAGCTCTTTTATTAAAACCATCTAGATAACGTTCAAACAAATATATTTTAAGATCTACATCTACAAGATAAATGTAAACATCATATTTCATAAGTTTACATCAAAAATATTATGTTTCTAATATGAATCGGTAATCTAAATAGAAGTTTTTCTTTTGCCCTCGTTCCTTATAAAAGCCATTACGAGTTTACCAACTTAAATTAAGTAAGTACTTGAGTTGGTACCATGTTTTTTCCGTATTTGGAGAAAGTTATGTTTTATTTTGTACTCTTAGTGCCCGGCGGCGCCCGCATCTTACAACTTGGTCATTTCAGTTTTAGTTTTAATCTTTTTACTTTAAAAGATACGTGGACTCCGTCCTGAAGTAAAATTTAATGCTGTTAGCAGAAGCTGAACTTTTTAAACGATTTGTAAAAGTCAACTTACTGTTTTTATTTATCTGTATGTATAACTGTTTACTGCTACTTAAGGCGTTTAAAAAGGAGGTCACGGCTTGGGCAAGATGATTGATGGCCCTATTATAGAACCTTGCGGAACCCCAGCATTTAAAATGGCGTTATTAAAAATGTTGTGCATTTGTTTTAAAATAGCGCAAATATACAATTCTACTTCGTTGTTTTTTGAGTGGACACAAGTGAAAACATCGATAAACTTATTTTCTGTTCAGATGATAATATAAACTGTTAAAAAGTTTCACGATCGTAAAAATTCAATTCAATGAAAAATAAAATCAGTATCATTACGATTTTTAAATCAAATTCGACCCAATGAGTTCCAAGTTCTCTTTTAAATAATGCCATTGCATTCAATATTCAATCTGGAGTCTTCATATACGTAATATTCCTTCACGTGTCCAGTGCATCCATTGTGAGTCGAGTTCATTTCATATGTAGAAGCTTTTATATAAAGTCCTTTTCAGACAGAGCGGGTGTTTGATTCAATTCCGTAAATGAGATTGAACGGAATGCAATTGTGATATTCGAAATATTCCTTTCTGGAAAAATGATAAAAGTTAAACAATTTTCTGTATAAAAGGATAGTTCTTATTTTAAGTCTTTTTGACAATTAAGTTTTATGTGAATTTGAGTTTCATAGCTAGTTTTAGCTGCAGTAACCTCTTTTTAATAGCATCTAAAATCGTTTCGTCATCTTTCATAGTTGCTTTGTGATTACTTTGTTATTATAATGGAGATTACGCTTCCAAACATACGATTCTAAGTGATGATCATTATTTTTGAAAGTATTTATTTATCATACCGAATATTCCTATAATATATGACAATAAAAGACAACACCATACACATACCCCAGTATTCATACAAGTACTTCAAAAAGGCAGTATACCTACATTCACGTGCTAAGCATATCACGAGCGAGACTGGGCCATTTGACAATTCTAGTGAGTGCATTCCATTCAATGGCGGTGTAACAATGAATGTTTTTATACTAAAAAATCCGTTTATTTTAGACTGGAAATGGTTTGTTTGTCGCTAAAACTTTTACGTTGGAACGAGCAATGGCGGCTTTAATAAATCGAGCATGCTTGATCAATGTCCGTAATAGTTTCCGAATGATAGCCATTGAAATGGTCAGATGATACTAGTTTTAGATAAAAATATTGCAGTATTCTGAATTTTATTCATTTTATATTCATACAGATAGATGTAAGTATAATTTTTAATAACTTTGGATTCTACAGAAACATAGTAGGAATGTATCTACGTATCGTACGTATAACCTCCTATTGAAATAGAAAAGACAACGGCATGCCAATTTCAGTGATCCACAATTTCGGAATACTTTACAATAATTTATATTTGCTTTTAGAGTCTTATCTCAAAAGATTAACGGAAAAAGGACACATGAAACTTAAACCGTCACATAAAAGCATGTCAATAAAATGCAAATCGGCATTATTTCTTTTAAGCAGAACAATACAGAAATACAATTTTTGAGCAAAACAATACAGCTGGATGAGCAGGGAAATACAAAGAGAGACAAAAATAACAATTCCATTAATGTAATGAATACTTTTGACTGCGCTCGCGTTTTGATCCATGGATTAAATACTGTATGAGTTAACACGTTGAACGTATTTTTAATAATCGTTTGCCAATATTTTGTTATTTATTGTCCACCCGTTACCTGCATCGTTATTGGTATTCCAGAATTGTACATTTTAAGGTCAATGGACAATGAATTTAGTAGGTAGAAGATATATTTCTCATTTATTTATTTATTGGTAATAAGTAGGTGTTTATGCGGCTTGCGATGGAGCACGCATGCAATTTGACATGATATCGGAAACAACTTTAAAAGTCGTGTAATTATTTAGGCTATACGAGGGCTATACCTACTCTAACATAGTGAATGTGTAGTATTAGTAATCATAAGATAATCATACCAAGTTTCATCGTAATTGGACTGGTAGTTTTTGTGTGATGCGTGAACATACAGACAGACAGATAAAAATGTTTTTTATTACATTTTCTGGTTTGGTGTTTATCTAGTAACACCCCATACGGTTTATTTTATAGTATTTTCAGTTTACAGAATTTACACTTCTACAGTTTTATTATATGTATGTATAGATATCGACAGAACTTTAGCATATTATGAGATTTGAATGAAATTTATCTTCATCCTGATCATCATCATTATCATTATAAAGCTACTTTAACATTACCATCAAAACCTTCAAATGTGAACTTTCAAACTAGCATCTGTTGAAGTCAGCCTGCACCCATTGTCTATCCGCAGTTCCATTCAAAACTAGTTAATATTGGACCTCACAATCCAATCAAATTCTCTATTAAGTATCCCCTTGTATATCAACTAAAGCAGAGATCTTCAAGCCAAGTCAGAATGTTCGGAGTACAACTCGGTTGGTTCTTGACAACTCTCGACAGTAAATCATCGATCGTCGTCCGAACTCAAAACAATCTGTTATTGAATAGTTCAAAGGTTTTCTCAAGGTTACTAAACTGAATGTAACTTGCTCTGCTATTTCGCCTTTATACTATAATACTGGTATTCAAATACCAGTATTATGTTCCTACCTTTACCCTAACCCTTATACGAGTATTTGTATGCCTAAAATAGGCTGATCATAGTGCACTTTAATCTAAAAATGACCAACCAAGTGTACCTATGTATCACAAATAAAGGTTTCATTTCATTTCATTTCATTTTTTGTATATATATTGATCAACCAATGGTCTTATTGAGGTTTTATTATCAAGTAAACCCAAATTGTATCTGTTGGAACTAAATAAATGTCTATTACAAATGGCTGCACGGTTGGCGCGGTGGCGTGGTGCCGTGCAACGTGTAGCGAGTTCGATTCCCGCACGCAACAACTCTTTGTGTGATCCACAAATTGTTGTTTCAGGACTGGGTGTCTTGTACATGTGAAATTGTACGTTTGTAAATGCACCCATGACACAGGAGAAAATTCTAGTGTGGAGCAAACCTTTTTTTTAAAGAAAACGTAGATTACTGGACTACCTAACCTATTTATATATAGTCTGAGAAATTGATAAGCAATTATGAGTGTAATATTTTACATGCAAACTTCTGCCTACTGCTTCAAAGAATAAAGATAAATATAATTTTACATCTAAGACACTGAATAGCAGTAGTACAGATGGCGACACATCCAGTTATGCAAAACTAGTATAAATTGACCGTCGAATATGTGAAAAATTATATAAAGCTAGACCATGATATACTGGTGAGTTGGAAGTCTATGTGTACTCTTGTGTAAAACACATACACACACTAACTAAAGTTTGGGTCAGGTACGGAAGTTAGTGGGGCGGATGTCGTTAAAACTAATGCCCTTTTTATGTAGTCTGGTACTGTAAGATGAGTTACTTCCAAGGATTGGGTATACAAGAAGTAGAGATACGTTCGTGTCGAATTTTATAGTTCAGTTTACCTGTTGTAGGTAAATGTTCTACACATGAACGATTCGCTTAGTTTAGTATTCGGTTTGTTACTGTGATGCTTCCGTCAAGCAGTGGACGAAAACAAACTGATAACACTTCATTTTACAACATTGTAATATTTTATTCACACTGAGATACATCACCATCAACAGCCACATAAGTGAACACTGCTGACCAAAGGCTGCTCTCGCATTGAGAAGGTTTAAGCATTAATCACTATGCTTGCTCAATGCGGGTTGGCGATTTCAAACTCATAATTAGAAATTTTACACCCAAGTTTCCCTACAATGTTTTCATTCACCATTTGCCACTGGTGTCTAGATAATCTTAGAAACCACATGTAACTCGGAAAAAGACACATTGGTACTTGCCGTTTGTAGGTTTTAAACCCGCATCCTCATGCACGAAAAGCGGGCGTCTTAAACCTCCAGGCCACCACGACGTACCTCTATATTCGAAAATGACACACTGATTTCTCGACAAATGAAATAAATCCACTATGTACCACAATGAATAAAATTCTATCAAATTCTTTAAGAAGTTCACAATCATTGCCACAATATTTTTATGGTAAGATGGAGCTGTAACTCAATTTGATAACAAGAATTTACTAAACTCGATCACGTGATTGGATTTAGTGAGTCCTGTTCAAAATTTGATTAAGAAATTGGTTTTGTTAAATTGTTTTATTGATTAAAACTTGAGCTTGCTAGTTGGTTTCAAATTGTTTGAGTCTATAGAGAGGAACAATCAGGAAATTATTAATTTGGACAAACATTATTTTGGTAGCCATGAATGTTGTTGTATTGACTGGACTCTGCCTATCAGTATCACATGGAACAAAAACTATCATTTGAAAATCGTATGTTGTATAGAATAAATTTAACTCGATAGGTAATTTTGTGGGATGAATACCGACGCATAGGACTCTTACTCAAACCACACCACCAATGACATAAGTCATAGTAACTTTCAATGCTGCACAAAAATGAGTGCACATTTGATGCGGTGACTGAGCGGCCGGCTGCCGCGCGACGTGTAGCGTGTTCGATTTCCGTACGGAGCAAATCTGTGTGATCCACAAACTGTTGTTCCTTGTTTGGACGTCATGTGTATGTGAACTTATTGTTTGTAAACACACCCACGACACGGGGAAAATCCTAGAGTATGGCAATAACTTTTTAAGACGAAAAAAATAATCAACAAACGATACAACGTTAAACAAAATAAAGTTATACGTCTCATGAATGACGAACTTATTTACTTCAACAGATTTGAAGGCAACAATACAGTGAGTACTTCAATGTTTAAACTTTCAATAGTAGTTTCAAGTCAAGAGGCCGAGCAGCTTCGCTCCGAAAACGCAAAGGTACTTGACGATGAACCGCTCTAACGTTCCTTTTAAAATGGCGGACTTGAAAATATTTTAGAGAAATAAATTGCTTGAGGTTGAGAATATAAGTTGCAAGAAGTAGTGTATTATAGTGTAGTCAAAAGGAAACTGTAAATACAATAGAAGCTAAAATTATGGAATATCGTCCTTATCTTCAAAGAAGTAAGAGTTTATATTGAGTACATATAGTTTAACATTAAATGCATATCATTATATAAATGTACTTAATAAATTATTGTCTTTTCATAGGGTTATAAAATGGAATGGTGCAGGATACTTTATATGTATGTATAAAGACGTAGTCGAAACCTAGCAACGGCAAGTACCAATGTGACTTTTTCTGAGTTATATGTACTTTCTAAGATTATGTAGACACCACTGACAAACGGTGAAGGAAAACATCGTGAGGAAACCTAGGCTTGTAATCGCCAACCCGCATTGAGCAAGCGTGGTGATTAATGCTCAAACCTTCTCCATGTAAGAAAAGGCTTTGCTCAGCAGTGAGCATTTATAGGCTGTTGATGATGAAAGATGTAGTATTAGAGATTAACAAAATTTTGAATACAAGTTATTATATCCCAAAAATATTTTTTCATTACTTAAAAAGTAAAAAGTAAAATAAGTCAATGCATGAAATTTTTGTATCTACTACATTTCACTCCCCAAACTTTGCTTGGAATACCAGTACGAACAAATTATTAAATTGGTTATCTAACGTGATCACTCTAGACGTTCTCTCAAATCGGGTCATTGAACTATAATTTTCTTCAAGACGTATACCTTGAAAATCGTATTGACGTTATTTATATTTTACCTCTTTTACAACGTGACGTGGTATTTTCCATATTATGAATATTCAATTACGTCATGTTTACCTTAAGATATTTAGAATATTTTGAACATGAATATCAGGTTCGGTACAAGATATTTTCTTTTCAAGCTTTATAATTGTTACTTCGGAAGATATTGTTTAACACCCCTTGTTACTTGAGATTAAATTATTCTATTATTGAGTCACAGTTATCATCATCATCGTCAGCCGGATCCTGTCCAATGCTGGACATAGGTACTTTTGTACTAGCTTATCACCAAGCTTATTTGATCCAACTGCTATCAGTTTTTTGCAAACATTGTCGTTCCTATATCACTTAGAATTCACGTTGACCTCTGGAAAAACAGGATGAGGTTAGATCGAATAAATTTAACCAGATCACTATTCCAAACTCGATTATCGATAAAAAACTGCAATATATTGCAGCTGGGATATAAATGTCCACTCTATTAAATCAAACTCACCTACACCACGACCAAAACAACTGCGTCGATTTATGACATTAAAATACGCTGAACAATTTTTGCAGCTAAAAAATAAAAACTGACAGCACTAAATAATGTACAAAATTGTTTTTAAAACCTGAATGACGTTGATGGGTCATTGCGTTTCTGGCGAATTGGGTCGCTGGGTGCTGTTTACTGGCTACTTTTGAGGTTAATTAATTTATAGTCTGCGTTAAGTCACCAGAGAGAGAATAACAGAGGATCATGGTTCTGGAAAATATTTTGTGTAGTGGAATTGTATAGTTACGGTTTCAATATTAATAACACTTTAATTTATTTCTCGACATTAGTACCTATAACACAAGATATTTCTGTTGTGCTATTTTAAATTCCCCTTGGTTTGTAGTTGTTCAAGTTTTTGATCAGAGTGAAGATGATAAACTGCCTCGTTGGCCGAGTGGTCGCAAGTGCGACTGCCGGGCAAGGGGTCTCAGGTTCGATTCCCGGGTCGGGCAAAGTATTACTGGGTTTTAAAAAAAAACTCGGAACGGAGTCACGGAGTCTGGAATTGTGCCCGGTATATGGCAATAGGCTCACCCCCTATTACATGGGACTCATAACATAAATAGTGAAAAGTGTAACTTCTGTGTGCACCTCTGCCTACCCCTTCGGGGATAAAAGGTGTTATGTTATGGTATTTATTTCTTAAAACTATTGACGATTTTGTTGCATCTTTGCGCCAAAGTTTTTGACACGTTTTTATGGGATTTGCCGACGACGTTCAGATGTATTACCTGATGGCAAGCAATCAGCTCCGCCCATGGACACTCCTAATAACAGAAGAGTTAGATAATATGTTAGCATACTAGCAATTAAAAGGACTATTTAGATATACTTAAAACAATTGATATCCCTTTTATAATTTTCATTAAAGTCTAAAATTGTATAACAGAAGAACAGATTTTGACGCAACCAGTCTTCCATAAAAAGTTCTTTTACTTGAAAACTTAGTAAATCTGTCTGAGACGAGAAACAAGAAGTAATTCATAGTTGTTTTTGTACACAATGGGGTGACAATCTGCTATGATTTGTGAACTACAACATTGATTTACGATCACAAAATGTAATTGGTTTCAGTTTGAAGTTGTTTTAGCTTAGTGCTGAAGACAAACCGCTTATGTCTCAGTGACCTTGAAAGTAAATGTTGGTTGATATCGACATAGATTTTTTTATACCATGAGTAGCTATGGTTGGGAAAATTGATCTTTTTAACACACATAAGCAAATTATATAAGTTTACACTTAAATGAAACATTCGACTGCACGGTTGGTGCGGTGGCTGGGCAACCGGCTGCCGTGCAACGTGTCGCGGGTTCGATTCCCGCACGGAACAACACTTTGTGTGATCCACAAATTGTTGTTTCGGGTCTGGGTGTAATGTGTATGTGAACTTGTATGTTTGTAAACGCACCCACGACACAGGAGAAAATCCTAGTGTGAGGCAACGTTTAAAAAAAAATCAGTACAAACAAAAAGAGTAAAATGAATATTTATCTGTTGATATTCTTGAATAGTTTGGTTAAAACACCGTTAAGTCTGATAGTGTTGTAAATTAAGGTCGCGAATATCATATGTTAAGCGATGACAATGGCAGCGAAATTCGCATTCTCAATTTAAAAACACAATACAGAAACAAAAAGCGGATGCAAGCTTTGATCAGTAACACATGATATACTTAATTATACCTCCAGGAACACTATTTATTTTATAACGGGGAATACCTTTAAAAAACGCCGTGTTTTTTTGGGAAGACAATGGCACAGTGGTACTTCCCTGAGGTCACTGTATAGGCGTCGAGAGTACTTCGCCTAATAATATAATCGATGCATAGAGAATATTCATGAATTCTAAATAATCTTCATTGAACGGCGAACCAGTGGAAATATATTAGTCTCAATCTCAGGTCAACAAACTTTTCCTCCAAGCCTTTTCTTGATAAACCAAAATCTTTTGATCCTTCCCCACTTCTATGCAAGGATTGCTTTCAAAACCACCTCATAGAGACTCTTGCCACACTGAATTCAATCTAAATGGATTGGGGCGTTTATTTTTATAAATATAGCCCCCGTTGGGCCACAACACAAATCTGTGGCTTTATTTTACGCGTCCTTTTATTGTTATGGAAAGCTATTTTGAAACTTTATTGTGTACTAACTATACGTATGTTGGCTTTTGTTAGTGGTAACGAATGGTAATTTTAGTGAACACTGTGTTTTCGAGGATGACTTGCTTACCTACAATTTTTCTTTTAAGCTCAAATTCGATTGCAATGATGTAATAACTATCTAAAAGTATGAAAACATAACAATAACATTCAATTGTATAAAATGCCAAAGAAAATTCGCTCTACATGTAAAAAACATTCCATAAAACTTAGAAACAGATATCGAATTTTCCTCCCATATATTTTACCTTTAAATACTTTCAGTATTAAATTAGTGCGATTCGAATACTCCTAGCAACCCCTTAATGGATCACGTACACCGTACATTAAGGTTGATAGTACGAACGGAACGCGGTGCTTGTGAACTTTTTACAGAGTTCACTCGGTTCGAAGTTTTTGTCAAAGCTTAACGTGGGACCAGAATTATTTATAGCACATACTCCATTTTGAAAAAGAGCACGGTGAGCTGGCTATTCATTTTGGATCCTCGATTTTTTTCTATGATTTTTACTTATATCCTATGTTGTTTATAGATATCAAGTAATCTTTAATTTGTATGAGAAATGTAATCGGAATGTGTAGGGAATAATATTAAACTTGGTTTTTTATTACGTATCGTATGTAGTGTGATTAAATAGCGTTGACAGCAACATGGATTTAATATAGTAACTACCATGCACTATCTGTTTTGCTTACTGCTAGAAATATTGAAGTTAAATTCAAAATTATTAATTTTAGTTAGACCATAAAGGCACTTTCGAAAGTCAATAAAAATGAAGCTATTTGCTCATTCCAAGGTGTAGTTTCAAATGGAAAATAACGAGCAAGAAACTCCATAGGTTACTCTTTTTCAACCAGTTTCACAATACAATTGTCAAGTTATATAGTTTTGTTGGTTCGATTCTCCGAGAACAATGTAACACCAAAATCAAGTCAGAGAGATCGCTAAAGAAAATAACCTTAAGGACAAGCAATAAAATACTCTTTTTGGATCTATGTTGGACACACACAGACATATACATTATCTATCATGTTGGCCCACAAACAAAAAGTTTCCTTAACAATCAGTCGAACATAGTACCTCCTCCTTTTTTTGAAGTCAGTAAAAATGATTCATTCGCAAAATTACCAAAACTCAAGGTCACTGACACTATCACCAACGACACAGGATACTTATTACACGAACAAACATCCAAGAAAACATTATAAACGTTCCACCTGATCTAATGAAACACGAGCCAGTAATTAACGTAAATGCGGCCATACTTAATGTAAGATAAACCTCAAGTACCCAATTCTGCTTACGAAGTCAAGGATCCTTTATTTAGTTATCTAAACCCTTAAATTACATGAGGTTAGACATTGAAGTGGTCGACTGGTTGACTTTATCCATAGACTAAAACTGACCTATCTAAATTAGTAACGGTTTTCTTCTATCATGTATGGTGTATAGTGAATGACGTACCTACATAAAAGGTAAATATAATATTAATAGTATGATTAAATTTTACTTTTTATTGGGTTGAAATGAATAGAGAGATATTGTATTAAGTGTGGGAGAGCCATGCTTCGGCACGAATGGGCCGGCTCGACCGGAGCAATACCACGGCCTCATAGGAAACCGACGTGAAACAACGCTTGCGTTGTATTTCGTCATGTGAATAAGGTTACCGGAGGCCCAATTGCCCCCTTCCAGTCTCCCCAATCCCCGAATCCCCCACAATCCTCAAATTCCCAATTCCTAAAAGGCCGGTAACGCACTTGTAACGCCTCTGGTGTTTTGGGTGTCCATGGGCCGCTCTGATTGGTTACCATTAGGTTCAATTGTATTGAAAAATGTATCTGTATAATATGAAATTCTTATTAGTAGTAATCTTCGATCAATCAAAGTAATAATGTATATTTATAATAATATGTATATTTACATAAAGAATTCTGTGAAACTATTTCTTCACATTAACCTGTAAAGTACAAGTTAAACTGAATCATATAATGTAGATTATTAATTTGATTTTAAACTAGTGTAATTACTTTTTCATCTATGAACTGAATGTACATTTATTTACACGAGAACTATAGTAACCGAAGTACTATACACGAGCGATAATCTGATACATACATTTTTGTAACAATATTTACATCATTATTATTATTTTTCTATAATAAAACACGAAGCCATAATATCCCCGGTTAATTAGATTCCATAGGAAAATTTACGGAATCGAATATTGCTTTGTTTATTTTAATCATTGTTTCTTGTATCAACCTAGATGAGGTACTGACCTCAGTGATGACTACAAATACAATATCAACAATATTTTCTTTACTAACTCTGATGTTGCCCCGTACACTTACTTACTGATTACTTACCATCACGCGTTCCCTTTGCTCATTTACCCCTCATTCCATAAAAAACTTGACTATTAAAACTAAATTATCAACTTTTTAGTACATCTAAATAAAACTTGGAAGTGGCGTGTAAAGTGGATTCCGTCGTCGAGTGTACAAGTACATGTTATATCCGTACAGACTCAATTATAGTCAAAGGATTCCGTAATTCCGGGTTAGAACGTTCTCAAGGAAGATATTAGATATACTGATTAGATAATCTGAACTCGAAATGAAATATATAGGGATCTACGTGGGTCTTTTGTGTTGCGTACAATGATACGGAGTGGAGAACATCTTGGTACGAGTAGTGATTCTAGTCACCAATTATGTAAAGAAGTCGGGTAGTCACTTAACCAAATATTAAATTTTGGCACTGAATCAAAATGTCCCACAAATCTTCCTTTCACACCAAGACACATTACCATAATAAGACCCGAAAAGTATTTAAACGAAATAAATCCATCACATTAAAACCGGTGGCGTCGGTCGTTGTATAAAATGAAAAAAAAATCCTCCCAAAATTTTGTTCATAACCGTGAAAAAATCGTTGTCCTCCTCAGGTAAGATAATCAAATATCTGCGAGAACAGACCCGTATATCAAAGGCCTCGGCGGGGTGCTTACGTGAAAAGCGGGTTGGAATAACTTAGGGCCCAAAAGGTTGTTACTTTAGGATGCCAGAAAAACCGGATCGTCTGGCGAAATTGTATAAGTCAACTACAGAAAAATTATGAGTGTACAGGGAAGCGTTATTAAATTTACGCACTTATAAATATAGAGAGACGTGTGGAAATTGAATATTTTTAGAAGTAAAATGATGAGTAATGGATTTTTCTTACATAGATTTTTAAATCTTCCTGCTGAGGTAAATAAGCAAGCAATAAGTAACGCTAAAACACTCAAACGCCATTCAAATTTAAGTCGTACTTCAGTATAGTTCTGTCACTACAAATTCTTAGTAAAATGACAGAGATGGCACGATATTTATTTAAGTACAACTTAAAGTTGAGTAGTCTCTCAGTATTCGAGCGTACAAGGCCTACAAATTGTAAAAGAGTGAATATTTTTTTTTTTTTTTTTTTTTTAAGGGGGGAAAATCATCGAATGACTGCTCCCGCCTGGGTGAGGCGGAAGGGAGTGTCAGACTCTTACTGACTAAAAACCACCCCGTTCCTTCTCCTGCACGTCGAGCCGGAGCCCCGGTTACCCGTTAGGTTCTCCGCGACTCCGAATCGGCATCGGCCCTATTGGGCCCCATCTGTGGTGGTCTGATGGCTCTTTGAGGCGCGCGCGGAACGCGACGCGCCGTACGCTCGGGTCTGTTTCTGGTCGGACGGGGAGCCACCCATGCTCGCCGTCCGCAGGCCCGCGCTTACGGTGGCCGGAGATCGTCCCGCGATCCCCGACGCCCGGTGTGTCCTTCGCGATGGCTGGGTCGCGAGGAGGCAGCGCTTCGCTGCCTCACGCGTCCCGCCTCCTCCTTAGCTAGCATGACTGCTTCGCAAAAGGAGGAGACGGCATCCCAGTCCCCCTCGCTCCGCATCATGGCCTGCACTAGGCCCGGACGCGAGAGGTCGCCATCGCCGATCACTTCCCTGAGGGCACGGCGGTGCTCAGCCCACGCAGGGCATTCCGCTACGGTGTGTTCCACCGTGTCCTCAGGGCGGTCCTCGCAGTGATGACACCCGGGCGTTTCCTCCCGCCCCATCAGACACAGGTACCTCCCGAAACTTCCATGTCCGGTGAGGACCTGCGTCAGGCGGTAGGTAAGGACGCCGTAGCGTCTCTCAAGCCACTCCTCAAAGAGGGGACTTACCGCTGCAATGGCAGCGAGCCCAGCCCTCGGTTGCGACAGTCGTTGCTGCCATTCCGCCATGAGATCGCGCCGGAGCTCATCCCGCCACGCACTTATCTGGCGCGGCAGCGGAGTTTCGCCCCGGCGACGTGCCTCCGCGCGCATGTTATACACGCGCGCGAGCACCTTCGCCTCCAGATCCCACGGCGGTAATCCGGCAAGGAGGTTCGCCGACTCCCCAGCGATCGTGCGGTATCCGCGGATCATTCGGATCGCCATGACCCTCTGTGACTTGAGCAGCGTCCGAGCAGGACGCCGCAACAAGTTCGGCGCCCAAACAGGGGCGCCGTAGAGGGCCATGGACCGCACGACCCCGGCGTATAACCTCCGGCAGGAGGCGTTTGGCCCCCCGAGGTTGGGGAGGATGCGTTTGAACGCAGCCCCCGTCCTCTCCAACTTTGGAGCCAAACGTCGGAAAAAAAAAAAGAGTGAATATAATGTAGATATTTTCTATTTGCAAAATGATTGCAAATCAGAAGAACTTTAAAATACAACAGAACGGGGTAACAAAAAATTCAACCTCAATGAAGTTTTATGTGCAGCCTCGAGTTTTGAACGTCAGTATCAGTTTTCACAAATCTGGCTAAGTAGGAACTCCAGTGAAAAGGTGGAACTTGGCCCATAGCCAGAATGTAAAGGAAAAATGTTGGTAACTTGGGAACATTCTTTCTCGCATTTAACATGAAACAAAACGCTAGAAATAAAATAGTCTTACTAAAATTGAGATTGGGTAATATATTTTGGGGTGGACCGTTCTTTTTTGTTCCTATTTATTTGGTCCAGTTCTACCGAGATATTGTCTCAGCTGTGCCTCTTCGTGGAAATAAACTACGCAAATTATTACAGCGTATTCTTTGTGGACGATTATTTATTGCATATACAAGATTTTATCAAGTAGACGAGAGAAATAGCTTAGTAGTCTAGGAGATAGTAACTCATTAATAAAGACACTGGAGCTTCTTGTAATATCTAATGGAAAAAATGTTGCCGTGGAACAAATGGCTCGAGTTTTTAAACAATAATGTAAATACGAGCAATTTGTCAGATAAATGCTTTTTATTAATTTCCCTGGCGACTAATTTGTGAAGAACTCCAAAGGAGCTCTTAAATCAATTATACTGGGTTTTAACGGCTACCTGGGTGGATTTTTCTCTGTTCAACATTTCCTTGTCATAATTGAAATTTCATCGGATCCATTTTACCTGAAGACGGTCAAAGTTTGAAGATGGTGGCATGAATAACTTTGGCATGCATAAATTCCTGTTCGTAGTCCTGAAGATGTTATAAGTCACGAGAAATGGTTCGATACGGCTATCGTAGTAAATTTTCTCCTAAATTGGGTGTCATAGATACTTATAGAAGCTATTTCCTATGATCAAATTTCCTTTGTCAAGCTAATTGTGGACTGTTGATAAAATAAAAGATCGAATAAATAAAAGATCGAAAGAAGAAGATATAATCCTTTTTGTCTACCACTCATTAATTTATGGAACTCTAAAATGCTGGTGTTAGAACAAATCGATAAAATCACTTCAGGATTAGCTTCTAACTTTGGATTTACATATACGGGATAGTAGCCTTATAATCAATATCATGTGTGTACAAGCTACATGCTATCGGTGTAAAACAACTCTACTGTCTACTCTTCAACAAAACAAAGCCGTCATTCTGATGCTTTATCAAACACAAAGGCAAGAATTATAATACCCCATAATGTCGGTTTTAGGATTCTGCATACGAATTTGTTTTGGGGAAGGAACAGAAATTTAAACCTGTGTGAAAAGGATTATCCTCTGAAACGGGTTGTTTAAACGCCTACCTTAACACTTAAAGAGTCATTTGTGAATAAAATTGCAGCATGCTTTGGATGCAGAACGTTCTTTGTGCAAAGATTTTTTTCCTGTTCAGATAATGTACAATTAAGATTATTTTTCACTTTACTTCAGTAAATTTACATTTTTAACCTACATTTTGTTTGAGATTTTATTTTTTATATTTTTTGGCAAAACTACCCGTCGATTTATCAAAAATAAAATGCTTATCCTTGCGGTTCGACAAGCGCCAATGATGCAAAACTTAATACCACTGGGGAACTTTTAAATTACTTCATTTTCTGTGAATTTCGTCGAGGCCAGCTCTCGCAAGTCAGCCAAACGTACAAGTTGGAAACTACTGGAACAGCGGTAGCTGTTCAGAGAACTTTCTCAACACTTGCATTCTCCGCTTGAATTATTGCATAATATACGTTTGGCGATAAAACTAACAGTTCCCATTGTTCCACATCATTGTTTTTATTGGTGCTTGTAAAATGTTTGATGGGGTTCCGTGCTTTATAACTGTTTGTTCCTCTTTGGTGACGTTTATGAAGTTGAAATTCTTCTTACGTGGTGACTTAAATGCTTTGAGGTTGATAGTGTATTTTATTGCACTTTTTAGAGTTTCTGATAAATATGCTCATACTTTTTACTCACTTCATAGTTGTTACTCACACTACCAAACTAAATATTTAATATTTTGTCAAGATCAAGGTACCAATGAACTAAGTTATTAATATCTGAAAAATACCAATAAGTGTCTTGTTTCTATTTCTAAATCAGAATATAGGTATTAGGTAAATGATAAATATTCCTATTTCGCACGATTTTTAACTTTAGTAAATCATATTACTTAGAATTCAAATATATCTTCACAACTATTTTCAATTGTCTGTACATAGGAATTTAATATGCTCTAGTAATCTGGGTCGAGAAAAATGTACTAGAATTCTTAGATAAAAGAAGTTTTGAAATACTACTGCTGAAGCATGCAAGATGTGGAATACAACATGGTACTTTAACTTATAATATTCTTAGAAAGATGCACAAAGTAGATAGGAATCGGAGATGATATTATAGGAGTGTTTCCGTAAAAGGAAATATAAATATAGGTTATTATAAGAAAGTACAAGCTCTGCGGAATACAGACAATAATGTAACTAAACTACGCTTAAACAGAACGTTACTTTCTCCAAAGAGGCTTTAACAGTTTCAGCCATTCGACGGAACCTCCTCACCAATCTACCTTTTTTAGACTATGTTTTATGAGCCGCTTTCAATCTCCAGTGTATCTGGGCCCGCCGCCCATTTTACTTACCCTCCACAAATCGCTTCAATCCGAAATAAAATGAAACATTTATTTCCCACTTTATTTCTATCTCACAAATCTGGAAACACCGTTGATCACACCATAAAACAAGACGAAAGGAAACCCGAAGCCGTAATCCAATTTACTGGGAACAACAAACATTATAAATAAACACGAAGGACCCCACAAATAGCGAAAACTATAAATAATACGAGCACATAAACATGGCCATAGTTCAACACCATGATATTGATAATAAAAATTCCTTTCCGGACTGAGGGGATCTGAGCCCGCGCACTGAATGCCGAAGTGTAGATAAATTGAGATCACACGGAGATGGCTCTTAGAAAACGAAATTATTCTTTGCCTCATTAGTTCTGTGGTCACATAGATGACTGTTGAGCTTGAGTCTATATTTTCAGCCAGATGGTTTTTTAGAGAGCAATTCTGACTACAAGTTTTTAAGAAACACATACCTTTTGTGTTAAAAGTATTGAAGTCAATCGAACTGGCCAAGCCAATGAATCTATTGTGGCTGCCATTTGTGGCTGACATTTTAAGAACTTTTTGTCCATTCTTATATATTATTTTTAATGTATAAATTAGTAATAATCCGAATAAATTTTATCATTAGGCAAATTATTCGCTTATTCAAAACGGAAAATCTATCTACGATTATTCTTAAAACATTGACCTCTACAAACGAAAAATAAACTAGCGCCTAACAAAGATAAGACCACGAAAAAAATTCAAATCCAAAATTAAGTAGCAATTTGTCTTCCTACGCAGGCAAATCCGAATATTTTACATAAGATCGAATACGTAGTCTAAGTTGGGTCGAACCCTGATAACCTTTTGCGGATGGGAGAAACGTCCACAGTAAAAATAAATTCTTTTATAGAGCCTGTGCGTTCCTCTAAGGAATTA
Organism: Spodoptera littoralis; assembly: GCA_902850265.1. Taxonomy (NCBI): domain Eukaryota; kingdom Metazoa; phylum Arthropoda; class Insecta; order Lepidoptera; family Noctuidae; genus Spodoptera; species Spodoptera littoralis. Next base: position 1,581,791 of record LR824535.2, on the reverse strand, counting down.
TAGCGTTGGCATTGCATTAGCTGGGTGTTTGAGTTTAATTACACTGTGTGTTTTATAGTTAACAACTGTAAATAAATCGGCACGCCAGCTAATAGTGCTATTTGCTGAGTTTCACCTGATTTTATTACAGTCTAACGACCAATGAAATCATGTATGTTTTAGTAAATCCGATCATTTTCAACGTTCATTTTTCATGTCAAGTTTTTTTACTTTACAAGTTGTATATTCGCTTTTTTTTAATGTCATTTATAAAAATACTATACTGCATATCAAAAATCAACATACTAATAAATATTTTCTTTTTGCTTACAGATAGTGTGGATTTTAACTTGAAGTGTTTATTGGGTATGTATTGATATCGATATTCCGGCATGTACTATAAACGAAACGATAGCATAAAACAATTTAGTCTTACAATAGGCAGTGCTGAACATGTAAACAAAATTATTAACAAGCTCTTCAAATAATCTTTCTACAAAATATTATTTCATGTTCTACACCACCCTATCAATTCTACCAATCAATAAAATTCCAATAAAAGGTACACGTATTACATTTTCATATCACAAATCTCCATTATCTATTAAAATTTGGTTATCAGACAAAAGACATTAATTTTACTACTGGGTGAAAAAGTAAATAGTGAATAGTAATTGTTTAAAAAATAAAGTGGCATATATTGCTTTTTGTTTATTGTGTATAAACAAAAGGCAATAATTACAAAAAATAAAACACCAACATTACGTCATCATTAAATAAAGGCATGCCTCTTTTCTTTCCAGTTGTGTCTAACATAACGCAGTAACTAATATTTTCTCAATTCGGGTAAACAAATAACCTACTCTAGTACTCCATTTCAAAGTGAAACTTCTGTTATATTTTCCATATCAATTTATAGTTACCACAGCCGAATGTTGACGAGATAACCTACGTTTTGGTTTTTTGAAGCAAATTGTTTTGTGGCATCTATCGGTTGTTTGCAGCTGCACTACATTTGATTGGTCGTTAGTTAAGTTCGGAAAACAAATTGATTAGTTCGCGATTGGTTGGCGTTCAGTGCTTGTTCCCATATCGTGGTAGACAGAAGCGAGTACCTTGTGGTACATTTATAAAAGTGAAACATGAACTGTCGTTTTTTATTCACGTTGGTCTAAAACCTAATAGACAACACACCGTATAGATAAAACTATTTCATGTGAAAAATATGGAAGCCTTAACGAATGAAGGAAATATTGAAAGATTTTTGAATAAATTATGACGTAAATTGGAATTTTTATACATGTAGGAAGATGTAGGTAGATGTATGTAGATGGGGATAAAGTAAAATAATGGACTCAATTACCTAACCAACCTCCCTTCCCCAATCTCCCCGATCTCTGCATCCCAAATAATCCTCAAACTCATAATCCCCAAAAGGCTGGTAACGCACTTGTAACGCCTCTAGTGTTCCAGGTGTCCTTGAGCGACGCCAATTTCTTACCGTGATCCGTCCACTTGATTATTTTATGGTATAACCTGGTAGTTAAACCATAAGAAAAATAATAAAATTGCAATATTCCACTGCAGCAATAACGGTACATTTAAGATGCTCATCAACTTACTTTGTAGCATTAAAAGGAACTATTTTAATAAATTCTCTAGTTCTGTTCCAAGCGATTCCACAAAGAATAATAATATTTTTTGTAACAAATGCAAGGCTTTGCTTTTAATGGAAACTTTCTCTGCAGCATCAAGCTGTCAGCTTCGTAACTCCTTTAATAGTATTTTATAGTTTTAACTTGTGTTTCTATTTGTTTGTACGTAAAAATACGGGTAATATATTGCTTACTTATGAAGTTAATTTTGGTTTACTGTGGGATTGTACAGCTATTTTGTGTTATTTTAGTTTTGTTCACCTTTGAAATAAAAGTTTCAATTTTTTTATTTCTTATTATCTTTTTTTGAAATCACTTAAATTTAATTGACTAGCTGTTCGTCGGCACTTCGTCCGCTTAGAATATAACCCATGGGAGCATTTCATCGAAAGTATATATTATTACCTAAGTCACTGCCTGTATACCAAACATCAAAATCCATTCAGTACTTTAAGCGTTACACAATTATAATATTAGTGTGATTTCTGGATTTGAGAGTGGTGACTCTCTAATTTCTAAACATGGATGACATTTACAATCTATCTTTATCGACAGCCTTTGACAAAACCCAGACTGCATCCGATGTTCAGAACAAATATATGTTCTGAAATTAATTAGATGGGCTTTCCCTTTAGGCGTCTATTTAGCCTTAGGATAGTAGGATGTCTGCCAGTTCGGAGCTAATTGGATTGTAGAGGTCAGATGGCAGTCTATCCCAGTAAAATATTGATATTCGTCTGCCTTCAGCCGGCTTAGAAACCGACCTTATAAATATTATATAATTAAACGTCAATTTACAATGTGAAACATAATTGTAAGGCCTAAATTTGTAGTGATTTTTAAAAGCTCGTTTATATTTTGGTGAGTGGATAAGTATAGTTATATTTGTAATTGTGTAAAATTTTTTTTGGTATATTTTTCCTAAACATTTCGATATTACGAAATTTATATATTTGTAATATGAGCAGACAGAGACCAGTCATCTTTTTAAATGATGTCTTGTAGTTGTCAGTACTTGTAGACAAAACAAAACTTATACATGTTTAAGATAAATATACCCTTACCATACCTACTCGTCAACTAGGACCTCAAACTCCCGTTACTAGTCCGTCTTCTCAAGTTAAAGTCACCTCGTCAATCAGACGTTGCACAGACGCAATTAATTGCCTGTTACAACCAGACTATAGGCGTTGCATTGGGAACATAGTTTGACATGGCTCGCTGCATAGTAAACGTACGCTGTCTAAGGAAATTTGCACTGTATTGGTCCTGTTTCTTGTCTAAATGTTTTGTTGTAAATTGGTATTGTAGAACTATGTGTGATTTCTGTATAATAGTTTGTAGATAAGGGTGATTTTCGTGTGGCTAATGTAATATATAATGATCGATATCATGCAAAATCTTTGAGTCTTACTCATTTTTGGATAATAAAAGACGAAACTTTGGATTGTTGCGTTGGTTGACATGGGTACTAATGTGACCGCTGAGTACCTATCCGCAAAGTGTGAACTCAAGCAATATATTATTTGTAACCTAAGAACACAATACAATCAATTCTGATTAAATTATGACCAACGCCTGACAATAGCTACCGATAAAACCAAACCGTAATCATTCCCAACTCCCAGCCCTATCTCGGCTTCTAGAAATTTCGAATTCTCTTGAACAACCCAATGTCTAGTAAATTCGGACGAACCAACTCGACTATCTCTATTTTCTTATACAGAACTGAACAATTATATAAATCAATTGCCCCTATCTTCGAGTTTGGAATTAGCGAAATCGTTTCTATCCCGCAATACCGGCTCTGCAAAAGTTTTCTTTGTTCTGAAAACTGTTCTATCCTCTTTGTGTTGCTCGTCTCTGTTCTATTTATTTTCAATTCATTTAACTAGTGCTTCATTAGTGTTTTTGTTATAAGCTTGACTGCTGGGGACAACGTTTTAAGTTTGATCTTTCAGTTGGGCAAGATTAAGGTGTTTCAGGTGGTTTTAAGATATTCTGTTTTTGGGTAAAAAGTGAATTTGTTATTTGGAACGGCGTTCATTTATTAAAAACACCAAACGTTATCCTAAATGAATGAAATTAATAATACAGTTTACCTAAAATATTACTACCCACTTTAGATACCCCTTTAATAATGAATTTTACAATCAATATCAATATTTAAAATATCAACCCTAATGGTTTATCCAACACGTTTTATATAAGATCTCTGAGTTCAAATTTCTCAGTATTTCAGCAAGATGTAGAAGTAATACTGTTGTTAGAAGGATAGTAACAATATGTCAGCGTCGGCATCGTGGACAGTTTCTCTAGTAATACTCCGTATATAAGGACTCTGCTGGTTTCTGTACACGTTACACACGTTGGCTATTTATATTGCTTTTGTCTTACCGCAAAATGTTATTTATTAAATGTATTATTTGTTTAATTTTATGTTTAGTAAAAACACCTTATTGGCAGTCCCAAAAAGAAAGCATGCATGTAAATTTGACAAGCATTTATTTTGTTTTTAATTTTGATGTCCTATTTTAAATATAGACTCATCTGTATAAGGTATTGGTAGCCGTCACAAAATACTACGTTAAGTAGTGACGCGTTCACTAAAATATTCAAAATTGTGTATATAAGTATATTTTAGTACCTAACGTAGGTTACGCTAACGCCTGAAATAACTTAATATATATTAATGTGTGCTTTTACCTCCAGGAGTGTGTCTTAAAGGAGGTTTATGAGCTACACCTGCAGATCCCACTAGTCTTGTCTTAAGTGCTAAAATTGTCTTTCTCCTGGTATTCCCCTCATTAGAATATAGTAGCATCAACAAAATAGTTTGTTGTTTTTTAGCTTCTTATAATCTATACTAATAAATATGATAGAGATAAAAATGAACAGCCTGAGACCCGCGAGTAATGACGCACTATCTACCCTATTCTTACGACCACAAAACACATCACCCCATAAATAAAATTTTAAGAATAATAAAACAATCAAAGTGTCGTTTTATTCCCCGCACAGATATTATTGTTTTTGGGGCAAGAAGTAAAGGGGCTGATGTTTAATTTAATGGGAATCCCATATAAAAACATGAGGGAAATGTTTAGGGGACATTCTGTCGATTTCTTCTGTCAAGATATTGAAGGGCAGCTCCACAAGGGTCGCGGATCACAATCAACTTTGAACCCTTAGTTCTGGATGATTGGGTTTTAAGTTGTTTGCGACCTTTGTCTCTATATTTTAGTATCACCTATTAAATTATCAAAGTAATCTAGTGATAAAAATCTCGATGTAAAAGAAATGTATCACTTACGTTCTGCGACGTAGGGTGGAGGAGAGGGTGTAAGCTGTGCTGTGACGAGACGAAACTCATTTTTGCAATCTTCTATGATAACATTTTTGTAATTCCTATTTATTGTGTTGTAGTGGTCTGTGTTACGATTTAAATAAACAAATATTGAAAAGTAAAAATACATAATTAAAATGAAAGCAATATTTTTCCAACAGTTCGTTTCATATTGTAACTAAGCTGTAATTTATCCGATACAAATATTGAAATTATTTTAGTTTTCATATCCTATTTGCTATTATTTAAACCTAGCCCAGTTTGGTACATTCCAAATAATACATCAATAAATTGGAATGTGAATAGACCCGGCAGTAAATTTTAATTAAACTTTTTTATGTTAGTCGTGTTTCAGTATCTGTTCAGTACGTATGAATAGATTGCCAAACAGTTAGAAAATTACAAAATGGCGATGGAAATAACTTTTGTATTATTTTTTATTTGACTTATTGTCAAAACTATGTTATGATACGAGTGATAACATTCGTGAATAGGGTAGTTTACTAAATTTTATTTTAATGTCCGTCTGGTACATTAATTTAAAACTTTAGATACGTATTTTTTCTTTTCTCACAAAATTAAATACTTTCGACGACATATTAATTTGAAATATCGTGTGACGTCACAACGTGTCACATTTTGTAGCACGTTATGACGTAGCGGCCTCCCGCTCCTAAACTATGGGCCATTTTATCTAAGTATTGCAACTTAATAGGAGAAAATAAAAAAATACGTGTCTAATATTTTTTCATTATGTAACTGACGGACTAATTAGATTTTTAATTTTGATACCCTGGAAACTACCCAATTATAATTTAAACCTTAAATTTAAGTAAAATAGACATACTTAATAAATATTAACCAGACGAGGTAGCCAACTCGTCTGGTTTCTAAGAACACTACAAACAAGTTGTGTATACAAATTTTATTTTAATAAAATAATTGCGGGGCAAACCGTTACAAGTCCAAATTGCATCAGCCTCAAAGACATTTTGGAGGGAAGAAAATTTTCGTAGAAATTCTCGAAAGTAGTTAGCATCGTGCTAATTAAAGTCGCCCGCTGTTCCAATTTTAGGTAGAACGAGGTTTTGGTTTTTATAATTACTTTGCGCTTTGTCTCTTTGTTGTTTTTGAAAATAGGAATTAGTAAAAGAAAATGTTTGAATTTAAACTGTTTGTGGCAAACACTGCGCAACATGGCGGCCTGTGTTTACAGTTTTTTTGTAAAATTGTGGAAGTAAAAGTCAAAATCTAAATTATTCAGCATAATATTATAAGCACAGCATAATTTAGGGTATATAAAAACATTTCTTTTGTCCATAAGTAGCAGACTCTAACTAAAATATACTTTCACTATCACAAATTGAAACAAATACTAGGTATATCTACCTAATTATTGAACCATAATACGTAGGTATTATTCACACTGTAATTTTAATTAATTGACACAATATCATTTACTACGACACCTGATTCTATTATTTTCTCCAACGTAAATCAGATAGAAAAAATATTATTAGACACTTGAGAGAAGAAAGCATCCGGATTGGTCGTCGTAAAATATTTTTCACGTAAATCGTGCACTACTCGAAGAAATATTTTGGTTTATATATTTTTTCTGATAACGTCGTAAACATCTTCTAGGGAACGCGTAAATAATGAATCCATTTTACAACTTTTTTCTTATTTTGTTTTTATGCTGATAGAGTAGTATAAGAGGATTATTGACTTTTAACTTCTTTTGTTGCCATTCTGCACTGTAATTGAGAAATAAAACGCGCAAAAATGGTCCTTATTTTAAAAACGGTAAAGTTTGTTTCTAGGTTTGTTCTAGTTTTGTTCATCATAATTATTCAGTATTGAAATGTCTTTAAATTATTTGCAGTTGAAAAACTACGATGGAATCTTTACTCTCATAAATATTTTTTAAATCAAATTGGTGATGTGTTAACTAGTAATTTGTTATGTACGTACTAAGTTAACTTACGACTACGAACGTTTATAACCTACATACAACAATTTATTTATATTAATAAATTAATCATACAATATCGGTAAGTCGTTTCAGATTCCAACAAAAATAGACACTATCGCCCCTATCATCCAATTTTAAAGCTAAAGTTTGACGAGAGACGAACTCGTCGACTGATTTGTTATACCAGAAAAACACTTTGAAATAAACATATCAGTTTTTACATTACGTACACACATTGTATCTTAAAGTGCGTTGTTTTATGGAGCGTAAAACAAATTACCGACACGCACATTATCTTGTGTTTTACGATAGGGGTTAGCTACTAGGGACGGGACGAAATTATCGATTAGATTCGCTGAAATTGGGTGGGCGATGAAATTCTCGATTGTCAATCAAGATGATTGAAAAATAAAAGTGTAGGTACTTAATTGATGTTATGACTGCCATTTTTTAAACTTAACTATTTCTACTGCTTTTCCCTAGTTATCTAATTGATTTAACTTTGTAAAAACGCATAACTTTACCCTTTAACCTACATACATTGAGCTCTGTTCTAAATTCCTTACTATTTACTGTCTAAAATATTGATTTGAGGTTTGATTTTTGTCATAAGGATTTTAAATCATGACAGTTCAAAAGGAAATGAGGAAATATAAAACAAAACATTATTTACATAAAGTTCATCGAATCGATTTATCAATCCTCTTGTTCCCACCCCTAGTCCTAATAAACGCCTACCCTAAACTGCGATTAAGGTCAAAACATTGTTCAGATTCTATTGTATATTGACTAATATATAATTTATATGCCCGATTTTATTTGCGCATATAAATTATTGTCATCCTGCTATTGTTTCATACAAATTATGTTTGAAAATACCTGGTCGATGACGTATCTCGTAAATAGTGATCATAAGACACGTATGATAACTGAGTCATTGGTTCTGCATTATCTCATAAGTGTTCTTTATCTAGCTGACTTTCTATTTCAAGAATAAATTCTTGTAATCAATTACGATACTATTAGAAAATAAATTAAAAGTGAAGTGGTTTATTTAATCATCATCATCAGCCATTCCTCTCTTGGCACTGGATTGTTGGTTGTATTGTATGATACAACCACCACCTATATCTACTTTAGAGATATCGTCACATCACCCAGCTGGACTACCTAATTCTTACATTAGACTCATCAAGCATCAGACACATTAGTCTTGAAACTTCTTCTTTTTTTATGGTATAAGCCTGTCGGTAAATGAGCTGACGTATCACCTGATGGTGAGTAATCAGCGTCGCCCATGGACACCTGAAACACCAGAGGCATTACAAGTGCGTTACCGGCCTTTTGTGGATTAGGAATTTGAAGATTGTTGGGGGATTCAGCGATTATGGAGATTGGAGATGGGGATGGGGTCATTGGGACTCTGGTAACTTAAATGAGGCCGTGGTATCACTCCAGTCGATCCAGCCTATTCGTGCTGATAAGTATGGCTCCCCCAAATTTGCTTTTGTACTATTAGTACACCAGCGCCTTTACTGCCTTAGAAAGCACAGACGTAGTCACATAGTGTCAAAACACAATTCACTTCTGTTTACCCTTATAGCGGAGATGTGCTTAATGTTATGCTAAATAAATTACCATAGCTTCAATGTTTTGTGTAACAGCCAGGGGTGCATACGTAATACGGCTTGATATTGATGATTACTTATGATAATAGACATAGGAATTATATTTCCATACTGATTTTGTGTGGTAGAAAAATAGAGATTTCTTTAGGGCTCTGATTTAAGCAATGATTTAATTTCATACTTTTTTGAAGACGTAGATGTGTTTATGTGTTATGTGTTTTATTGTATAGTTACTGTAAGTAAGTCCTTATACTATTTCAAACCAAGTAAAATTGTGTATTTAAATTTATTTCGCTTCAATTAACATCTTTAAACAATAGTAATTAGATTCTAGTGTGTAATGTAATGTTTGAATGAGTAGTTGTTGGGACAATTAGCTTATATTATGCTTGCTTTCTGTGGGCGTGTTATGTATTATCATTAGGGCATCGTCACATTTATAACTGGAATAGTTATTCAAATATATCGTTTTTTAATTAATTGTCCAATTGTTAGCTAGTCTACTAAGGTCTATCTTGCTTTTCATGTCATTCAAGCATTTCCATAAAATCGTTATAAAACAAACATATAATAATATACTGCCTCGTTGGCCGAGTGGTCTCAAGCGCGACCGCCGGCAAGGGGTCTCGGGTTCGATCCCCGGGTCGGGCAAAGTATTACTGGGGTTTTTAAAAAATCTCAGTAGTAGCACAGAGTCTGGAATTGTGCCCGGTATATGGCAATAGGCTCACCCCCTATTACATGGGACTCATAACATAAATAGTGAAAAGTGGGTGTTACATTGTACAGTGGCATAATGTGCACCTCTGCTTACCCCTTCGGGGATAAAAGGCGTGATGTTATGTTATCTTTGTTCATTCTTTAATTAATCGTCCAATAGTCTGTAAATGCAACTCCACTAAGGTCGATTATGTTTTGCATGTCATTCAAGTAAGCCCATAACGAATATATAGACTACATTAACAAAATTAACTAAAATTACGGGTTACTCACGTGAATATACTGAGAAAAGCTCTACTAGTTTCGAACCACAGAGAGGTTCTTCCTCATGAGCAGCGTACGCGGTCGCGGCGATGTCGCGCAGCTTACTGATTTTATTTGACAGTTATTATAAAAACATATTATAAACAATATATAGACTAGTTTTTGCCAGCAGCTTCGACCACGTCTCCGTGAGATAAAAAGTCCTATGTCTTATTCCAGACCATAACCTACTGCTGTTCCAAATTTCATCTTGGTTCCTTCAGCCGTCTTAACGTGAAAGAGTATCAAACACACAACAAAGTATGTACTGACTGTATTTTGAGGTTAACTACTAAAGTAGGTTGTGTTTCCAGTTTTTTTTTTTTAAGGGGGAAAATCATCGAATGACTGCCCCCACCTGGGTGAGGCGGGAGGGAGTGTCAGACTCGTACTGACTAAAAACCACCCCGTTCCTTCTCCTGCACGTCGAGCCGGAGCCCCGGTTACCCGTCAGGTTCTCCGCGACTTCGAATCGGCATCGGCCCTATTGGGCCCCATCTGTGGTGGTCTGATGGCTCTTTGAGGCGCGCGCGGAACGCGACGCGCCGTTTGTGTTTCCAGTTTGGGTGCGATACATCGCACGGTACACCTTTGTGTGTGTTTATAGCATGAAAAAGAAATAAACTATTACTTTTCCATGACTCATACACACCCACGACATAAGGAAAACCCTAGTGAGAGATCACACATTATAAAAAGACATATTGTCAGAGCCTTGTGGACAAAAATATATTGCTAAAATACAAATCAATAGAAGTGCTGTCACAATACATTTTTCAACAAACCGTTGTGTTTCAGTACCACGAGTATTTCCAAAAACGGTTTTGTTTCGAGCCAAGTGGCTTTGGGTAATAATAGATTTTCCTGTGACACAAAGTTTTACTGTAAATAAGTAGTAATTTTTCTTTAATGTTGTTTTTTTCTGCACTAGTTTTGTGTTACTGTCCAGGTCCTTTTAGTCCAATATTATGGACTGTATTTAATTTGATATATATTTGAACATTTTTGTAAAACCAACACTATTTTCTTTGTGTAAATTAGGTATATGTACCTGCCTAATATCGAATACTCTCTTAAAAAGTACCTGTGTATATGTATATTAATTTGAGATCTGCTCAAGTGTTGAAGTACTGTATAAAAAAATCACACCACTGACACAAATAGCCATCACTGACAACAGTTACAGGCAACAGTTAAAAAACTAAAATGTAAATATAAATCGTGGAATATTTAATCGAAATTGAATATTGAAATATTTCATTGTGAAGTGTCGCGATATAATGGACTCCCAATGAACTGTCGATTAAACAAATAAAATACGTTTGGTAATAAAATTGGTCAGAACCGTCTGAATAGAAGGATTCAGCATTTTTATTTGCATTTTCATGCCACACACGAACTTCATTGTATTACTTTCAATCGAATGATATATTTCACTGAATTGAAGAATTTCTTACAAATATATTTAAAAATATAGATAATATTATATCAGTCAAAAATGCCCTCTAAACGTTGGGTGACCTTACTGCAAACGCCAAATCGGAATCCCTCGTCTCAAAAGAACACATAAAATATTTTAAGTTATTTTTGATGAAGTTTATCTTAAGCTCAAGATAAAGCAGTCCATTAACACCCAAAAGATGAACGATGCGTTGATGACGATGAATTGTTGAAGCCCGAAAATTGAGTTTAGATGTGCAAACATCTAAACTGCTGTGCTTATTCTGATGCATTGGTACAGAGACAGATAGCCTAATACAGTGAAAACAGATAATAATTCCTAGTTTAAGAAAACAAAAACTCAAATTACATTACTTTTATTAACAAAACAAACTTAATTACAAAGAAAATGAACTATTTATTTATTTCTAAGGAATTTAAATACACAGGCCGCCCTCATCAAAGGCATTCATGATCATCATAAACATGAGTTTGTAAAACACATAAAAAAGCTACAACGTCCAAAAACAGTGTGTACCAACCTTTTGTTCTTATTCAAACTACGAGACGTTAATTACTAAAACAGTCTGTTTAATCGACATGTATAGCGATCATCGCACTCACTACCACCCACAGGATAATGGACCCTATTTTCAACGGTTAAGGTTAATTTCTATCTGCGGTACTAAGTCGAAGCTATTGATCTATTTGTAGAAAACAATGTTAGGGATGTAATTAAAGATGTTTCATATATTTCCTGTTAATAAGCTCGTTGAATTTTGTTTGATAGCGAGTTGTTTTAAACTTTACTTGTTAACAATATTAAAATTTGTTTGCGAGCCATAATAAATATTATGAGGGTTTTCAAAGCGATAATTTCCATAGAAAATTAGAGGTAAATGTGTTTTTATTGTATGGGTTTTCGGAATACATTAATTTTATGAGTTATTATCAGCCATGTTATAAAATCCACGACCTTATCCAGGAACGATGTTTATCTTTACAAAAAAATTAGCTATTATTGCTAAACGAGTAGTCTATTCTCCTGAACTAATGGATCTTCCATCGAAATCTGATAAAACCAGCAATATGACGAGATTCCTGTTACATGGAAAGTAATTGGCGAAAAGTGTCTGCTACAATGAAAACAAGATCATGGATTTATATACATGAAACTATATTCTGTTTACATAATATTTTTTGAGATAACGTATTCACATACCTAAAACCATCCCTAAACTTTAAATCGTTGTTTAACATAAAAACTTGAAAGCATTCACCGACTCGAAAAGGAAGGTGTTCAGAATTTAGAATTTTTTAGAAAGGTTAAACGATTAGCATAATATAATGTTATATGTACATACACATATAAAGAGAGAAACAATTGGATGGTACTAACCAACGGACAGTCCCTTTCCCTCAGTCGCTTTTACGATACTTCTGGGAAATGGGACGGAATTTTCTTTGATACTGATCAAAAAACAAATCTAATAAAAGACAACTTTAAATTCTTGGTGAAATTAAAACCATTCATTTATTGATAAGTGAAACATAACATCACGCTTTTTATCCCTGAAAGGGTTAGACAGAGGTGTACGTTATGACATTTAATGCCACTGTACAATGACATAACATAACACCCACTTTTTACTATTAATCTTAAGAGTCCCATATAATAGAGGGTGAGGCTTTTGCCATATACTAGGCATAATTCCAGACTCCATGCTACTACTGAGTTTTTTTTAAACCCAGTAATATTTTGCCTGACCCGGGAATGGAACCCGAAACCCCTTGCCCAGCAGTCACACTTGCAACCAACCGGCCAACGAGGCAGTAAGTCAGTGATACTGATAAGTTAAAAAAAATATAAAATATTAAGCGCTAAAGAAAATATATTTGCTAAACACTTATTTACTTTTTGTTGCTGAACATAGTCATAAGTCTGAGGTAATAGAAGACGGCATAGTATGGTTTCAGACTCTTTGTTAGGTGGATCTGACTAGCGATAAACTATTAAATGAAATGAAATGATACCTGAGAATATGATATGCTTTGAAGCTGCGTTATCTACTTCGAAATAAGTTATTGGAAAGTAATTAAAATGCATTAAGATAATACTATCATGTCGGTTTCAAAGTTTCAAGTTGGATTCCTGTGTTACAAAAATATATAATAGGGTTGTCAATTTTGGACATTATACCTTACAATAATAGCACGGAAATGCCAATCGTCATTTTTTTGGCAACCCAAAAGATCACATTACTTTACCTTACATTAGACTAAACTACTATTACTGTATTCTTTACAAATAATACAGTAATAGTAATTTAATAACAGATACTTTTCTATTTACTTGTAATGAAGGCCTTATTTTACATCCTAGAAAAGAACTAATAACTGATAGAAACTCATTTTAAAATGCCTATCTCTCAACGTTCAAAACTTCAAAAAGTTTCTTTCTGCCTGTACTGTAGCATCAGGTTATGCTACAGTACAGGCAGAAAGATTGAAAACGTAACTAAACGAGAGAGGTAAAGTATTTTAAAATATTAGTGTAACAATGTAAGCCTACAGGACATAACAAATGGAACATTTTTCTAAGCGGACTTTTATAACACGCGATACTGCAGCCGGTTGCAAATTTTGCTCGTAAAATTTTGCACAAAATTACGGTACATAGTTTGTGGATATTGTGTTTTGTGAAAAATTTGTAGGTATATTTTATGTTATGAATGTTTGTGTGTGACTTTTAGGGGTATTAAAAAAATTTGGATGTGAAATATTATATTGGCTATAGTTTTTGTAATTGACTAAAGAAGGACTGTAAAATTTATTTATTAGTGTTGGAATACAAACAATTACAATACTTATTATGTTCTCGGCTTACTCATGCTGCATGCTGCTCATGAATATGAGGCTCAAGCATGGCTTGAAACTAATAGAGATTCTCGTAAAACAGTTACGTGAGTAAACCGAAAAAATAATAATCATTTAGTAGTATTAAACAAAAACAATATGCAGACATATAAATATTACAAATGTGTAACTTGTGAGTGTCTAGAGTAAACAATCGATCTACGCAACTCACCCCGAGACGTAACTGTAGTTATTCATATAACTGCTTTTAATATTAATAATACTTCGGTCATTTAGTCATTCAAGTCTATAACCAATGCTTTTAAGGAATGCTGTTTTTACTAAAGCCAGATAATTAATATTTCCACCTTCCATACGTGTATTTCATAAGATGTATCTGTGGACTGGAAAGTCAGCCCTTTAAAACATAAAAATAAAATTTAACATATAATGAAATAAAAATAACCTAACTATGGAGCAGATGCAAGCCATTCTTTACGTAAGCACTAAAGCTTTCCTAATAGGTACTCCTATTAGGCCTTCCAATTAATCTAAGAGTTGTGTTCAGTAAATAAAATAAAGATGGATTCTAATCGGCGGTTTTTCCAGCATTTAGCCACGCCTCTATTGTTAGGCTTCTTAATTTATTCAGACTTACATTGACTATATGATTTTATAATATATTTTATTTCATTATGTATGTAAATGAAAATGTAAATTCTTCACATAAAATTTTATCCAAAATTTACAGCAAAATGAAAAAAACATCGAAATGTAAAATTGTTACTTTACAAGCCTCATTTTAATTTATATCATCATACTACGCAAAAATAATTGGATGCCTCTAAACCTCCGCTTTATAAAACATGACCAAATTTAATTCATCCGTAAAATTATTTGCAAATAAATTGGTTTAGTACGACGCTATTCGCTGCTTCAATTTCCTAATTCAAATCAGACGCTTGTCTTATCTCAGTGTTAAACAAAAACCTCCCTTAGTTTCACGGCTTAGAGATATCTTGGAAAAAGTACGTAAGAAAATAAATGGAGGTCAATGGGTCAGTTTTTGTCGGAAAACTCGCTCATTTGGTCAAAGTGTGGACTTAAGGCTTGACGAATTGAATTAAGAAATCTCTATAAAGACTTTCTTTGTCTGTAAGAAATTCTGGTTTGTTGACCGGAAAATCTTTTTATTTGATTAAAAATTGTTGGAAAAATAGTCCGAATTTTTCATTGACAGAAAAAACTAACAGTAAAGTTATAAATCTACTTACTTTTTATAGTTTTATTATTTCATTTTAAGTGAAAAAAAAAATTGAGAGTCGCAATTTTGATAAACTTCATAAAAAACTTCTGCTGTGATTAATTTCATAGATAACTAACTTAGAATATCATACTAGGTATATTAAATACAAGGATGTCCAAACCTCCAACAATAGAAAAAAAACCTACATATCAAATAATAAGGACCATTTTTCCAAATATAATCGCTACAGGGAAAGCAACATGAAGGAAATTGACACAAAAGAGATTTTGTGCACTCTTTTAAATTGGGCTTCCGATATTGCTGGGGGCATAATAATATTGATCTATTGAGGCAATAATAGGTAATCTCTAAGGGGACTCATTGACCGATGTAAAGTATGAAAGAGTGACAATACTAATAAAATTCAGAGGAAAATGTAATAATAGGACTAAACATATTTTTCGAGAAATTGAGCGATCAATAGAACTGAAGCTTGTAAGCAAGAGGTACTGAATCAATGAGGTATAAACAAGTCAATGTATATTTTTGATACTACTATTGGTAGTAGCTTACGGGCTACCTAATGGTTAACAGCCACCGTAACTTTTTTTTAAATCTTCGACTTAGGGTTTACTATTGTTTTCTCCTGTGTCGTGGGTGCGTTTACAAACATATAAGTTCCCATACACATGACACCCAGACCCGAAACAATTTAACTGTGCAGTCAAATTTAAATACCCTTACAATAGTAGAGTGTTGAATTGAATTATTGATGTGCCCTTTTCTCAATAAACGATGGTATAGTTCAATCGGATGAGCAAAACTTATACTTATCACACGTAAGACAAAACATAGCAATATTGTGGCACTACTTGGCATATTTTTTGCAATGTAATTTTATCCTTATCATGGTCCAAACTAAATCAGTTTTCGTTTGACAAATGTGTAAGTTAATAATATAATTGTATGACGAAATCCTAGTACGTCTATAATTATATTTGAACAGTGTCTCCACTGTTTAGTTTATGTCACCAGTACATAGTCAGACATTATGACATCATCGGTTCTTCTTTGTCTGAGTCCTGAATTTAAAATCCAGACAGGGAATGTTTTTTCGCTCAGTATGTTAATAAGACTTCTCTATTAAAGTTTTCATGATCTAAATTCTCTGATAGAGAAAGAAATGGTTTGAATTTAATGTTCAGGAAAATTAAAACATCACCGATAGCCTAACTTTGTATGTTGCAATTGTCGGTACTTTTGGCCAGTTATTATCGTCTGTGACATCGTTAGACCAAAAACCACTAAGTACATTCATTTCAATTCGTTTGCAGTTATTCCCTGTTTCCACCTATTATAAGTATATTAGGTACTCTGATCGGCTTCTATTGATCGTAGCGTGATGTTTTAGTCTATAGCCTTCCTCGATAAATGGACTATCTAACACAAAAAGAATAATTCAATTCGGATCAGTAGTTTCGGAAATTATCGCGTTCAAACAATTCGATTCGATTCGATGCGTCAGTGTTTCCATCTAACTGATACAAGGTAACAAAATTATAGATACAATCATCCAAACACGTTGGTTTTACACTTTATCTTCATAAAAACAAGAGAACATTCAAAAAACCCAATTCGAAAATCAAATAGGTGAAAACGAAAAGTTCACTAGGGTTATCACTAGAGAATCGAGAACTGGCAGTGTAACTCGTAAATCTAATCCTTGCACTCTTTGTTCTATTACTCGCGTTGATTGACAACCTTGTTCCAATTTTGACAATGAATAGAACTCTATATCTCCAGTTTTTGGATACTCAATCTGTTTTAGTTCTTTACTCTATGGTACTAGATGGATTTATTCGTATGCATCTGGCGTGGCCCCGTAACTTGTTTCCTTTATATTAGTAGAGGAAGCAGTCTACTTTGAATATTGTAACGTCTAAATAAAGATATCGCCTAATATAGTAATGGAGGGTAGTAAGTACATAACAAAAATATTAATACGTCATCATCTCTAACTGTTACTGCATTGCCAGATAAAAATGTTACATCGATTAACTATGTGAAATGAAAATTTATAGCTTTGATTATATTTTGAACTTTACGTATTTTAAAATAGGATCGATAGTTGTTTAAACTAGTATAATGTTATCAATGCTTTAGTGAACCATGCTATTCGTTAGTCACCTCACACGACACCCAAGGGTATCGATTGTGTGATCAATTTATTGCCAAAACCACACGGTGTTCATTACATTAGACAAGGTACACTAATTAATTCCCATTACACGTATATTTTGAATACAAAAATGTTTTACAAAATGTGTATCGCAAGTATACTTGATTCAATTTTGTGGCTCTTGAATTATACAATGAAAATTAAGTATTGTTGACAAAGGCACGTGCTACATTTATTTCAAGTAGCGCTCAAATGAATTGGGCTAAGTTCAAATTGGCATTCATTTTAATTTTAGACAAAAACAAGGCGAAATATGATTGAAAACAGAAGAAAACTGGGAAGATGTTGATTGTGTTTGTTACGAGAGCGGGGTGAATGAACTTTGGTTGAGACACATACGAAGCAGCACGTTCTTTTACGTTCATGTGTTGATTTTTCAAACTATGTTGATAACCAAACATGGGTTTTTTTAAGGGGGGAAAATCATCGAATGACTGCTCCCGCCTGGGTCCACCCCGTTCCTTCTCCTGCACGTCGAGCCGGAGCCCCGGTTACTCGTTAGATTTTCCGTGACAAACATGGGGTTTTGGAAATCATTTTATAGATGGACTAAGTTATTTTTTAGTATTTCGATGTTTTTTTATTCTCGAGTGTCTGATTTATTGCACTGTGTTTATTAAATATCGACTACGTAGAACACAAATTAGTTCTTATAGAAGTTTATAAAAAAGAGATTTTTCGTCCCATGTATCAGATAATTTCAGCTTAAACGATTGCTAAAGTATAGCTACTAAATATTCTATCATAACAATATTGCGAAAAGAGATTACCTAAGTATAATTAATTATCAAGTAGAAAATAAATACTTGCTCAAACCAGATCCCGTATCAGTAATTAATCTTACTTAGATTACTAGCTTAATACTGAAAATAAATATTGAAATAATAAGCATTGTCATTAACAAATAAATGAGATATGACTAAATAAATATTTATAACTTAAAATTAACCATAACTAAACATATAACATCATAACATAACATCACGCATTTTATCCTCGAAGGGGTAGGCAGAGGTGCATAGTATGCCACTGTACAATGTAACACCAACTTTTCACTATTTATGTTATGAGTCCCATGTAATAGGGGGTAAGCCTATTGCCATATACCAGGCACAATTCCAGAATCCGTGCTACTCATGAGTTTTTTAAAAAAATAGCCTGACCCGGAAATGGAAACCGAGACCCCTTACCCGACAGTCGCACATGCGACCACTCGGCCAATGAGGCAGGCTATAACTAAACCTGTGAAATGGAACGTCCCCAGAAAACTGGCAACACTGCCACGTTGAATCGGCAATGTAATAAGTAAATTAAGTAGCGACATTGACTTAAGATTTTTAAATGAGTGATTGTTGATCTCAACGACATAATAATATTGAATCAAGTCAAACATTTGAAGTCAAGTAAACATCACAAAATAGAATTTGATATTATTTTAAATCTAGTACTGATACTAGATAATTTAATTTTGACTTTATCAATTTCGGTGTGATCAAAAAATCAAGGATAATAATTCTATTCATCCACATGCCATAAATTTATCAATCAAGTAGGGAATAGTCACGGGGAATAGAAACATATATGATTTGCTACAAACGGTGTCATATCAAACAATTTGTTCCGTATTTGAAAAGCTCCAAAAATTCGTCAACATCGCTTAACGACTCATAAATCGATTCGACAGCCACAATAAGATATTTTCTCGCAACACACGGCAAACACTGGACGGACCCGCTTTTTGTTCGATTCCCAACAAAGCGAAGTAATAAACTCTTTCCTTTCAATATGTCGAGTAGGGCAGCAGTTGCTGGAATCTGTATCGATTACAGACATCGATGAGTTTAAAGTTATTCGGAATATTAAACATTAGATTTCTTACAATTTTATTCGTGTACACGTAGAACATGATTCCTCTTTTATCCCATAGGGATCCCATATTTAATGGGTATAAAAATCCTATCTTATCACCTAAGTCAGCCCATACCCTGCCTGTATACCAAATTTCATTTAAATCCGTTTAGTATTTTCAGCGTGACGGACAAACATCCAAACAAAAAAACTTTCACGTTTACAATATTAGTGTGATAATCAAATTTAAAAATAACATCAGACTATGAAAATTGTGACGTCACATTGGCGCGCCACAAAAGTTACTAAAGTAGATGTATAGAAAAATCAATACAACAACGAATCGATACTCATCCCAGCACTAGATAAGGGTGCTAGAAATAAAACTTGGGGTAAAATCGAAAATCACATCTTAGAGGTTCAGCGTATTGAGCCGAGAGCTTAAGTTGGGGATACAATGCTGAGAGTAAATGAACGTTTTAACGTAAAAGAAAAAGTAATTGTTCAGCTTCTGGAGATTTACCTTTGATCTAGTGATTGGAGATGCGTGGGATCAAATTCTTTGTTTATTAGAAACATCCAAATATTCCACTCGTTATTGTAATAACAGATTTACCTATATTCATTTCATTTCAAAGTTTCAAAGTAATTTGTATAAAGTGAAGCGAATTCGTGCGTATAGAACAATCGTCATATGGGTTAAATTTGTGTAGGAAGGTCCAATTCTATGAAGTACGACGACTTGTTTCGGCACGACTAATCCGTTCCTTACAACTGTTCCGTACCAACATCGACACATAGTTCAAGTTTGTATCCATTGCGTTTGAATTTACAACATCGCCTTACTATGAACATTGTGACCACACATCGTGGTTACCAACTTTTGAACAAATGTTTGTGGACCAAATTCCGTTGATATAATTTGAACAAATAATTATAAGTTTACAAGACTTAAAAAGGTCGTAAAATAAAAATTCAATTGAAAAGATAATTTTTATGTAGATCCATCCAAGGCAAGGTAAATTAAATTTGTCCCATCATTTATTCGTTTAATTTTAAAAGACCTCAATTAATACTTGTCAATGGTGTCGTAAAAAGTTGAACGATGCCATGAAAATAAAAGTTGAGAGTGCCTTCAATGTCTCCATTTACTTTTTATTTTTAGTCTCCCGTTTTAATAGAACTAGCTTTCAAGAAAGAAAATTCAACACATTTATTTTTGTAGGCTAACAATAAAATTGCGGAGCACAACAAAACTGTTTATAATATCAAATTACAATATTTAATGTTGTGTACTAAGTATATGGAAAACAAACATAAGGCTTGAGGACAAATATACATACAAATTAAAATTCTGAGTAGTAAGGCAAGTAGGTTTTAAACAAAAAAAAATTTAAAATGCAAAGTAGGAAACTTCAAAGTAACACAAACAATATGTAGAGATTCCTAGAAGTAACAAAGTAGACAACATTTAGAGGGAAAAGTAGTTAACGACGTATGAGGATAGTGAAACAGTTGATCCGTTGATCCCATATGGAACACAGCTCAGAACAGAACTCAAATTATTGGGGTTGGGTATCGAAAAAATCTGCGAAGCGCTCCTGACTAGACTTGCGTACTATCATGCTAAGATAAAACGACTAAAAAGTATTCTAGCTTTTAGTTTATTTTTGCTACTGATGTCTACGGGAAATTAGTAACACATTTTCTGTGGACATGTATGCAAAAAGTACGATCCACACAATAATACCAATGTGCGTATTTACAACATCTTTTTTTTCTAAAAATCGTGTACTTTTAGAAAATCTCTGGCAAAAATGTACATGAATTTTGCAATGTATTACTGTTTTAGAATGCCAACATTATTTTTCTGGTCAGTTCAATATTAACTTAATGATCTCGGCGTAGAGTCGGTTTTCGGTTAAATGATAACAAGATGCATTTCCATGTCGTGGAATAAACTACAGCACAGGCTTGTAACTTTAGGTACGGATCCGCAAAAGATAAAATGTCCCTTCCGGAGTATTTCGTCTCCTTTTGATAGGTAATGATGGAAACTGTACCTACTTGTATCTTTTATTTCGGTTTTCCTGTAATGGACGATATTATTCGGGATCTTATCCCTGTCGGACGAAAATATTGATTTTATTAACTTTGTTCTGTTGTATCAGGACATAAAAGACTTTTACTTTGGCGGAAGTTATTTTTGCAACATTCGATATTTTGTATTTAGTTTTCCTTTATATTGTTAGTATGTTTGGTTTAGGTCAGCCATTTTGCTAATTGGTTTTCAGATTAATAGAATAGGTATTTCAATACCTATAAGGTTAATGATGAATATACTTATTTCCATTTAATGTCTGACGTCAACTAGACAATTTTGGTCAATACAAATTTACTTTTGACTTCGCTACAATATTATTCACAGAAATAATCCACAAAAGCTTTTAACAGCCAAATATTCACCGATCCATCAGCTTATAATTTTTCATTCGATATTTTGCACAGAAAACTGTTATGCAAATATTAATAAAGCATCAAAGGTATACAAAAATGGCATGGAGCAATCCTCTATTGATATATCAGCGTGTGGTGAGGTCGTCCAATTTGTATAGATTACAGCGTCCGCCCGCCGGCGGGTGTTACTTGAAAAATGGTTTTTAATTTATCTTTTACAAAGAGTGTAGTCCATAATCCAGGAAGCGAAGCTGTGGATGGAAATTACTTTGCTGATTCCTGATCGATAGTCTTTTTAACTTTGATATTAGCTTCTTTACTGAAGACTTCTTTGTTTGTCTTTTAAAGTGAACTGTCCTGTTTCTTTGTTTTATGGATCGTCGGTTGTGTACAAAGCTTTGTTGGCGGGTTTGTAAAAGGATTTGTTTTGAGACCTTATAGACGGTGAAAAAACAAAATGAGAATTCGCACTTTAGTACAAGATGTTAGTTTTATCACTGTTATGTTTGAGTTTCGAACTCTGTTAAAGTCTTATCTACATTTATAAACATTGGAATTTCCTAATGCATTATTTGATCGATGGTTTGAAATGCAGCTCTTTCTTGAGTTTGTTTTTTCCGTGGGTGTTCATTGGATTAATGTTTATTTCTTTCTAATTAATCAAAATGTCTCCCTCTGCTGCTATTATTTTCAATCTACACAGAGCTGTATTCCTATAAAACAAGAAATTGTTGCAATCAATTCCCTTGTCAACCATAAAGGAGAACAAGAATTTACTGAACAAATCAACCGAGTAACGTTTTGAATTAAAACTCTAAATCAAAGCTTGGAAGCAAATTGTTAATTTTATTAACCTTACATAAATCTCTAGGGATATTGTGGATTGTTCATATTTTATGTTAGCCTCCATTTCGCTGAGTTTACATGTTTTGCTTTTGTTGTTTTTTTTTTATTTAGCAAAATATCCCGTGTTTTTATGTCAGCGTTTCGCTGTGTTGACGCTCAACTGTGTGTACTTACCGTATTTGTTGATAATTTTGAAAGTTATAAAAATGAGAAAATATTTTTACATTTTCCTCACGTGAGCACATTTTTTTGTTTTGTTTATTGGACAGTTCTTTTATAAAGTGTAGGTACATATATGGGATGTTACACTTTGATATGAATCACAACGACTTGCGCTATTCAATGGTTAAATACATATTGCTATTAATCTATTTGGACGTAAAGCGCATAATTCTTTCACATTTTTATACGTCCCTCTTGTCATAGTCAATCACTATGACTAGGCCATATCACTCTGTGACTAGGTAATAGGGACATGCAACTATCTTTATTTAGAAAATATATTTTATGACCTGTAATAACCAAGTAAAAATCCCACAAACTCTAAGTTTCTACATGGTAAGTAAGATACATAGATAGAACGGTTTCCTTCTTTAACGCAGACATCTTTATGGAGCATGTCTGAACGTGTTTACGAGTAGAACCGTCAAACTTGCCAAGAAAAAAATAAATTAGAAAACTAAACGTCGGCCGTTAAATAAATTGAATTTTCTTTATGTAAGCAAACTTTTATAATTCATTGTTTTTTCCAGAGACCAAATATTTGGCGAGAAATATAATAAACTGTGGGAACTTCTGAATAAACTTGATCTTAAGGTTGAATTGTAAATAGAATTTTAGGCGCTGCTGGCTTAGATAAGGGATTGGTTTATTTATTGTATCTTAGACGAGGACCTGTAATAATTAAGGCATTAGATATTTTATAAAACAAGAAAATAATATGGGAATAATTTTTTTTTTGTTTTTTAATATTACCAATCAACGTTCGTAATTTTCTTTTCATTAAATAACCAAAGATAGGTTTAGAAATCCAATATAAAATAATATAATTATAATCAAAATAATAATTAAAATTCAGGATACCGTTTACAACCGACTATCAACCTTTCAACGGGACAGTGAATAATTATGTGGGTTCTGTCTATGTTACACTGCTACATTAATTTTAGTTGAAATAAATCTAGGTAATATTTCGTTGTAAGGCTATCCTCAGGTAATTTAAGGACAATGATGTATCACCTTTCTCATCTTATCAGAATTTTAACGTAAACGAAAAATTCTTTCATGAAATTTCCTCTGTAGACGACTTTCATAATCGTTTCAGGGCGAGTTTCAGAGTATTTTCGTCTCTAACTTATGGTAATAAGTTTCGGAATTCAATGAAAAGTTTTTAATATGTAAATAGTCTTATAAAAGTATGATAGAAGGGACAGAATAGTCGCTAAGTTAATCTTCAAAATCATTATTTTTTATGACGATGGAGTCACGTAAAATATTTTTATAGATTTTTGGAAATTGATCTGCATTGCTTCTGGTACTAACGTCGACTGACAAGAGCAGGCTATACAAAAGACTTTAAAATACTAAAAAGTAATGTAATAATGTAAACTATATCTTACTTTATGATTATATCAAGATTATGATTCATAAACTGTAGCATATTACCTGATATAAGCGCTTGATTAATAAAAGAAACTTCTAGAATAACGTTAGAAAAAAAAACAAATATTCAAAGTATCAAATAAATCAATCGATATACTTATGCCCATGGATTTTGCATGTAAAAGGAAAAGAATATATTTAATGGATACTACTTATACAATATTAATATATTTTTATGGTAAAAATATATCTTTTACTTTTATGTAGCGGTCAAAGAAACTTTATACGTACTTAGATGTCCTTTGCGAGGCTTTGCATTAATGATTCTCTTTGTCCCAGCTTAGGTCAAAATCGGGCTGATCCTTAGTAGCTTCAGTACCTCTTCGTAATTACCTTGTATTAAAATGATAATAATTTTCTATATTATCTTTAAGATGATGATCACATTTGTAATGTACGGAGATGGACAGGATACTATAAATCTCATCTCAAATATTAAATTATTCCTTATTTATCAGTCTCATTTTCCCAGCAGAAATAACTAAACACCACATGGAGTGGTGTTAAAACTATTTTCCAGTTTTCGCAGGGAAAAAATCTGTTGAATTCGTTATGAATGACACATGTTCATTTCAAACTTGCTAACATTTCCGTCAAAGTCGTATTAAATGTTTTGGAAAAACATCGGCTGTGAGCCACGTGGTTACCAAACAAACCATTCAGTACAACATTTTCGGCCGACCGACCGGGATTTTCACTTTGACAACGTATAGAGTAAATATTTTAGCTAAAGCTTTGAAGAATCTTTAATTACTCAGCTTGGTTCCAAAATACACTGTTTTATATTCTGAAATAGGGATTCAAAGTGGTCTAGATTAGCTGTGATGTTGTGTTAGCAAACATGATAATTAATGTCCTTTCATTGACGTAGACACCATTTAGCATAGTAATTAGTTATAATGTAAGAATTGTGATATACAAATACTATTTTTCGCCACTCCAGTATCCATACTGGAGTGGCCAGCATCTGAGTCGGATATTTATCCCTAAATTCTACTTGTCTTTTGAGATAAAGTGACGTTATTTCAACGCATTTTATCTAACAATGCTTCAACGGCTACAATTACATTCTAATACGTTTGACCAAACAAAACTAACATTCGGAAATCCGCAGCAATCCGTCAAACAAATGAAGTGTAAAACCCGTTCCCGGTACATATCCGTGCCGGTGGCCGTGGCCAATTTTTCCGGATTACAGATTTACGATGTATCGGGCCGGACTGAACGACGTCGGGGAAAAAATACGTAAATTCACATACATTGAGTTTAAGGCGGGCTATTTATTTACGTGCAGGAATGGAGATCTTGTTGTGAATACTGCTAGCAGTAGCAATTTGTATAACAATGAAAATGTACAACAAGCTGATTGTGTTACGTAAAGTTGAAAAAATGCCATTTCTCTTTTACTACGACTGACTTTTGTTTGAATCGGTTTTGATTAAGTGCGTGAACGCGACAGGTTAGCTTGGTATGCGACCAATTCACTTGTCGGATAACCAAAACAAAACAAACTTGGTGGCTTACTGTTCGTAATTTTGTAATGTATGTACATACATTGAGACTAATAATATAAATAGCGAAATAAGTATCTATACGTCAGATTAATCTACGAGATAAGTGTAAAATTATGAATAAATCCATTTCAAAGTTATTGAATTCAGTTTCAACACTCATATTACCTGTCTTCACATTTGAAATCACCTGAGATATTACATCGAAAATATCTAGCAGAATGTTCATACTCGTATCGAGTTACTTCGATAGGTTTATCGTGTCTCGACTGTAGCGATATCTCCTAGCTAGTGTAATATCATCATACATGATCTCCAACGATGCCACTTTCGATAACTGGTACTATATATCTATATGTTATGACACTTATCGACTTCTCAATCTTGTAGAGTTATGAGTAAGATAGTCATATTACTTGGGCTTGTTCAATCAAGTGCAGATTGGGCTTCGATTTTTTTGTTCAATTCGTCTTTACGATATTCTTGTAATATCATCTGACTAAAGCTTCTAGAATAAATGCCTCAAGGATCAAGTCGTAAGTTTCACTGTCTAACATTACCATTACGAGAAAAAATTGTAATAAGTATTGCGATTTTTTGGAGATATTTGATGATTACTGGAACAAACGTTCTTTGGTAGACATAAACCTATAACACAAGATATTTCTGTTGGGCCTTTTTAAATTCCTCTTGGTTTGTAGTTGTTCGGGTTTTTGTTAAGAGTGAAGATGATAAACTGCCTCGTTGGCCCAGTGGTCGCAAGTGCGACTGCCAGGCAAAGGGTTTCGGGTTTAATTTTCGGGTCGGGCAAAGTATTGGTTGTTTTAAAAAATATCAGTAGTAGCACGGAGTCTGGAATTGGGGCAATACGCTTACCCCCTATATCATGAGTGAATTAGCAGTGTTACACTGCACAGTGGCATTAAGTGTCGTAATGTGCACCTCTGCCTACCCCTTCGGGAATAAAGGACTAAATGTTATGTTGGTGTTGTTGTTTGAAGATGATATTAATAAATAAAGCACAAGTTCCTATAATAATTTCAGAAACAACAAACAATATTTTGAAACAAAATAATCGTTTTTATTTCGATCCTTTTATCGATATAGCAACACATTCCAACAGAAACGAGTGAATTTAATAAGCGACCGACTTAACATTATTCAGATAGAGTCGGAAGAAATTCGTAGGCGTTTGTATAAAATTATTCAGCATGAGATGAGTCGGTGAAAACAATGGCGTCTGACGCGGTATGTAAGCTGAGCGTGTATTTTGTTAAATATACAAAAAAGAAATCTAAGAGATTCAAGAGAAACATTATGACATCATGTTGACATGATGTGAGATAATTGTTATGATGTTTTTGTAATATTATTTTTGGCAATTATGTTTGGTTAGATTTTTTTGACAAATAAATATAATGTATGCACAATATTATTTTGTTGTCTACTATCAGGTATTCATTGTATGTGTTGTTACTTGGTGAATAAGACATGGAAACCATGTTTGTAAGACCATGTAAAAAAAAAATTGGCTGGATAACTTTTTAAACTATAAAAGAAAGTAAATGATTATAGAGCGTTATGTTAATCAAAATCGAATTGTCAAGTGTTATGTTAGTTAAAATTCAATTGCCAAGTTATTTGTTTTACATTTTGACTAATTGCATCCCTCAAAACGCAACATAACAATAAAAAGAAATGAACATTTTATACAATCGTCATTCCGTGTTCTCTGGAATATAAAAAAGGGAAGAAAATATAACCAACGTTATGATATTCAGCGCAAAATGCTCACAAATTGTGGTATCTCAAACGGGCGTCTGAGTTCCTACATCCACTTTGAGTGAATATTTTGAGAATCCTGAGACGATTGCCGTTTAAAAGCGAGAGCGTCTAGCAATGGTGACTGTCAGAGCTTTAGAACGTAGACCGACGCTTCTTATAAAAAAGGATTTTGTAAGTTTCCTCAATTTGGATGTATATGCCTACTGAAATGTCATTTAACTGAGTGCTATCTTAGACTGTTTTTAAACGTGTTGAGAGAATTCACTCTAATAATATTTTTTGTGATGATAATAATGAGATCCCTATTTTTCTTCTAAAGAAGGTTGCCTGTCATAATGTGTGTTTGGATCAATTTTCTATAATCATTGATCTAAATATAACCTATTTGTTACTCCTTCACGACAAAACGACTGAAGGGATCGGAATTAAATTTGGAACAGGAGTTGATTGTGGTCTTGAATATATAAGGGTGACTTGTAAGTCGACATATTCCTCCCAGGGCAGATAGACATTAAGGCTAATTTTGTAGGAAATTAGTTGTATTATCACCTCCCGAGAGAAATACGTCGAGTTACAAGTCACCCTGTATACATAGGCTATTTTTTTTCCGCGCTGGCAAAAGTTGGTTCGTATTATTATAAACTAAAATATTCTAGTTGCATAACATTGTTTTTTACCGAATACATTCCCATACTTTACGCACATAATAAGATTTTCTATGAAAACTTCTAAAAATACTACTATACTACCTGACTCGTTTTAAGTGTGGGAGAGCCATGCTTCGACACGAATGGACCGGCTCGACCGGAGTGATACCACGGCCTCACAGAAAACCGACGTGAAGCAACGCTTGCAATGTGTTTCGTCGTGTGAGTGTGGTTACCCGAGGCCCTCCCTAGTGTCCCGAATCCCCGAATCCTCCACAATCCTCTAATTCCCAATTCCAAAGGCCGGTAACGCACTTGTGTTTTCCCCTTGGTGTTTCGGTTGTCCATGGGCGGCGCCGATTGCTTACCATCAGGTGATCCATCTGCTCGTTTACTAGCTTATGCAATAAAAAACATATATATATATACATATATATGAAAACGCAAAGAATTTACGTTTGCTATTACCAACAAGCTTGTACTAAAGTGTATCATAATACTGTAACTTAATAAAAGCGACACCCACCAGGTTTAGATACGAGTGTAATATAAAATTATCCGTGGGTATGTCTGCGTGGGTTGTTAAGGTATTATTTAAGTTTTCCCACCTTAAAGCGATATGCTGTCAATTATTATTATTGTACTTAAGTGACTTCATATTTTGTACTTTGTATATGAGACAATTGGTTTTATAAATAAGACATTTCGTTTTACTTACAGCACTTAATTTTTTATTGCCTTGGGAACAGGTTTTATTATCATACACTAAGAGAGAACAGGTGGCACGGAGGTTTAAGATGTCAGCTTCTCATGATGCGGGTTCAAAACCTACTAACGGCTAGTACCAATGTGACTTTTTCCGAGTTATATAGTATGTATTTTCTAAGATTATTTATATGCCACTGATAAACGATGAATGAATACATCGTGAAGTAACCTGGGCTTATAATTTCTAAGTGTGAAGTCGCCAACCCGCAATGAGTAAGCGTGGTGATTATCGCTCAAACCTTCGCCGTGTGAGAAGAGGCTTCTTGCCAGCAGTGGCTACTTATAGGCTGTTGATGTGATGTAAAGAGACAACAGTGAACACAATTCGAAAGAACAAATAATTATTATTATTAACCTCAAAATGATATCACTTATTTAACTAAGATAAAAAGTATTTTACATAACCCTAAAACTGCAAGACCAACGCCACAATCAATATTTAATGGGCTAAAAAAAGCCAAAATATCCTCCATCACTTCGTAGCACTTTAGCTAAGCACAACAAACTACTTCACGACACGTCAGGGTTAGTCTGGAAAAATCTACCCTTCAAAATCGATGCATAAAACATGGAGGAACTAAAACCGAAGGTAGCTTCGAAGACAAGAGTTGATCTTGGGGTATTTGAACGTATAAAACAATGGATTGCGGGGAGTTAAGTGGAATCTACTCCCGACTTTATTTTTGGGTTGAATGTAGTCCCTTACGTCAATAGAGGGTTGAGGTTTTTTTTTTTTGTTGTGTGCAATTTGTATTTATTTTTTGGATTATTTTTGTCCAAACAGATTTATTGATTTTTTTCTAAATATGTGTCAGACACATATTTAGATTTTAGTATTAATAACGTTATTAATTCGTCTCTTAATACCTCTATAGTGTCTTATTTATAGTGTTAGTACAATAACCTAATAAAAACGATCGCTAAACAATCTATTCAAAAAGCTTCGTCAATTATAGATACACAAATATAGAAAAATCCGTTATTAAAAATAACTAACTTCCTTGTAATGTAACACCAAATCTATTTACAATATTTATTGGTGTCACTATAGCCATATAAATCATATAGACAGACAGACATAAAATAAAATTAATAAGTCTACAGCGTTCTTTGAAGTTCCATGTTCAGTAGAGTGAAAAACGTATAGAAGTGATCCATAGGAAGAGTTTCAAAGAAATGATGCTCATAGGGTTAATGTCCTTTGAAAAATATTTGATGGTTTGTAACTTACTGTGTGACTACGCGTACGTATTCCGCTGAAAGAATGAAACTCGGCGGAATAAAACTCAATATTTTCTCAGTAGTTAGTGAAGCATGGATACGCAAAGTAACACCTGATCCTATTCTATGTATAATGTAATGTGTGTATGTACATAGTATAAAACAAAGTCGCTATCCGTCATCTGTCTGTCCCTATGTATGCTTAGATCTTTA
The DNA here is from genome assembly GCA_902850265.1 of Spodoptera littoralis. Taxonomy (NCBI): domain Eukaryota; kingdom Metazoa; phylum Arthropoda; class Insecta; order Lepidoptera; family Noctuidae; genus Spodoptera; species Spodoptera littoralis. The sequence continues at coordinate 1,551,446 of LR824535.2, read as the reverse complement.
AAACTACGTCACGGATTTTGATGCGGTTTTTTTTAATAGATAGAGTGATTCTTAAGAAAGGTTTATAATATATAATAGACGCATATTGTACCCGTGCGAAGCCGGGGCGGGTTGCTAATAAATTATAAGTTGAAGAAAATGCATCTTTTAATGAAGTATATAGTATTGTCTGAACTCATAGAATGTCATCTTCGATATCTTCTGTAATTTTTGGACTTACATACATAGTCATAAACTAACTTTTTTTATTGTTTTTATCGCATAAGCCGGTAAACGAGCATACGGATCACCTGATGGTAAGCAATATTTAAGTTTTTTGACATCCTTGTCTACTCTATTTATAGTTCCTTTAAATTGCCACTAATTGCCTACAAAAATGATTAATTTATGTTTCTAGGAACACTCAACAACTTTCTGGAATTTTCTTTAGTTATATAAAAAGGTGTTTGGATATTTTTATTTGTTTGTAATTCTTTGACCCCATTCGACCTTTGTCGAAGCTTTGACCTTTGACATTTATTTTATTGAAAAGACTTCAAAGAAATCCTTTATTGCCTTACAATCTGTGTTTAGACATTTATTTGTAGATAATCTAAAAAAATTGTTCATTCTGAAAAAAAATCTTAGATTCTACATCTAGAATCTGGAATACTTACAGGATGTTTGCAAAAGATGTCGTTCTTTGTAATATAATTTTCAAAATTCGTTAAAAAATACTACGTGAATAGAAATACTGATTTGTTAACTATTTTATGGCATAAGCCGGTAAACGAGCAGACGGATCACCTGATGATAAGCAAACGGCGTCTCCCATGGTCACCTGGAACATCAGAGGCGTTACAAGTGCGTTACCGGCCTTTTGGGGACTAAGAGTTTGAGGATCATTGGGGATTCAGGGATTGGGGAGATTGGAGAAGGAGGGTAATTACTTAGCTCTAAATTATAGGTAATGGTGAAACATTTTTATTATATGTACCTATTTTAAATCAGAGCACATAGGTAACAGAAGTCACCAATCTTTTAAAATAAAACAAAGACAGAAAACTGTCTCGAACAATATTATTTAATACCAAATAATGGTGATCGATGAAATTTTCTCAAAACAAATCTAATCAGACGATCAACAGCCGCCGGTTTATTATTTAACACCCATTGAGACATCAAATTACTTGTCAAACCGATATTATCAGGCGACCGATCCATCAATCACTTGACATTTGACATCTAAGTGCCATTTGTAAAAAAAAATGATCCCTTTAACACAATAAAAAATAATAATCTTGACAAACTTACGACATTATTAATATTATTAATGACTAAACAAGTGTACAGAATCGTACAATTACATGACTTGTGTAAAGGAACATGCATCTTAGTACTCAGTTAATACAGATGGAAGTCGAGTGAATTTATAACGCATGAAACGATCGTATCGAACAATTGACCCCTATCGCGTCAATTGGAACTCGGTTTTTAGTACAAACGTTAGGGTTCAGCTTAATGGTACATTAATTAATGTAGACCTCAAATTGATGACATCTCTTTGATCTTCTTTGTCAAGATTGTATTATTACCTACGACATTAAGAGTCGCTTCTTTATTTGTTTCAACTGGCCTTTCATCAATAGAATTCATAGTTGACATTGAATTTTCATTAATTTCAAAGCCAATGTATAGCATCTGCAAAGCTACTGCCTCATTTTCCGAGTGGTCGCAACTTCGCAAGTGCCGAGCAAGGGATCTCGGGTTAAGTTCCCGGGTCGTGCATAGTGCTTACTGAGTTTAAAAAAAAAACAGTAGTAGCACGGAGTCTGGACACGTGCCCGGTATATGTATGGCAATAGACTCACCGCCTACATGTGACTAATAACAAAGCTAGTGAAAAGTCGGTGTTACATTGTACAGTGGCATTTGGTGTCGTAATGTGCACCTCTGCCTACCCCTTCGAGGATAAAAGGCGTGTAGCTATGTTATGTTAAAGTATTTGTTGGCAAAAGATCGTGTCATTGTATTGTGTTCGGTTTGGAATAGTCATGATCAAACTGCCCATCAGATTGTCAATTTACGATGCTAAATTTAGCTGCATTCTGTTTAATTCGATTGAATTTCAGCCACTAGTTGTGACATGTTAAAGCTTTTCATTTCATGTTGCGTTGGTTACCAACTATATCGATAACTGTTTGAAATACTTTATTTTATCGATTTGAGAAAATACGATTTTGTTTTTAAACTCACACAATTTGCTATCAAAATGATTATATTGACAATACATAACATACCAACATCGAAATCGATTATTGAAAATAGTTTTATAGAATCAATTAAAAAACCGACTTTAAAAAACCAAAAACTAATAACAAACAAATGGTAAAAACGTAAAAGCAAAAAATAACTACTATTATTACTGATAGGTAACCTACTCACTGATATGTTAGAAGTCGGTGCCTTGATCTCATATCAAAATTGTAAATTAGGTATCTATTAAGGTTTTAATGAATAATTTTGTATACCTAGAACTTATGGCGCTGACTTCTTATGACCCAATCACAAGGTGGTTACTATATACCGTTGAGGAATTTCCTTAACAATTACACTTTTTCATCATCAAATCCTTAAGGACAGTGCCACTCCAAGGACAGTTCCCTAGACTGTCTGTCGGCTCCATCATCAGGTCGACTTCAGACCCTTATCAAATTGTATTGTTTAAAAGTAATATTTGAAAAATATAATAGACGCATTACTCGCCCCTACGAGTTTCGAAAGTTCCCCTCGGTTTCCCTAGGTTTCCATCATCAGATCCTGACCTCATGAAAATGGGGCCATCTCGAGAGTATGCTCTTTCAAACAAAACAAGAATTTTGGAAATCGGTTCACAAATGGCGGAGTAATTGGCCAACAAATAAAAAAAAAATAAACAATCAACCAAACATAGTACCTCTTCCTTTTTTTGAAGTCTCTTAAAACGGAATTCAATTGGATAACGATCATTTAAAAATTTCAACCGATAATTGAGTCTATCTAGATCGAAATCTATCTAAAGACATTATAGATGCTTTATTATACAAGCTAATTGCTCGCTGTTGATTATAGAGTTATTAGTGGGGGCGTAGATATGATATATTGATAATGTAATGTTTCGCTTTATAGCCTAGTTAGATCATCTGAATATCTCTGTTTAATTAGCATTACCGTGTGTTGCGTTACTTGTAATTAGTGTGGTGATATTATCTGGCCCCATTACTGTAATAAGCAAGCTTTATTGTTAGACAGAACATAAGGCAATGGCTAGGAATTTCGTATTATGAGAGATATTAAATTAATTACGTTGTACGATTTATATAGCTGTTTGCTTGATCAGTTTCAAACCACGCTAGGGACCCATAATCAACGCAACGAGCAATTGAGCATATTCGGTCTACTAATGTTAGCTTTTCTTAAAGTAGAGCTTCAGTCAGTGATGTTATGATATACATATGTATGCAAACGTTATATGTATATCTGAATAAGCATTCATAAAAAGTACGTAAAAGAAATATATTTAAATATTGTAGGTAAGGCAATCCATCACGTTTATTTTTCTCAGGGGTATAACTTTTTAGCTTATTTTTATTCCTTATTGTATATAAATGTTGCTCTTTGAATGTTCCTTTTGTTTACCTACGTACTGAGAATGTTTTTGATAAACAACATAATTAATATAACATCTACGCCATTTTTTATCATTTGCTGGAAATCAGATAAAAGGTACGTTATACTGGACCTTGGAATCCTGCGATGTAAAGCGTAATAAAAAGTACTTTGTATCATTAAGGGTTATAATAAAATTATCACCATTCGGTCAATAAAATGATTTTTCTAATTTTAGCTCCGTTGAATTTACTACCAGATTATTATGCACATTTTTTTATTAAATAACTAAAATTCGCACCCTAATAATAAATCGTTGTGTTAATTAAATGTATCATGACGATCTGTATTTTTAAATTTCATATAATTAGCATAACACTTACCCGTTTATTTAATTAGGGAACAATGTCTTTTAATTTATACAAATATTTGTTTTAATTATTATGATTCGATTATTATTATGATGATGATATTAAAACGATATAAGTATATCGTTTTAATATAAGTAGATCACATTTTTAGGGTTACGATTGGCCCATTTTTCAACGTCCCCATTTGTTCAGAGTACAAAGTCCAATAGCACCAAGGTTGGATCTTTCTGGCGTGCTATTATAGACTCACATCCAGCGGCAGAGGATTCATTTTAATATTAGCACATGTCTTTGTTTTTAGGGAGGAAAATCATCCAATGGTTTCTCCCGCCCGAGTGAGGCGAGAGTGAGTGTCGGACTCTTACTGACTAAAAATTTCATTCCTACTCCTGCACTCCGAGCCGGAGCCCTGGCAACCCGTAAAGTCCTCCTTGGATCCGTATCGGCATCAGCCCTATTGGGCCCCATCTGTGGTGGTCTGAAGGCTCTTATTAGCACATGTCTTAGCACATTAGCTTACGTTGTGTTTAATTTTTTCTACTTAACAGGGTAAAAAGATATCTTATACTATTATATGAAGCGGAAGAGTTTGTTTTTTTGTTGGTTTGTTTGAACGCGCTAATCTCCGTAACTACAAGTCTGATTTGAATAATTCTTTTTGTGTTGAATAACGCATTTATCGAGGATGGCTATAGGCTACAAAACATCACGCTACGACCAATAGGAGCTGAACAGAGCGTGTGAAACAATACGTGTGTGTACGTGTGTAGTCAATAATAAAGTCCCTATTCTAGAACAGGACATAATAACAAGAAATTTTGATAAGCAATATGTATCTTTGAATCTGACGTAATAAGTTCTAAAACTACTATCATTTCTAAATAATAACAATAATTAACAACGAGCATAATAAATGTTAATGCCGATATAACATAATACTATCGGTTAGGAGGAGGAAATTACATTCCGATGGTATCTCCTGTGGGTCCCTCATTCATTATCTATATTGGAGGTCGTAGCGGTTTGATTATGACAATGAAGTGATTTTCATATAACTGATATTGTTATTATAGTACTTTGTCTATGGGTGACGGTGAAGATATTTTATTGTAGGTACGGTTTTTGGGGTGGATCAGTTTGGCATATTTTAAAGTGAGTTTTTTTTGTTTGGAGTTGATGTTTTTGTTTTTTGTGAGTTGAGTTGGTGATGCGTCCATATATGTTTTGTGACCTTCTATTTTTGCTTGTCCCTGGGACGCGCTGGACTTTTCATGGTTGTATCTACTGTAGATCTCGGCTTACAGGAGTTGCAACGGTATTGCGACGAAGTGGCGGACGCGTCTCAAAAAAAATAAAATTCTAGTATTCGTATTCTATTTCAATGGCTATTTAAAGTTACCTTGTGGCTAGTTAAGTAATTGGAATTATAGTATATCTATACTATAAGAACAAATCTATTTATGATATGTTTGTAAACCTTATTGTCAAGCAAAGTAGTTAGACACAGCAGAATTAATTAAAATGGATTCGATTAGAATGCAACCAAATTAAAAAATTAAATATGAACTGAGCCATGTCTTACAATCTTCAATATGTCGACCAATTTACCAATATTATCCACCAACAAAATCTTCATAATTTATCGAAATTCTATTTTCGGTTTCTAGTTAATTTCATTATCGACGGCCGTAAATACACATAAACTCCGTGGGAGGGCGCCACTCGAAAGTAATTATAAATTATAATAATGTATACGCGTTTGATGTGACGAAAACAGATGGTGACGTGGCGTGGTGACTGATAAAGGTAAAGCTGTCATCCCTAACTGGGGTTACAAAATTTAATAAATTAATTATCAAGTTATGTTTTATTATTACTAAAGTATAAGGTTAGATGGTGTGATTAAAACTTCGGGTTTGATCATGATTCATTGAGTTTACTTTCAAAGTATGAGATGATGTATTTTCAAGGAACATTAAGTAAAATAACTGGCGAAATGTACGTACCGTATCTCTTGTCTATAACTTTTTAATACTCAGACGCTTGTCATGAATAAAAGTTTGAATATTGGGAAATCAGACGTTTTTGAACTACCCAACAGGCCCAATTATCACACCCCTACCATGATCTGCCTAAATCCCGAACAATCCTCAAATTCCTAGTCCCCAAAAGGCCGGTGACTTGAAATGCCTCTGGTGTTCAGGATATCCATGGGGACGCCGATTGCTTACCATCAGGTAAACCGTCTGCTTGTCTACCGGCTTGTCCCATAAAATAAAAAAACAACTAAGCTAAAAAGACGTAACATTATTATTAAAAAGAGCGCTTTATATAGTATTGCCTACATTTTCGCTTCAAAAACTGAATACGTGTCAAAAATATATCTCTAATATTATATTCTACAACTAGCTACTTCCGCGCTGTCTCACACGCTCTGCTCGGCTCCTATAGGTTGTAGCGTGATATTTTATAGTCAATAGCCTTTCCCGATAAATGCACTATCCAACACAAAAATAATGATTTAATTCGGACTTTTAGTTTCGGAGATTAGCGCATTCAAACAAACAAAACCTTCAGCTTTATATAATATAGTACCTATATCTATATAAGAGTATCCTTGTACACATCAAAAACTATTGTAACAATATAAAATAATAAATCAATAATAACACAAGTTCCCGACTCACTGTCATCGTAATCGTGTAACCTGATACAGGCGATGAAGGGTTACAACAAGGGTCGATTGTAATTATTATTGATAATATCGAATATTTCCTACCTCCGTCTAATAATGGGAGCGAATCGTGTTACATCGGTAATTGTTACTTGAGTAGTTTATGTTGTACCTAATTGACTTATTTTGAAATTGGCAGTGACAGCGTTTCCTGGAACAAAATCTTATCTCTTAAAAAGTTATCTTCTTAGTTTTGTATGTAAAAAGTATAAATATAAAGTTTAAAGTAAAAATGATGTAAAAAATTTTTGAGATATTTTTGATTTTTTTATTGTTGTAACAAATTACCCGTAGTACTTTAGGTATGGGATATAAAAGTATATATACCTAATCAAAATAAGGCTAACGCTTACTGACTTTCTCCCTAATTTTCTGCTTGAGTTTACTGACTTCACATCATGTACCTACCAAACACGAAACCTATAGCTTCGAAACTTAATCTAAAATCGAAACCGACCAAAAAATCGCTTTATTAAAGGAAGAAAATTCCACAGAGTCAGTATAAATCGGTGCAGAATTTTCGCAATCAAAATATTTTTCAACGCCACCGCACTTCGACCGAGGAATGCCGCGGGAGACAGCAAATGATATATTTTAATCGATTGTTTACCGCGAGAAATCTGTTGGCTAAATCGTTTTATGCGATGTAATAAAATTGATAAAAACGTGAGTAATGGGTGTAAGGTGTGCTACATTATGTGCTTTGTTATTGTTCTGACTTTGATTCTGAAGTCAGCTAAAGTGATTGTGGTGTCATAAATTGATGCAGTTTAGAATTAAAGGATGTCGTGAAGTAAGATAAATGATTTCAGTCCTCTCATTTCTCTGTTTTTACAAAAGCGTCGCCCCACACTTGGATTTTTCGGAGTCGCGGAGAACCTAACGGGTTACCGGGGCTCCGGCTCGACGTGCAGGAGAAGGAACGGGGTGGTTTTTAGTCAGTAAGAGTCTGACACTCCCTCCCGCCTCTCCCAAGCGGGAGCAGTCATTCGATGATTTTCCCCCCTTAAAAAAAACACTAGGATTTTCTACTTCGGAGCCGGTTCTGAGGCAAGAAAGAGTATCAGTCTCTTACTAACTAAAAACGATCCCGGTGCTAGTTATGCTTTGAGCCGGAGCCTCGGTAACCCGTTAGGTTATCTGCAGCTTCTGGAACATTCTTGCAGCATATGACAGTAAAAATCTTTCACTTTATATGTATAAAAAAAATCACAAATAAATTACCCGGTGTTTCCAAGGCGAGCTTAAATACCCAGGTGTAATATAATTTTTAAGTGAATAAAATTAAAACATAAACAGTGCCAAGTCTCATTTAATTCTGAGGCACCTCTAGTACAACGTGAACAACACTAGTATGCATAATGTGATCGTTACTGTAACGCGTTACTGCTACACGTGGGTAGGATTCAGATTGCTGTAGATGGTTAATGCTGGAATCTCGGCTAAATAGCATTATTGGTGTTTCAATGTGGAATAAATTCATGCTTATTAAGTTATCCATTTGTATGTTGTCGCTGGCTACTGTAAAATAAATGAAATGTTGTATTAAATTATTTATAAATATTACAATATATAAAAAACAATAATATTAATAATACAATAAAGTTCAATGATTTCTTAATTTAGGATGAAAACCTTTGACTTACAAAACGACATTTTTTTAAATCATAAGAACTCACCATTCCTGTCCATAAAAATGCTCTTTGTAACACAAAACCTTATAAAGAAACAGACCTTAGAACAAAATACAGCTAACAGTAGGACATAGGATGGACATCCACCTAAATCCAAAGGAACATAAAAACCCAAGTGTCCTGCAGTATTTGCAGTAGCACAAACTTTCCCTACAGAACGAACTAATCTAGTACAGTCTCGTGATGTCGTCTATTTAAGAGCACCGTTTGGCTACTGGCCAACTCAACATGAATCATGCGCTTTGCTGTCAATGAAACATAATCCGATCATTTCGTTAAGTGACTTGTTACATTATCCTCGACTCAAATTGACGCATTTTGAAATGTAACACAACGGACGGTGTGTTTTTGATTACTGTTCAATGGTTATGTTTAGTGTCATCTGTTAGTTATGATTTTAAGTGGTGTTGGGTGTTAAGTAATGTAAGTTCTTGAGTGATTTGTTCCTGAATGGTGAATTTGCATGATTTACTGGATGATCGTATATAATATGATATTGCTCTGATTGACATCCTAGTTAGATATTTAGTTTATCTCATAGTTGACAGTAAACGTTAACAAAAATATCACCTACCTTAGCTGTGACTAGATCTTATTCCCCATGTCTCCTTCTAAAAGAAATAAAAGTGGCATTATAGTATTTGAAAGTTATTTCACTTTAAAACTAAGATTAGGTTGAACTCATTCACAATTTCAGAGACGTAAGTAAATTGAAGCAGTCAGGTTTAAATCTATTCAGCTGTACTTAAATGCCGTTGTCTCATCCAGAGCAGTAAGTTTTCTGTGAACCAGTTTATAGGACACGTTTTAACTAACAAGAGCTATATTTGAATGGAAATTAACAAGTCTCGTTACTCACTTAGGAATTAGCTTGGAAATGTTCTTGAGATAAAATACTTGAGTCTGTATGTCATTGACCAAATATATATATGTCGGCAATATCAGGAAACAGCTTTGGGACGCCAGCGCCATCTAGTGGCGTTCGATGGAGTTAGTGTTGGAATGCACCGGGGTGGGGGATTGCCAGTGGACCGGGGCAGCGGCAGCGGCCGCTAGCGGAGCACTTTTTGGTTGGAGTTCACCCCGTGCGGACGACACTAAAACTATCACGCGTTCCATCTGCTGTGTAATTTCTATTTGATTGTACCTACATTAAAACGATTGCAAAAACGAAGCCTTGTGTAATTCTCGTGCTAACACTGTCCACGGAGGCCCACAATGAGCGATACCGAACCACTTCCCCCGTCATCAGAATTGGGATCAGTGTTGGCACAGAATGAGAACAATGCGGATAATCATTGGCGTGCTATGTTTGAGCAACAAAATGCGAACATGCGTGCACTGATCGAAGCTTTACAAACACCCAAGCCTATTCGGGTAGAACTACCCACGTTTGATCCGGCTAAAGAAGACACGGACGCGAGATCGTGGTGCGCAACGGCAGAATTATGTTTTTCCCACAACCCTCCAAGCGGCGGTCAACTCGTGCTTGCTGTGAGTAAGGCGCTAAAAGGTGAAGCATCCACGTGGCTGTCCCAGATAGCATACGAGAACATGACATGGTGCGAATTCAAGATTCTTTTTACGTCAAGATTTATTTCGACGGAAACTTTGGCGGGTACCCTCATTAAATTTAATAATGACAAACCCAAAGAAAAAGAAACGTTACCCGCTTATGCAAGCCGTTTGATAGCTTCTCTAACAAATCGCTGGAAGGATGTGAAGAAAGAAGAGATAGCTGTGGCTACTGTGCTCGCTCACATATCACAGTTTGACCCACGAATACAACGTATGGCGTTTACGACTAACATTGCGTCAAGAGAGAAATTACAACAAGAATTAAACGCGTTCGCCCACTTGAAACGCAAAATAAATAGTGCCGATGATTCGCCAAATTCGTATGAACCTAAACGCCTGAAAACTACGCCACTGAAGTGTTACAACTGTGGAAAAGCGGGTCATAAGCGAGCGGAATGCAGAGGAAAACCCATCGACTCGAAGGGACGAGCATCAACACCTACAACATCGAGTCAAACGACGCAGCAACCAGCAGCGAGGCAGTTTGTGTGCTTCAAATGCGGCAAGCCGGGCCACATCGCTGCCAGATGCACGAGCGGCGGCGCAACGAGTGACGGCAGCAGCAACGGCGGCGCCGGCGCAGCGCGCGGCGAGCGACGCGTGGACGTGTGCAGCGTTCTACCTCCGCAGGGTGTATTACACCATAAAGGTGAATTGATTACTTTTACTTACGATTCTGGCGCTGAATGTTCGTTAGTTAAAGAAAGTTTTGCTGTTAAATTTAGCGGTAAACGTTTTAGTAATACTGTCGCTATGACTGGTATTGGTCAAACACGAGCATTCAGTACAGAACAGATTTTGTGTTGTGTTGCTATTAACGATCACCCTCTGGAAATTTTATTACACGTTTTGCCCGATAATTATTTACAAAGTAATGTCATGATAGGTCGCGAGATTTTAAGTCAGGGTTTTACTGTTAATATGACTGCGACTAAAATTTCTTTTGATAGAGTTCTCTGCGTAAATTCAGTGAATAGTAGCAATAACGCGAGTAAATTGAATTTGTCTGACACCTCGATCGATATAACCGGTTGTGATAAATTGAAACTTTTAGAAACTTTGAATCGATTTTCCGAATTTTTCATAACGGGTTTTCCAACGACTCGAGTAAATACCGGAGAGCTTAAAATAAGATTAATTGATCCTAATCGCACAGTACAGCGGCATCCTTATAGAATGTCGGTAGAGGAACGCAGAGTTATACGCGACCGGGTTAAGCAACTGTTAGACGCGAACATTATCAGACCAAGCTGTTCTCCATTTGCAAGCCCAGCCTTATTAGTAAAGAAGCATGACGGTTCCGACCGTATGTGTATAGACTACCGGGAACTTAACAATAATACGGTCCCGGACCGTTTCCCACTTCCGTTGATCACCGATCAAATTTCACGTCTTCAGGGGGCTAATTATTTCTCGAAGTTAGATTGCGCTAGCGGGTTTCATTTAATTCCTGTAAGTGAAGACTCTATAGAGCGCACTGCTTTCATAACGTCTGAGGGGCAATTTGAATTTTTAACTATGCCGTTTGGCCTTAAGAATGCAATTTCGGTATTTCAAAGGGCTATTATGAATGCGTTAGGTGATTTAGCTTATGACTACGTGATCGTTTACGTTGATGACGTTTTAATCGTTTCCCCGATGTAGAGTCCGGTATAGGAAGGCTTAATACAATGTTAGAGTCTCTGACAAAGGCTGGCTTTTCTTTAAACCTTGAAAAGTGCTCCTTCCTCAAGACGAAGGTAGAGTTTTTAGGGTTTGAAGTGGAGGCTGGTCAGATCAAGCCTAATCGTAATAAAATAGAAGCTTTGACATCTCTTCCACCGCCGGAGACGGTGACTCAATTGCGACAGTTTATCGGATTAGCTTCTTATTTCCGTAACTTTGTGCGAGACTTTTCACGAATAATGGCACCCTTATACCGTCTAACGTCGTTAAAAGGTGATCTGAATTGGAAACCAGAGCATGAGGATATTCGTCAAAAGGTCATCTCTATCTTGACAAATGATCCACTGCTGGCAATATATGATCCGGGACTCTCAGTAGAGCTCCACACTGACGCGAGTAGCATAGGCTATGGGTCCATTTTGTTTCAAATAACGACCGACGGTAAGCGCCGCGTAGTAGCCTACTTTAGCAAGAGAACATCCCCTGCAGAAAGTAAATACCATTCATATGAGCTCGAAACTCTTGCAGTTGTAAACTCAATTAAACATTTTAGGCAATACCTGCATGGTAGAAAGTTTACCGTAGTTACAGATTGTAATTCATTAAAATCGTCTCAAACAAAGAAAGAGTTAACTCCTAGAGCTCATAGATGGTGGGCTTTCTTACAGTCTTTTGATTTTGACGTGATGTACAAAGAAGGAAAACGTATGTCACACGTAGATTTCTTTTCCCGAAATCCCTTACCCGTAGATTTGAAACTAGTAGAGCCCCATATAGAGCCAAAGCGTATCGACATTGCTAAACTCTCTCCTGACTGGCTTCAAGCTGAACAGCAGCGCGATGTAGAGATTTCTAAAATAATGACCGATGTAGAGAAAAATAACTTAGATGAACAAATAGCTAAGACGTATGAACTACGATCGGGTATACTCTACCGTATCATTCAACGTCACGGTAGGTCTAAAAGTTTGCCTTACTTGCCTCGAGTTCTCCGATGGTCCGTAGTAAACAATTTTCATGACTCTATTGTTCATCTTGGAGCTGAGAAGACCTCTGAAAAGCTTTTCGATTTTTATTGGTTTCCGGGATGTCGCAGTACGTAAAAAAGTTTGTAGATAACTGTGTCACGTGTAAAGTCGCAAAATCTCATTCCGGGAAGATACAAGCAGAATTGCATCCGATCCCTAAAGTGACAATCCCATGGCACACGGTTCACATAGACGCTACGGGTAAGCTTAGCGGTAAAAATGATAAAAAGTACATTTTTGTTCTGATTGACGCTTTTACGAAGTACGTTCTTTTGTTTCATGCGACAAACATTGATTCTAAGAGTAGTATACGTGCGGTTACTCAAAGTGTAGCTCTATTTGGTGCTCCGAGTCGCATCATTGCCGATCAGGGAAGATGTTTTGCAAGTAGAGATTTTCGGGATTTTTGCGAGAGCAAGAACATTAATTTGCATCTTATAGCGACTGGTTCATCTCGTGCGAACGGGCAGGTGGAGCGTGTCATGAGTGTGTTAAAATCTATGCTAACTGCGATAGAGACTAGTGATAATAGATCGTGGCAAGACGCTATAGGTGATGTACAGCTCGCGATAAATTGTACGATGAACCGCACAACAAAAGCTTCGCCTCTAGAGCTTTTTATTGGTAAAGTTGCAAGACCGTTATCACTAATGTGTAGTAATGAGGTAGAGACTGACGTTGACATTGACGAAATGCGTAAAGTAGCATCAGACAATATTAGGAAGTGTGCGGATTACGATAAGTCCCGTTTTGATGCAACAAAGGCGAAAGTTAATAATTTTGCAATTGGCGATTTTGTGTTGTTAGAGAACGAAGAGCGAAATCAGACAAAATTAGATTCGAAATTCAGAGGACCATTTAAAGTGGTGGAAGTTTTGGAAGGTGATCGTTACACACTGAAATCTTTGAATTGTAAACGTACGTACAAATTTGCTCACGATAGGTTAAGGAAAATGCCAGCAAGTCAAGTACCAGTCGAGATTGATGTATTGGAGGATCATGTTGATGATGTTGAAGTATAGAAGGTTAGAGAAACTCGAGTGAATGACTCTATCGTCCGTAATGTATTCGACCGTACCAGTAGTTGTTTAGTAGTCGTAGCCCGATAGAAATCGGTATCTCTTGAGGTAACTCAAGTAGTCCGTGGGTGCGCGGTGTGCTTTCAACTCTGGCGGAGGTCGTGGTCTGTAGAGACCGTAGCGTGTAAACGCAGAGGTGGTGTACACGGGTGATCCATTCGATGGGTATGCGTACTGAGATGAGTGAGAGAGCAATGCGATTGCTGGTCGGTTAGAGAACCGTGGAGTTGGAGGCCTTTACTCGGAGATTTCTGTAAATCTGGTTGTAACTTATAGTTGTACTTGTTATGACGAAGGTGGTACTTGACTGTGGTATACTATATGTAGTGTGTGTATAGTGATTTTGTAGTAGACATTTATGATTGAGATTTTGTAGAGATCTCGAAATAAACTAAGTGTAGAGCATAGAGTTTGTTTTATTACCCTATTGCGTAGGGTTTCACTATATGAACCATGGTGTACTGTTGTGGCTTTTCCTGTATTCCAGGTGGTCCAACACACGAGGACGTGTGATAGCAGGATGGCCGTGTCGGCAATATCAGGAAACAGCTTTGGGACGCCAGCGCCATCTAGTGGCGTTCGATGGAGTTAGTGTTGGAATGCACCGGGGTGGGGGATTGCCAGTGGACCGGGGCAGCGGCAGCGGCCGCTAGCGGAGCACTTTTTGGTTGGAGTTCACCCCGTGCGGACGACACTAAAACTATCACGCGTTCCATCTGCTGTGTAATTTCTATTTGATTGTACCTACATTAAAACGATTGCAAAAACGAAGCCTTGTGTAATTCTCGTGCTAACACTGTCCACGGAGGCCCACAATGAGCGATACCGAACCACTTCCCCCGTCATATATTTAGTAACTGAAATGCAAAATAAGCTATGAATAAGTAGCATAAGAAACCTAATAATTGTATTATAACTTTCATAGAGAGACATACTAAATAAATTATTATGTTTTCGGCTTACTCACGTAATAATTTGACTGACTGAGCTGCTACTCAGTAGCAGCGCGACAGTCGCTGCGTCGCGGGTCGCGAAATGCTTGCTCACGGATATGCACCTCTAGCATGGCTTGAAACTAGTCGAGTTCCTCGTCAAATAATTACGTGAGTATCCAATGATGAAGTCATTACTGTAGTTTAAACATCCTTTTAAAAGGGCCATAGGTACCAAGACATTCATAAATCTTTTCAAATCATAAAAAGTCGACGCAATTTGAAATAAAAGTAGCCCGCAATATTACAAGTTCACTTTAAGTAATTTTGAATAATTTTCTCAACTGGCTCTATTCCAAGACATGAATCACTAACTTTGATTTCAAGCAATCTGTTACAATTAACAAATCCTGACTTAACATTTTTTATTACAATATCAACCTTATCATGTAAGACTTAATGTCTGTTTTTGTTTACGTCGAAGCTAATGTCTACTTAACTAGCAATTTCACTCGGGTTTCCAGGATTTGAATCGCCCTCGCTCACAAGTATATTAGCTTTCAAATTATGCTCTTTGTATGGTATATTAAAATGTTTTGCTGAACAAAATTTTAGAGCTATTTTGTTAAATAATGCTTGTTTGTGTTTTACGTGTCTTATTTTAGTCAAAACTGTTAATTAGAAACTTTAATACTACTACTTATTTTCCCTGTCTAGAATTTCGCATAAGGTAAATTTCGGTATTTACTTTTATGTTGTTAAATAGGAGCGGTATTAGAATTAGTGTGAAAAAAATATCAAGCCCTTTAAGTCATCGCACACCTAACAAGCACGGCTCCGGTACGGTTCCAACCCAGCAATGTTATTGTCATTTAAATATGACGTTTAAATCATATGTTGTATGACATATTTCATAACGTCAATATAAAGAAGCAGTAACCACGCCGCCCGCGCGCCACTCTCGTGGATCTTTTTGTATTGTGTCTAAACCAAAAAACGCCATGCCGGAGGCGTACTTGAGCTGTGCCGGAACCGTGCTTTTTAGGTGTGCAATGACCTTCATAATGCAGCTAACCGATAAGTACCTTGTCGGCCTAAATTTAACAAACAGTACATACAAAAATAAATATACTAATTTGCATATTACTCATATTATAAATTAAATATGATATGCATGAATGATGTCCTCTAATATAAACAAATTAGTCAGTAATTTTGCTCCTCTGTAAACAGTAACGCAGTTGTATGTACCTAATTACAACGTAAACGTTAATCCTTCTAATGTATGAGGGTCCTCACAGAATAAATGACACATCATAATAATTTTAATTACACCGAGACTTTCAAAGAGATGATGAACTGTTTTTTTTTCGTCTAATCTGTTTATTCGTTGGGTTATTACGTTTTTTTATTTTAATATGCTAATGGTTTTTCAATTCAGTGTTCTGTTCTTTTTTGGTGTTTGTAAAAAAATAAGTTTTGGTGAACGCAGAAGCCTCTATCATACGTACGAGTTTTTCGATTCTGCCATAGAGATTTGGTTAAATTAGTTAACATTGGATTTCTCAATTTTGAAATTCTATTGTAGTCCAAAAATTATCTATCTATCAATTTTGAAAGAAAAACTTTATTTATTTTACAATCAATTTAAGTCTTTGTCTCAGTCCGTCTTGCTTTGACATCAACACTAACGATCTCATCCATCCAACATTATTCCATTTCACACCATCAACACATTCTGTATCATCGCCCTCCCATATGTGGGTACGTTTATGTCGGACTTTATCATCAACTGACAGTAGCGGGCGATTAGCGTGAAATCATTAAATTTTCAACCGTCCCTCTCGGCTCTAATACAGCTTTATCTGTCCTCAGTAGCAACATCAACTGAAGCTACAAATTTTACTACCGATCCGTTTTTTATGGATGTTATAATTTTTATATCTTTTTATATAATTATTATTCCTTTTAAAATTATTTTTATACGGCTGTTTATAGAATTATATTCGTTTTAAAGATGCTTTGAAGGTTTTAATAGGAAGACGAATTGTTTATGGTCCTTGGTCTGTCAGTTTATTTTGATCACTTCTGTCTGAAAAATGTATTAAAGTCTAAAATAATTGTTCATGAGTAATGATAACATAACAAATCGATGATCGTTGGTCTACTAGTTACCGTCTAAGAAGAAATAATTGCTTTTTACAACTTTTAATGCCACACCTATTCTGGTCTGATGGTCTCATCGATATTACGTCTCTTTAATGGGTAACCTAAATACCTATTGCAACAGAGACCTCCTGTACTATACTAACCTCTTTAATACCTCCAGCGCACTTACTTTAGCTAAATAAGTTTGCTACCATAACCTAAATCGATTTACTGTCTCCGAGCAATAAAAATGTTTCCAAGAAAGATGGTGCAAATAAAATTTTAAACGATAGTTAGTGTTTAACAGGTTCAAGTAATTGAGGTGTAGATCGTAAAATTTCACTTCAGTCTGGATTACGACTTGGATGAAAGGAAAGGCTTGCTGCTAAATAAATGGACCTGAACGAGAATCTTCGTGAAGCTTTAAAATTGAATACCTTTTACAGACAGTAGTATTCAATTGGAAATTAGTAGATAAATGCTGTTCAAGAATAAAGTCAATAGAAACATTAATTGATTTGTTATTAGTTACTCAAAAAAACTCAAACTCAAACTCAAAAGCATTTATTTCAATTACACCATAATTTGGTACTTTTGAAACGTCAACAAATATGAAATAAATAATAGTCTGTCAGTCTGTTCGTCAGTGAAGCTAGGCGCTCGTTCCAAACTCTGAAATAGTTTTCATGATAGCCCAATTAGATAGCAACGCACCTGTGACTTCTTTGGTGTTGCGGGTGTCCATGAGCGGCACTGATCGCTTACCATCAGGATCACCTGATGCTGATGGTAAGCAGTCTGCTCGTTTGCCTCCTAATGTCATAAAAAAAGAGTAGAAATTTACCTTCATCGAACCTTCGACATCAACTTTCACATTGATCTCTATTATACCCTTACCTTCATTTTACACGATCATTTGAATATTTTTTTAACGGTGGTGTAGGTTCACATCTTCTGACAAAATACAGCAGTAGATGTATGGTGTAATTAGGCATAGTAGAAAAATATGTTTTCGATTATTATTACTTTGTAGAAAAACCTCAATCGTACCTTTCCTGCCTTTAATGTTCCCAGTTAACAGATGCCTTCACTAAACTTTGTCCTACTTTATAAATTTGTCTCAGCGGGCAATTATAAGTTTCGTTTCTACCTTGACGCGAGTTAATAACTGTGTTTTACTTTAAAGTATTACCTAAAGTAAGGTTGATAACCGCGAATAACTTTGTCATTCTTAAACAAAATTAGTATTTTTATTTATGAACGGAAAAAATGCATGAATTAATTTTACGTATTACTAAACGCTTCAATAATTGTTGTCATTATCTTCAACCTATGTATAAAATCACGACCACCAGACTCTCAAGAATTATAAAACCAAACATGTAGACTCAATCGAACCTTCCGATGCTCACAAGAATATCATTACGATGATTTGATTGAGAATTCGAGCAATTTTTAAAGCAATCCCTAGCTAATAACTTCAGCATTGTAAATCTTCACGAAAATTAGGTAAATTCGTTTCCCATAAAAATGGAGAACGTCTCATTTTGTCGTAAATCATTTTACGGAGACATGAATTTAATGAAAAGGAATATTTCCCATTCAGATATAATTTGAGCACTTGTGGATCCCAATTGAGTGGCGAGGACGCTAATGATCGAGGAAGTTGTCGAAAAATTACGATCGAGATAAGGGAAGGCTATTTAATGAGAATTAATAATAAACAATAACTACTGCAGGTCTGTGCGGCGCGGTCGGTCTATTGAATTTTGATGTTGGGATCAATGATCACTTGTTACCAAAAGATATTCTTGACTACATACCTAGGTAGGCTAAAACAAAGTGACTTTCCGCCGTCTGACCCTATGTATGCTATGTATGCTCAGTATAATTCGCGCGCGTGCACAGCATGCGCGCGGAGGCACGTCGCCGGGGCGAAACTCCGCTGCCGCGCCAGATAAGTGCGTGGCGGGATGAGCTCCGGCGCGATCTCACGGCGGAATGGCAGCAACGACTGTCGCAACCGAGGACTGGGCTCGCTGCCATCGCAGCGGTAAGTCCCCTCTTTGAGGAGTGGCTTGAGAGACGCTACGGCGTCCTCACCCACCGCCTGACGCAGGTCCTCACCGGACATGGCAGTTTCGGGAGGTACCTGTGTCTGATGGGGCGGGAGGAAACGCCCGGGTGTCATCACTGCGAGGACCGCCCTGAGGACACGGTGGAACACACGGTGGGAGAATGCCCTTCGTGGGCTGAGCACCGCCGTGTCCTCAGGGAAGTGATCGGCGATGGCGACCTCTCGCGTCCGGGCCTAGTGCAGGCCATGATGCGGAGCGAGGGGGATTGGGATGCCGTCTCCTCCTTTTGCGAAGCAGTCATGCTAGCTAAGGAGGAGGCGGGACGCGTGAGGCAGCGAAGTGCTGCCTCCTCGCAACCCAGCCATCGCGAAGGACACACCGGGCGTCGGGGATCGCGGGACGATCTCCGGCCACCGTAAGCGCGGGCCTGCGGACGGCGAGCATGGGTGGCTCCCCGTCCGACCAGAAACAGACCCGAGCGTACGGCGCGTCGCGTTCCGCGCGCGCCTCAAAGAGCCATCAGACCACCACAGATGGGGCCCAATAGGGCCGATGCCGATTCGGAGTCGCGGAGAACCTAACGGGTAACCGGGGTTCCGGCTCGACGTGCAGGAGAAGGAACGGGGTGGTTTTTAGTCAGTAAGAGTCTGACACTCCCTCCCGCCTCACCCAGGCGGGGACAGTCATTCGATGATTTTCCCCCCTTAAAAAAAAAAAAAAATGCTCAGTATAATACTTTGCCTGACCCGTGAATCAAACCCGAGAACCCTTACCGCAGTCGCACTTGCGACTACTCGGCCAATGAGGCAGTAAAATTAAACTGTTTTGAAAATCAAACTTGCATGAAACCAATAAAATATTTTCGCCACTAACACCCACACTTTACAACCACGAATCCATTCCTCGTCTTCCTTCCTAGCTTCATAATTAAAATAATAATAGAAAAAAAAAGGTTCACAATAGACGTCCGTTGCCTAGCAACGCTAATCCGGTTGACCGCTCGCCCCGCTGTAACGAGAGCGTACCAGTTAACTGATTACCTGTGCTCTCTCTAACTTGAGTTACGTTGTTAGCACTCGCTATACTGTACCTATATAAATAATGTAAGCTTAGGATGTTTTAGATGTTCTTTGTTTATTTTTTTTTCTGATATACCTATTTATTTATTTATTTATTTATGTACACACATACAACATAAAGGACAACACATACATAAAATTAAAGTACAAAGGTACCACCTATTCCTATTGGAATTTCTTCCTGTGGACCTGGGGCAGGAAAAGTAATAATAATATAATGACACACGTATATTACTACTACGTATATTTTCTTATTTCTTGTCGTAGGTCTTGTATTAAATTGAAACAAAATCATTTCAATCTGATTTACACTAAAAATCGCCTACGTAGGCTGCACGATATCGCCGCGACCGCTCAAGCTGCTCATGAGGAAGAACTCATCTGTGGTTCGAAACTAGTAGAACTTTTCTCAGTGTATTCACGTAGATTCAAGTAACCCGCGATTTACAGTTAAAAGTTCGTATATCTCACAACACTTATTTATTATTATTAATTAACTACAATATTTAAAACAAAACTATATAAACAAAGGCTTTTGAGTTTAATCAAAGATATTGCGTCAAGTAAATCTATAAACAAATTGGTAGCAATTATTTAGACTGACTCGAAACTAACGAGAGAAAGCAAATTCAAATGTAAATTGTATTATTTTAATGGAACATCACAATTAGAGGAAAGTAAAAGAAAATGGAAGATCTTTTATTAAATCTGATTTGCGGAATCGTTAATGTTTTTGTTACAATAAAGTAAATTGTATAAATGAAAAAAGCCTGTAATAAAACGTGAAATAAATATATATAATGAATGATATTCACAGAAATTGTATGCCTACATACACCTTTGTTTTCGTAAAATGGTTTTGTCTTGGTAATACAATAGTTTTACAAAGAAATAATATGTTTAAAACATAAAATAACTGGTGAACCATTGCCAAAAGCAAACTTGCGATGCGATGCAAAAACGCATACGAACTCATAGTACGTTATCAAAACATCCCGCCCTGTAATTCTCGAAGAGGTATTTCTGGTCGTGTCACGTGCAATGCGAATAGTGACTACAATAAAATGACTAGTGTTTGATGTGCGTATTACCAAATTTTTTTTTTTAGCTATATAATGCCATCTTTATTTTTTTTTGTTTTTACTTTAAACATCAAAAGTACTCCTTACGGCAAGTTGTTTTGCCGTGGGACGAAAACAAAATAGTTTTCACGGTGTATTTAGTTTTTAATTAAACATTAAACCCTCAAAAATATACAATTTCATTTATAATGAGAATAGTTGACTTCCTGTTTGTAAAGTTCGAAATTTATAGGCTTCAGAAACCACTGAAGTTTAAATTATTAATATTCTCTCGATGTACACAAGTGCTTATCGAGAAGCTATAACCAAATCGATTAAACTTAACATGACCAGTCTCTATTCGTATTTGGTAATTTCTAAAATTATTGTTTACTGTAAAATCTGGTTTAAGTTAAAGAACCTATTTACTTTACCTTTATTAGTTTCACTAGGAAGATTTAAGACTAAACCACATTATGGCCTTAAATTGTGAAAAACGTAATACTTATGAGAGTATTTTCTCCTTTAATTTGGAATCTTCCAGAATATTCCATCCGTGTAAAACCATCCGGGGTCGCCAGTAACTAATAATTTTGGTCTATACAAAATCATTGTTATTTGAACAGTTTTCTCGTTGGCAACGTAAGTTGGGGAGTATTTTCGTACATCACTATGATTCTGCATTGTTACACTCGGCTGATCTTCGACTTTACTTTGTTCAACTTGGATAAGTTTGGACGAATAGGGATTCAAGTTATAATCGACTAAATATTATTTGTTATCGATCCTTTCAGTTTTTTTGTCCAAAATTAAATATTATAGTGAACTCATCTAATTCTGTGACTCGCCTAATAATTCGGTTTAGTAAATTTGGTGGAACTATTAGGTTTCTAGAAAAAAATCTGATGATTTGTTCTAATATTCCTCATAAAAGACTGATTAAAACTCATGCGGAGAATGAATTAAATTAATTAATAATTTATTGGTATTTTATTACTCAAATGCCTTTGTCACGAAGTTAGATGAGTTCACCCTACTGTTGTTAAAACCAGCATAATAATAACTATACTATATGGCACGTATCGTGAGGAGGTTTCTGTCTCTGGAGCCCTAACCACGGGTAGCTTGGACCATGCTCCCGCTACTGGTCGGCTCCTATTTTTTATATTTTTAAATATTGTTTTTTTATTTTGTAAGTGGTATTTAAAAATGTATTTTATAGAGAATTTTAAATAAATATATGGAACTATACTATTGTTTCATTAATGCGTTTATCATTATATTGTTAGTATTAAAATTATTATAACTTTCGTATGACATACTAAATTAATTATCACATTTTCTGCTTACTCAATGAACAATAACCAAAAATGACCTCGACTAGTTTCAAGCCATGCTAGAGGCTCATATTCATGAGCAGAATTCCGCAACCCGCTAGTCGTCGACTATCGCGCAATTGCCGTGTCGCGACCTCAAACGGTTACGTGAGTAAGCCGAATAAGCAATTGATTGTTAGTTTTGTAATTCCATATATCATTTTCTATTTTAATGTCCGCTCAATTAATTAGTAGTGTTAATATGTGAAAATGGTTCATAATTTACCGTGTTAGTTTATTTCTTAGCCAAAATTGTACATACACCCAATACACGACAAATAACACATTTTTCAACAATAAACGATAAAATAAATAAATAGAGGAGGCAAGAACTATCGATAAAAACATCCACAACACTACTCTCCTACATATCTCCAAGCCGTTCGATTTTGCAAGTCACTGAAAGTGGGGTAAATAAAAAAGGAAGCTTGAATATTTCCGAGAAAAAGCATATTGGGTATGATTACCCATAAATACATAAAAAATGAACGCAGCCATAGTCAATTATAATACGTACGTTTATTTGACAGCAAAAGTTATTGAAGTTCGAATAATCTTCATGAATTTCCGTACATGAGATTAGATTGTCAGTCGTTCAATATCTACGATCGAAAATTAAAAAACTTATATGATAACATGCTCATATTTGTTGTTAAGTAAATGTCATATTGATGTGGATTCTCAATCCTTTCAGGGAAAACAATATAAGTAATATTTAGAATTGTTAGGACTTAGTAAAGACGAAGCTTATGCAGTGCTCTGAAAATTTTAACTACATTTTTTGTTTCATTGATTTTTACATCACAGATAGAGTGTCCTTATTACGATTCTAGTTAAAAAACAAAACATGTAGCCAGAACTTATTTTGAAGCAAATGAACAAATTCACAATTTTCCAGCAGTCACTCTCAATACTAACCCCCTATTACATGGGACTCATAACATAAATAGTGAATAGTGTGTGTTATATTATAATGTAACTGTATAATGTTTTTTTTGTGTGATGATAGTTATATTTTATCCCTTCGGAGATAAAAAGTGTGATATTATGTTAACTCTCAACATTCTACTTAATAAACGTGTTGGCGCAGAAATACAATCTGCCCTTGATTCCATCCAAATAACCTTTATTCCCGATGTACTCATTCATCACGCTTTGATTTATGAATAATTTATTTACAAAGTCATTTTATATTCATGGAAGTATGTCGGAGCCATTAAAAAGTAGATGTTTGTGCTCCATTGTATTCAAGGAACCGTGTCGTGTGTGATCGACGGGTTGTAGTGACCCGTGTCTTTGGACAGGCCAAACGATTACTATTTATGCGTTCGGAATGCAATTTGTTTATTGAAATTGTTTATCAATATCGGTATTTAATAGAGAGATCATAATTGGAATATGCATTTGTTTAGTATAGGTATAGTATAAGGTTTCATAATAAAGTTTCACAATGTATAAAAAACCTATATTGCGTCACTACATAGATTTTCTGTCAGAGAGTCATATGTAAATCTTTATTTTCTAGACTGCCTCGTTGGCCGAGTGGTCGTAAGTGCGACTGCCGGACAAGGGGTCTCGGGTTCGATTCCCGGGTCGGGCAAAGTATTACTGGGTTTTTAAATATTCTCAGTAGTAGCACGGAGTCTGGAATTGTGCCCGGTATATGGCAATAGGCTCACCCCCTATTACATGGGACTCATAACATAAATAGTGAAAAGTGGGTGTTACATTGTACAGTGGTATAATGTGCACCTCTGCCTACCCCTTCGGGGATAAAAAAGGCGTGATGTTATGTTATGTTATATTTCAATGATAAGTATAATAACTATAAATATTATACAAGAAGTATAACTTGTTTTAAAAAAAATGTCAGTAGTAGCACGGAGCTCACCCCCTATTACATGGGACTTATAACTTAATTAGTGAAAAGTGGATGTTACATTGTACAGTGGCATAATGTGCACCTCTGCCTACCCCTTCGGGAATAAAAGGCGTGATTTTATATATAAGTATCTATGTATTATGCCAGACTGTCGGCAGATGGGACAGGAAAATCCTTGAGTATGATCACGGACCGCAAGATGAAGCGTGGGCAGGCCACCCGCTATGTGGACCGATGACATCGCCAGAGTTGCGGGGATCAGCAGTGCATGCATGGAAAGGCCTTTCTCTAGCAGTGGACGTCTTTCGGCTGTTGTTGATGTTCATGATTATGTCAATGGTCTTCAAATAATTTTACCTACTGACTAAAATGAGATTGAGAGTGACTTTGGTATTCCATTAATAATAATAATCCGTTAAGAACTTGTCAGTAAATTGTGAACTCGCCTACGTAGTTAAACGACCCATTTCTCTGACTTGACATTTGGTAACTTACGTAGGAAGATCATTTCTAGTTTACGGTGTTGCTATATTAGGTTCATCCCTTATTTTCTAGACTCAACGATGATTGAAAAGGAGATTTGCTTTGGTTTCTGATATACCTAATTCTATTTTTATCAAACGTTAAATATTACATGGTGAGAATAAATTACCGAAATATGTAAATAAGTTTTAAAAAAAAATAAAGTATATACTTAATAAAATAATTGAAAATAGACTTCATTATATAGGTAAAATGTGGAATGATCTGTCGTCAGCGGTATTTCTGAATCGATACGACATTCAAACCTTTAAGAAAAGAGCGTATTCCTTTTTTAAAGGCCGGCAACGCACCTGTGACTCTTCTGGCGTTGCGGGTGTCCATGGGTGGCGCTGATCGCTTACCATCGGGTGATCCGCCTTCTCGTTTGCCTCCGATACCATAAAAAAAAATCCTGCGCTCTGACCCGGAAGGGCATTTTTTTAAGAGGGGATAATCATCGAATTACTCGGAGGGAGTGTCAGACTCTTACTGACTAAAAACCACCCCGTCCTACTCCTACTCTTGCACTTCGAGCCGGGGAGCCCCGGCGTCGGTGTTCGAAACGATGACATTCTACAGTTCAGTTTTATCGCGTCCTCGGTCTATGCTAGTCTTGCGTTCATGTCTACTCACGTAAAATATTAATTAAATATTTTAAAATTATAAAATAAAATAAATAGTAGATGTAATCGAAACATATAGATATACAATAAATACCAAAATAATGAAATTGTTTCTTATAACATTTTCCCTTAGCGCTATGAATTGTTATGATAATATTTTTCCTTGTCCCTATTAATCTACGAAGTGCATTAGTTTGTAAGTTTCGATGTTTCTATATTCTTCTGTTCATTTCTCCAAAAACAATAAACAAAATGTGACGAAATATTCTTTTGTTTCAGATAATCCGGATTGGAGTGACAGTGTTGTGTGACGAAATGTTTCAGTGACGTGTTGTACTGAATAGTGTTCAGTGTTGTGTACAAATATGTTGTCAAGATGAAGTTGTGGAAGAGTCTCAAGATCTCTATAGGAAGTCGGAGTGACCCCAAGAATTACTCTCAGGATTTGCCACAGTGGGGTGGCCAAGGATATGAGTTGGATGGTGAGTTTTATTTTTTTCATAACGACCATATACCGTATATGTAAGATTGTCAAAAAAATATTTTTTAGAAAAAAGTATCATTGAAGCTTATTGCTTGTACTACTATATTCGAAACTACATTTTGGAACCAGCACCTAGCTTCACTGAGAATTCAGTTTGACGTTTCAAGAGTGCCCAAGAATTGATTGAAATACGTGTATTCTATATTATAAGAACAAGATGGCATTATCAACAAGACGAAATAGACAAGACTATAACCATAACCAAGTAATAGACGATAAAAAGAAAAATGGAGTGCTTATTAAATTACTTTTATAAAAAAGATTACACCAAACAAAAGCATTAAATTTTTTATTACAACCAAAAAACAATTTAATCTGAACACATGTATACAGATTAAATGGATAACACGTTATAAACCCTGCTTATAAATATAAAGCCAGTTATAAAGCTACATAATATAACAACATACAAAATATCGCACCCTTTGTACTTTCATTTTGGTCAAATCTCAATTTTTTCTCGTCCCTTTTTAGGGTCATATACAGTCACCCTTCACTCAACTTTGGATGAGAATGGATTGACCAACATTTTGGAATCTCAATTTGTTTTGTTTTTTTTTATTTATATTTACTCAAAATGTGTGTTTCGCACTGTGATATTTCTAGTGGTGTTTGTAAAATTCGTTTAAAAGCAATATTTTATTATGCAAAAGTATGATAAAATATGTTGAAAATACTATCGTAATAAATGATGATCCTTTTTTTTAATTAATTTCCATCTCATATAAAATTCAAAACTCTAGGTATAATTTTTAGGGAATCACACCTAATAAACCGGTACACTAAAAACTTTCTATATGCGGCTCTGCCTTTTGATGAAAATCGAATAAAAACTCTGTTGAATACTTTTTTAGTCATACAAGTCCGTAGTGTAAAAATTCTTGCTACCTACCAACTACGATCACAGAAATTTTGAATTGAAAAACGCTACAAAAATATTTTAGTTTCAGTTTCGTACTAAAACTCTCGGTCTATATCATTCTAGTGAAATTTTTCCTTGAATTTCCAAAGTATAAACTATTTAAAAATCAATTTCGTTAACCCTCCACACTGGGACATTGCAGGGACGAAGAAAAGTTTTATCATAATTTTTAATCAACGGGTTATCTCCGGCGCGACATCAAAGCAAATATTTCGGTTTCATAGTCAAGGTAATTGGGAAAAACGGCTGTTTATAAAATTCCCTCGTCGTAATGTTTTTAATTATGTTTTTTTATGAAGGGAAACCAGCCCTTCGTTATGACAGATAAGCACTTTATGTATATTGATGAGAAGGGAACGAAGGATATTTGTGTTTCATAATTACGACCTTTCGTAAATTTTGTTTTCGTTTAGAATTTTGAAATCAAAGCGACATCGACAGTACAAATGACTGATATTGAACAACTTCACTTGAGCTCGAAGTAGGTCAAAGATAGAAAGAACAGCACTGAGTGCATTTTTTCCGCAAGAGCAACTATTCAGAACTTTCTCGAAGCATTGTCTACGGACGGCGATCAGATGTAAGTTGATTCTCCAACTTTGGTTTTTATAACAATTGTTGAAGTAATAGTAGAATTAATCACTTAAAACAATGACCTACGTGTTTTTTTTGTAATTAAAAAGAAGACCAGTGTCTTTTGGTAAACTAATGTGACTTAATGTCGATATTTTACTAAAGTAAATGCCTTCCTGATAGAGATCAAATACAGGCAGTGGACGTCTTGATCTTGATTAAAGGTGCTCCGGCTCGACGTGCAGCAGAAGGAACGGGGTGGTTTTTAGTCAGTAAGAGTCTGACACTCCATCCCGCCTCACCCAGGCGGGAGAATAGCGTAGTTAAAAAAATAGCGTAGTTAGGTAATTATTAGTATGCACATAGAAAATTATTAAATTAAAAATCCTATCTATTATTATTACTTTTTTAAGGTGTAAATATTTTAGTTTTTAGTTATTTGTATTTTAAATTGTATATATTTATTTAATTTAAATTCTTATTAATAAAGTAAATGCTTTATGATAATCATTTAAAGTCTTCTGTAAATCGTTCTACGTCAAAAGAAAATGCAGAGTCAGTAGCTATTCGTTTATACAATTTTATTTGCTTGAATTTTCGTATTTGTGTTTTGTAAAGTGTCGCTTTGCTGTCTGTCAAAGAACTTTTGAAAGTAATATCAAAGGCTCAGAACGCAAGCGGTTCAAATAAAAGAAGTTTACGTACAATAGGAGTGAAATACAACTGCTCGCTGGACAGGATTCATAGCATTGTCCAAAAATAACCCAAACATTTACCTTTGAAATGCATTTGAACTTGCGAGTAATTTTTCAATGACAATGCAATGATAAATTGATCAAATATGTTATATTCACAAACCTGTTGTAAAATAAAATCCTGTAAAAATTAACTCAACGTTTTCGTGATTTTTTATAAATAGTGTTATAATAATGATATTTAAGCTATTTCTCGCAATCTTCTTTAAATAGACGAAAAAACTAAAATTGTAAAAGAAAATTTCGCAATATGCGAAGCTAATTTAAAATATGAAGCCAAAAATACATTTGGAGAATCCAATAGTGTCCCTGTCCGTGCTAAACTCGACGTTGGCCAAGTATGCAATGATTTGGCAATTCCGTTCAAGACTCTCTTTTGAATATTCCACGATATTGTGCTCTGAGTTTGCAAATTTAAAATAACAGAATGCAATTTTCATTTTTTAATATTTCCTTTTTGGACACGTAACTTCTGTGTCGTAAAATTGAAGACTTTGCTTTTTATACTTGTACTATTGTACCTACTTATAATGTATTCAAACATGTTCAATGTTTCTTGTATTTATTTACTTCATCGTCATCGCCATAACCTTCGACATCCCATTGTTAAACTATGGTTTATTAATACCTAGCGACCCGCCCGGCTTCGCACGGGTGCAATATACATGTATTATATGTATAAACCTCCCTTAAGAATCACCAATTAAAAAAACCGTATCAAAATCCGTTTAGTACTTTAAAAGATCTAAGCATACATAGGGACAACAGACGGCGGATAGTGACTTTGTTTTATATTATGTAGTGATGTATTACTAACAAATTTCTCACAATATTCCATCACATGACTACTAAAAATTAATACCTACACCTTTATAATGATATTACATGATATCTCCATTAAATCCTTTGGGGGATAACAATTCTGATATTACGACAGTGTGCCTCTAAAGTGTCTCATCAGCTCCTTTGGTAATTAGTACATTTGCAGTAACAGATGCACACACGTCATCTCAACGTAATCGCAAGCTCAACAATTAACAAATCCATTACGTACTCGGGTGTGCAGCCATCTTGTATTGTTTAAGAACTTGTTATACTCCTGTTCACAGTTAAGTACAGTGTACAAGTAAAGTTAGATGTTAGAATAGAACTGTTTCATTTGCATTTCCAATGTTTAGTAGGTTTGTGTGAGTGAACTCTTAAATGGGTAGGCTGGTTTTGATGAAATCCTTACTAATTATAAATCGGAAAGTGAGTTTGTTTGTTTGTTCCGCTTTCACGCCGTAACTACTTAACCGATTGCTTTGAATTTTTGCAGAAATAAAGTTAGAATTCCGGATTAAATAATAGGGTATTTTTTATCCCAGAAAAATTTTATATTTCCGAGGGAAAACAAAAGTATTGGTATAGATAGCGCTGTGTCTAATGGTATATGTCACATAGGCTACTTTTTATCCTTTTGTGACGTGAGCGAAGCCGCGGGTAAAAGCTAGTTTTTTTATATAATAATCTAAAATTGGATATAGGGTCATTCAAATTCATGATTACACCCTGTAACTTGTATTTGTCTAAGTATGCCTGATGTGTAAAGAGTTTTGTAGTAAAGTTGTCGTAGAAAAAGAATTCATGTTTAAGTTTTTGGTCGAGTAGGTACATAAAAAACAAATGACTGAAACCCGTACATTATACAAATAAGTCCTAGCTACTCAACAGTCACATTTATAAACATTTCACAGTTACTTATCTTGATGTGAACATTGAAGTCCCTTCCTTCGACCAGACAATGGGTTATAGCATGACAATAAGCAATGTCAAAAGGTCATTGACATCTAACTGACTTTGTTTCTTATATACAAAATAAAGGGGACGTGTAACCTACTTATACCAACAGGAAGACCGACAAGAGGGGAGAGTGGACTTGTGTGACACAGTTTTGGGTTAAGGATTTTGATCGACACGATATGAAATAAAAATATGTTTAAAAGGGTCAAAAATATTTACTAGTGAGAATTGTTACTAAGCAAATATTTTTATTTAATACGTATGTGAAGTTTGGGAGTCAATATTTTCAATTACTTCTGGGATATTTCACCGAAAATTACACAGCTCGTCAGTACTTTTTATTTATAAAATGCTCTGATACACTCAACACCAAAACAAATATAAAGAGCCAAATAAAAATATCAGACTACTTCAAAAATAAAAAATGACCTCCCGGTTATTCTCATTCTGCCCCCAAAAATCAAAAAGGTCCAACATTACCATAACAAAATGAGGTACACTTTAACTGAATCTCCCAGTTTCTTAATTAAGATCCCACTCGGTAACATTTTCGGGACAGGCGACAAAAGGAGGCTCACAAAGGATGATTTGTTTTCGTCTGGAGTTTATTTTTTTGTGAGGAAACACGTAAAAAATTGCAAGGGAACTCGGCCAGAGTGACTTGGTGTTGCGTCGAGTGAATTTAATTGCTCAACGACGGATTTTTTGATGAAGTACTCCCACGTGCTTAGCTGAGGATCCAGGGTTAATTTTTGGGGGAATTGAGAGTTATATTTCTTGTTCACATAATTAGAAATGGTAAACTGAATGTTTTTGGAATTGTATTCTTGGCACTCCTTTTAAAAGCTCTGCAGATTTAAATGTCACGATACTGTTTACGTGAGTAAAATGCTGAATGAATTTGGCCCGTATGAAATTATCTAAACGCTTTCAATCAATCAAACAGCTTGAAACTTAAGATTGTGTCTTGAGTGAAGTTTTACAATACGGGCCTTAATGCAAATGTAAGTAAGTAATCCTGATTATCATCATTCCTTAATACTAATGAGAATTTTGACCACTTAGTAAAAGAGGATTTGCAGAGAAATGATAAATAAATACAACAAGAGCCTTGGGAAGTTTTTTAACAAAAATTTGCCGAGTAAGATGAATTGGAAGTATCTACAACAATTTGGAGCTCGGCCAAATGATGTTGAAATGAAAAACTCTCCTAATGAAAGAGCATGCATGAGAACGTTAAGTAATGCTGGCGAGCCGGCAGTGCTCTGCATAGAGGACGTTACTGAGATAGTTATTTGAAGGGACATTTTGCTTGAAATAAGATCAGAATATTAGGGGCACGGTACAATTTTTGTAGTAATATGACCGTTGAGAGAACAAACTTCTGTAATTCACGTGAATAATGAAAAAACTATAGAATATTTTCTCTAATACCGACAACAATGTACTCAGTAAACATTGTACAACACAAAATGACATCAAATCATGTTACCCCAAATAATAATCAATAATCTTCAATAACCTTGTACGGCCTAAACGCATTACATCAATTTCCATTTACAAAGGCCCTAAAATAAACCCTGTATTTTGGAAACGTTTACAGGTACACGAATATAATTATCGGATCCCCTGGATTTTGCATTAAGCCATTCCTCATTCTGACACCAGTCGTTAGCATAAATTTCAAGAGATAAAAAGGGCATACAATTTCTGTACAGTAAACGTGAACTTTCGGTACACAACTGTGTATTTTAGGGATTATTTTTATTTGTTGTTGTGGTTGTAGTTGTAATACCTTACATAGTGAAAATAAACACTGCGAAAAAATTTGGATATAACTATAATTTTAAATTTGACATTGCCGATTGCCTTGACCAAGCGTGTAGCTCATTCTTGCTCCATGTGAGAAGAGGACTTTTCTAAGCAATGGGAGAATTTTGATGTTAATGATATCTGACACTGTATTTAAATCTATTAGACTTACTCCTTCCTTTGTTAATGTATATTCTCCTTTGCTTTTAAGGTCTCTGATCATCCTACTGTTGTATTGTTAGTATGCTTGTATAACCGAGTTAGCTGCCTTAGAGCTTTATTGTATCTGTATCGTAGTTGTTGCGTTTGGACGTTTGAGGAAGATACAATTTCAAAGACTTCGGGTCAAATGAAATGTTAACTGTATTTAGTAACTCGCTTCTCTAAGGCAAAGGTGAATGCAGCAAAACTATTATACAAATAGGTTTTTGGATTTATTGTGAAATCGTCATAAAACATAGGTAATTACGATATAAAAGTCCATAGTCGCTCTATAATTAGGCGATTAAAAAATAAATGAAACGTAAAATAATAATTTGGACAATAAATAAGTTACATTTTTAAAAGCCTTTCACATTTATAATCTGGTAGAAATTGTTACTAGCTCCGTTGAACAAAAACTGCTCCCTGAAGAAATAGGTTTACGTCAGTCAATCCAACTTTAACGGTATTATAGAATATTCTGGCATGTTCCATATAATATTCTACATATTACAAGACCGATATAAATTACATAACTTCGTCCATTGTAGAAGAAACATAAAACAGTGGCCCGAGGGAGCGTGTCACTAATAAAGTATTTTATCTATGTATCATCGTAAAAATTGCAAAATTGTATTTTGTTTTTTAGTATCCCTCATTATTACAGTTCGGCAAGACGTTTTATTTCTTGTTTTTAGGTAAATAAAGGTTACATTTTAGTGACATTACTATTTCTTAATAATATATTAAAAACTAAGTTAAAGGTTAAAATATTTTTCAACTTTCATATGTATAAAGCAAACTGGACGTATTTAAACTACGATGCGAATTAAGCGTTTCAGAAAAGTAAGTCAAATAATTTATTCCTAAGAGGTCGCTAGGGTTTAAGTTAATTTGTTTTTGAGATATGGATATACCTATATTGGTTCTAGATATAACGATATTAGTTCAGTCAACCAAGCACTTTACAAAAACAGTATTCGTAGAAAACAAAAGCATGCCACCAAATTAAGACAACACAAAATACAGACAAAAGAATTTAGTTTCGAGACAAAAATATTTGCGAACAATTCTTCCACTTCCTTACTTTGGATATGGCAGTGCTAACTAATTAGGCAGGACTTTAATTAAACATGAAAACCTAGACGTTAGTGCGCCACTCCGCGACACCGGCAGGATTACTACTAAAAGCTTCTAAATGAGAAAAGAAAGGTTTGTCACAAGCCTTTAGAAAATAAAATGTGAAAGAATGTATGTTTATCTTCGTAATAACGTCGCTACGGGCTAGAAATTTATTGGTGAATTGAGTTTTAAGTGCGGTCTTGTGAAAAAAATGTGAGCTGGCAGACAATGAAAATATGGAGTGGAATATTTTTAACATCAATATGCTTTGGTGGGAGTTTCCTTTTTACGTTATAATCTACGGTCAATCAATCAATCAAATCGGCTTATAGGTTATTCAGCTGTATATAGACTATTTCAAAATTGTGTCACAAAATATCAATGGAAAGTAAAATATTAGTCTTTTGATATATGCCTTAATTAAAAATGTGTTTAGTAATTTAGTATGTGTTTATTCAAAGAAAGGACGAAAAACCATAATTATATTGTCACAAACGACATAAACCGGTAAATGAGCTGACAGATCACTTGATGGTAAGCAATCGGCGTCGCCTATCGACACACGGAACACCAAAGGCGTTACGAGTGCGTTACCGATATTTTGGGGATTAGGGGTTTAAGGATTATTGGGGATTCAGGAATTGGGGAGATTGAAGAAGGGGAGGGGGTAATTGGACCTCCGGTAACCTCACTCATACGACGTAGGCGTTGCTTTACGTCGGTTTTCTGTGAAGCCGTGGTATCACTCCGGTCGAGCAGGTCCATTCAATAAGTTCATTGACTTATATCGTACTTATAATAACTCTTATATTACTTCTCGCAAAGTTCTAGAATATAGTAAAACTATACGGTTAGCTGTTTAGTATTCCGTGCTAGTAATGAAAGGGGTTAGAGCAAAGCTTGTCGGTGAGTGAGCAAGTAACTAACCAATAATTCACTGGCGTAAGTGGCTCTAAGAGGTATTAAGGCAGTGGTCACCTTGAGAAGGCTTCCCTTGAAATACAGCCGAGTAAATGGAACTTTGTTTCTTTATTAATATAGTTTGCTACGGATTGTACAGTAAGTATTCTATAAAATGAAACCTTCATATCTTTTGAATAATATTCTGAATGCGAAATATATATTTTCGTGTGTATCTCTTAATCCGTATCACCAGTATCAAAGTCTAAAAGTGAATACGTTTCTGAAAAATGCTATATTAAATTAAAACAGCACGCTACAAATTCATTCACTTGAAATATCTCAAAATGACGCAATGTTTTGAAGGCGAACCACAGACCAACAGTAACGTTACATTCGAAGCAGACTCTCTGAAACGAATAAAAAGATATCCTCTTTTACGACCATCACTGTCGTTTTTATCTTTTGGTATT
Source organism: Spodoptera littoralis (assembly GCA_902850265.1). NCBI lineage: Eukaryota > Metazoa > Arthropoda > Insecta > Lepidoptera > Noctuidae > Spodoptera > Spodoptera littoralis. Next base: position 1,516,885 of record LR824535.2, on the reverse strand, counting down.
CGTCAGAAGCCCTTTCTGATAAGACAAAACTAAATCCATGGTGACACATTTATCGCCGTAATTTTTTACAACCATGAACATTGAATGGCATTTTTCCAATGAACTTTTTGATTAATTTACGTTTTATGTCCGAGAAGATTGTCCTAAAAAATTTGATGGTCCTCTTTTCCGAATTTCATGGTTAACAGAACTCTGGGTTTGGGCACATTAAAACTTTTTCGAGGTCCCGCAAAAATTATCTCGAAAATCAACCCGAACTAAGTTGGACGATGGAAAGTTTCGTTAAAAAGTTTACCGAGTAAAAAATATTAAGTGAGTAAATTAAAATTGTTCCGAGAACCTAAGTGGTCCTTTCGCCCAGAAGTTATTGTGTGATAGAAAAGTTTCACTTGCTCCTTTTATACAATTTGTTTGACTTTTGAAATTCTTTTCAAGTTCTTGTATTTTATTTATTTTATGCAGAATTTACATTTCTATGGTTATATAAAGAAAATATTTAAAAGAGAAGCTTCTGTTTTTGTTTATGAGGTGTTTTTTTTAAGGGGAGCTAATCATCGAATGACTGCTCCCACTTGGATGAGGCGGGAGGGAGTGTCAGACTCTTACTGACTAAAAACCACCCCGTTCCTTCTCCTGCACGTCGAGCCGTAGCCCCGGTAACCCGTTAGGTTCTCCGCGACGTTTATGAGGTGTAAGATTACTAATGAACTTTTTACATTTTTACGTTACGTATCTATGTAACACAATTCTCGAAAATAATTTCTGTAGATCCCTTCAAAAAATCCATTCATCTAAACACCAAGCTTAACGACATCAAATATGAACAATAATAAAGTCTCTCAAGGACTCAGTTGTAAAATTATTTTAAACGGCACACATTTTCATAATGAGACGCAACAAATATTGTTTTGCGTCAAAAACAGGTGCTTGTGCTCGTTACATTGTTGAAATTAAAGGTAACAGAAGGTTCGTTACATATAACAAGCACAATGCACACGGTTGTAGACAATGCTTTTGAGGAAAACGGTCTTGTGTATCTCACCTTTTTGTTTATTTATTTTTTTATTTTCTACAATCAATAGTGTGGAGCATTGTAAATATTTATTTCAAATAGTGTGGGTTGTGTGTACCAAAATTATGAAGAGAGGTTAGCCCTTGAGTTTCTATTGAATATTAGATATGTTTTTATAATAACTATCGTGAGACATATTACGTGAAAATACTGAGAAAAGCTCTACTAGTTTCTAACCACAGAGGGGTTCTTCCTCATGACCAGCGTGCGCGGTCGAGGCGACGTCGCGCAGCTGCAGCAGTCTGTGGTTCGAAACTAGTAGAACTTTTCTCTGTATATTCACGTGAGTAACCCGCAATTTTAGTTAATTTAATCCTTACTGATATTATAAACCTGAAAGTGAGTTTGTTTGTTTGTTCCACCTTCACGCCGTAAGTACTCAACCGATTGCTTTGATTTTTTGCAGACGTAAAGTTAGAAGTCCGGATTAAATAATACGGTAGTTTTTAACTCCGAAAAAATTGATATTCCCGAGGAAAACCAAAAGTATTGGTATAGATGGCGCTGTGTGTATTGGTATATGTCACAAAGGCTACTTTTTATTCTTTTGTGACGCGAGCGAAGCCGCGGGTAAAAGCTAGTACTAGATATGTTGCCAGTGCAAAGTAAGCTCAAATTAGTACATTCCTTGGTCGATGTCATTATGGACCTGTGTTTTATTTAATTATTTTTATTAAAATCCCTATTTCAGTTTTTGTTTATTATTCTTATTATTCTTTAACAAAATAAACCTTCTGTGTATCCCGATATTGGATCGTTTGTCTCCAAAGCGATAATTCCCAGCTGTTCGTCGTGATTACTAAAATTTCGAAGATAGGTTTTGGTTAATTTCGTTGCGTTGGAACGTTGAGTATTGTGCCAGTTGTCAGGTGGTGAAGTAAAATTTTGATTAAAATTGTGAGCAAAATAAATAAGGTTTTGTTATGTTATGTTATGTTACTCTTTGTTTGAATTTTTATTATTTTGTTTAAGTATCATAACATCACGTTTTATAAGGGGTCTTAATGCCACTGTACAATGTAACATCCAAATTTCACTATTTATGCTATGAGTCCCATGTAATAGGGGGTAAGCCTATTACTATATACCGGGCACAATTCCAGACTTCATGCTATACTACTGAGATTTTATTAAAACCCAGTAATACTTTGCATGACCCGTGAATTGAACCTGCGATCTCTTGCCCATCAGTCGCACTTACGACAACTCGGCCAACGAGGCCGTCGAAGCAGTGTTTAATAATAATAAACTTCTCTATCTAAAATAGTTTCGTCATGGAAGATACTATGTGTGTATACAAACTTAATACATAAAGTTTACAAAAATTACAATACGAATTAATCAGATAATTAGCGACTTTTTATTTTTTCTAAATATAAAATGGTTAAAATCAGACATGAGACCTTTGTAAAAAAAACGCTGAGAATTACGAATTGAACATTGTCATTATCTCAGCCTTCGCCATGACAAAAATTTTAAAATGCAAGTTCATTAAAAAAAACATACTTACATTGAAAACAAAAAAATAACAAAAACTTTGAAAAGAGATTAGGATCCAAAAGGACATCTTTCATCCCAATTTGGATTATACTAAAACAGAATTGAGAGCTGATGATGAATTATCATCTTGTTTTATTTTAATAAACATCTCGAATTAATTTGTTACGGTATTACGTATGTATGTGTGGACGTGAATCTGTTTGTACATATGTTTGTTAATTGAAATGTATCTTTCTATTTAGACAAATGATGTGAGAGTGACTTTGATGTTTGGTGGGTGGGACAATTTGAATTATTTTTTTGTTTTTACAACGACTGTTTCATTAGTTTGAGACTTGAAAGACTAAAAGTGAACTAAATGACTAAAGCTCTTTGGGATCTGTGGACGGCGAGCAAAGAAAACTCGCCGCCCGACCAGAACCAGACCCGTGCGTACAGCTTGTCGCGTTCCGCACGCGCCTCAAAGAGCCATCAGACAGAGATGGGGCCCAGTAGGGCCGACGCTCGATGCGAAGCTGCGGAAGGACTAATGGGTTACCGGGGCTCCGGCTCCAAGAGCAGGAGTAGGAACGGGGTAGTTTTTAGTTAGTAAGAGTCTGACATTCCCCCTCTCCTATCCCAGGGCAAGAGAAGACATTAGATGATTTTCCCCCCCCAAAAAAAAAATCACTAAAATTTCATACTTTAGTGATTTTTTTTTTCAACAACTATAAGATCAACTATAAGACTTATTAGGTACTATAGTTGAAACATCAACATGTCAGCCACTATACGTCCACTGCTGAACATGGCTTATGTTCAGCAGTGGACGTATAAAAATCCATCCTCCAATGTGTTACTTAAATGCTCTTCATTGAATCCTAGAAGTAGAAAGATGGAGATTAATTAATTAAAATCAATTGAAATCTTGCACAATAATAAATTGTAATAAGTGATTGTGCCTATTCAAATATTCAATTATTCTGATTATTTCGAAACGTTCTCATAATGAAAGCAAATAAAGTACTAAAATAAAAGTTGATAAAGATATTAATTCCAATGTATTGGATGCTTTGTAAACTGTAAGTAATAAAACAAATTTATTATTGTTTTGACTTCTTTTAAATACAATTTCGGGTTGAATCCATTGAGTCTGACACTCACTCTCGCCTCACCCGGGAGGGAGAAGATGTTGGATGATACACACTAAAAAAAAAAACTATCATAAAGACAACAGATTTTAAACATGACATTTACACTAAAACGGGACTATAAACCCAAGTTCTTTTATGTAAGTAACCACATGTTTAACTGAAAAAGCAACACTAATCAAATTAAACGTTTTATGACGTACTTTCCACATCATATTTACATAGAAAATACTATGTCATCATACAAAAAGATGAATCCTCTAGCTTCTAGAACAATCCTCAAACAATTTCACAATAAAATTCTGTAGAATATTAACCTCACTAAAATACGACAGTACATACATAATTCAGGGGACATTTTTTCCTCCGCAACTGTGTCGCTAATTAGAAATGAATTAAACAAGCAACCGTTGAACAAAAAGTCTTTGCTCTCGCCCGTCAACGTACATTATGGACTTAGCAAAAGAAAAATGTACTAAGTGCCGTCAGAGAATAATCGCCCCTATGTCGTAAGGTTAATCGCATTGAAAATATTGCGAATCTTTTGTTTCTTATTTTTGCTAAGAATATTATGAAGGATAGTTTTTGTGTAGCAATGTGTAGCGTTTTCTTGTTCCTAGATGAGTCGCTAATGGTGTTATAGTACAGGCATTTTTTTTGGTAAATGGTATCATTTGTTTAATCTGATAGTGGGTTAGTTGTTGCCCTTACTAATATGATAGTAAAATCATTGATAAATAGGAAAGGTAAGCAAATACTTCTATGATATATTATTGTAGCGAGTAAGCAATTAGCAACAAAATTGTGGAGTACAGTACTACTTCATTATTTTAGATTTGGTATCAACATCAATACTTACTACTTATAATTGGTCTATAAATAAAAAAAACAGAGTTAAATTCTAAACACATATGCCAGTTTCGCGATGTGGATTTGTTAGACTTACCGCCTCTGGTGTTCCAGGTGTCCATTGGCGACGCCGATTGCTTACCATTAGGTGATCCGTCTACTCGTTTCCCGCCTCATCCAATAAAAAAAAAATCACAGAGAATTAAAGTCAAACAATCAAAACGCAATCGATAAATTAAAAAAACAACTTTACAGAAGTTAAGTAAGAATCCATATTGACTTCGTGTTCGATTACATAATAGGACTAAGCCAACATACAATATACTACAGTTAATTTTAGGAAGGACATTCGAACTTCTTAGGCTAGAAGACATCAATCGACAAACAGGATAAATAAAAGCCAGTTTGAACTGATGATTGATTGAAATGTTTGAGGCGTACGCAGTGTAATTATAGACTAGTAGTCGTTATGTTTACATTGATCTGGTTTTGTAGGCATAGTTTAGGCAGCATTTTTTTTGCATAATATCAATCGTATTGATGTGTGTATTAAGTGTTAGGTTGTCTTTATGTACGTAATATATTACAACAGGCGAGAAAAATGTCTTAAAAAGGTTGTAATTAAAAAAACTAGTGTTTGTTTTTCTAACTAAACTTAACTTCAAAAACATTTCGTAACGCCTGGTCGACGCATCTCTTTTTTTCTCGGTCTTAGGTTAAGCCATACAAAGTGACAAAGCTGCCACCCTTCTGAGTACTTTCCCTATTGACGTCGATGCGGACGAATTTTTCGATGGTCTGTGTAAATAGATATTTTTAGTATTTTTTTATTTAATTTTTATCTTTTTGTATCTTAAGTTGTACATATATATTTCTTAACTTCTTAACTTCACTTGTTTCACTTGACAAAACTAAAGTTTGGTAATTTTCGAATGTAAAAACATTCAGCAGAGTTCGTTTGAGACATAAAAAGTTAGACATCATTACGAATTATGTCACGAAAACATAGTTCATTGTATTGTACCAAATTAATACAACAAACCTCTCGAGACATCATTAACTCTTGATCCCGATCTCAGCAACGAGATTCATTGACAAATATGACAAATAACTAGCTCCCCATTTACTCATTAATTGTCTAAAATAATCCTTACAAGCACTCTAATTAATTGACGGAGATTACACTCCACTCTAGTAATAGACTAAAGAACTGCCACTAGTCTCTAAATTAAGATAGATCCTAAGTGAATATTCCTTTTATATTTTGTACTGAAGCGGGGAACATTTTATTTTTGGAGTTGGCGTTTAAGCCTTTTTGTAAATTCAACGACCAATATGAATTCCTCTTAGTACGGCAGGATGTCTGAATGATTCACGAGCTTTGGTGACTAATTATAAAAGCGGGGTTAGCTTTGTGTCCTCTAAAGTCTAATATTATTTCTGTGAAATATAAACGCGTAAGTGTGTGGTGAATAGCTTTGAGCTAAATTGAACCTTCGAGTGAATGGGTATGGTTAAAAGTAGAGTAGCGGTGGTAACTTTCACGTTTTTGTTGCTAATTGAAGAATTTGTAGTATGTCCAGCATGTTAATAATTTGTAAATTCTGTCCAATTATATTATGTTTAATGAGTTTTGTATTTGGAACGTCCGAGTTAGGGGTAGTGATTGAGAACTAGTGCTAAAGTCTATATATTTAATGATTAAAAAGAAGATATATATTAATTAGAAGTAGATATAGATATTAGCATTAAAATCTTTTACCTAAGTTAGTCAAAACTTTTTATTAAAAATCCGTTGTCTGGTATCTAACAATTAACTTCAGTCGGTGAAATAAAGGTCGACTACAGTCGCGTGAAATGATTTTCAAGACATTGATTTTTATTGCTACTGTAAAATTCATTTTTCCATTCAGTCGTATAGTTGCTAGTGGCTATAATCTTAATATATATCTTTAATAAAATCTGAGTGTGAGAAAGCCATGTTTCGGCAAGAAAGGGCCGGCTCGACCGCAATGATACCACGGCCTCACAGAAAACCGACGTGAAGCAACACTTTTGTTGTATTTCGACGTATTAGTGACGTTATCGTAGGCCCAACTACCCCCCATCTGAATCCCCAATATTCCTCAAATTCCTAATCCCCAAAAGGCCAGTAACGCACTTGTATCCATGAGCGACGCCGATTGCTTACCATTAGGTGATCCGTCTGCTCGTTTACCGGCTTATCCTATAAGAAATCTATAAGTTTACATCCATTTATGAATATTATGCTAACAGTTTATTGTGATATTGTTTAATTCTAAAGTTGTACCTATTTATCAAAGCTGCTTTATGCGACAAGTCTTATGTTATATTGAGAGACAACATTATCGCATCGGCTGTGACCTCTTAGAATGTGTTGATTTAAATAAATAAATGGAAAATGTATAAGGTCTCAATAACAATAGAGTCCAGCATTATACCTCATCATAGTCAACATGAAGTTTTCGAAAACGTAACTTTTTTATTGGACAGTGAGCTAACATCAGGAATAACAACCACATTTTTAAAACACTTATACAAACTTAATGACTTAAAAATCCATCGTTAAACCACTTACTTCTTCACCGTTTAATTTCTCTCAATCGTTAGTAGGTAAGAAAAATAGGTATATTGAAAAGAAAATAAGGCTAATTTAAAATTTTACGAGTAGACTAGTCTATTCATATATCGCATGACATAATGGTAGGGGGAATTTTAAAGTGCCTATGTATGAACACACATTAAGATACGCAAAACCAGTATAACCTGACCTTTGAATGTATGTAGAGATAATACAAAACGAGACTAAGGTAAATTGGTTTTGTAAAGCTGTGTGTTTAGGTGTGAATATTAGGTTCTTTAGGTGCTTGGAATTTGAGCTTTTAGTACTATGAATGGCGTCATATCAACCTCTGAATAATTTATCGGTTTTAGCATGAAGATAAGTAGGGTAGAAATGTGTTTGGTTAGTTTTTGTAGTGATTTTTAGGAACTGTGCTACTACAGACTGACCTAATACTAATAGTGTGTCATGAAATATTACAATGTATCTCAAATACACAAATAAATTATTTTGTTTACAATAGAAAGTCGAAAAAAGATTAACAAACTATTTTGTCAAATTATTCAAACAAAATTTTTTTTTTATTCCTTTTTAATTTTAGGGACTTTTATACCGCACAGCGTATGTCAGTCCCATCGTAACCTAATAAGGTATAAATCAACTAGAGATCAATGAATCAGAGCCATGAAGTTGAACAACATTCTCGCATTCAAATTAAAAATGAAGAAAGAAACTGAAATATAAATTAAGTACTTGTACAGCATAAAATAAACTAAAACTAAAACAGTGAATGAAAAGAAATTGAAACAACCAATTAGGTGTCAGGGTAGTGTAAACTATATTGTTTATACCATTACATTGACAGACATTGTTATTAACATCAAAACAAATATTAGGTACACCAAGAAATCTATTTAGTTTCGTCCTGCGGCAAAAAAGCTTACCTGAAGGATTTCTTTCAATGTATAAAGTAAAACCAAAAAAACCAAACATAACATCACGCCTTTTATTCTCGAAGAGGTAGGCAGAGGTGCACAAAGCCACTGTACAATGTAACACCCACTTTTCACTATTTATATTATTAGTCCCATGTAATAGGGGGTGAGCCTATTGCCATATACCGGGCACAGTTCTAGACTCCGTGCTACTACTGACAATTTTTTAAAAATCCAGTAATACTTTGCCTGACCCGGAAATCGAACCCTAGACCCCTTGCCCGGCAGTCGCACTTGCGACCACTAGGCCAACGAGGCAGTCTCGGTTTATAATAACATAATATTTATTGTAGACCCTTCTATTTAAATGAGTCAGTAATTAAATAAAATATCCGATATTAATTACCTACTGTGATTTTCTTAAGTACATTTAATTACACGACTCATATCTTATAACATTAACGTTGTTTTAATAAGTACAGCAGTAATTAATGATACTGGCGTAGTTTAGGTATTAATAACATAATATAACATCACACCTTTTATTCCCAAAGGGGTAGGCAGAGGTGTAACACCCATTTTTCACTATTTATGTTACGAGCCCCATGTAATAGAGGGTGAGCCTATTGCCATATACCAGCCACATTTCCGTACTGCGTGTTACTACTGATGTTTTACAAACCCAGTAATATTTTGCCCGACCCGGGAATCGAACCGGAGACCCCTTGCCCGGCAGTCGCACTTGCGATCACTCGGCCAATGAGGCAATTTAGGTATTCATGTTTTGGCATAGTAATTCACTTGTCTCCTATTTTCTTATTATTATTTGGAGTATTTAGTATTAAAATGTTTATCGACTCTTGTATAATTTATTGGCCTTCGATAACGAAACACAACGTAAAGCGTTGTTTCACGTCGGTTTTCTGTGAGGTCGTGTTATCACTTCGGTCGAGCCGGCCCATTTGTGCCGTCTATACCGTTTTACTCCATTATTTATTAAGAATTTAAGCACTTATGTAGGAATCTTTAGTCAATCAATTTAAAAATCTTACTCCGGTCGCCCCATTCGTGCCGAAGCATGGCTCTCCCACACTTAAACATTATGTGCTTACATTTTACATTGTTATTGTAGCAATAGAAAATGTATTTTTAAAATAACTAAAAAAGACACAACTTATCGACTTCTAAACTAAAAAAAACATAATCTAACCAAGACACGAGTTTTTGTAAAACACGCAACTGGAGGGATTTGATTAAAGGGGATATGTGACGTCACGTACTGGTGTGTGACGTCATAATGGACAGGTGACTCACATTGTTAGTAGAGGGTGACTTCAGACACCTGATTGAAACTTGTTTTTCCTGCTACGTGGGGTATTATTTCCCCATCAGTCGTGTTCCTTGGGCGGTCGATGACCGTATATAGGTTTAAAGATTTTTTAAGTATATTTAATTGTATACTAGATATATTCAAATACAATGTAAACGATATACTAGAATAAAGATTGTGGTATTAGGAAAGACTAAAGTTAAGTTCGATGACAGTTTCATCCCTATTTTAAAGCGACTTACGTTACTGCAATTGTTACCTACATACTGTAACTATGAAAATTAATTTAAATACGAATAATTAATTTAAATCCTAGATTAAGCCAATCAATTCCCATTAACGCATATTTTAGCTTAGCGTGCATAATTAATGCGCTTTGACGTTGTTCAAACAATAACATATAGGATCGAAAACCAATGCCAACGTATATATACAATACTACCTACTTAAATAAAACGCTTAGACTATTATCTGGAACATTACAAATTACTTATTAACATGTTAACTACATATTATAGAAAATAAAGAAGGGCCAAATTAAAAGTACCCTTAACCGACGAGCATGCATGAAAAGATTGATGACAGTTAATAAAGCGAAAGAGGTATGTAAGAATCGTAGTAATTGGCGTTCCTTAATCTCTGTCTACCCCCATGGGAGACAGGCGTGAAGTTATGTATGTATGTATGTATGTTAACTACATAATTAAATGCTTTATTTTAGTAATTATATCTTGAGTTATTTCAAGACAAATATACGAAATTTTAGTTGGATTTATTTACAAGTCCCATAGGGGGTGAGCCTTTTGCCATATACCAGATATAAATCTAGAACCCGTGCTACTACTGAAATCTTTTTAATCGATTTCAAAAAAGGAGGTTTTCAATTCGTTTACAAAAGATTATAATTTTTTTTTGCGTTTGATAGTTTGTAGTAACATACACCACTAGGAGGGTGGGCTTTCACATTCATTTTCAAATATTTCTCTTCTCTTGTTAGCCTTGTCACTCTTGTCAGAATGGTCGTGGTTTACATGATAAGTCCGAATCAGTTACTGTAGCCAACCTCACTATGTCTTCAAATATACTGGTAACTTGAGTACGATTTTCCAAGCATACCAAGCTTGGCAATTAAGACCCTTCCTTCACACGCCTTTCAACAGGTGTAGACGTTATCTAGCTGATGATGATAATGAATAAATTTAAATTGATGAATAGTGTATAGTTGGTGCTCGTCCGATTTATATAATTTCTTTTAAACGTTGATCCACACTAGGATTTTCTCCTGTGTCGTGGGAGCGTTTACTAACATACAAGATCACATACACATGACACCCAGATCCAGAACAACAATCTGTAGATCATACAAAGAGTTGGCGCACAAACCTAACAACAAAACCATGCTACTAGAGAATTGTATTGTGCACCTGATTGAAAAAGAGTATGGGAGTTTCTTGCTCGTTCTTCTCCATAGGAATATACATCTTGGATTGAGCAAATAGCTTCACTTTTAAGTTTTTATTGACTTTCAAAAGTACCTTTCTTGTCTAATTGAAATAAACGATTTTGACTTTGATTTCGACTTTATTTGCCACCGCACCAACCGTGCAGTCAGCAGTAAATGTGATTGTAACTCTTCCAGTTACTTTAAAAGAAACGCAATAAATAAGTTAATTACACTTGATTGTATTACTTCTCAAAAGTTTTCTCCTACTTAAGTACGAAGCAAAACAAAGCATAGTTTTTCTTGTTTCACATAAAGCTGGTATAAAAATTTAACAAGACGACTGCTGTACATCGCGTAAACTTCGGAAACTTTCGCGTGACAAACAAAACGAAACAAGTTTCCGTTGTGGCTGTAGTTCAAGTCATAAGATTTTGCGGGTAAAATGTAAATAGAAAAACTATGGACACATTTTCATCTACCTGTAGAGGCTAATTGAGAATCTATTATAGAGCTACTATAATCATAACTGTTCTATTATTTAAAGTTTTTGTAGAAATAGTATAAGATTCTAAAATCAACTTTAGTGTGTACAATATATGTTTATACATATGCAAGATATAGTTAATAAATACGAATAAATATCAGCAAGAGAAGAAGTGTTCTTTATCATTATGCGAAGCGAATAATCTCTAAGAAGTTTGCATAGTACGGGCATAGTATATATATACACGGAACAACACTTTGTGTGATCCACAAATTGTTGTTCCGGTCTGGATGACATGTGTATGTAAACTTGTATGTTTGTAAACACACCCATGATACAGGAGCAAATCCTAATGTGGCAATGTTTTTAAATTAATATTAAAAACACATGTAATACATCACAATGCCTACAATGACAATCGCAACTACTGTCAAAGAACCACAAGTTAAGATCAAATACAACCAATACATTCCTTCCTTCGAACCCCGCTTTGAACCCATAACTTACACCGCAACATCTTCAAGAAGGTAAATAAAATTACCTACAGACTGAACAGTCTGAAAGAGTCACGTTCAGCCATGGTAATGGATTACGTGATCCCGTCTCCATAGCACAAGACTTCTATAGAGTCGAATAAACGGGGCTCACAGAGCATGTCCTACTTAAAGTACGTATTGTTCGGAGGATTAATAAAGGTTCTAATGAAAAACTGATGGATTTCTTTGTTCTTGTTGCTCTTGTTTCTTGTGCTGGTTTTAATGTGTTATCTGATTACATGTGTGTTGTGGAATGTTTTTTTTTTGATGTTTGGTGTTCAATATGAGGTAGTACTTTGATTTGGTCTTATTTAACTGTGTAAAAACTAATTACTCTTTAAAAATAAATATACATTATATATATAAACCTAGCTTTAAAGCCCAAGTTAAAAATATTATAATTGATAAAGGCAAATAACAAGCAACTTTGTTCCATTCACCATAAAGCATTTACTATGTTAATTCATATTTTAATTAAATTAATATTATTATCTCCCTTTCATAAAAAGTAGTATATTTAACTTTCAATTCTATATGAAAACTTTATTTTTAAATATTGTTTAAAGTCCGTTCGCATGGTAAATACAAATTAAGTTAAGCAGGGAAACCTATTATTAGCCTTACTAAACTGTAATATCTTTATTTTGTATTATATCATACGTATCGCTGTTGGTTTTCTAAATAAATAAATTATAGTCTAGTATCTTATGGAGACTCTCTGTATAGTATAGAAAGTCTTAAATCTGTTTAAAGTCAATGAAATATCCAACTCATTTCCACGGTATTAAAATTAACAATCCTTAATACCGAAAATTGTCACCGGGTTTAATTTTCTTTCATTTATAGTTTAATTGAACTTTACCTAGCAAAACAGTGAACAATACACGTCAGATTTGCGTTCAACTTCGGTTACAAAAGGGGGCGAGCAGAAACATTGATTTCGCTCGAAACTTTGCGGAGTTTAAAGCACAAATGAGTGCAACCCAACTCGTTAACAAAAGTTGTGTTCACGGATTTATAAATAGACAAGTTCTTTATAAATTGTGGCCAGAAGTTTTGTTTCGAATTGTATTCGAAATGCCAATTAGACAAGGAAATTACAAATAAAATGAGGAAATCGTCGACATATAACTTTAAACTTGGTTTCTTGGTTACATTTCCGCGTTACTTTTTTTAATATTCTTATCGAAGTGGAATTTTATGGCTTATTGAAAACATGATCACTTTTTCGGCTCAGATTTTTGTAATGTTATTTATTTCTTTTGTTTTGATTTTTTGTATTGACTGCTTCGTTGGCCGAGTATTCGCAAGTGCGATTGCTGGGCAAGGGGCCTTGGGTTTTATTGCCGGGTCGGACAACTTCTACTAGGTTTTTCAAAAAATATCAGTAGTAACATGGACCCTGGTATTGTGCCCGGTATATGGCAAGAGGCTAGGCCCCCTACATGGGACCCATATCATATAATAGTGAAAAGTGGGTGTTATGTTTTACAGTATAGGCATTAAGTACGGCATGCGCATAAACGCACCGTAATCTGCTTACCCCTTCGGGGAAAAAACGCGTGATGTTATGATGTTAGATTTTGTACCATTTTCGAATACTAATTAAATGATCACAAGTTTTATTACTACTTAAAGGTTAGTATTAAGTCAAACAGGGTGTGCTTTGGAACAAAAAATAAGAAGCATTTTCCCCCTAATTATCTCAAAATCATTCAACACTTTCAACACAATACAAGACCAAAATAATAACCAAATTCAAAGCGACAACAAATAAATCCATACATAACATAATAAACATTTGCACCGCACATAAAAGATCTCGAAATTCAAAGTGACAACCAAACAAATGCTCAGAAAATGGTTTGACCAACCAATAAGGGCAGGGATATTTTCGCTGCGTTAATTAGCGCTGCAGTCATTGGCTAAAAATAAAGCGTTCGGTATTTACAGTGTCAGTCGGATTCCGTGACGCTGCATTGTGACTGCGCTCTGTCATATTATTTTGTTTCTTTAACTTAGTAGCTCGATGCAAATGGATAATGATTATTAAGGGAGAGATTTCATTTAACTGTTGCTGAAGTTTATACAGGATTACATGTTAAGTCGACCTAAATCCTTTAAGAGGTGGTAGTATGTATCATTCCTGACCAATTAGACTAAAGAATTCCATTTTTTTAAGGGGACAAAATCATCGAACGGCTTCTCCCGAATGAGTGAGTGTCTGACTCTTATTGACTAAAAATATCTCCGTTCCTACTCCAGCACTTCGAGCCGGAGATCCAACAACCCGTACTCCGCGGTAATTAAAGAAACCCCATATCCTAAACTTAATCGTTCTCAAGATATCGGCCTTTGAATTCATTCTATAAAAATTCCACATTTTGGTCAATTGCCCCTTTGTTGGTTTGGCTTAAAACACTTTTATTTAAAAAACGGGAGTACAAATATTTTTTTTATACAAATAATGGCACAAGCCTGCCACAAACTCCCAAAACCGCTGCAACTCCTGTAAGCCAGGACCTACAGTAGATAAAACCATGAAAATACCACACTACAGGGGTATCAATACTATTTACTAATTTCTTCGTATTTTCACTAGGACTTGCTTAAGTAAGTACTCTCTTAGGAAGCTAAGTTCCACAATATATACAATGAATTGCTGCTCAATTTTGTCTAGTTATGCTAAACATCTCGTGGATAAGCAATTGAATATGAGGGTGACCAGTTGATTCTTGTCAATGCATTATGAAGCTTTTTATTTCTGAAACTTTTAGTATTATTAATTGAGAATATAATTTTTGTTTCCAGTCTAGTATTACATAAATCAGTTCGTCAAATTATAATGAAAATGCCTATTTTAATTAGGATTTTTACAACGAGGCCATAGAAAGTCTCTAAACAAATTTCATGACCGAATTTACTCGCAGTTGATCCGTTCCATGAATCAATTAATTAAAATGCAGAAATATTTTAATTAAGTTCAAAGCTGACCAAAAATAAATATAGTGACAGGGTTAGTGTCAGTCAATGTTGTGACGTCACATATTGCTTGTGTAGTGTACTGAAAGTAAATTCAATTTACTCTGTACTGATTTGATTTCGAAAATTATTTGTTGGTGATAATTAAAATGAATAACGTTCTTTTCCATACATATATACATACCCTCACGCCTGTCTCCCATGGGGCTAGGCAGAGACTATGGAACACTAATGGCCACGATTCTTACATACCTCTTTCGCATTATTTTGTACATACAGTTATTAAAAGTAAAATAGTAGATTTATTATTCATAAAATCTTTTAGATAC
The DNA here is from genome assembly GCA_902850265.1 of Spodoptera littoralis. Classification (NCBI taxonomy): domain Eukaryota; kingdom Metazoa; phylum Arthropoda; class Insecta; order Lepidoptera; family Noctuidae; genus Spodoptera; species Spodoptera littoralis. The sequence continues at coordinate 1,501,710 of LR824535.2, read as the reverse complement.
CTAAATAAGTCTTGCATATCAATGACATTGATTATATAAACATGGAAACTATACTTCAATAACTACTACTACCAAAAGGTGAAGAATCCTTTACCAGAAGGATTTTTCATGGAATCCCGTTTCAGCTTATCACTGCAACCTCACCTTTATTGCGTTCTTAACAAGAGTGTGCAATTTGTTCATGTTTACACTTCTTATTTCGATCCCTTGATAAATGATACGCCATGTCAGATGTTTCCCCGGTTCGAGTTCGCCTTTGCACAATTGTTTCATCTGATATCAGAACAAAACATCGTCCTTTTGTTTGTGAATACATTGTCGTTCCGCATTTTAAAGAGATTGTTACATCATTTTATTTTGATCCCACAGATCCACTGATTCGTAAAATGAAATGCTTTATTTGGGAGATGTTGTGTAATTCAAATTGAGATTGATTCAAAGAAGTACTTGATACATTTTAACGACTATTCTCTGATAAAATAATATGTTACTTGTGAAGTCTTAGCAAAAAAAACTGCATAGAAATAAAATATAACTTAAAAATATTTACTAAATTAATAAATACATTACTTATTATAACTACTAACTACATACAACAACTAATTATAACTACACTTGGTTCTGCCCGCGACTTCGTACGCGCAATCCCGTTTTCTCCCGTTACTGTAGGACTTTCAGGATTTTTTTGTCTTAAGAACCTTCTTCTAATAACAACAAATACAACAAAAAAATAATTAGTGAAATCGGTCCGGCTATTCACGTGTGATGCCGTGACCAAGAGAAAAAGGTATTCATTTTTATATGTAGATTAATATTACAGATGAATAAAAAGAAACTAACGTAAACCGCATTAGTTCTTATAGATTATTAACAATTTATTGTTGAGAACATGTTACAACACCAAAATTATTACTACAATAAATCGTTCATAGTACCAACATAACGCGGTACATAAATAAATTAAAAGTAAGTAACAGTTCTTTGTTGAAAGTTCAGTCTTTAGTATTTCCATCAACAATTCGTACCTAGATTATTTCGTCTGAAACCTCGCGTACAATTGAAAATGAGATCCTAACAAGAATACTTACGAATAATGTTCTCTAACAACTTAATTTGCTTTTGTTTTAAAACAGTTATTAGCATATCAAAAGTTTGTTAATTTATTAATTTGTTGCGAGGATATTTTGTTGAGGCACTTTGTTTGTGCTGTCTGATTTTTTAATGTTAGTCATTTTTTTATATCTTGTGGTGCTCAAAGAGTAACACTTTGTACAAATCTCGATCTTGCAGTTTGTCTGGTCAAATTTTAGAAAAATATGTAAATAAACTAAAAACAAATCTCTTCTGATCTCATTATCATTAATATCATATCAGCCGTAGGACGTCCAACTGCTAAATTGGTAAAAAAGTACAGAATGAAATTTCATTTGGCTTTTAACTAAATTTTAAAACAATAACCTTAGGATCGAGGTGCTATACTACCTTCACGTCATTATGGATGATAAGAGTTTCTTGTTAAACACGTTGTCCGGTATTCTGCCGCCTGGGTATCCGTTATGACTTATTTGATAGTGTGCTGATCGAAGCATTTACAAGTTTCACATTGTTGAATATCGGTACCAAAATCTGATAGTTAGTTATGTGAGGATAGCTTAACCTTAGAGCATCTAAAAGTGTCTTTGTTCTTGCTTCCGATTTTTTCTATGGTAACTTAATTCGCTGTGCTGTATATATATTCATAGCATACGTCAATCTTATAATGGATGTTAAGATAGTTAAAGTAAAAATAATAGAAGACCATAAACGAAGCCCAAATAAAATCAGTGCCGACCTTGAAACAGCAAAACATAAAAGAACCAACAACAGATTTTACTTTCAGAATATTAATGACATTCGTTATAGAAATAATTGCGTAAAGGGAGGACGAGTCGGAAAATTGTGACGCAGAAAAAAGTTTGAGTCTGTTCGAAAATTAGAAACAGAAATAAAAAGCAATCCTTCTTTTTTCAAAATGAAATGTCAAGTTTTGCTAACGACCCGCGAAGCCGCCGAAATTTGCAAACAACAATTCAAAATGTAATTGCTTGAGTTATAGGCGTTGAACCCCAAGATTTTTTGCCTTGTGTTAGCTGTTATAAATCGGAAGGGTTTTTTTGGACCAATTGTTGGAAGGATTCGGTGTTGTAAAGTTTTCCAAGTTATTAAATAATGTTTTTTAGGTAGGCAGAGGTGGCACATTATGGCACTTAACGCCACTATACAATGTAACACCCACTTTTCACTATTTATGTTATGAGTCCCATGTAATAGGGGTTGAGCCTATTGCCATATACCGGGCACATTTCCAGACTCCATGCTACTTAGGAGATTTTTAAAAATCCAGTAATATTTTGCCCGACCCGGGAATCGAACCCGAGACCCCTTGCCTGGCAGCCGCACTTGCGACCACTCGGCCAACGAGGCAAAATAAATAGGTATATAAGAGTAATTATCAAAAGGTAGGCAAGTGTAATTATATAAACTGAAGAAAGATAATTATGTTCGTGTATTTAATACAATACATATAAATTCTACGTGGCCAAATTATTACACAATAATATGGAATTTGAAATTAAATATTTTCGCTGAGTAGAATAGAACATATTAATTATGAGCTCGTTATTGTATTTTGTGGTTATTATTTTTAGTTTAATATTGACACACACTGCTAATATAATTACAACGTACTTACTACTTAATTCTACCCTAAAAACAATAAAGAACCTACACAAAAAGTTGTCAAATACCTATGACCTACAAACTTGCACTTACTAAAGTCCTAAAAAATACATAATACTGACTTAACAAATTCCATATCAACTAACAAAATAATTGACATCAACCTAGTTGGGTAAAGGCCAGAAGTGTCAGACACTTACCCACGCGATACACCTACAATACCTACATAGCGACTTCAATAATACGCCCACATTTGAAGTGTGGGAGAGCCATGCTTCGGTATAAACGGGCCGGCTTGACTGGAGTGACACCACGGCCTTAGACAAAACTGATAATTGACGAATCATCGAATGACTTCTCTCGGGAAGGGAATATCTGACTCTTACTGACTTAAAACCACCTCGTTCCTACTCCTGCACTTCAATCCGGAGCCCGTATCGGCATCAGCCCTATTGGGCTCCTCCCGTATTGGTATGATGACTTTTAAGGCGTGCGTGGAACATGGCCGGCGGGTACGATACGTACGCTCGGGTCTGGTCTGCTCGCCGTTCGAAGGCCCGTGCTTACGGTGGCTGGAGATCGTCCCGTAATCCCCGATGCCCGGAGTGTCCTTCACGACAGCTGAGTTGTAAGGAAGCAGCGCTTTGCTGCCTCACGCGCCACGCCTCCTTCTTAGCTAGCATGATTGCTTTGCAAAAAGAGGAGACAGCATCCCAATCCTCCTCATTCCGGTCCGGACTAGGGCCAATGTAAAATAACGCTTGCATTGTACTTTGCCGCATAAATGAGGTTACCTACACTCACCTATCGTCAAATCGATCGTCGATCATGTAACTTTTCTGATGTTGCGGGTAGCCATGGACGGCGCCAATTGCTTACCATCAAGTGATACGCCTGCTCATTTGCCGGCCTATACCATAAAAAAGAACCCCCACATCGCCCTATTTTCCTTAAAAACAAGGCTTACACTCGTTTATTAGTTCGAAACTGCCACAAGTCACTATCGATACCCCAGTTGGGTATTATTTTAAGAGACGCCCCGCACTTTACAAGTGCAGTTACAGTAAAAGTTTGGCGAAAACGAGCGAAGAGATTTGTGCGTCCGTAGTTAAATGTTTGGTACCGAAACTGTACCGTTTGGGCATTGTGGGGGCGTTGTTTGGTACAAATTGCAGGTTATTTTTTCTGAAAGTAGAAAGTGTGATAATTTTGTTGGTTCCCGGTCAGTAGCTGTGGGTTTTTATTCGACATTTATACCTACTTGGTTTTGTTGTTAAATTTATTGGCGATCGCTATTATTCTTTATTGTTTTTGGTATTTGTAATTTCATTCCATTTGGGAATTTTTATTGCTATCATTTGATGAAAATATAAATTTATTGGTATCTACGTATTATTATTTATGACCCACATCAAGAGTATGTCGTAACCAAATATTAAAATTATCAACATCAAACAGACAAAAACATTATTGTAGTTTGATTCGTAAATCGTAAATCGTTTCTCTCATGTAATTTAATATTTACATTGTAAATATGCCACTTCTTTTTATTTTAGATTATTACAATTATCTGTCATAAAAACCTAATTTAAAAATAATAATCTCAAAAGGCTTCTAAAATATTCCCAAAATGCCTTCAATCAAAAATACAAAAATATGTTTGTTCCAGTGTTCAAATCCCAGACATCACTGTCGACTGACTCTGGGTTGTGCACTGAACGAGGACTGCGCCGCACTCACATTGAGCTAATTAAACCTCCAGGAAAACGCATCGGACTTAAACTGGCAGGTATGTGACAAGTATACTATTGAATGTGCTTTTATTAATTTAATGCACGTTAAAAATGTTCTCTAAAACACTATAGGAAATGATTTTAACATTATGGTTAATAGAAGTCAAAAAAAAAGTTTTTAAGACAGCCTCATTGGCCGAGCGGTCGCAAGTGCGGCTTGGGGTCTCGGGTTCGATTCCCGGGACCGGCAAAGTATTACTGGTATTTTTAAATCTCAGTAGTAGTAGTACAGAGTCCGGCAATGTGCCCGGTATATGGCAATAGGCTCACCTCCTATTACATGGGACTCATAATATAAATAGTGAAAAGTAAGTGTTACATTATAACTACTACTAATGTGCACCTTTGTCTACCCCTTCGGGGATAAAAGGCGTGATACTATGTTATGTTATTGTTTTAAAGTTTTGCACTTAACGGATAAGTGGTTCAATTAAATCTGGTACATGGTACCAAATAAATTTTGATTTACGTATGTATAGGTACTAAGGTATTATAATATTTTTCAATCACCATAAAATTTTGAAAAACCTTATTTTACCTTTTCATTCAAGTTTAGGTACCAAAAACTTGCAAAGTTCCAAAGTTTAATTTTGAGAATCCTTTGTTCTCTTAAAGGAATATTTTATATAGATCACCGATCAAACTGAGCCACGTTAGATTAAAATTCTTTGGTCAGAATGTGGGTTTTCCTCCACGTGTACACTTTGCCAAAGATTAATGTTTGATACTAAACTACAAATAAAACACAACTTGACTTAGTTCCCCGAGGGACGACCGACAGTGGATTTATAGAAAAGCAATTTATTTCGTGTGAATCGTGTGATAGTTGAAACGTGTGCCATAAACTGATCGAAATTATGTCGAAAAGATTAACTACCTAACGTTTTCCTTATCCTTGCATACCAACATAAAAGCCACTTAGAATTTATTGTTTTATGAAAACTTATTTGCACTTTTCGAAAAGACGAAAATATTTACCTACTTTAACAATGTGGGCTTCCTATTATATGGGCAAGTGATAACTCTAGTACTATTCCAACTCAAACACTATCAGAACTCACCAAAAAAATCCACTCACTTTTAACGAAACCATATTTGGAATTCCAAATTCAATTCCAAACCAATCTCGCTAGCAAAAAAGGCAGAAACTAAGAATAACATAGCACATTTAATAAGGAACGACATGGCATTTTCCAACAAGAATCAAAAATTAATCCAGAAACATCTTAGCTCGGAGATTTACGTTGTTAGTCGGGACGGAGCCAGATTTCTCAAGACGTTTGGCTTTGTATTACATTTTACTGTAGTTTTCATCCCAGAAATACAGGACACATATGCTAGAAACTTAATCCCATTGAGGAAAGGTATTTTGTGGCGGTTCTTAGTAAAATAATGTGTTTTTATTTTCTAAAATGGCATACTTATTGGAAAAATGGAGATCAATTTTGACTCTTTGATTTTTGTGTGACAATAATGAAATCCAAATATTTTTTAATTTTTTTATGATTGTGTGGATTCTGTACGAAATCTGTACGAATCCTTGTTTTCAAAGGCATACATACAATTATAAAACTGAACGATATTTCAAAAAGTGCAATTTATTTTTTATATTTTATTTCATTCCGTTTTATTTTTTACTTCCAACATATTTATTTCTTTGTCGAAATCCTGATTGGAAGTCTACAAACAGAAGCAAAATGGCGGTTACTTTTAACAACAAAAATATTTCGGAAAAAGAATGATAAATGATGAAATTGATTGGACCATAGTCGATGAATATTCTCAAAAACAAAATAGCGCGTATGAATCAAAGTTGCAGTGAGAGAGTAAAAGAAATTTTTCACTTTTAATTCACAAAATTAACTTGGCAAGATAAATTGTATTCCGCTTGCATAAATAGGGGAATTCGAGCTGTTTTTCACGGTTGTGACGTCATGTACGCACCGTATTGCCTTAATGTGCTGTGTCACTCGATTAATGATACCTACCCTTTCGTACACGGTTTCAACACATACAAATATTTTCCACACTTTTGTATCGAGATTTATTTGACATAATAAAAATAATAGTGTAGTGGTAATATAAAAATAAAGCTTTGTGTCATAGAAACAGTTTTAAGAAGATTCTTAGCATTAAGATCAGTATTCATAGTGAAATTCTTCTAAATTTTATAAATAGAATCCTAAGTATCCCTATAGCTCGCTGCGTGACCTTAATACATCTACTACAAAAACATCATATATATCGGAGAACAATTATTGTGTAAATCAATTTTAGATTGATAATAATTGGCCCTTGTAGACTTCACAATAATAACACAAAAATAAACTTGAATCTGAAAGTAATCATCAAATATTTATTCTGATTTGTGAAAGCCTTGAGGGCGATGTAGAGAACACAAAGCTAAAGTACCTGTCATACAATTTCCGTGGATTAAATCAAAAGAGAAAAACTGGATAAGAAAAAAAACCATTATTTCTAGAAAGAAAAGTCTTAAGAAAACTTATCCAAGCGTTATTAATAAGTTCCAACTTGTGTAATGTTCTGAGAACGACGATAAGTGTGCCGTTTACATCAAATCTAAAAGAAGTCTATTGTTGAAGAGTGATGTTCCTCACGACATGCCTAATAATTCGAATAGATGGATGTGATCGTGGGAGGTGTTCGTGCCTAAGTTACAGCTACGCGGAATTTTGAATGTAGGTTTCAGACTGGGTAATATACCTAAATGTACTCGGTGTGTAGGTGGTTCATCATTCCTACTTCTTCGTCAAATACTTCGCTGTGCTTTGGAAGTCATCATACTTAATCGGGAAATAAACATTAATGATCTTCGTAACGTTTTATTTTATCTTTCCATAGCCTAACTATAAGGCATAGTAACTCATAAAATGATTTTCTATCGATGTCGTCATCAACTTTATTTTCTATCAAATTTCGTCAAACTCTTTTGAAATCTGTTTTGTACCAACAAGAAGAACTGATAAGTGAAAACCCCGCGTTACCTCAAAATTCATTAGAGGAAATTCAAATTAATTAATGATTGAACGATAAGGGTAATTCGCTAGCACTAATTACTTCATAAACTCGGTTTAAACGAGAAAGTCTAAAGGTTGTGAGAAATTCCAATATTAAATGAGCTTGATAGGCATCAAAGTTATGTGATCAATAAGTCAAACGATATACTGTTTGTTTATTCAACATGTCGTGGATAGATGGCGCTACGGTACGATGTACAGCGCCATCTAACGAATTGATTCATAATCACGTGATCAGAAACGCAAGCGCGCCCCACCGCTTGGACACGATCGTCGGTAGAGAAGGGATGTGGCGAGGACGGAGGGAGGATCGATCGTTGGATCAGTCTAGTTGAGACCGTCTTGGCAAACGCCCGGTACCAACGCACGTGTCTGTTTCTTGATTGTAATTATTGTTGGAATAAATTAATTTTAAAATCAAAATCGTCTTTCGCTCGAGTACCCACATAGCGCCCAAGTGTAGCGGTAACCATGTCGGATCATGGTGAAGACCCGATGCTTCGCATTTCGGCCACCCAAGACGCGACATCAGAACTGGGATTCACTCGAGCTGATGAAAATATGGAGAATGGAGCGATGACGTCACGCGGTGACGAAAACTTGCTTCGTACGTTGCTGGCGGCACAAAATCAAAATATGATGGCCCTCATAGAAGCTGTCAGGGGTCCATCAGGTGCCAAGCATATTTCTTTGCCGGAATTTGACCCAGATAAACCGGACGTGGACGCACGTGCTTGGTGTACTACAGCAGATCTGTGCTTATCGGAAGTTCCGCTTCAGGGAAGTGCGCTAATAATCACCTTAAGCAAGGCTCTAAAAGGAAGTGCTTCACGTTGGCTTGCACAAGTGTCGTTTGCGGGCATGACATGGGGTGACTTCAAAAGCTTGTTTTTATCCCGGTTTGATTGCGTGGACACACCAGCCGCTACCCTCGTCAAACTAATGAATAGCAAGCCTAAGGAAGGTGAATGCTATGCCGCCTACGCCGCGCGATTGCTTTCTACACTCACATCGCGCTGGCAAAACATGAGTGCTGAGCAGATAGCCATATCTACGGTGCTGGCTCACATGGCACAATTTGATGGGCGTATTCAGAGGCTGGCTTTCACTACTGACGTCAAGAATAGAAACAAGCTTCAGTGTGAACTTCAAGCGTTCTCATTTTTGAAGAGAAAAGCTCCTATTGGTAACGTAACCGAGGCCGCACCAGACTTCAAGAGATCAAAGTTGCAACCGTTAACACTGAAGTGTCACAACTGCGGTAAACCAGGTCACCGATCATTTGACTGCCGTTGGAAAGGTGAAGTGAAGGGCAGAGCAACCAATGCTACCACTTCAGCGTCAACTTCTACGGGTTCGAAGCAGCGGTCGGATATCATCTGTTTTCGATGCGGCAAAACTGGACATTTTGCTGCCAAATGTCCACTAAGCAATGGCGGAGGTGCTAGCGCACGGGGCTCAAGCAGCGCAGTGGCAGCGCCTGCAGCAGCAGCGAGCAGCGATCGTCGCGTTGATGTTTGCTATGTTAGCAATCCTGGCGGTGTATTGATGAACTCTGGTGAGTCGTATCCATTTTATTATGATTCTGGCGCCGAGTGCTCTCTGATTAAAGACAATATTGCGTCAAAGTTTAGTGGCAAACGGGTTAATAGCATTGTAAATTTAACGGGAATCGGTCATGGTAGTGTACAAAGCACCTTACAAATTCTTTCAGAGGTTATGATTAATAATTTGCGATTAGAGATTTTATTTCATGTTGTACCGGATAGTTCTCTCAAAAATGATATTTTAATTGGGCGCGAGATTTTAGATCAGGGATTCAACGTTAGTATGTCATCTGATAGTGTTGTTTTGTGTCGTAAAAAAATTGTTAGGTTATGTGATGTCTCAAATAAACACAAGAGTGATTATCATTGTCAAATTGATTTCGGCCAAGTTAATACAGACGTTCCGAGAGAGTTCCGTTCCCAATTAATTGATCTTTTGTTCGAATATGCATCTTCGTTTTCTAGTGGTGTTTCTACATCCCGTGTTACAACAGGACAGTTGCAAATAAGGCTTATAGACCCTAGTCGTACAGTTAACCGTCGCCCTTATAGGCTTAGTGCTAGTGAACGCGAAGTAGTTGCTTCCAAAGTTCGTGAGTTGGAGGAAGCAGGTATAATTAGGCCGAGTTGTTCGCCGTTTTCCAGTCCAGTGCTGCTCGTTAAAAAGAAGGATGGTTCGGATCGCATGTGCGTCGACTACAGGGAGCTGAATGACAACACAGTGTCGGATAGGTTTCCACTGCCATTGATAGAGGATCTCTTGTCTAGGTTAGGAGGTGCTACATGATTCACATGCCTTGATATGCTATCAGGTTATCATCAGATCCCAGTTCATCCTGAGTCAATAGAGCGAACTGCATTCGTCACACCTGACGGTCAGTGGGAATATTTGACCATGCCGTTCGGTTTGAAGAATGCAAGCTCAGTATATCAGCGAGCAGTGACGAAAGCATTAGGTGACCTTGCTCATAGCTATGCTGTCGCATATGTTGATGACATTCTATTGATAGGGTCGTCTGTGGAGGAAAGTTTGGTGCGTCTTCGCACTGTTCTCGATAAATTGACAAACGCTGGTTTCTCTCTGAATTTCGCAAAATGTTCATTTCTTAAGCGACGAGTTGAATATTTGGGCTTTGTTGTTGAAAATGGCCAAATTAGACCCAACCCTAATAAAATTGTAGCTTTGTCCCAACTTCCCCCACCTAAAACCATCACTCAGCTGAGACAGTTCATAGGTCTGGCCACTTATTTCAGACAATTTGTTCCACAGTTCTCGAAAATCATGGCTCCTCTGTTTCGGTTGACAAGTGGCAAGAATAGGTCTCTCAGTTGGGAACCCAGCCACGAGGCCATTCGACAGAAAATAATTTCTTATTTGACTAGTGAGCCAGTTTTAACAATATTTGACCCTGCGCATGCTATTGAATTACATACCGATGCCAATGCTGAAGGGTATGGTGCCATTTTTATTCAAAAGATTAATGGAAAACAACATGTGGTTGCTTATTATAGTCGTCGTACGTCCCCAGCCGAATCGAAGTATCATTCATTCGAACTGGAAACTTTAGCCGTCTTTAATGCTATTAAGCATTTTAGACATTATTTGCTAGGTCGTAAGTTTACCGTTGTGACAGACGCAGTGCTGTTAAAGCTTCCAAAAGCAAAACTGATTTGTCTCCGCGAGTTCATCGTTGGTGGGCTTACATGCAGTCATTTGAGTTTGACATTATTTATCGCGAAGGCAGTAGGATGAGCCACGTAGATTTCCTTTCCAGAAATCCTCTCCCTACATCCAAGGTAGTTATCACTCGGGTAGAACAAAAGCGCGTCAATTTAGCTGAACTTTCGAGTAACTGGTTACAAGCCGAACAGGAAAAGGACGAAGAGATCCGTAAGATAGTGTCTGATCTGCGTAACGAAGTTTTTCCTGAGGAAACTCGCAAAACTTACGAAATTCGTAAAAACATTTTGTTTCGTAAAGTTCAACGTAATGGTCGTACTCGATGTCTGCCTATTGTACCTAGAGCTCTCAGGTGGTCTGTAATTAATAACATCCATGAGTCGGTTATGCATTTAGGATGGGAGAAAACGCTCGAAAAGGTCTACGAGCACTATTGGTTCAGCGGCATGTCGAAATACGTTAGGAAATTTGTGGATAATTGTATCACCTGCAAGGTAGCCAAGTCCCACTCAGGCAAAGTTCAGGCAGAACTTCACCCAATTCCCAAGTTCAACGTTCCATGGCATACCATTCATGTCGATGCTTCTGGCAAACTATCGGGTAAGAACGACATTAAAGAGTACGTGTTTGTCATCATAGATGCATTTACCAAATTTGTGTTGCTTCGTCACTCACTCTATATTGACACGAACAGTAGTATTTGTGCTATTAAGTCTTGCATAGCTCTGTTTGGTGCGCCGAAACGGATAATAGCAGACCAAGGTCGTTGTTTCGCGAGCAAAGATTTTTCTAGTTTCTGTACTGCTAACAATATTGAGTTGCACTTAATAGCTACTGGAGGTAGTCGTGCGAACGGTCAAGTCGAGAGAGTGATGAGTACCCTCAAGAGTATGCTGACAGCTGTAGAGACTAGTCGTGATCGATCTTGGCAGGACGCATTAGGAGAGGTTCAGCTGGCTATGAACTCCACTATTAATAGGGTAACTAAATACAGCCCCCTCGAATTAATGGTAGGAAGGGTAGCACGACCGCTTAGTCTAATGTCCGCTATTGATGACGAGATTGGCGTTAACTTGGACGAAGTCAGAGAGCACGCGACGCAAAATATTGAGAGAAATTCTGTGTATGACAAAAATCGATTTGATCAAAATAAGGCTAAAGTGTCTAAGTTAGCCATTAATGATTATGTTTTGATTGAAAATGAGGAAAGAAATCAGACTAAATTAGACCCTAAATTTAAAGGTCCATTTAAGATCATTGATGTGTTAGACGGGGATAGATATCTACTAAAGGCACTTGACTCCAAGCGAACGTACAAATACCCCCATGATCGTGTAAGAAAGATCCCCGATCACCAAGTGCCTCGAGAATTAGACGTAATAGTTGATGACAGTGGTAGTGAAACCAATTCCGATTAAAAATGGCATGTATACTCATACTCTGAAACTGTAGACCGCATCTCATGAGTAACATGGGACGATGGGTCGAAACTAGGGACCGCACCTCATGAGTAACATGTGGCGATGGGTCTGAGAAATCGTTGGTGCGATTTCTGTCTGTGTTGGTGCACAGAGCGCTTCATGTGTTGTAGCACATATTGCGCAGGATGTTTTGAGAATCGTTGGTGCGATTCTGATCTGTGTTGGTGCACAGAGTGCCTCATGTGTTGTAGCACATTTGGCAGAGAGTCTGTAAACAGTCGTTGGTGCGACTCTGACCTATGTTGGTGCATGGGTTATGACGAGTTGAGTATACACTGGCCTTGAAATTTAGTTCAGATTTGTGGTGATGATTTTGCTTTGTTGACTTGTCGATCGGGCCTCTTTGAATAAGTAATGTTGTACACACTATGTAGAAAACCCTGACAACAGGGAATTGATTATTATTGTATGTACGTAGAGTTAGCGGAAATAAAATGTGATGAGAATTAGCCACCTTCTTTTGCATTGGCAGGATAGCCGAGCTAGTGTATCCTCAGAGCGTATTTTTGTCCACAGATACTACACCCGAGGACGGGTGCTAGCCAGGGATGGCCGTGTCGTGGATAGATGGCGCTACGGTACGATGTACAGCGCCATCTAACGAATTGATTCATAATCACGTGATCAGAAACGCAAGCGCGCCCCACCGCTTGGACACGATCGTCGGTAGAGAAGGGATGTGGCGAGGACGGAGGGAGGATCGATCGTTGGATCAGTCTAGTTGAGACCGTCTTGGCAAACGCCCGGTACCAACGCACGTGTCTGTTTCTTGATTGTAATTATTGTTGGAATAAATTAATTTTAAAATCAAAATCGTCTTTCGCTCGAGTACCCACATAGTGCCCAAGTGTAGCGGTAACCATGTCGGATCATGGTGAAGACCCGATGCTTCGCATTTCGGCCACCCAAGACGCGACAAACATATTATATACACACAAACATTTTTAAAATAAGTAATCATTTTAAGCTATAAAGCTTGGTGTTGATTCACATAAAAAAACTGTAGCGGAGTGAAAGATATAATAGTGACTGGGTTTTTCAATATGTAAAATACTATAAATTCCAATCCCATACCAACCCCATTCACCACATCCCGAGATCTTTACTTTCCCTAAAATGAAATACTATCAAAAAACAATGGACTGGTTGGAGTAAATGCCTCCCATAATGCCATGGTTTGCCTTCCATGGGCGCCGTATGTTGTGGCCTATAAATTGTACGGACCCCATAAATCTTATGACCACTGAATTCCTTCGCAACATACTGGAATTAAAAGCATATTCCTGTGGTTTATCTTTTCAAGCGAATGGCTATTTTGTGAGATATCGCTCTCTGCTTTATGTGTGGACGTGTGAAAGTTTTATACGGCCTGTTTTGAATGTATGAATATATCATAGTTTATCTCGAATAAAATTTTGTTTACCTTATTCTATGTGATACAGGATTAACCTTTTTGCTAGGCATAGTGCCTCTACTTTTTGTCTTTTAAGTCTAAATCAGAAATTCGATTGGTACGTGATCTGGTTTTATAATAATTTATGAGAGTTCTCAGAGCTCTTTATGACAATAATATTGCGTATGATATACTTGTAATTCATATAAAGGATGGTCTATACTTACAGCCAGTGGTATCATCAGTCACATAGAAATAATAGTGGACGAGCAAATTTAAAAGATTACACGAACTCTACTAATAACATAAACGAGCCATCGGTTCAAAGCTACATTAACCAGTTTATCCACATCCACCAAAATTTGATAAAACACCCTAACGAGCCAATCACAAAACATAATGCAATATACTCTATTTACATTTTACAAACCTCCAAAAAATTACAATAAAATTGGGCAAAAAAAATCAAATTTAATATTCGTTTAAAAAATGATTACTCAAGGCAAGTTCGTTGGAATTTACACGAGCAGACTTCTTTTGCCAATCGGGGTTAATCCGAGGCAAATTTACATATTTATTGGGTTCCCTCGGGACAGATGCGGTGTCTAATCGATAGAGACCAACTTTCGGGTTTGATTGCGATTGGGCATGCCCCCAACGTCGGCGTTGGCGTAAATGTATTTAAAATGTTAATTCCGGGTACAATGATGATCAGTAAATTAATATTTGTTGTGTTATTCGGTGATCTACATGCTGATGGTGTTAATTTCGAGTCAATTTCTAGGAAGATTGTTATTTGATGGAGTCAAGTTAAATAGTATTGATCGTTTGTGTCGTGGCAGTGTTTGTTTTAGGATTTATTTACTTTTGTATTAGTTTTAGTTGAGCTTTGTAGTTTCTCTTTTTCAATTAATCTTAAGGGTGATGAATAATATCGTACTTGTTTTTAGTTTCATGATCGCTATTAAAATGGTAACTAAATCTGGATATAACGTACCTCTCATTTAACACACGGTTCGTGCAAATTAAAATGAACCCAACCAACATTTTAATGCTTCTATTTTAATTTCTCATAGTATTCAACCTCCAAATACAACACTAATTAAATTAAATACGCAGAAAAAAGAAAATCCTATAAAAACACAACGAGCCAAAATAACTGACCCACCGACCTTAAAAAAACTTTTTAACTATATACAGTGTACAATGGCGTGCATTTTCATAACACGCTCAGAAGCGAGTTAATTTCGTCCGCTGGAGGATTTACGGCGTAATTACCACGTCAAACGGTACCGTCGCTAAATCTGTACACATTTCTATGCACTTTATATGCGGGAAACAATAGCAGAAGGTCTACTTTGAACAAAGGGGAATGCTTCACAGTAAAATGTAGAATGGTTGCTCATGAGACACGGATATTAAACTAACTGTGAGTGACGTTTATAGGTAGGTTGTGCTT
The DNA here is from genome assembly GCA_902850265.1 of Spodoptera littoralis. Taxonomy (NCBI): domain Eukaryota; kingdom Metazoa; phylum Arthropoda; class Insecta; order Lepidoptera; family Noctuidae; genus Spodoptera; species Spodoptera littoralis. Next base: position 1,486,600 of record LR824535.2, on the reverse strand, counting down.
TGTGGAAGAGCTTCAGTAGATTTTGCTGCAACGTTGATGTGTGCGGTGTTTAGTATTGTTTCTAGTTAGTTTTTAATTTGACAGCCTTGCTGGCTGAGGGGCAAGGGGTCTTGGGTTCGATTCCCGAGTCGAGCTAAGTATTACTGGGTGTTTAAAAATCTCAGTAGTAGCATGAAGTCTGGAAATGTGCACGCTATATGACAATAAGCTCACCCCCTTTTACACGGAATTCATAACATAGGTAATGTGCACCTCTGTCTAGGGGAGATGGATGGATCTCGCTCAAGGATGTCGCGGAGAACCTAACGGGTAACCGGGGCTCCGGCTCAACGTGCAGGAGAAGGAACAGGGTGGTTTTTAGTCAGTAAGAGTCTGACACTCCCTCCCGCCTCACCCAGGCGGGAGCAGTCATTTGTAGATTTTCCCCCCATAAAAAAACCCCTTCAAGGATAAAAGGCGTGTTGTTATGTTATATTTTGTCAAGGTTAATGTATCCTATCAATCTATCTAGCCGTTTATTTTTAGACAAGTTTACTTTTCATCGTGAGGGCCAAAATCCAATTCGTACAATCAGATAAAAATAGTTAAGTAGTTATAGTTCCTTCATTTTTCCAATTTATTTGGTATCTATTGGCAAAAGTAGCTCCTATTCGAAATATTCTTATAAAACTGAAATATAAACCAATTTTGCTGATATATGCTTCAATAAATACTTCTTATATTCCGCTAGTGTGACAAATACCGCCCGCAGTGACAAGTATGGCTGGCCAGCAAAAGTGTTCACTCAAATTAGAAACAAAGTTTACAATATCATAGGACTTCTTTAACATTGTGGTTTCCGTTCTACATTCTTCTCTATTATTTTTATTTTGTTTTATGACAACTTGAAAAATGTCTTGTTGTTGTGGTATTTGAGTTCATTTTTAAGTGTTCTCTTTGGAAAGTAGTTGGGTCATTACAACTGAGGGTGAAAAGGAATTTGTTATGACGCTTTATTGAAATTATTTTATGACTATATAAGAGTACTTTCATAGTAGTTTTAGAGAAAAATGGTTTTGAATAATATTCATATTCATTTAAATATTATGTATTCTTCATATAATATTCAAAACGTTTACTTACAATTCTTTTGTTCCTTTATTTTGTTGACAATGTTTCTGCAATAATATTTATTATTGTCTAGTGTAATGTATACCATAATTGTTCCTATAGCGCAAGCTGTTTAAACAAGCTGACGTTTAAAACACGAAACCTAAATTACTTCATTCTTTTTTTTCATTAAAAAACGTGCCCCACATTAGAATTTACTCCTGTGTCGTGGGTGCGTTTACTAACATATAAGTTCACATACACGACGACACCCAGACCTGGAACAACCATTTGTGGATCACACAAAATGTTGTTCCGTGCGGGAATCGAACCCGCGACACGTTGCACGGCAGCCAGTTGCCCAGTCACCGCACCAACCGTGCAGTCCCACACCAACCGTGCAGTCAAAATTCGTAGCGTTAAAATAACCAACAGTGCAATGATTACATTAACTATCTCCATTACAAAAACTAAAAATAATTCAACAGCCACTAAAACCCTGGCACTCGTTAAACTGGTCTAAATTACGAAACCGAGATCCATAACTTTAATGACAGTAAAAGATTAGTAAAACGACTCCAGTCTAAACAGGAAACAACTCATAAAACATGTTATTACCAAAGAAAATGATAATTACCTAACCGCAAAAACTATATCTCGGTAATTTTAACGTAGGAGGGAAGTTCTTCGTCCTAGTTAGGAGAGAGGGAAAAACACATATTATAGATAGCCATCAAACGTACTTGTGCGTACTGCTAAGGAGTGGAATTCTTTGCCAGAGTCGGTAATTCCTGAAGGGTATAACCTGGGTGTCTTCAAGGCCCGAGTGAATAGGTTGCTTATGAGACGACGTGATCCATCGTAGACCGCATCATCTCTTACCACCAGGTTAGATGGTGGTCAAACGACGTCCCATCAAATATAAAAAAAGCCTTACCAAAACTGTACTCTCAGCATAAGAGAAAAAGTTCACATTTAAAATCTAACTTAGTACAAGATAAATAAGTTTTTTTATTAAATTCACAATAATCTCTTATACTTAAATATTGTTAGCTTTCGTTTACAAAAAACGTATTCTTTGTTCTATTGTTCATTAGGTAATAGTTTTATATTCAAAATTTAGTTCTTATTAAAGTTTGATTAACCCATTTGGGACCAAATGCAAACTACACATAATTTAATAAAAAAAACTTTATTAACTCAATGATATGACGCCCACAAACTATAATCAGCAAAAAAAATTCAAAAAATATTTTTAGAAGTATTAAAAAAAAAGCCGTCCTTGATTGGGGACAACGGTCTCATGTGTAGTACTTTTCGAAGTAGTAACTGTTGTCGACACATAAGGTTCTAACGCATTATTTGCATTGATATCACAGTTTTTTTTATGATGAACTGCGTATCGTAATAGATATTAACTAAATCTCTGCGGAAAATGTCTAAATCAATTTGATGTGACGCGCCTATATTTTTTTTTGAGGGTATAAATCATGCATTGCGTTTTCCGCCTGGGGGACTCTTACTGGCTAAAAACCAACACGTTCCTAATTCTGCTTCAAGCCGAAGCCCCGGTGACCCACTAGGTTATTCATAGTAGTCGGGCATCTGTCCCACTGAGCCATCTCGATCTAAGGCGGTCTGATCTGCACTTTGAAGCACGCGCGTAACGCCACGCACCTTACAGGTACAGGTCTGGTTCTGGGTGGCGATCTGTTCTTGCTACTATGACTGCTTCGCAGAAAGAGATGTTTTCCAGTTCCCCTCGCTCCGCACCACAGCCAGAACCTAAGCTGGACGTGGAAGATTATCGTCGTCGATCACTTCCCTGAAGACACGGCGGTGGTCAACGTATACAGGGCATAATGCTACTCTATCCTCTGGGTGGACTTCGCTGTGACGACACCAGAATACAGCTGGAGGAAATACCCCCTACTGCTGAATTCTGGTATCGGATGCGACGCCTGGTACTGTAGGTGGACTTTTGCATCTTCGGTCTTGATGCCCATCAGATTTTAGAATATGAACGCGTAAAGATATGTGGGAATTGGTGATGCTCTTCGTGAATTAGCGTCTGTTGTCACCAAGTACTAGCTATAACTAAGTTTAGCCTATATAAATTTACCTTTGACCTTTATAAATTGGAAAACAAAATACAAATCAGGTATAAATGTTTTAAAAATATACTACAGATGTGCCCATTGTCCCCATACGGGGACACCATCATTTTTTCTAACTTTCCCCTAAGTGGAATTGAAAGTATAAGAATATTCTTCAATATTGTTTTAATTGACACTATAAGCAAGCAATTATCACAAAAAAGTTTTATAAATCTACATAATAACGTACCATAAAACGCCTCTGCTTTCAATAATAATTCCCATTTCACTTCCTCTTGATAAAATTGACAATATGACCCATTTTTTGTAGCAATTTGTCAAAAGTTCTAATAATTTTAGGAAAGTACACTACTCCTCATTATAAATACCCATGAAATGTGAAGATAGCTAAAATAATTAATAACCAGCGGGTAAAAGAAAACCTGTCCCCATATGGGGACGGCGGGCTCAAATGGGTTAAAAGATGAGACTATGAAATGTTTTTTTCTAACTCAAATTCAACAAGAACATAATATTCAGCAATTATGGCTAGAAACATTAACAAACCAAGTTCATTCCTCCCTTGACAAGTAAACTGAGGCCAAACATTTATATATTATGTAGTTGTGTATATAAAATCATAAAGTTACGACGAGTACTAAGGGCGTGGACAGATTTAAAGCGTCAATTAGTAACCCAGAGCTACTGAGAGGGACTAAAATTGTACGCGTGGGTGAACAAAAATAGTTTCATGTGCTTTACTTGGATAGATCATAGTAAATTACTAGATGTGGCGCGAGGGAATGGTACTATTACCTTGTTTTTCAATCTATGTAAAAGTATGAATGGATCACTAGGAATAGTGAAATATAAATATAAATTAAGGTCAAAATCTGTCATCATAATATGATCATCATAGAATCATCATCATCATAGAACAGATTAAAATGTCAGATACTTCCCTAAAGTATTTTTTTTAATGGGACAAGCCCGCCCTGCCTCCCAGAACCGCTGCAATTCCTGTAAGTATAATTATAATAATATGTATTCTTATATATATTCCCTAAAGTATAATTATATATTCCATAGTAAGATGCAGTACAAGTATTAAAACATATGATAGATTCAACCTTACTTTATCATGACAAGCTTTATTTTTTTTTATTTATTATATTATTTATCAGGAATAAAGACTTTATTCCTGAGTTACAAATTTACTTATTGTCACAAAGTCATATATTATATTATGTTGGTTAAGATTTCGAAAATCAGTTGTGTGATTCAATAATTTAAACTAAATCCCAAGCTTTAATTTTCCCATAAAGTTTTTAAATACAAGAGAAAACCATAAAACGTTCTATCACTACTCTTCTAACCAAACGCCGTCACTACGAAAAATGGGGAGCCATATCCATCGTCTTTACATCCATAGAACATTTAACACCGTGCAGCTGTCGAGACATTTCTACCGGTTTTAAAATTTTCTGTTTTACCGACAGAAAAATACAAGCAAACACTAGCGTCGTAAAGCCGAGTATCCTGTTCTCGTTTACGACTAAAGCATTTTGCGATGTTTAGTATAATTCTCAGTGTGTCTCGCTTCTTCCTAGAAATTCAATTATAATTTGCGTAACATCGAATTTCACTGAGTATAAAAGGTATTTCATTAGCGTTTTGCGTAACAAAACCATTTAGCTTTAAGTGTCTGATATAATTAGGGGTAGCATTGTCAGCAGTTTGTTTTTTAAGGATTATTTTTCTTTTTAGGTTTTATTAAACAGCGTCTAAACAATTTACTAAACAATAAGTAATTCTATGTGCTTTGTAATGGGAAAAATATACAGTAGGTAATCATTTCTGTATGTAAGGCCTTAATCATCACGTTTCTACTTAAAAGACAACTTCAAACCATCATATTTGTTTTTCCCTCCATACTTCTCATATCATCCATCATACGAGCACGCCACCTCTTCTTTGATCTTAACTTAAACAAAAAAGTAGGAAACATTCCAAACAGTCGTTATAAACTCCAATATCCTGTACTTGAAGCTTTACGACCAAAATATAGACTACTTTGTTAGGATTTATGCTCTGTTGTGGTCTTCAAACGAAGTTCGCCAATTATGTACTTGCTATGAAATAATGTTAATGGTTTCGACGCCCTTAGCTCGCCTACGCACTGTAATAATAATACTCTTGGTGGTTTCAAAGAAAGTAACATGACCAGTAGATTCTTTCGAATGTCTTTACTTTACGAATCTTACTTGTAGAGTATAGGTATCATTCAAAAAGTGCCAAAAACATAATTGATACACATTTTCGCTCACTCAGATCATTCATAACACCCATTTGACTAGACTGTGGCAAGTTCCGTAAATCAGTAAATACTTCTTTACTTATACTTGTTCCACAACATACTCCAGTGCTATCATAACAAGCGCTATTTGCATCGTTGACTTATTCGCTTGTTATTGCTCATACTCCACAAAAGCGAAAAAAAGAAAAAAACAAACCACCTGGTCGTAAAACAGAGTAGCTCACAAACTTACGAGCAATTTATTTAGTGATGTTAAGCAAAATGCTCTCTTTGTAAGCAATTGTGCTCGTTATACACAGAACTGTTTATAGTTGGCTTAAATACTCGGTTTGATGGAATTAGAACTGCAGTGCAATTGTGGCTCGCCGGCGCGGTGTTTAGAGATTTCTGCTGCAATTACTCTGAGCACGAACTCTAAATTTACAGATAATTTCAAAATGGAATTGAATTTTAATGACCGTAAAAATTACTTGCAAAGACCAAAATAATACAAAACTTTACTTAAAGTAATAAAACAAGAAATGAAACAGACCTAATTCTATCGACAGATCAGATGGTCGATTGTTAGGCTGCGAACGAAAACTAGCGATAGTACTTCACGTAACCATTTTCTAGGTAATAGAAATTTTGGTTCTTACAAACCAGCTCAGTTCTCAATCTCCTCTAGCTACACAAGCTTTGCAACTGCGAGGAAGCATTGAAGATAGAACAATTTTCACAGAAACAACCATACTACCGTCTAATCGAATGAAATACAAAGGGGACTGGACACTTGCATGAACATGAAGATTATGACACGATAAATAGTAACTATGTAGTTACAAGTAGACTTCTTAAAACCAAAACTCTTGTACGCACACAAACAACATTTTTTTGCAAACAAAAATAATCTGACACAAGACAGGCTGAAACATTTCGGTGCTCAACCGGCGGCAAGTTTAGTAGGTCACAACAACTTGGGCGCTACAGATAACGTAGATTAATGAGGACAGGATATGAAGTCTGGCGTTGAAAACTACATTTTCGCAGCGATAGTTGGCGGTTGTGTTCCTTGGTAGTTTACTAGAATAACATTATAAATATACTTTATGTTAGGAGCGGTGTTTTGCGGCCGGTTCGTTAGACCTAGTGGACTAGACCACTAAGGATTCTGGTGGTATCAAAATGTTTGATAGTATATTGACATACTTTGAGTATATGATCATGGCCGATCTAACCAAATTAAGCCTCAATGTTATTTAATAGTACATAATTAATGTTGAAAGTTGAAAGGTGTCTTCTTTTTGCGCCAGTAAATAAATGTTTAATGTCTTGCTACATATAAACATATGTTTAACAAAACATGAAAAGTTAATTATAGAACTGGTGATTAACGACTTTTGGAAGCACGATAATTATTTTGATCACTGATAATATAAAACCAAAATCACGATAATCGTCCGGACAATCAATCTTTCGACCCTTATGTCAAACTCCTATCAAAACTAGATCCTACTTCCTAGAATAGCCAGAAGCAACTTCCGAACCTTCGAGAAAGGACTAATAAAACTGCAAACAAGTTACAAAGGACCAAAGGCCTTGGAACCCGTGAAATTAGCGTTGCCATGTAGGAGGGGATATTGGCAGTACATTCTAAAGTTGAGACAGTTATAAAATCCAATACGATTTCGCTGTTACTTTGGAACGACACTAACATTCCTGGTAGTGAGGCATTAATTCTAATAAAAGTTAAAGTTAGCAAACTCTAATTGGAAAATGTGAAGGATGGGTTTTATAGTTGTTAGTGTCGGCAGTTTTAGATGCGTTAACGCGACACTATCAAATTGAATTCAGGCTACGACACAAATTGCGAAACGAGTGTCAGATACTTCGGTGCTGTTGGCAATGGAAGATTGCAGTGTTAATACATTTTGTTTGTTTGTTTTCTCTTTTTACTATATATTAATAACTAAATAAAAACCAGTAACTTTACTCAATCGTTTTTATAATTTTCTTAAGACACAAATACCTTAGTTGCTGCTAAAATGTATTATTCTTCTCTTTATGTAGCAAACCCTACTTCGAACTAGCATTAAAAAGAACTGCTGCTGAAATTACAATGCAAAATGTTCAAAATTATGTAAAGGATGCAAACCGAGCTGGATGCAGTTTTTGCGGACAAAACTTTGTCAGCAAACCCTAATCGTCCGTGTCTAGTCCAACCGCATGCAACGAAAACACTCATTATTTCTAGCTTCCATGAAATCTCGCTTCGAGTTTCATACAAAAACCAGTGACAAAGGCCAATTTCGTTGTCTACCACCAAAGACCTTTCGTTGAAGATAACAAACATTTTGGAATAATCGCAAGAAATAACACACAATGATTATTTATGGCGTAGTCCCTTAGAAACAAAAACAACATAATCTGTCGTAAGACAAGCGTCAATACGACCCTCCATCGTTCACAACTTTTGTGGGTCACAAACTTATATGGTTGGTCTTGGATTTATTGAGATAGGATACGAAAACATTTAATACGTTTCTGACTAAAATACCAAAATTCTATAATTCATTTGAAAAATATTATTTTTATTAAAGACAATATTTTTTTTCCCTATAATTATGTTACATTCATATTTGTAAACCATTAAAGAAAACCTAATTTCTGGAACACGATTAATAAACTCCAAAATAGAGATCCTCTTGTCAAAATAGGGATACATACAAGAGGACATAATTTAAATAGTGTTCTTGTCATCCATCGAAGCAATCCCATCCAGCGATCCACTAATCTAAGTTGGAATCACTCCAGTATTCAAATGTTACGGTGACCGCAGCCGATTATAATGATTAAATCCGGAATTAGAGGACCTACATCTTCTGGACCTCTATAACGCGTGATTGGGGTACTTCAAACCCAAACTTTGTATAATGTGTCGGGTGCGAAGTAATTTGTATGGCAATGAGATTAACATTGAGTAGGATTAGGCGATTTTAATTTTCATTTGGATATACCTATTATGATTTTAGGTTTGCCATCCTAAGGATCGGCTGCAGAGATTTATGGGTGAATTGGGGTAATCTTTAGAGGGATTAAGTGGAACAAAATGACATGGTCGATTAATTTGAAACCATTAATCGGATTACGCTGAACATTTGGTTAGCAAAAACAAAATTCTGAGACTGATTGCTGTGTCCTTGAGCAGTGTGATTAGTTGGAAGGTCGCTGGTATTAGAGACTTCCTTATCTGAGTTCTTTTATGAATAAATTGATGTATCTGAACTCCGCTCGGTGGTGTGTTTTGCCCGCAGCTCATCTGACAGATGTGACCTTTTTATGTTAGCTCAGTCTGCCTTTATTTCAAGGACGTATTACATAAATGTACTTATGTGTTATAGTTACATTACGTATCTTATATCAGTCAATCGAATTATTTTATCTATGTTATCTGCATAAACGGTGTTTTATATCGTTAATGTAAGAGCGTTAACTTTTTTAAGCAGAGTGATTGATTTAACTCTTTGTTTTTAACAATCTTTAGTTTATAATAAATTCCTTCACCTTCTCTTAGCAGAAATTACGTATTACAGTCGCAGAAAATATACAGTTGTTTACTATAATTTCGTGTATACAAACGAAGGTTAATCTTAAAAGCAGAGTTCCCATGCGACTGTTCTTATCCACGATCCTGTTCACATAAGAAACACAATATGTAATAAATAAATAATCAAAATAGACATCATTTAATACCTAATACCGTACTGGAATAGAGAGCGTGATGGGCTAAAATCGGCTTATAACATAAGCCGCCTTACCGTTTCTAGGGAATAAGGATTTAGGGCTTACAATTTAGGGCAACGGTATTTTGCTTGGGACTTGTGATTCTATAGGGAAACTAATTTACTATTATAAATGCGATACATTATTTTAATTACAATTATAATTTGGTGGAGTTTATTAGATGTACTAATAATTTTACCAACCAATAAAACGATTTGGTTTAGTTTAATATTAAATATTTCATTTATTATGGGAAGTCTTCTGAGAAGCTTATGTTCGGTAGTATCAACGATGTATTTAAAATTATACCTACTTAACTATTTTTTATGAATGGTCATACCGTTTTCCAAGAAATGTATTTCTTAAACATTATTAAACCAAAGTTGTTATTCAATACACACGTATCTACTATATAGATGGACTTACAAAATATAAAAATGACATGTAACAGACATGTAAACAAACAAGAATCTTAAGAAATCTAAAGCATTACATAATAGACCGTTCGCAACATAATAATCTCGGTAAAACTTCGTACCAAGCAAGCAAGTAATAAAACTTCAAACCAACAACAATTAGAGAGCCGGCGAACAACTAACATTTACTTTCAAACTAACCTTTAATATACCAAGTCTTTAAAATATCTTGATTAAGTCCCAAACAGTAGTGAATCCCACAATTCGTGCGAGCATCAGTGACGTATTAAGATGAACCGTATCGACCTTGGTGTGTTCGACTTTCGAATTTATTTTCATCCATTTTTATTTTAACAATAAATTCATTTTGTATTTTCTGAATATTATATTGTTATTGTCTAAATTAACAAAGTTGATTAATTTCTATAAACACGATTCATTATAACTATGCTATATTATATTTTGTAACTTATATTTTATTAAAGAAACGTGATGGGTGTGCATCATGACATTCCTAATTGGTCTATTTACATCTGAAATTCTAGGTGGACGTGTATTCAGTCCGAACATGTCCAATTAGCAAAGTTCTTCCTTTGGCGTTTCATGCATTAACGTTCGGACCATCATGTTGATAGCTGATAAACGAAAACTTGCCTAAGGGTACCTGTGCACATCATTTAACGAATTCATGCATGTTGCTTAGAAATAATAAAAACTGTACACGAAGCGATAACATTTAATCCTCCTGTTATTTTTGACTGCCTCGTTGGCCGAGTGGCCGCAAGTGCGACTGCCGGGCAAGGGATCTCGGGTGTGATTCTCGGATCGGGCAAAGATTTACTGGATTTAAAAAAAAATCTCAATAGTAGCACGGATTCTGGAATCGTGCCCGGTATATGGCAATAGGCTCACCCCCTATTACATGGGACTCATAACATAAATAGTGGAACGTGGGTGTTACATTATCATCATCATTATCAACCGCCTATAAATGCCCACTGCTGAGCAAAGCCTTTTCTCACACGGAGAAGGTTTGAGCATTAATCACCACGCTTGCTCAATGCGGGTTGGCGATTACAAACTTATAATTAGAAATTATAAGCCCAGGTTTCCTCACGATGTTTTCCTTCATCGTTTGTTAGTGGTGTCTGAATAATCTTAGAAAGTACATAAAACTCGGAAAAAGTCACATTGGTACTAGCCGTTGGTAGGTTTCGAACCCGCACCCTCATGCATGAGAAGCGGGCGTCTTAAACCTCCGGGCCACCACGACATGTTACATTATACAGTTGCATTAAGTGTTGTAATTGCACCTCTACCTCTTCGGGGATTAAAGGCTTGATGTTATGTTGCATGAATGTATTTGTCAAATGACGCTACTTCAACAGAAGCCCTAACATAGCACAGCACAGCACTTGTGAACCAAAATTTTACTAAATTCCCAAGTTCAATATTAAACGTTTACTGTGAAATTCTGTGACATCCTTCTACTATCTTGATTTAAGAATAAAAGAGGCACTCTCAGTACGAGTTGGTACGTGATACATTTTGAATTAGATTCTTCCTTCTACATACAAAGAATGTGAAGTATTTAATCTTATAGCCAAGAAGGAATATAAAGGATTTCGGAGTGTAGTACTAAATCACTGCGCACACCAATGTATCAGTTTTATTTTCAAATCGTAGGTATATGTCGATAGCGTAGGTTAAATGTATTTGAAATTTTCTAGAGCTTTGGTATATTCTTAAGTGTTGGGTTTTTGGTATATTCTTAAGTGTTGGGTTTTTCGACGAAGGTATTTTTCCGGATCAGCTAAAAATAGCTAAAATAATACCAATACATAAGAAGGAGTCCAAAACGGATCCTAAGATGTACAGACCCATTTCTTTGCTACCAACTCACTCAAAAATCTTTGAAAAGTTAATAAAAGCCCGATTAATAAGACACCTAAACTCAAATGGAGTACTAAGCAGAAGACAGTATGGTTACCAGAAAAATGTAGGGACACAAGATGCAATAATTAATTTAATACAGGATGTGTTAAGTAGATTAAACGGAAAACAAAAAGTAGCCGGGCTGTTCCTAGATTTAAGCTCAGCTTTTGACACAGTAGATCACAAAATACTAATTGAAAAATTTGAACACTATGGTGTGAGGGGTAAAGCGTTAGAACTCCTAAAGTCATATTTGACGAACAGGAAGATGTTTGTAGAAATGAACGTAGTATTTAACAAAACAGATCCATTAAATAATAGTGACACTAGTTCATTAGAACAGACGTACAGATCTAAACTGGTTCCAGTTCGAATTGGTGTACCTCAAGGCTCCATTTTGGGGCCAATATTTTTCATTATTTTTATTAACGATCTTATAAAACACATGAATGAAACAGTTACAGGATCTATCCAGCTAGTAGTTTTTGCTGACGATACAAATGCAGTTGTATCAGCAAATAATATAAATAATTTAAATGTAATTGTGAATCAAACGTTGAGTAACTTTCACAACTGGTTCTCAGTGAACAATCTTAAAGTTAATACCAGTAAAACGAATGTCATACTTTTCAGTCCAACCACAAGAAAAAATGATAGAATAAACTGCGTGATGAATGGAGAAGTAGTAAATCTGGCCCCAATGGTAAAATTTTTAGGAGTTTATATAGACTGCAATTTTAACTGGAAACAAGAACTTATGCATATAGAAAAGACAATCAGCTCGGCATGCTATGTTTTAAGAAGTCTTAGGAATGAAGTCGACATTAAACATCTTAAAATGGTCTATTACGCACTAGTCGAATCAAAATAAGATACAGCATACTATGCTGGGGTAGTTATGCATATAACATTCAAAAAGCTTTTGTTCTCCAGAAAAGAGCGATTAGGACTATAGTCAGGATCCGACAGGAGGTATCGTGTAGACCACATTTCACAGAATTGAAAATATTAACGGTCCCAAGTTATATTTTAGTACTACTAACGCACTTACGAAAATATATACACGAGTTTGAAACAGAAGAAGAAAGACAAAAAAGGGAAAATACAAGAAGGAAAGACTTGCAGACTAAACACGCACCTCATCTTAATATTTTCGAGCACGGTTTCTATTACAAGTCAGTTAAAATATTTAATAAATTACCTACTGAATTAAAAATCTTAGTTTAAACCGAAATTTATAAAACAACTCAAGCAGTTCTTGTTAGACAAGTGTTTATTCTTTTGGATGAATTATAGATAAACAATGTTTCTACAAAATTTGACCTATTAGATATTATTTCATAATATTAAGTATTATTTAGTTTTATACCTACTACTACCTTTCTAACAAATAATAATGACATTTATCGGGACATTTTAAATTTATTATACTTAATGCGTTTTTTTTTCTATTATTATTAATTATGATGACTTTTGTTTTTTTTTTTTCTTGATTGATTATATATGACATACCAATGGATTAATTTGTAACTACTTTATAATTATAATATTATGAAAACTTCAAACACAATGTATATTGTTCATGAATAAATAAATAAAATAAAAAAAAAAATCGTATTTATTTAAACGTATTCTTTATTTCTATGTATTCTGCCTTGTTGCTTGAGTGGTCGCAAGTGCGACTGCCGGGTAAGGGGTCTCGGGTTCGAATCCCGGGTCGGGTAAAGTATTATTGGTTTTTTTTTTAATTTAAAAAAATAGTTGTAAAAAATAGTAGTAGCACGGAGTCTGGAATTGTGCCCGGTATATGGTAATAGGCTCACCCCCTATTAAATGGAACTTATAACAAAATAGCGTAGAGTGCCATTAATTGCCGTAATGTGCACCTCTGCCTACCCCTTCGGGGATAAAAGGCGTGGTGTTATGTATATATTTTTAGATAACATTTTTAAAACGAATTGCTGCTAAATACTTGTCGTCACTGAGATTATTAATCAGCTTGTTACTATTTTTTTCGGCTTTTACTTATTTTTGTTTAATTCTCCATCACTATTCTTTCGCCCACGAACAACCCACACGTCATTCTAAACAAACTAGTTAAACTGAAGCATTTATTTAATTAGTGAATTGCGTTCTCCCAAACTTTGTGGGCTAAACGGAACGCTTCGGTCCTTACTGTAAGTGGTAAAGATTCTGGTAAGATAACGCGGTGTTTAGATGCCATTAGACGAATCAAGAAGATTACAATGAGTACTTTATACTGTGTTTCGTTTGGAACAATTAATTTAAACAATGATTAAGGGACGTTAATACTTTTTTCGCATGAGACTTTTTAGAAGTTCAATTACTTATATTTTTCAATATTATAGGACCTTGTTCAAAGTAATATCAACTGTTTTAACATTACATTATTATGTTTTTGGCTTACATATATGTATATTCATGAGCAGCGACGCGCGGCGACTGTCGCGCTGCTACTGACTATATGGCAATATGAGCCCCTAGCATGGCTTGAAACTAGTCGAGTTCCTCAAACAGTTACGTGAGTAAGCCAAAAACATAATAATTAATTTAGTATGTTATTATATTTACTCGTATTACAACGTTTAGTAAAAAATATGTTTTATAATTTTTTGTTGTATAAGGTTCTGTTTATTTATTTATTTATTTATTCGAAAGACTGCCTCGTTGGCCGAGTGGTTGCAAGTGCGACTGCCGAGCAAGGGGTCTCGGGTTCGATTCCCGGGTTGGGCAAAGTATTACTGGGTTTTAAAAAAAATCTCAGTAGCGAGTCTGGAATTGTGCCCGGTATATGGCAATAGGCTCACCCCCTATTACATGCCTATTACATGGGACTCATAAATAGTGAAAAGTGGGTGTTACATTATACAGTGGTATAATGTGCACCTCTGCCTACCCCTTCGGGGAAAAAAGGCGTGATGTTATTAAAAAAAAATATTCGAAGGAGCGCTGTCACATCGCAAACACATAACATTTAAAATACAGTGACAGTAATGGTGTTCATGCCAATAAATTTATATTATAATACATAACTTACCAAAACTTACCAAGAAGTAGCAACTAGCTTTTACCTATTTTTGTCGAAACAACTTGAACCTTAAAAACAGCAATTTCATTAATAAAACACGAAATGAACTCCAAACATATTGATGTACGTAGTCCAATACCCAGCACTTTGACATGATAATCTAGCAGACGTCTTTGACGATATATTAAGCCAAGGGAAGTGTGGTGAGTACTAGTACATATTCCAAGCTTAGATACTGCTGCGAGAACTTCAATAGTACCTATTATAACACAGCTTAACTAAGTGTACCCATCTTTACTTGGATATGTTTCCTACCTTCTTGAGACTTATGTTATTGCCCAGTGGTATATCCATTTACCTTATATTCTTCCTGTACTTTTATTTTATTATTTTTATCTATTTGATGTTCTGTCTGTAGTAGATACTACAACATGCGTTTGTTTGTACTTACACGTAATTTTTTAACAATATATCATTCAAAATATATACAAAATCAGATTATTCTAAAACTGTTACTACAATATCCCTGTAAGTGGTTAAATATTATAACATTGTACATAGCAATTAGACCAAAGCAGCAACATAGTCTAATTTAACATAGCTAATTTTCTTTGTAGTCTTTCATCTCAAGGAGCGTAATACATTAACAAAAGCAGACTATGTGTGTCCTTAAACCAGGCATGCTTATAATTAACAACGTAAATTACAATCCTACGCTCAAGGACGTTTCAAATGATGCGTGTCAAGATTTGTTTGCGAAATTATCTAAGCGTAGTTTCTATGTATTTACATACATTTTTGTACCGATCCGTTATCCGCATGCTTGGTTTAGATTGATGAAAATCCCTATTTGGATCAAGGATATTGTTTCTAAGTGTTTTTGAGAAATGTTTGGAATTTATCGGTCGTGTACGTAACGGGATTACATTGTGCGATCCGGAAATTCTCGACGGTAATATGTACATTTTTGGGATTAGTCGATTTCAATTAATCGAGAGGCGTCAATTCTGGATAATGGAGGATTCTGTGGTGTTGTGAGGCTTCAGAGAAATGTCGATATTGATTAAATATGTTTCTTAACAGGTGAGTTATATTCATTCACTGTTTACTTAAATACAATTAAGATCTAAGTGGACAATTTCTTGATTTAACAGAATATGCCAGTTTCTATTTCCAATTTGATAGTTTTTTAATTGATTATAGCAAAAGTGTGTGCAGATTAAAATTATAAAAATAAATACACAACAATTTGTCAACCTGGTAAAACTACTAAACCAACATGACATTTGTCGATACCTATTTTATTTTACAGTAAGATTTATTTCCTAGTCTGACCTAGCCAATATAAAATATTTCTATGATCGGAGCACTCCAGGGGCAAAGTCAAGTCACGTATCGTTCAGGAATTTATAAATATTGGGGCCAACGGGCTCCGGAATGACAACCGCTGGCTAAGATTGTTCAAATCGGGCGCAATAATGTAGGATCCGTATACGAACCTGGATGATGATACTTTAATAATAAGCTTTATATTGAATTTGATAGAATTGTCAATACTTTGAAGGCATAGATTAAGGCTAGCCATTTGAGATGTTAAAATACAGGATTGATTTATAAGGCTAAAAATTTCTTCGGCCTACACATCGTGAATTATAATTATACTCGAGAAACAGGTGTGATTTGAATAGGTATTTCTTTTGATAAAAAAGCTCAGCAACCATAGATAATAGCTGGCAGGTAACATTATACTAAAGCAATAATCATGAGATGACGAGATCTACAGCATTGATTTAACAATAATAGGTACCAAAAAGTTTAATCGCTTTTCAATAAGTACCCACATTGAGTATATGTGAAAATACGAGTGAATATTTCATTCCTTTCAGTGAGGTGCCTATTTTATGTCGACAAAATATTTTGCTGATCCGGGGATTAGGATAAAATGTAGTAGATAAAATAAGGGTATGAAATATGTACGCGTATTGGAAAATAAGATGCGGCCTACTAAGATATGTTGATCCTTAGAAATCACGTAGTTTTCTATTCAAAAACTATGTCGTTCTCGTATCGTTTTACTAAGTTTTAGAAAGTAAAATTATTCGTAGTCTTATTTTAGAAAAAAATTGGGCAATCTTCGGTTCCCTCGACGAGGAGGTCGTTATTATTACTTGATTCAACTTTTTAATTATCAAAACCAATATTATGTATAAAATTAACATCTGATTCTAAGATCAGGATGTTATTAAAAAGTTAAATGGACAACGTACAATTTTTGTGGCGGATCGTGTGACCGCAATGACAGAAGAAAACTTGTTAATAGAATTTTGTAAATTCAAAACAAAGATGAAAGAAATATAAAAAGTAACTTTTAAGATTGTATGGGGGCAGGCTTCCGCTTTCGTTCGTGTTGACGAAACATTTTTGCTGACCCAGAAGTTTTGAGAACACACTTAATATTATTTGAGAATGACATAGATTTTTCGAAAAAGATTTGACGGATTTTTAATTATGTTCATAAAATGTATTTGTATATTCGATAATAGGAATTTTCATAAAAATAACTTAGTTGAGACATTTTCAAAGAAGTTTAGGCAACAGTTTCACGTCATATGACTGAGTGAGTGAGATAAAAATACAACATGTAAAAAAAGCCAATGTAAAAAAGTAGGATTATGTCTATCCTGTTAAAGATAACATGAACTATGTTACATCTGTTATTGTTACTTATCAAAGCAAAACAATAACAGTTCCATCTAATTACACCATTAGTCCAATGCGATACTAAAACCATTACCTAAAATTGAATATAAATAATCAATTGGTTCGAAAATGAGGATGCTAGTCTAGCATCCTCATTTTTGGCTCCCAAAGCACTTGTAAATTGTAACAATTGGTACCAATTATGCTAATAGAATCAAAATCGATCGTATTACCAACAGGCAAGTGAAAATCTCGATTATTCATTCTGTTTGATCAGTATTCCGTAGTGTTAAATTAGGCAAAACAAAGCCAGTTAGATATTGGGTATTAATTCTAAATTGTTGAGCTCAACAGATTAGTATTTAGTATGTTACTGGCGTTTGATTATTGTATAATGGATTTCGATTCATACCTAATTAGTTGTTCTTGGTAATGTGCTAATAGATCTTGATAAACACAATACTGGAAACTAAAGACGTTACGCTATTGTTGAAGCTTTCAATTTATGAATAGAATTGATAATTTCTTGGATAGGTGAATTAGTGATGTTCAATTGCAGGACAGCATCTGAAATTGGAACTTTATATCAAACAGTTCCATGTTTGGATGCCGTCCATCATCTTCATGGGTTTTATCAAAAAGTATTGTACTCAAAGATTTCTTCCTAACATCCATAGAACAAAAGCCTAAAAAACGAAAACTAAGTCATAGATAACTCACCCAAAAAAATAATACTTACCATTCTTCGAAAAGCATTGAGCCACACACAATAAATTCCCGGCCATTTGTCGATATACTCGTCGAATAACTAACCAGAAGCAGAAGCATCCCCACGCAAGAAGATTAATCGACCGTGAGAAAAATGAAAGAGCGATGTTACCTTACGAACGTGTCGCCATTTATTATGCGAGTGTTCCATTATTACATCTTACATACGGGGATGGAGGACGACCGGCAATATGTTTGTCAAGGTCAAGTGATATTTTTGTACCAGTTCTTATATAAGGCCTATAAAGTTCTGCCCAATCGTATCAGTCTTTTTTATGGATTGAGGAAAACAAAAGACAATATAATTACATGCAATATACGTACAGTCGTATCTGTCAATATATTAATGCTAACCACAACTACGAGAAAAGACTTGTTCTGATTTGATCATAAACATTAGAATCTCATAGGGACGCTTATTTTTTGGTATTTTATTACTTAGACATTTACACACATTGAAGTATCAGAGCTGTCTATTTGTATTTAGCAAGTTTATTCAACCGTAAGTCAATCAGATAAGTGCTATTGTTAAATGATAAAAAATAAAGATTTCATAAAAAAAACATCTCATGATACGCTTTCGATTCAAAGAACCTAAATTAACACAAGTTTGTAGTAAAATGTTTTCACGCTAGACTGGACATAAACTAGTACGAGAAATCATTTCCACTTCGCTTAACTAACGGTACTAGTAAACGATGCAGCAACGATTTAATATAGATGTTCAATGTTCATTGCTGCAACTTTGATATTAGTTCGCACTTACAACCGCTAATAAACGGCGATGGAAACTATCTACTGTCGTTATTAACTTTTAGGAAAATCCTTCAAATGATAGAGTTTGTTTGTTAGCATTCGATGGGGAAAATCGATGGGTTTTTTAAGTAAAACAGATAAGTGCCTTAAACAGAGAAATATTTAGGTTTTTTGCTTTTACTTAATGGGACTAAACTTATTATGTAATATTTGGTTTACTTGGGACGAAAAGTGAGTACGTATACTAAATTTGTGCACTGCAGTCAGAAAAACGTGACGTAAATCATTTAAACTATTTTTGATCTAACCTTATTCAAAGTTGCCTCATCCAGTCCATTGGGTGACACGAAGGTTACATTTTCAAACAAGACGAAAATGTTATAAAATATCTTTCAAGCGAAAAATCTGCTCAATGAGTTTGTTCGTTTTATTTTATTTGATTTGAAACAATAAAGGCATCAAATCCTTATAAAAATCACGTCTGGCTGAATATACATAAAACAACGATTCTATTAACAAATAGTATATTGACAATAAAATAATAAAAAACAAAACGTTGTTCAGTCCACAAAGCCGTGTGTAACGCAAACAAAATGCGCATTCCCCGCGGAGAACAAAGGTTGATATAAATTCACACTAATATTCTTTGCGTTCATCATTGTTTTGTTTCCCACTACAAACCTAACTGTTATTGCTGGTACAATTTTTATTGAAGCCAATGTTTTGTATGAAGGGGAAGGGTTCTAAATGTTCCAGGTCCCTTTTAGCATTGGATGTACTTCTGGTGATTTGTCATTTCCCTTTTTTGTGCCTACGTCAACGACTATGAAAGGTTTTCGGATTTACATTTGTATTGTCAGAAATAATTGTACGTATGATTTATGTTTGGAATATTAAGCTGTATGTACGTAATAATACCTCTAGCGTAGAACTGCCAACTGTGTTTACTCGAATATTACTTGAGTTGCAAGACAATCAAACTTCGAGACAGAGTTCATTCAACTATTAGTGGCGCACTAAAATAGTTTCCACGAGTGATACTTGAGCGTGTGTCCAGAGCGGGTGGGATCTGTTCAGTAGTGTTCAGCTCCTTTACTATCCTAACTGGTTAGTACTTTAGTTCCCGTGGTATACTCTTGTATTTGAAGTTAAGTTATATTTGCTGACATCGGACTTAGATGTGATCATCGGTTTTAAAAGTTTGACCTCCTACCATTTTTTAAATATGTAATAGAACGTCTAACGGTGGCGGGGATTGGAATATCTATAAGAGATTCTTTTTGCGTTTACAAACATACAATATCACATACACATGACACCCAGACCCGAAACAACAATTTGTGGATCACACAAAGAGTTGCTCCGTGCGGGAAGTTTTGCTTATCCAAAAATTAAGTTACGTTAAGATTTCAGATTCATTTAGCAAATTCTGGTTAAAACCCAATACTGTCTACAACCTAGTTGGGTAAAGGCCAAGAAAGATAAACAAGCAAAATCGATATCGATCTAGAATCTAGCCTGGAATTTGTTTTCGCTTTAATTTCTTAGAAATGTGTTCGGTTAATACGTTGGATATCTTCATTTAATTTCTAAGTCTTGAAGCGATAAGCCGAAATGGTTCAGAGAAAATTGTCACAGACAGTGTGTTCAAATATTCCACGCCGTTTGCTTAGTAAAGTTTGCACAGGACAGAATTAATTTCTTCATTTTGTTATTCTAGGACGTAATTTTCGAACTGAATATTGTATCTGTGTAGGTACTAATTACTTGGGAACCTGTTTGTTTTACTATACCCAGAATACATTTGTTTTATGTGTCTCTTATGGGCCTGACTTTTATTTAGTTTCTTTGTTTGATTTTTATTAATTTTATAGTGTTCATGTATAGTTTAATATCTTAAAAAAATTAATTTCTTTACTGCTAGCAATTCTGTGTAGTTAATGAAAACGAATTCTTTTCATGTTGTCCAGCTAATGGACAGGAGAGAAGAAAAAAAACATGGTGGAAATATTGTTTCTATTTTACATTACAAGGAGACTCCGCGGGAGACGCGGTGGCTGGGCAACTGGCTGCCGCGCAACGAGTCGCGGGTTAGATACACGTACGGAACAAATTGTTGTGTGAACCACATATTGTTGTTCTGGGTCTGGGTGCCATGTGCATGTGAACTTGTATGTTTATAAACACACGACACAGGAGAAAATCCTAGAATGAAACGTTAATAAAAAATGAAATTATTAGTTTCCACTAGAACCTTGAAGGATTTGATTAGGTTAGCTCAGTCTATTTTTAATCTCAATAAGAACATGAAGGTTCTACTTCTAAAAATAAAGTTAGTACCTAATATTGATTTTCTGATTCCCAATGGTTACTAAAGAGTCTTTCAGATTTAATAAAATCCTAGGAACGTGGTTATTGTATCTCTGAGTAGTTTCTGGTTAAAGTTAGGAAAAGGAAGGGGGTGGTTTTTAGTCAGTAAGAGTCTGACACTCCCTTCCGCCTCACCCAGGCGGGAGCAGTCATTCGATGATTTTCCCCCTTTAAAAAAAGGGTGAGTAGTAGCTTATGTGTTATTTTAAAATGTAAATCCTTTTTTAAATTTCATTCCGATCTCTTCAGCTGTTTTGACGAGAAGGAGGAACAAACAAACATTATTACTGAGAAATATCGGAATAGTAATGAAACAACGACTTAGCTACAAGGCGTATATTCGCAGACTGGCTGCCGCACACATACAATAATTAATGTTATCAAAGTACCCCACAATTGACCGACATCACACCTCCACCGCTAATCTAGAATTAAATCTCTTATTAACTAATTTACAAGAGTCGATAACTTAACTAAGTATTCTTAGGCTAACTTAACTAGGCATTCTTATGAACTAACTTATTCTACTCTAAATCTATCTACCGGTTTCCGTGTCCGCCTGGAATAACGACTCACCGGTGGCACAGATGGCGATGGTAGTTTAGGTGAGGAGTGTTCAGAAGGAACACCTTCTTGTTCGCCCTGGTTAGTATTTACAGTCTCTGTTTCTGGCAGAGTTACTTCCTCTGAACCCTTGCTTAAAGGCTCGACAACATTCCCTTCACCCCGCTGACTCTCATCATCTCCTCCCGGACAGGTAACATCGGAAAATCGGGATCTACGACGCATTTGATCAATGTGTCTTTTGTAAGTTTGACCGCTATCCGCCACTACTGAATACCTACGTAAACTGTCCACCCCGCGTACAGTGCCTTTTACCCATTTATCACCAGAGCCGTACTCCCGTGCCCAAATTGAGTCCCCCTCTGTAAATTTGCGAGGAGTTCCACCCGCGTATTCTACTTGACGCGCCTGTGCTTCTCGTACTCTGTTTTCAATGACACGATCACTACGCAACAGATCTAGTCTCGACCGTAACGTCCGTCTCTGTAAAAGCATGGCTGGGGTTTCCCCGGTGGTACCGTGCGCTGTATTGCGGTAAGCTAAAAGAAAAGTTTGTAAAGCCGTATCAATATCTGTCTGGTCTCTAAAAGCCTTCTTGATAGCTCGTTTACATAACTTTACTGCGTTCTCTGCTGCCCCGTTTGAGGATGGGTGGTAAGCCGGTGAAAAATACTGTTTTATACCATTATTCTTAAGAAAATTTTTAAATTCATTACTGGTAAATGGTGGGCCTTGATCCGAAACTAATTCTTCTGGTAGGCCGAATCTGGCGAATGTAGATCTTAATACTTTTATAACCTTAGATGCGTTAGTACCTTTCATCTCAAAAACTTCTATCCACTTTGAAGAAGAATCAATTAAAACGAAAAACGTTAAACCTTTGTACGGACCTAGAAAATCAATGTGTAGCCTCGTCCATGGACGCGTGTGGTAAGGCCACGGCTGTATTGGAGCCCGGTGGGGAGCGTCCGCCTCCGCCGCACAAGTCTCACACTGCTTGCACATCTCCTCCACTGCAGCATCTATGTTAGGCCACCACACGTAGCTACGAGCTAGACTCTTTGTCTTCACTATCCCCATGTGACTACTGTGAAGTTGTTTTAAAACTTTATATTGTAATGAAAGTGGTACGACCATACGGTAACCCCACATTAAGCACCCGCATTCCGTGTATAGTTCATTACGTCTTCTAAAATAGGGTTGAATCAATTCATCTGAACAAGTTGTAGGCCAACCAGATTGGGTATACGTTAAAATTCTACTTAGGACCTTATCACGAGCTGTAGCTTCTTTAACATCTTTGCTGGTAATAGGTAAAAAATCTTCTACAAAATTAACATAAGTGTTATCGTTCCGTACTCCTAAATTATTAACTTCTGTACATGGCAATCGTGACAACGCATCCGCACAGTTCTTATTGATGACACATACTCAATGTCATAGGAGTAACCTGCCAATAACACCGCCCAGCGTTGTAGTCTGGATGCGGCCATTACCGGGATCCCTGCTTTATTTCCAAAAATGTAAGTTAAAGGCTTATGATCCGTTCGCAATATAAACTTGCGCCCATACAAGTACTGATGAAATTTCCTAATCCCAAAAACAATAGCGAGCGCCTCTCTGTCTATTTGTGAGTAACCGCGCTCGGCTTGCGTCAGCGAGCGCGACGCGTACGCCACCGGCCGCTCGCCGTGCGCGCTCGCGTGCGATATCACCGCGCCTATACCCACGCTGCTTGCATCAGTCGTCAAAATTACAGGCAGCTCCGGTGTATAGTGCATTAAAACGTCACTACTTGCTAATAAATTTTTAACCTTGGTAAACGCATCTTGACACTCTTTACTCCAACTGAACTGAACACCCACTCTAAGCAAGTTATATAGCGGTGCTAGAACTGTACTAACATTTTTCACGAACTTGCCGTAGTACATAACCATTCCAATGAATGCTCTGAGCTCGCTGACATTAGTAGGCGCGGGTGTTTTGATTATGGCTTTAACCTTATCGGGACACGTGTGAACACCATTTTTACTAATGGTGTGCCCTAAATAACTAACTGACTCCGCAAAGAATACACACTTTTCTTTCTTTACCCTCAAGCCGTACTTTTTTTAATCGATCAAACACCTGGCATAAATTTCGCAAGTGAGCTTCCTTAGAAGCCCCTGTGATTATGATGTCATCCAAGAAACCACAATTGACCGACATCACAATTACATATATTATTAAGTAGAAAATCTATGGATTTACTTTTAGTATTATTAGTCTAGCATTTATTTGTCTGCCTCGTTTGCCGTTGTTTGACTGCCTCGTTGGCCGAGTGGTCGTAAGTGCGACTGCCGGGCAAGGGGTCTCGGGTTCGATTCCCGGGTCGGGCAAAGTATTACTGGGTTTTTAAATATTCTCAGTAGTAGCACGGAGTCTGGAATTGTGCCCGGTATATGGCAATAGGCTCACCCCCTATTACATGGGACTCATAACAAAAATAGTGAAAAGTGGGTGTTACATTGTACAGTGGTATAATGTGCACCTCTGCCTACCCCTTCGGGGATAAAAGGCGTGATGTTATGTTATGTTCATTTATTTGTATGTGTGGTCTGAGTCTAACAATATGCTTATAAGCTATGTTACCTATTATCTTTATATATATAATTCTTCTGTGAGTGTGTATGTCACTGAACTACTCTCAAACGACTGGACCGATTTTAGTTCAAATGTACAAAAAAGAGAACAAAATCAATTTGAAAATAAATGCATAACAAGTATCTATGTAAATTTTGCAAAGCATTATTTAAGTCCATTTTGCTTTGAAACGATGTTAATATTGAGTCTTATTATATATTCAATGTTAACTTTTCAATAAAGATAGGATGACTTGGATAATTCCATTCTATTGTAAAACAAATTTTAAGCCCGTGACTAGCGAATTCTTAACTGAATAAGGATTCATTTACACGGAACGTATGGAATCAAGAGAATTTTTATCGAATACACTTGATCATATTTTTTCGCACTATCTAATACTATTATATAAAGCGGAAGAGTTTGTTTTTTTGTTTGAACGCGCTAATCTCCGTAACTACAAGTCTGATTTGAATAATTATTTTTGTGTTGAATAGCGCATTTATCGAGAATGGCTATAGGCTATAAAACATCACGCTATGACCAAAAGGAGCTGAGCAGAGCGTGTGAAACCGCGCGGAAGTACCTAGTTTGTAATGCTATTACAATCAATATAGCCAATATAAATTATGTTTGTGAATGCAAAAAGATTTTTAGATTTATCTACAAGTGCATATTTTACATCATAGTACTGAATAAAACCTCGGCACACTATTACGGTAAATTATAAGAAAGAAGGCCTTTAATTTTTTTCTTAAAACACCAACACACAAACACTAGAATATTCTCCTATGTCGTGGGTGCGATTACAAATATACAAATTCACATACACGTGACACTCAGACCCAAACCAACAATTTGTGGATCACAAGAAGTGTTGTTCCGTGCGGGAATGGAACCCGCGGCGTCATGCTTGTCGGCAGCCGGTTGCCCAGCCACCGGACCAACCGTGCATTTGTTAGGTCCAAGCATCTTTGATAGGTAAGCAGATAACCTAATAAAGATTAGAGTCATAGGCCTATGTTCAGCAGTTAAATATCTTTACAGGTTTATTTTTTATGGAGCTATTAAATAAGCATATAAGTTAAAAGTAAGTATGTAAGTATTGCTTCAGTATTCAAATCAACAAAAGCGGTAATACCCACAAAGGTTCGAGTAGTTTCTAAAAGAAAACCCAAACAGTTTCATGTGAACAGTTCCTAAAGAATAAAGTGTCTAGAAACTAGAAAAACATGAGGAATACTAATACGGGCCTGAGTGAGACTCAAGTCTTGATATATAGCTCTCAATATTATGTGGCGCAAGGATACATTACGTTTGCTCACCCAGCCTTTAGACTCGTACCGATATTTGGTCTAAGTTACAAGAATTTAAGGTCGTATAATAAATAGTTATGGAAAATTCATGAGTTATCGTCTGAAGATATTTTGTTGTAAGTGTGCCAAATACATATAGCGACACATTTATAACTTTTTTGTAACTTTTATTAAAGATTTTAATCTTTATCATCGTAGTGTAGCACTTATCATTGCTTTGTCGATCATGAAGATAGCTTTGATGATGTTAACTTGTAAGGAATAGTCAGCCAAGATTTTTTTTATTGGATAAGCTGGTAAACGAGCAGACGAATTACCTGATGGTAAACAATCGGCGTCACCCATGGACAGCTGGAACACCAGAGGCGGTACAAGTGCGTTACCAGCACTAGGGATTAGGAATTCAAGGATTGTTGTGGATTCGGTGATTGGAGAGATTGAGAAGGTGGCAGGGTCCGGTAAACTCACTCAAATGACGAATCAAAACGCAAGCGTTGTTTCACGTCGGTTTTCTGTGAGGCCGTGGTATCACTCCGTTCAAGCCAGCCCATTCTTGCCGAAGCATGGGGCTCTCATACTTCAAAAATTTAGTATACATGCAAGAAAATGTAGATTGATTACTGAATCAAACTTTGTACTGACGTTTATGTACTGACATAGACACTTAACCAATACATACCTTTTGTAAA
This sequence comes from Spodoptera littoralis, assembly GCA_902850265.1. Lineage (NCBI taxonomy): Eukaryota > Metazoa > Arthropoda > Insecta > Lepidoptera > Noctuidae > Spodoptera > Spodoptera littoralis. Next base: position 1,460,151 of record LR824535.2, on the reverse strand, counting down.
CATTATTCCAATCAGTAACACAGCAATGGTTTTGTATATCGTCTCTGTTTAAATCTTTATTTTCCTACTTACATACTAAATTACTTCATTTGACTGTACTATAAAGTATTTAATGTAATTTACAATTAGTTACAACGAAGCAAATAACAAAGTAGACACATTGAGCTTTATGGGCTGCCGCCGGACCCAGAGGGAAAACCCACCCACTTCTTTCCCCGACGTGAAACATCATACCGGCGCAATGCTTGAGATAGGTGGTAGTTTGGAGATCAATGGGGTCCTACCGCAACAATCCATGATGATTACGATTTCGTCACTAGACGCAGGCATCTCCAAGAGCAAAATAATTGGTACAGCTAGCGTACAAATTATGCTGAATATTGATATCTGAATTTGACTTTGACGGCACGTAGCGTCTCCAATTTCTAGACGTGACAGGTAATTCGGGTAGTCTATAGAAAGTCAGCTAAGAGCCTTAGTGCCTAAGTGTTGTACGACTTTTAATGATTCGTGACGATGGAAGTCGCTTTATAAATTAAATTGAGCCGAACCTATTGAATTTTTAGATTACGTGCAATTTTAATTTATGTTTATATATGCTTACCATCAGGTGATCCGTCTGCTCGTTTGCCTCCTACTCCATAAAAAAATGGTTTTTGGATTATTAAGAAAATAAGACAATTCTGTCGACCTCTTATTAATATTAAATGTCGAATTTATTTCTGAAAATAACGTCTTTAATGACATTCTCTTCTGAGATATGACCTGTGATATTATGCAAAGCTAAAATATGTACATTGTTCACGCTCTTCCCATCTTGAAACCTTTCTGTGGTTCAAATTACGAGAGAGAACTTTTAAAGAAGTGATTACATTATCTTTATAGTAATGGATAACTTGTTTTTGAATTAATTGAACCAGTTTTATGGGATATGAAGGCAGATGGATTTTAGTGTTACATTGTTCCCGTACAATCTAAACAACAAAACTATGTAACTAGAGAATTGTATCGTGAACCTGATTGAAAAAGAACAACCTATGGAGTTTCTTGGAATGAGCAAATAGCGATACTTTTAATTTTTTTGTTGACGTTCAAAAGTGCCTTTCTGTTCAATTATGAATTCAAAAATTTTCAATTGCGATTATGAAATAAATGATTTTGACTTTAACTTTGACTTTGATAGTTCATTTGATGGTAAACAATCTGCACCGCTGATGGACACCCGCAACACTAGACGAGTTAGAAGTCTGTTGCCGACCTTTTAAAATTAGGGATTTGAGGATTGACGACCGTATACCTGTGGAAACCTAACTCACACGGCGAAACACAACACAGCGTTATTAGCCGCAGTTTTCTGTGAGGCCAAGATAAAGAACCAATCCCGCTACATCACATTACTTGAACCGTACCAATATAGTAAGAATAATACGCAATAGCTCAGTCTTGTGATAAATGGACACACGTAACATTGATAACATAGGTTATATGTTTCACGTTTTGCCCCTGTCACACCACTCTTTGTGGGAAACCATGATTTCATGGCGAATGGACTTTGTTCACGAGAAGGAAAACGGCGTTTTTTATGGCGTTGCTAAGGTTCTAACAGTGTTTTTTCTTTTAGTTCTAAACACTAAGATTGTGGAATTTTTGATGAGTCATCTCGTTTGGGATTTTTCTGTCTACGGAAAATGCATTTTAATAGAGTTGAGTTAGGTTATATAATAATATAACAAATTAATTATTAATCTATTCTCTTGTCAATAAAATCATGCTTCTAACTATAGATTTAATATGACAGATAGGTTCATACCTAATGAATATTACGAACTGCGTCATTACGAAGCTTCCATTTCAGAAGTTCACTAAGATACCTTTTAGTACTGTTTCGGATTCAACTTTTAATAGGCTCTTTAAAGAAATTTTCCCCTTTTAAGAAAACCAAGCGTGAAACGAGCCAAAGTTTTTCTAACTGTTCTTGATTTTCTTTTATTGTTGTTTAAAATTTAAACTTATTTTTAAGTAACCTAAAATACTTTTTGGGAAATTACGCTTCTTCTGTACAATAATTTTTCTTAATGTGCCTCTCAAGAGTAAATAAAATTGATTACCTATTACCTCTATCACTATAGACCTTTTATTTTTATGCTATGCAGGTAGAACATCAAATGCTTCCCATAAGAATTAAAATTGGGAAGCAAACCCAACAGTTGATTCTGCTGACAATATGTCAGTCATCAATAGTAAAGTCCGGCAGTTTTCACCTTCCATCAAATCAATCCGATTCTATTGTTCCATCATTCAGAACTCACACTCCAAAACTAAACAATCCACGCTAAATAAATTCGTTTATGGAACTTCAAAAACCCTGTCATCGCGGAACGGTTATTTAATCTATTGTCTACATGAAAATTGCGCTCTGCTATTCCTATGAAAAAGTTCCAAAATTAACAAGTCACTTGTGATAAAGGACATAGGAACTTATTCTTTTATAGTTAAAGGTCATTAGGAGTGTATGTGGTAATTTTGTTTTCCTGGCTTGTTTGTTAAGTTATAAGTTGATGTCGCATACACATAGTTTATTTGTTCGTGTGTTCGTGGAAAATCCTGGTTTCGTTAAGTTGAAGCTTTGTTAATTCAGTGTTTATCGTATAAATGTTGAGATGAGGAAAGTTTGTATGTGTTTCGAATTTAAATGTAACAATTTGTTGAATGCATGTAACTGTTTCAATGTTTATTGTTGTTTTAAGACTAATGTGATGTAGACACTAGTGGTGATGATTCAAAGCAGGACAGGAGTAAATTAGTGCTTGAATACATAGAGAAACGGTTCCTTACAGTACATATCTTAAAGTACCAGTTGTTTAAACGAGAGCTAGTCGTCGCCATGAACTAGGCATAAATCTGAACTTTGAAACCTTTAAAATCTATATTTGATAAATCCAAGATTTTTTATTATCAAGACATTAAATCTGTTTGTGACCACTATATCAACAAGGCAGTCAAGACTAAAGTTTGCAAGACTTTGTAGTACACATCAAATGTTAATTTAATATTCAGCTCACTTTTCGCTTCTGGCGTTAATTTCTTAAACACTAATTACATAATATCTATGCTAGTCATGCTCGCTCCGTGGATATATATTATAAAGAGCTTCCCTGAGCCAGATAATTATATTCTGAAAAAGGTAAACATAATATCTCGGCTATTACACAAAGGGATAAGCAGAGATGTACTCGTATTTAAAATACAACCAATTTGTTTACAAAGCTCACTGAGGTGAATTTTGATCTGATAATTACACAGACATGATTTAATAACAATGGTTGTATTGTACCCCTCTGCTTACCTCCGTGTCGAATAAAAGACGTCGTATAATGTTTTGGTATCAATATCAAGAGTGAATATAATAAGCTTTACTGTCTCAAACTTAATTACTTACAACCCGACACCCCTTTTCACATCTCTTGGAACAAAAGTAGGAACTAATTAAGACAACCCAATTCTGTAACACAATTATTTTCTATAGCCACTTATCTTATTGTCGACAGATACTTCCTTACGAATACCTTTGTATTTCATCTTAAATGTTTCTTCTTCGAACGAATCTAATATTGTCGTGAACCCTTTACAAAAACATTTTCCAACATTCTTACGCATGACTCATAATCATATCAAAAACAAGAGCATGCTTTGATGTAACTTCGTCTTTCGTCGCTTTCATGTCACTCCTTTGACATCTTTTAACTTTGTTGCCTTACCAAAATAATTATATACTTTTTCCATTCAAAATTGTACTCTGTAACTTTCAAATAAGGCCTACGTTTGGTAAACTTCATATGTTTGTAAGACAGCACCCATCGTTTGTCTATCAGTATCATTTACTTCGTTTTAATGCAATACAATTTTAATGAGGACAGATGCAAGGTCTTAATCTTGTTTGGACTAAAAGCTCTTTGAATCTGCGACCGTTTTGATATGAAACTGAAATAATATTTCTTAGAAAATGATAAATCTGCTGAAAGACGTTTTGAAAGTTATCGTGATCTGAGACAGTGACGTGTGCTTTGATCTCAATGTCTGAATTTTTTATCAGCAAAAATGAAAGTTGGAATTATCAATAAGGAAATATCTTCGAAGAAATCTAAAAGTAGAATTGAATCACTGTAAAATCAAGATTTCAGAGCAGGTATTTGACAGGACATTTAGAAGTGGACGAGATAAAAATAGAATTTAATATAAAACTTAATTTTCCTTAATGTGGAGTAGTTCCACTGAGAAAATAGTACACTCACTTTTTCATCAACTAGAAAAGGGCGCACCTACTGACAACCGATTAAATTCTGTATTCCAATTCTAAGAAATTTAATTACGGGAATTCTAATACTACTCAAACTTAGAATCTAGCTCTCCAGATGATCAAAAACGCGATTAATGGTTAAATGTGTACGAATATCTATACTAATGTAGTGTAACGAAGTCTCAAATGCGCAACTTCACAGGCACGTGTCTTAACTTTCGATATACATACTTGGCGAGCTCAAGTTTTGAGAGTACTGTATTGCTACTGAGTCAAAGTTTGCCAAAGGGCGATGAAGCATGGCACACTGAATGAGTTTGTAACTGAGCGATCAAATTCGTAGTAGTATGATGTATAGTCAAGGATTAGTCAATGAAAAATATAATTATATGCAGGTTCTATTATAAGATTTAGAAGCTTTTAGGGTGGGTGTATGCCGAAATAAACCTATTGTCGCTATATCAAAAGAAAGAAGTAAAGAAACGTCAAGGCATTATGTTGTTCCGAGCCAACTTTTGCGGCGTTAAATTTAACACTAACTGCATTATCATCTTTTGTAGTAATATGCCCTTTAAAATCAGTACTGAAAAAAAACAAATGTTTATGGTAAACAAAGATGTTCGTTGAATGGTGGGAGATGCATTAATTACAAAAAAACACAATCTGATTTTGTTAATGAGTTTGTTGGTCTCCAACTCCCCACAAAATTGAGTGCAGCCATTACAGAAACAGAAGCCCCTAACCTTCTTCCCCACTAATTACCCAAATAACAGAATTCCATTAAACATTTTCTTTCACCAAATTAAAATTAGAAAGGAAGGAAAGTTCGGGGAAGCTGTTGCTAAAATGACAGACGAATTGTAACAAAATTTATCTCGCAGTTAATAAAACGAAACAAATAACTTTGGTTTCTTCCCTATTTCCAATTCTAATTTTCTTCAACATCATTATGAAGACATAGAACTTTTCACTTAATACATAATGGAAGTTTTAAATCAAACTTGGCAACTATTGGAGCATGACTGTTTCGTAGATGTGCTGAAGACAGTCTTCAGCAACACTATTGAAGAATTTTTATTTTGATTTTCATAAAATAAAACTATGCATGTATTACTTTGTTATTGCTTTAAAAATCGTTTAAAATTATTATGGATTCCGAAACGAGATTCTATACGTGTTAGGCAAATACGAATTCATCTATGTTATTTCATTGATTTAAATTGCTAAACTTACTAATCATATTCTATTTATATACATACGTAGGTAGATGTCTAAAGTTGGCAGTAACATCACATATCCAAGAAACTATTCTGATGTCTATGACACTTCGACTCTCGAGACTTGAGCTCACTGTGTCTCACTATTCCACATAAGTTGAATGTAGTAATAGTGGATTAATACTTGATAGAATGAAATGATGCTATTTTGATCATAAGGTACTTTAACTCACCTCCCCTTCAAACTAAGGAACTGGATTAAATGAGTACTTACAGGTTTATGAGGTTAATTTTATTGAACTTTTTGAAGAGCTAATCAATTTGATGACTGGTATTCCTTTTCTTAAATAAGAAACCATAACAGAAACCCTCTTTTAGATCTCCGTACATCTTCAGCGGACCCTTGATTGTAACATCTATTTCCATGCTTGTATCATCCCCTCCTTCAGCATTATCGTCGTGATTTTTTCCGTACATCCACTTTGATCAATAACCTCTCCTTTGATGTGAGTGGGCGTATCAAAAACTGACGAGACACGTTCTCTGAAGGCTAGAGGGCACTTGGACATTGACGTCAAACTTGCGGATCTTTTAAGAGCCAACTCGTTTGGCTTCAAAGTGAATGCGTCAGCGTTTGCGGTCCAGCGCTTGAGGCCTCTCGATTCGCATCATCCAAGTCAAAACGCGCTGTTGTCACGTCGCCGGCACAAGTGCTTTTCATGTTCTGATTTTTGTCACGAATTTTCTGAACAAGGCATTTTTTGTTTGACGTACAGTCACCAGGCTGTATGTTTTGGTTTCATTTTATATACCCAATGTAATTAAACATAAGTTACGTCTGACAGTCTTGTAAACTTCACTTTTTTCATTAAATATTTTTATGTTTCCTTGTAGTAGAAACATCTTCTATTATTATTATTATGGACTTAACATTGTTTAATTATCCAATATTGTTATTTGAGTAGCGAAATTCACTATAGCTACTAAAACGTAAAATCGACATGGAACCGACGACGATGAGTATTCATTTCATATCAAAAGAAACAAGGCATAACAAAATGTCATATAAACAAATAACGAAACTCTCTGAAAGGTGACAACGTAATATTTGTCACTTTATAGCTATCAAAAACGACATTATGGAACCGAATATTTACCTCAATATTACAACAAATAAAGACCAATACAAAATTTAATATTTTTATGTATAAAAAGTAAATAACTTTTGAAAAATGGGACCTACATCACTTTCCTAAATTATATTTTATTACTACTTACTTTTAGGTCCAAAATGCCTTATGATTTATTGAATTTAATTTCCTTTATTTACAAACCTTCATTTCGTTACCTTATTTTCAGTAACGTTTACTAATAGACTAATTTTCTTTTGTTACAGGTACTGAAACGTTCCGGTGAATAATTGACTAGATTAAACTGTGAATAAATCTTCTTTATTTGAATGTTTCCGAAAGGTAACGTTTACTTCATATTTCTTAATTTTTTTGTAAAAATTGAGAAGATTTTTTCAGTTGTAACTATGTAGCTTCCTAGGATTAGGATTTTGTAAATTATGGACCTTTTATAGATAGACTTTCAGATTTTTTTTCCTAGACCTAGTCAAATCAAATCATATCAAATCAAATCGTCTTTATTGTGGACTATAGGTATGCATCATAAATACAGGTCTCAAATAATTAAAAAAAGTACAGCTATGTCCCGTCGTTGAGGCGTACAATAATAAAATACAAAACAGAATTTAAAACACAATCAGTCATATTTAGTCTCAAAAAAAAACAATCAAAAATTCATATTTACAACATAGGTTGAAATGATGAATTTATATTTGTAAATAGTTCTACATCTACCCAAAAGGATAATACTAAAGCAAACCTCTATTCATAGACTTATTCAACCGAATCCATAACAATTAATATTAGGTATTTCATTTATCAGAATGGCTAACCTAATTTTAGTCCACTTCTAATAAAGGATTCTCCCAAGAAATTAACCTCGCCCCTCCTTACTATGAATTGACACTCTACATCACTTGACGACAGTGAAAAATCTTGGGCCTCGTTCGCATTGCTCTGAACGTATCTACAGAAATATTTTATTCCCTACTAAGGGAAGCGAAAATAAAATTCTTTCAATCGAGTTTCCCATAGTTTGTAAGGGTAAATTTTATTGTATTTGGCAGAAAATGTTATTGATACTCACGTGTGATATTTTTATAGTTACTTTTACACAATAAAAGTTATACTGGGAAAGTTTGTGACATAATTATTATGTCAATTTATGTTGTGTAAAATATAAGTCCAAACGTAAAGTAAAATCTCGGAAGAAGTAAAAATACCACACCAATTTGCGGATAAAGCGTTATTTTCAAATATGTCTTTCAGTTCACACAGACAATCCAATAAAATATCGCACATACAGCGCTATATCGGATACCCCCAAAATATCCTATTACATCGGCACTTTTCCCTTTTCAACCCAATAACTATCACGCAGAAATCCCTTAAGACCCCCTCTTGGCCTGGCTGTTGTCCAGTTTTCTTTTTCTTTCCTTTCCTACCCCGATTCTGTTCTTTCCTAAACACTTTCCTGCACACCGAATGTATCGAACTCGAGAAAAATTATAATGAGGTCACGTTCTTGGCTTTTAAGTGAACTAAATTCAATCGTCTTATAGGAAATTGAATTTTGGTTTAGTTTTAAAGTTTTGCTGTCTGTACGAATAGTTTCTTTTATTCTGCTGTTGTAGTAATGTGGCTTTATATTTTATTTTTTGTTGTTTTATAAAAGATGTATCGTGCGTGTCTAGTTTTTAAATGTTTTTGTTTTAATAATAAGTATTGATACGGATAAAACGGCAATTGCAGCCCGTCTCTTTAGAATGATATTTTTGTAATACGTATTTAGTTTCATGACTGCCTCGTTGGCCGAGTAGTCGCAAGTGCGACTGGGCGGCAGGAGGTCTTGGGTTCGATTCCCGGGTCGTGCAAACTTTTACTGAGGTTTTAAAAATATTCTCAATAGTAGCACGAAGTCGGAAATTGTATCAGAGATTTGGGCTCACCCCCTATTACATGGGATTCATAACATAAGTAGTGAAAAGTGTGTACAGTGACATTAAATTCCGTAATGTGCACCTCCTCCTACCCCTTTGGGGATAAAAGGCGTGATGCGTATTTAGTTTCATTTTACTGTACTGTGTGTGTTATTTATATTCGCATTCGTAAACATTCTCTAGCACTGCAGACGTTATTCACTTCAGTACTTAGCATACAAGGCCCAGCCTACAGCCAAGTTAATTTATAAACGAGTTAACTTATCGACTGTAGCTCCACCGTGAACAGAGGTTGTTGCCTCAAGTAGTGTGACGTCAGCTAACAAACTGGGAGAAGTGTTGGACGCTTCAAAATTCTACGTCAGGATGTTTGAAACGCTCTCGACGTTGACAAGGCGCCTATTTTATGTATTAGAAGCCCCAATTAGAGCATATTTTTGGGATTTGAAATACGAATTTTTTTTACTGAGTTCAAATTAAAGATTGAGTGATCTTGGCGATGTTCAAGTGGTCGAAGATGATACGGTTTTCTTGTTTTCTTTGTAGAAAGGTTGGGGAAGACTTGTGTAAAAATAAATGAAAGGATAAGAAATCTTTTACAGTTCCATACGAAGTTACGTTGTATGTACAGACTTGAACAATCTAGAAAACTGAACGCCTACTTTCCAGTAACAACATTTGTGAACTAGATCAACAAAGCAGTCTGTTATCAAAGGTAGTCTGCTATCAAAATTAGAAATCTTATCCTTGAGAAGCCACTCAGATTTTCTAAAAATTTTCTTCTACAAAGCCTAATACACAAAATTGCTAATTTTCTTCATGTTCAAGGATGTTTTGTTGGAATCAGCTTACGCTTTTGAGACGGAATTAAAAAAAACTTACCTAATTTTAATCTTGGTCTAATAGTACTGATGATTTCACTTCAAACCGCTTAGGTTTCGTAGAACGATCAAATGATTTTATTAAATCAGTACCTAATACGTTAGGTCATAATATGTATATAGCTAATGTGAGCTTTAAAAAAAAAACAAGAAAATCAAACCAACAGACAATTGGAGTCGAAAGAAAACGATACGATGTGATAAAAGAAATAAATATTTGATTGAGTTCTTATAATAAAAGTAAAACTTTCACTATCACTATACAGAGTGTTTAGTACAAGATTCATCCGCATGATGGCGTGTTGGAGCACAATAAACTTTTAGTACGGGCTTCGTATTTTTACGCTTACTAAACAGTAGAGTTTGTTTTATCTCAGTCTCCTTACGCTTGGCTTTACGGAAAGATTAAGCATTATATGCTCGGATTAACAATAAATAAGTTTTTGGCTTTTGTTAGCAGTATTCGAGTTTGTGGGTAGATTATATTACCTACCTACTACTCGCTTAGTGATCAAAAGTGTTTTATACATATTTAATGTTGCCAAGTTAAATTGGAGTTTGAGTAAAGGTTATGCTAAACTTAAATACTGAGAATGCTTTTAGTTACATTATTTTAAGAATGTACTTAAACGTAATTCCAAATGATTCTTTAAACTTGTTTAAAAATGTACTTATTCTCAAAAAGTGTAATTGGTTTTATGATTCTTAAATTATTGTAAGTACTAATTTAACTTTCTAAGTTTATAACTTCATAAGTCTAGAATTATACCCGCAGTTATGTATGGAAACGAGCAAAAACCTTCACTAGGGGACTTAAAATTTTTATTTTGTTGGAAATAAAAATGTGTCGTATATTTGTCTAACTGAAATAAACGATTTGACTTTGACAATACATAAATTGTACAAAAAGATGAATCTATGCTACAAACTTTATACATCGTGGCACTGATTTGGTTCCTGCACAGAAGTGATTGATACATTTTTATTCTGGGTTCTTATTTGTCCAATCATAATTAGACCAACAAACAAGCGTTTTGTTTTTTTTTCACTCAAATATATTTGTATCGTTCACACTTAATCCTCATCAAAATCATTTAGCCCTTCACATCACACGCAGGTGACATAATCCGACGTGTGACGAATATTGTTGCAACCCTTTGGGATTAGCATAATTTTATTTACTCGTTCATGGAAACCTTTTTGTTTATTTCCAAGGAAAATGATGTTCGTATACATTTTTGCTCCTTTTGTATTGATACACAAAACAATATGAATTCTGCTCCAAATTACACAGAAACCTTCAAACGACGATTGATAAAATGGTGAAGCAACTCAATCCAATTTCTGAAAAATCCTCCGCAATTATGCTAAAAGCAATATTAATTTTAATACTCATAATTTCGTAGTTAATTTTCTTACAAAACCATCTCGGTATTATAACAAAGTTTAAACAAACCATCTCAGATTTTACTTTCATATAACAGATAATACAAATGTTTACTAGTTAATTAATATTCATAAGCAGCTGTTGGTTGGCCACGCAACCGACGGACCAAACATTTAGCGGGATCCGATACAAGCGGAGCTAATGATCGTATTGCTATCGACAAACTTTGTTTTGGAATAATTGTAGCGACGCCAATACTGCTATGATAATTACTAGATGCTTCGATAGTGAAATAATGAGGGGAATGTACACTATTTTGTCCTTATGATTTGAGAGTTACGTACACAATAATCTGCATTCTTCTTTTGGATGTCAACGTTTTGAGAATAATGACACAAAAAAAAATATTGTTTTCGAAAAGTATAGCAAAAAATCAATAGCATTCATTCAATTTCATACGAATAAAAATAATTATGAAATTCGATATCCTAAGTGACAGATTCGAATCTACAATTTCCCCGGGGAAAAAAATAGGAAAATCAGTATAAAATTCCTATTAAATTCCAATAAGTCGACCTTTTCCTGTTCCGAAGTATAACCCCACCAAATACAAATTCATCATTGGGTTCAACATTATCAATCAACTGCATCTCTTTGTTATTTAGTCGGGTAAGCCCCTTGGGGCGTAGCAGGCCCATTTGGCTGAACAAATTAGCACCGTATACGTCCATTTCAGCTGTGATAAATTTCATCTCTCTATCTGTTATGTGCGAATGCTCTACGATTCTGTGTAACTGACATTCATTAGCAGCCTTTTTGAAACCCTTTGCTTTATGATTTTATGACGTGTAAAGAGAAATATTCAGTAAATTCTGCGCCTGAACTTTTTTTTGGTTTTAATGTCCGTGCATGCATCATTTAGTATGTTTTCATTAAATTTTCTTCCGAAACTGAAAAGTTTTTGGATGTACATTTTTATTTGTGCTATTACTACTAACCAGTAGGTAGTATTGAAGCTTATATTATACATGGAATGAATAATGCAAAGGAAATTGATGATAAAACTCGACATCACCCAATTCAAATCTAAACCAACTGCAAAGAGGAAATACTTAAACTAGTACGGAACTACTGAGACACAAAGACAAAACGCTGCACTAAGACATTAGTGTCCTATTTTCCAAACAAAACCAAAATAAAACAACAGCTAAGCTTAGTTCGAGGAAAATCCACACAAATTCTTATAATGAAATCCTCAGCCCAATTTATGTATATTCATGAATAAAATAATTTTAAACGCTCCCTTCTGTATTCTATATTGTGTTATAAAATTAATTTTCTATTCTCTAATGCAGCATATGAGTTTGTACAAAGAGGAGCTTAGTACTGCAAGATTGTACTGTGTACTTACATTGTGCTAATATTCTATTATTAACATGTTTAAGTTGTTCAGTATAACCTCGTTGCATTATATACTAAGCTGCATCTAAGTTATTACTTAAACTTTCCTATACTTATTTTGATTAAATATTCGAATCTCTGCCTCGTTTACAGAGTGGTCGCGAGTCAGTGGTTCGATATTTAGTTCAGACTTGTGATGTTTACGGCTTTATTTTAATCATTTTACTTAATTATTATCTAACAAGATTAAGTTTACGCTGTGTCTTATAATATTCAAATCTAAATGTTTTATGAAAATCTTCAGGTTCTCTATTACTTGTCTGCAAAGTTTTAAAAGTCAATTTATTTTGGTTCTCTCAATAAATTGTGGAGGTTCAATTTGTGGTGACACGACACTTAGGACGATGTTATCGCTTCAAGTAACGTACAGAATTTATTACTTAACCCGATGACCTGCGCTTGGCATAGGTGTACGTATAACTTTTGCTACCCTAACAAAAAAAGTTAAATTGGTTTTATTGAATATGGTTACAACTGAGAATTTCTACATATAAAGTTCTAGTTGTAATTGATTTACATTAGAAACCAAACATTCATATGTCATTCACTGACTGAAGCTGAAGCATGAATGACTGAATTTAATAAAAAAGAAAAGAAATCAAATGATATAAAAGATCCCAATTACACTAAAGATACAGTTAGATTATACAACGACTTTATCTATCCCCATTGGTGATTAGTTACCCTGATTAATTTCTCCAAGTTGGACAGGAAAATAATTTCTTTCATTTAGATAAGGTTGTATACAGTTTTTTCAGCGAGGCCAAGATTAGCATGGGCAGTATTTTCCTCGTGAAAAATAGAGGCCATTATTATGATCGAGATAATGTAAAGAAGGAATGAAGAGATGCAAATATCTTAATGCTAGATCCGACCTTTTAAGAAGATGTAGACCGTATAATATATTGTATACTGTATTACGTAACAGGCTGAATGTTCCAAGAGAGCGTTTCACTTTCATATTGTTTTGAGATAACAATAATATGAATTTTCGTGTGGCAACGTTGTAGTCAAAGCACAATAACTTTTATATGAATGTATGTTAGGGTGCAGTTTGGTACGGTAATATTTTTGAAGTATAATGGTATTGAAATGTATAAAGTAGATGACATGATTACTTAAATGTTAATGTTGAATCTTTGACTACATTTGAAAGTTTCTTATTCGTTTGTTGAATGTCTATGAACAGTCTTATTTGTATCAACGGCCTTAGTGTAACAGTTAGTAACAAAAACCTAAGAGGGTGGCTCATAGTCGGGGTAGCGTTATATTATTTTATTGGCACATTGCCAGCAGGGAGTCAGTTGCAGGTCCCTCGAACTGGATCAGAATTTTGATTGTTCCTAAAGATATCGCAGTGATAATACGACCTTTTTGTATAAGTTGTTGGTGGTTGAACTTCTCGTTTACTAATGTGTATTTATCGTAGCTTAACGAATTCACAGAAATACTTGTGAATTGTACATTTATATCGAAATTAATTAAGACAAAATTTCTGTTAAAACTTTTATTGATCTTAAAATTCAATATTAAAATAGTGAATACAGTAAACTTTGTTGAATAGATGTATGTACCCGACCAACAATTCAATTTTCGTACATACCAACTTTAATAGTGCATATATTTGGCATTCATTTCAATATTTCCAAGTGAAAATAAAACAATTTAAACCAATACTCATTTTGAATGAAACGCTTTCAATCACAAAAAATCTTACTTTTCTGGCTCAACATTGCTATCTTTTTAATTACGCAAATACGAATACTCAAAGGCCTATCTGTATCGCAGCAATCTAAAACGTCCCATTTTATACTGAACGGTGGAGTGAATAAAATCGCAATATGGCCCACGTGCGGTGCATTGCAACATGGCAAATTGAAAAACTAGCGGACCAAGCGGTGTACCCTGCGAGACCCACTTACTTTGACCACCGTGAAATTAAGTGAAACTCAAAAGTGAGCAATATTGATAGTGTTATCATGTATATCCAGTTTCAGTAAACTAGTAAAGCGTGATTGGTAACGTTACGAGTCGAAGGTGTGATTTAATATACTTGTTAATGAATGGGGCTGTGTCAAATGCCTACATTGACCTATGACTAAGTTAATTTAAAATTATTTACCTAGTACTGTAAAACAATTCATAATTTATTTGAAATTATTATAACTGGAAACTGAAGTATCATCAATGAAAATCTAAGATCTCTAGTATGTTTCGTTAATCTCAGAAATCTAGTGTTCCTGAAGGGCTTTTTTAGAACCTACATAAAGGAGTAAATTCTCCTGATATGTTTGTCAATCCACTTTCGAAACTCGACGCGACGTTCAAAGGTGAATAATTCACATGTTCCACACGTGCGCGCGTTAAAACTAAACCAAAGTACCCGTTAAATAAATGTGAACTTTAACTGTACAGCTGAAAAGTCGACATTTGAGTGACATTTAAAGGTGTATACAGCCTGAAGCTATTTACAAACTGTATGAAATCTTACTGCCGAAATCCTCAATGCATTTTACAACGGTGAAAGTTTTTTGGTTTCGAAACGTTTGAAAGAAATAAACACCAGGCAGCTGGAATCAAATCGGGGTTTACTTTTATTTTCATGTACCTAAGTATATGTAGGTTTTGCAAATTTCAAGAAAAAATGTTAAGACACTTTGAGTTGGAAAGCGTTTGTTACTTTCTGAAGTATGACATGCTTTGTGTAGATAATCAATTTTTTAGTAACTTAAATGGAAGATATACATAATTAATAGAAGTATAATAATAATTCATAGAAGTAATGAGGCCAGACTTGTCATTAGAATTTCTAAAGATACTAACAAAATTATTACCGCACAGCAAAGACGTCGTATGTGCTAAGTAAAGAAACCTTAAGAAAGATTACTCTGCATACATTTTCAAAATAAGTGCAATATTAAAGCAGAACACTATCAAATCAAAACATCACCTCTCTTATCATAAAGACAAACATAAATGCAATACCATTACAGTTTCCATTTTAATCTGAAACGCGGAAATGAGCTGTAGTATGAAAGCCTTTGGAATTAAATCTGCTTGCAGGAGATGCAAAATGTTATACGTTAAATATAGAAAGTCTCACGATGCAGAAACTTATAAAGACTCTCATCGACTCCGTATGAGTATTAAATATGAATTTTGCACGTATTTTATCGCTCAAAGGAGAATATTGCTCGTGAATAATCTAGTATTAATAGATTTTCGTTATAGTACGACTTTTATAAAAGATTCTTTATAACTTATGTATGATAACGGTTGCTTTATGTAATACTTTATTTGATATTTATAGTGAATTCATATTTGAAGCTCGTGGCTTTAAAATTATTTTGTTAAAGTTGTTAACATCGAACAAAAGTATAAATAAAAATAGCTGACGCTTTAGAAAAACATGGTCTTATTAAAAAAATCTGTCATTTAGAAAAATTGATAATTTAAGTCAGCCACCGACTGCTTATATTCTTAAATTCACACCAAGACCTGTCTTGCCGTTCAAACTTAGCAAACCATACCTTTATGTAATAAACTAAAATCGACTACGTCGAACATAGCCACGGTGATTGGCCACGGTGCACCATTACCCAGATATTTATCGCCACTGCCAACATTTCCGTCGTCCTCTTCATCTACTTCAAAGACCCACTATATCTTCACTTGTTACGCTTTAATATAGTGTTGCTAAAGGGAGAACGTTAAGGTTTTTGCAAACGTTAGACGTTTTACGAGGAGTACTGGAAATACTTCATGGATATGTGGAAGGGTTTACCTCCTTTTTGCTGTTGTGTATTTCTATTGTCTTGGTTAGCTGTTTGCAAATGTGAATAAATTGTACTAGTGTTTAAATAAGTTGAATAATAAGTTGATAGCAACTTGCACTTTTTTATATCACCATCTCGCCTGGTGGTAAGCGATGATGTGGCCGACGATGGAGCACGCCTACCTACTTTTCCAATAGACCTGTTCTACCTTTTTTGCACATCAATTTTGAGCTATGCTCCATGCTATGTATAATTAAACCCCAAAATGGAATTTCATAAATATTAAGCAAATAAAAAATAAAAGAAGGCCTATGTCTTAATATAGGCCTTCCATATATAGGCCTTGTATATTGTTTTCTTACTATTTTTGTTGGAAGATCGCTTTTTAATGATTTGTTTAGACTATACAATATTATTTACTTACAGGTCATTTCTGTTTAGTGTAGGTAGTTACAAGGAATGCTTTGTCCTAGAAAATCCACAGAACGCAAAGCTCTCGTACCTCTTCGGCGACAAATCGCAAGTTTACAGCCCACCTAAACTTAGCTCCGACTCACATTACAGCTACATAGCGACCACCTTTACAAACGGTCTTCGCGGTAATTAGTTTCGTACAATTTTAGACTTTAATGCCCCGCTTGTCATCTGTTAGCCTGATAATGGCTTCCTGCGTTAATTTATATGTGGCGAGATATAAATTATGATTATTTACCTCTGTACACCCCGATGTTACGTAAGTTTTGTAAATGGGGACCTTTATTTTCTATGTAAGTTTTAAATTAATGTGCTGGAGAGGTACTAACTTCATTTTATTTAATTTTGTGGTGGCGTTGGTTTTAAAGTTTAATTTAGAAAAATTGTGATGCTTTACAACTGTGTGAGGTAGTGTGGCTGAGTGCTAATTAAGTGTGAATGATATATTACCATTATTTTGTTAGATGTGTGAATGTACCTTTTATTTTATATTATTTCTATGTACATATTTAGCTAAATATTTAATCTGCCGTAGGCTTAAAATAACACAGCAATCATATGAATTACGTGCTTTAATACTTACACAAATAGAGCATAACAATATGCCACGATATTATTTGTCATTAGCCACATAAAACCACATGCAAATTTTAACCACTATGCGACTGTTGTGCTGTCGGTATTCAATACATGTAGCTTATAATTACAGGTTGTGGTGTTGAACATTATAATAAAAGTTATATTAATTATTTATGTTTATGTATGAGATAGACCGCAAATTAAATTGAATTACATAAATAATATTATAACATAACATAACATCACGCCTTTTATCCCCGAAGGGGTAGGCAGAGGTGCACATTATGCCACTGTACAATGTAACACCCACTTTTCACTATTTATGTTATGAGTCCCATGTAATAGGGGGTGAGCCTATTGCCATATACCGGGCACAATTCCAGACTCCGTGGTACTACTGAGAATTTTTAAAAACCCAGTAATACTTTGCCCGACCCGGGAATCGAACCCGAGACCCCTTGCCCGGCAGTCGCACTTGCGACCACTCGGCCAACGAGGCAGTCTTAATAAATAATAAATAAGATATAATAAATAAGAGGCAGAGGCAATAAATAATATTATCTACAGTGGAAAATCTATTAATATTGGTATAAAGGTCAGTTTACCTAATACCTATTACCTACCAATTTCGATGTTAAAAGTTGCTATAGTTTGTTCGAATCACTGCATTCTTAACTCGAATGTACTATAACACCCCTTAAAGTCTTTATTTAGTATAAGCTGTAGAAGAAAAGACACAAAAATAGGGGCTACCCGCCGAAACGAACTGTTGTACAGTATTTAATTTTCAGTTGTATACGAAATATATTAAGTTACTTATCATTATTTTTAAAAATGAAAATGACGACTTAGTATGAAACAGTGGTACTTAATGAAAAAGGAACAACGATTTTAGACGCAGATTTTGTTTCTATTTTAAGTGTGGGAGAGCCATGCTTTGGCACGAATGGTACCGGCTCGACCAGAGTGATACCACGGCCTCAAAGAAAACCGACGTGAAGCAACGCTTGCGTTGTTTTTCGTCGAGTGAGTGAGGTTACCGGAGGCCCAATTACCCTCCCCTTCCCCAATCTCTCCAAGTCCTGAATCCATAACGATCCTCAAACTTCTAATCCCCAAAAGGCCGGTAACGCACCTGTAACGCCTCTGGTGTTCCAGGTGTCCATGGGCAACGCCGATTGCTTACCATCAGGTGATCCGTCTGCTCGTTTACCGGCTTATGCCACAAAAAAAGTTCAATTTGGTCGTTCTGTCCATCTATCTATCTCATAATAACCTGGAAATAACTGTTGACGTTTCGGTCAGTCGCTAAATATCGCATGTCTCTCGCTTCTCGGTTTAATTCACCTCAAGTCAACCATTTCAGTTTCAGGTTACAAACGGGTCAGTATTTGAATTTCATATAGCCAGTGAATCCAGTGATACGGCTTAGCGATTCGGGTGACCACATGTCTGACTTTTAATGAGACACCTATTCTGTATTCCGGGATATTTTATGTAGAAATTGACAACATGTATCGCATGATGTTGTATAATATCTACCATGAAAAAAGTAAAATAGGTTTTTACAGTTTTGGTTATAAATTTACAAGTGCAAAAAGTATAGAGTTGTCAAAACGCTACGCATATGACCATGTGACCATATACTTACAAAATAGTTACTAATGACTGTCATACCTACTAAGTAATTATTAACCCACTTGCTATCGTCATTATAATCAGCCAGAAATCAATTCTAAGTCAAATCAAAATGTGTAATCAACTAATATCTTACTAAGCTTATTTATGTTTGTAACTATGCTACTATAAACGTGTTACAATTCAAAATGGCGACGCACAGATAACCCAAACTTAGATCATAAATTTCCAAATCACGAAAATCCCATTTAAATCCGAAATATAATACAATGAATAAAATATCATATCATGTGCAAACACAACTTGGGGCTAGACACGTCCGGGAACGGATTAAACGTCCACGTTTTATTAAAATTTATGAGCACCCTACATTTTGATTCCAAATTATGTTTCTATTAGTACAGTTTCGTTGTGTAGTTTTGAGATACAAGTACGAACATTTATCTTTGTTAGTACGAACTAATCAATGTTTTAGTTCTTATGTAATGGGGCCTACCGAATTTTTGTCAGAGGGCGCTTGTGTGAACTTCTTGTTCTTCGTCCAATAGGGAATTACTTGGTGTCACGTCATTGGACGTTCTATATTTGATAGCTATTGTGATTGGACAACAAAACCTTTCCTACTTTTGGCCGTAATGTGAGCAATAAACGTTAGCCCCCATTAGCCACCATGGCTCCACTTAACTTATCAATGGTCTGCTCTAAGATTTTGTCTTGGTCGAATACTTCTGTCTGTAATGCTTACTTTCTTATAGTTTCTCATATCTCATTACTACCATTTTTGTCTATTTTTGTGTCATTTTTTATTCATACTAATTAATTACATACTGCAGGATTTTTAATTCCATTTATTTTTCAAATCACTTTTCAATCAAAGGCTGTATGTGAAACTTTCTCCAATGCACGGTGACGTAAATCCAATACTTTGAAAAAACGTACTCGACCCAATTTTCGTAACACACAGCTAAGTACGTCGATGTATTCGAACAAAGTTCTTCAACAAAGTGTGATTGCACGTACTACCCCCGACTGTACTTAGGCAAATTCAAATTTACCACATAACAATTAAACTTGAGTAAAAGTTGGTTTGTTTATTCGCTCGTATTCCTTTTGAATGGGTTCAAAAGCTGTTTATGTATCATTATTGTAATTAATGTGATGGTAAATCCATTTCATGGTGAATTTATTAGGTCGGAATAATTATTTTTACGCCACTAAGCTTGTTGATTTGTGGTTTCTGGAATGACTGGTGAGCAATACGGTTCTATTATTGGTTTTAGGTAACATTTATAAGAAATTGGGCGTGTCCACATACATCTTTGCCTGCTCTTCTTGTTAATTAAAAAAAGTTTGTGACATATGATTTACTAGGCTTACCTAATTATGGGTTTTATGACAGCAAGATCTCTGAAAAATTTCATGGTTACCGTTCTAGTAATTCTAAAATTAAATTTGTTTTCTAATGTTGGCGCATTAGTATGGCCATCGACCATAGAGGCGGTGACGCGCGGGACGGGGTATAAAAACCCACGGCCGCGCGAGCGCCGCGCTTCTTCTTCATCGACACACGCCAGCCATTGCATTCGGGCATTTCTTTGTATCGGTGTGAGCCGGTCTTGATTCTGATATATGTAGAAATTAAACCTATTAATTGTGCAGTCTTCTGTTTTAATTTAAAATAACCCGACAGAGCTACGACAATTGGTCCTTCGAGCTATTAAGTTGCCCAGTAAAATTTTGCAAATCATTATCAACGTCATCGGTCATCGTGTGCACTTCGAGTGAACTTTGTACCCCGCGCACCACGTCGCCGAAAGCACAAAGAAGTCGTCCCCGAAGCAGACTACGTGGTCACCGTGGAAGCCGATGTCATTCTTGGGAGTATAATACTGTATTTGAGTGAGTCGTTCCAATTAGTTACTTTCCAAAACTTTCATCTTGCCAAAAAATCGTTTCCCAGCTTCCCATAACTTTCTTTAACGAGTAGCCCGTATCTCATTTCAAATAGTGCTTGTAATACTGCAGTTATTTGCTTACGTATCAATAACTCACGTATAAATATTCCATAGTTACAAAAACTAGTTTGCTAACGCGGTGCGAACACGTGTCACATCGTGAATCTCGGTACCTTTTCTTATCGCACAGCTGTTTTTGCATACATTCCTTTAACTCATTAGTACTTGTTTAACCAGTTTATATTTAATCCTATAATATTTTATCATGGCAGACAGTTTAAAGACTTTAATTAAGAAACGCAGTTCTGTAAAATCGAAGCTTACGATTTACAACAATTATTTAACATTAATTAAAAGTAGTGCCGCTATTTCACAGTTGCAGCGTCTAGATTTGGAAGAACGCTTTATTAAATTCCAAAGCTTACACGCCGAATTTGATGATTTACAGACTCAAATTGAAGTGCTTGCCGACGATGCCGAGTCTACGTTTACTGAGCGTGAGGACTTTGACCGCCAGTTCTTCAGTCTGGTGGCACTCACGCGCAGCCTGCTCGGTGCTTCGAACAACGGTGTCGGGTCGGAGGCTGGCTTCAAGGATGCTGACTCAGGTGCACATATTTCCTCACGGAATAATTTTGTTCGTTTGCCAAAAATAGAATTGCCACATTTTGATGGAAACTACCAATCCTGGCTTGAGTTTCGAGATACTTTTAGTTCATTGGTTCACGACAATGCTAGCATCAACGCCATAAACAAGTTCCACTACTTGCGAGCTTCACTCCAGAGCAAAGCGGCCTTAATAATTAAAAACATTGATTTTAAGGCCGAACATTATCAACTTGCATGGGACCTGCTATGTGAAAGGTTCAATAATAACCGTCTTCTTGTGGACAACCATTTGCGAGCTTTATTTGATGATGTGGAACCAATACTTATGGAATCAAGTGTTGGTATAAGAAATTTAGTTGATCTAATCAATAAAAATATTAGGGCACTGACAACATTAAAAAAGCCTACACAACATTGGGATTTAATTATAATTTATTTTATGGTAAAAAAATTAGATAGCATTACTCGTCGTGACTGGGAAGAAAATAGGAATACTGCTTTGAACAACGATGATCCTACTTTACAACAATTTTGTTCATTTTTAGGCAAGCGAGCCGACTGGTTGGAATCTGTTGAATCGAATAATTGTTCTTCAAAACATAATTCTATTGTAGCCTTAAACAATAGTCACATAAATAAAATTAATTCTAAAACTAATACTCAAATACAAAATAAAAAATCAAACTATAATCATAAAAACAACAAATGTCCGCTTTGCTCCCAGGCACATACTTTATACAGATGTGACTCATTTAGAAGCTTATCTATTGAGGCTCGCATACAAAAGGCCCGCGAATACAATGTTTGCTTTAATTGTTTACGCTTCGGGCATTCTGCTAATAAATGTACCTTTTCACATTGCAAATATTGCAAATCGAAGCATAATACGCTTTTGCACTTAGACTCACATGAGCCTAAATCCTACACAAACCCATTGCCTGCAGCTTTGCCTTCTGAATTGCCTTCTGCTCCAAACGTTGTGCTTTCCGCCAATTCTATGCAGCTTGCTACTTCTTCGCATGTTTTACTGTCCACAGCCCTGGTGAACGTGACCGCGTGACGGGTAAGAAGTACACTGCGCGCTTGTTGCTGGACAACGGCAGTACAGCGAACTTTATTACGCAGAGTTTAACTGAGAAGTTGGGTTTGTTACGACGCGGTACGAGCACTAAGGTAACGGGTATAAATAATCATGTCTCCACCAGCACACAGTCTTGTCACCTCACAATAGAATCTTTATGCTGTGCCTTTACTGTAGATATAGATTGTCATATTTTACCTGAAATTACCAAAGTTCTACCGTCATCATTCGTGCATATTAGTCATGTCCCTATTCCTTCAGGTCTTATGCTAGCAGACCCGAACTTCAACGTTCCGTCGGTCGTAGATATCCTGGTAGGGGCTGATGTCTTTTGGAATGTCATAGGCAATAAAACTATTGATTTAGGAAAGCACTTACCTACATTGTGTGAGACCAAGCTCGGGTGGCTTGTATCCGGTAGTGTTTCACATTCAACAAGCTTATCTTCAAATCATTGTTGCCATCATTCTAGTGTCACTCCCGATCTTACTTACTTTTGGGAGCTTGACAATGTTTCCTCTAAACATTCGAACTCACTTGAAGAGCGAATGTGTGAGCAGCTTTTCGCTCAAAACACGTTTCGTAACAATGATGGAAAATTTGTCGTTACTATGCCTTTAAAGGGAGATCCAAGTTCATTAGGTCATTCTTACCTAAATGCAAGGAATCGTTTTTTATCCCTTGAACGACGATTTGAACGTGATCCTTCATTCAAACGTAAATACATTGAGTTCATCAAAGAATATGAACACTTAGGTCACATGACATTAGACCTCGACTGTACTCCATCACCTGAAAACTCCATTACTAAATATTACATTCCGCATCATGGAGTCATACGTAGTTCCAGTACCACAACACAACTGCGCGTAGTCTTCGACGCATCGGCCCCTACTAGTACCGGGGTGTCTCTTAACGACATTCAGATGGTCGGGCCCGTAGTACAAGACGAACTGTTTTCTATTATAACACGTTTTCGTCAGCATAGGTACGTGGTCTCAGGTGACGTGGAAAAAATGTACAGGGCCATTGAGTTGAATCCTATTCAACGACCTCTTCAAAAAATAATTTTCAGGTTTGATCCCTCAGAACCCCTTAGGACGTACACTTTGAACACCGTCACTTACGGTACTGCTTCAGCTCCCTACTTAGCCACTAAGTGTCTAGTATCTTTGGCTGATAACATTGAGGACGAGCGTGTCCAATCTGCCATACGACGTGACTTCTACGTTGATGACTTTCTTAGTGGAGGGGAAACTATAGCTGAGACAATTGAAATCGCAAAAAAGGTACAAACGGTTCTATCTTCTGCTAAATTTAATTTACGTAAATGGCGATCAAATCATCCTGAAATTCATAATCAAATTACTGATAGTAACGTGTTACATAATAGATTGCATTTTTCGGAGCAAGGTACGTATCCTACTCCATCAAAAACCCTAGGGCTTATCTGGGTATGTGACTCAGATACTCTAACATATTCAATTAATATCACTTCCACTACAAAAGTCACCAAGCGTCGTGTCCTCTCTGTTATCAGTCAAATCTTTGACCCATTAGGCCTCGTTGGTCCATGCGTCGTCGAAGCAAAGCTAATCATGCAGCGTCTATGGCTAGAAAAATATGACTGGGACGACGTAGTTTCGCTCGACATTCAAAATATTTGGTCTACATTTGTGAGTAGCATAACATCATTAAATAGGTTAAAAATTCCTCGTTGGGTTTTGCGTGAAGATTCCGTTATACATGAAGTACACATTTTCACCGATGCATCTGAGAAGGCGTATGGCGCTTGTGTGTACATTCGGTCTTGCAGTAGTAATGGATCTATGGGCGTCCAGCTTCTAGTCTCTAGAAACCGTGTAGCACCTATCAAACCTACAACGATACCGCGACTTGAGCTTTGCGGAGCTTTGTTGGGTGCAAGGCTGTGTGCTAAGGTTCAGGAATCGCTTACCATACCCATTCACAAATGTAGATTCTGGTGTGACTCAACCATAGTTCTAGCTTGGCTTTCTACTAACTCTAGTCAATTGAAACCTTTTGTTAAAAACCGAGTCAATGAAATTCAAGAAATCACGTTTGGTCATACCTGGAGCTACGTACCGTCGAAGGACAACCCGGCGGATCTTGTTTCCCGTGGTCTTAGGGCAGACGTCATTAACGACACACCCCTCTGGTGGTCTGGGCCCTCCTTTTTGAAGCATGATGAAACCGAGTGGCCCAAAATACCCAACACAGGGAGAGATAATATGCCGGAAGTAGTGACTCATCTCATTAAAAATGATAGTAGTGTGAATCATTCTAATATTAATAACCATTCTGATACAACCATTCATACATCAATTATACATACAGTATTAACAAGATATTCTAGTCTAACAAAAATACAAAAAATATTAGCTTATGTACTAAGATTTACTTATAATCTAAAAAAAAAAAAAATTGTGTGGCAATCTTTCTGTTTCAGAACTTGAAAATTCATTACATTTAATTATACACTTTTCACAGCTTGAAATGTTTCATGAAGAGTATATTTTTTTAGAATCTGGTCAGAAATTGCCACGCAAAAGTAGGCTGTTGCCCTTGTCTCCCTTTATAGACGATAATAACCTCATCCGCGTGGGCGGAAGGCTTGATAATTCTCCCTATGATTTTAATATTAAGCACCCAATAGTATTATGCAGTAAACATGTTCTAACTAAGCTTATATTCCACATGCAACATTTAGAGCTTGCACATGCTGGTCCACAATTATTACTGTCGCACATTCGACAGACTTATTGGCCGTTAGGTGGCAGAAACTTGTCTAGACTTGTGGTGAATCAATGTCTCAGGTGTTGCAGACACAAGGCTCAAAGCATACAGCCAATTATGGGTCACTTACCCCATTCTAGAACTCAGCTTGAGTTTCCATTTTTGTATAGTTACGTTGATTACGCGGGACCAGTATTGGTGGCCAATCGTAAAGGCCGTGGTTGCAAACTAACAAAATCTTATATGTGCATCTTTGTTTGCTCAGCAGTGAAAGCCGTTCATTTGGAGCTCGTCAGCGACCTCACCACCGAGGCTTACATGGCCGCTTTAAATCGGTTCGTGGCGCGTCGAGGCAAGCCTCGAAGTATCACGTCCGATAACGGGACAAACTTTGTAGGTGCATCGAACGAGATGCGTAGGTTCTTGGAATCGTCTGATGTTGCAACTGAAATAGCGCAGCTGGGCATTGAATTCGTTTTCACGCCTGCATACAGCCCACACTTTAATTCACTGGCTGAAGCTGCTGTAAAATCGTGTAAGCACCACTTAAAAAGATTGCTGCATATTACTCATTTAACCTTTGAGGAAATGACTACTTGTCTAACACATATAGAGGCGGTGTTAAACTCACGTCCTCTCACTCCTCTTTCTTCGGACCCTAACGATTTTTCGGCACTTACTCCTTCCCACTTCCTAATTGGACGACCACTCTTATCGGTGCCTTCTCCTCAGGTGACTGAAACCAACATCACGCGGCTGGATCGATGGAAGAGGATCCAGTTCATTAGACAGCATTTTTGGAACAGGTTTCATATAGAGTACATTTCTCTGCTGCAGGCGAAATCCAAGTGGTTCCATTCAAGAGGTGAAGTGAAACAAGGGTCCTTAGTCCTGATCAAGGACAAAACTGCACCACCTCTGCTCTGGTCCCTGGGTCGGGTCACCATGACCTATCCCGGCGTCGACGGGGTCACGAGAGTGGCAGAAATCAAGACGAAGAAGGGCACCATTCGTCGTAGTTTCAACAGCATCTGCCCACTTCCAATCCAAGATTGAAGAAAACTCTTCAACCCGGGGAATATGTTGGCGCATTAGTATGGCCATCGACCATAGAGGCGGTGACGCGCGGGACGGGGTATAAAAACCCACGGCCGCGCGAGCGCCGCGCTTCTTCTTCATCGACACACGCCAGCCATTGCATTCGGGCATTTCTTTGTATCGGTGTGAGCCGGTCTTGATTCTGATATATGTAGAAATTAAACCTATTAATTGTGCAGTCTTCTGTTTTAATTTAAAATAACCCGACAGAGCTACGACACTAATAAAAACAAAAACCACAAACAAAAAAATCACTTAGGTGCGTTAACAGAAAAATATCGCACACTTCATCTACAAAACCGCGTCTTAAATATTTTTTCCCCACATAAAAGTCCAACAAATAAAAGAAACCAGTAATTTAAACTTAGTCTCATTTGAAAACCAATTCCGCGCAAAATAAGTTAAAACCACTTCATGGACGAGTTAGATCACTCAGCAAATCGTGTATATCTAAATAGAGTTTAATTCAGTCGCGCAGAGCTTCGTGGAGCGGTAAAGTAGATTTGCGAATTTGCATCACAAGTCCAATTGAGTTTTTTAAGGAAACGGTGCTTTGGATTTCCTAAGTTTCCTTTCAAAGGGGATTTTAAATATTGCTCAAGTTTCGGCTTGTTTGGTTGACGAAGTTTTCGGAGGGAACCGCTTTTAGCTTTCCACGTTGTGAAAAGGGTGGTCTAATTTTGGGTGTGTTTTCGAAAATGTTATTTTTGTGTTAAATTGGGCTACCGAGTGCTTTCTACTTTGCGGAATATAGAAACTCTGTAGTTTACATCATCTACAGAGATGGCGTTAGATTACATATTTTGATCCTCGACTTACGTATGTAAGTAATGATATCTGTGCAGATCCTCTTTTCGATTAAGCTTCTTGTATTGATCTTATTTTTAATATTGTTCATACAGGCAATATAAAAGACTTTAATCAATATACCATTTGGTAAAAAACATTAAAAGATGCAATCACTATAGTGTAACTGAAAAAAGGCTTTACTGAATCCCAATTTTTAAACAAACTGATCAGCAGGAAAAATCTGCATCATGCGTCACTCCGGCGGACGACGACGTGAATACGAGCATCCACCATTCACTCATGATTGACATTTGATTGAAAGACAATTTTTTACCGCCGCTCGGTCCATGTGCCCTGAATTTTGTCTGCACTCAGGGGAACAAAATTATGTCGCTCTTTGGGTTAGATTTATGTCGAAAAAGTTTTCTTTAGTTTTTAATGGTGTTTCTTTTCCTAATTTATTTTGGTACAAAATACTTTTATGAACTTCGATTTTTACTTTACTATATTATTAAGCAAGTTAGCAACGTAAGGAGAGGAAATGGAATGGAAACTTCTTCTTTGTTTTAAAGTTTTACTCGACCTAGTTTAAAGTTTTAGCTACTTTCATTTTTGGTAGTTAAACGAAGTAGAAAATAGAGGTTTTGGCATTATTAACAATTTTGTCCTAAAAATAGATAGCCTTGTATATAGTTTTCTTGGTTGTTTTTTATTACGCTGCTGACATCTGCCTTCCACGGCGTAATCTCGGCAATATATCATTCTTAGCTAGACTCAAATCTAGACATTTCTCGCTTCTTTTCACTTTAATGGCTTTAGTCTGAAATATAAAATTATTTTTCACTTTTCCTTTTACAATGGTCTTATCAACAACAATGGCGTCTTTGCAGAAGTAAGTAGTATACCTAATAGTAAAAAATGTTAACAAACAATTTTCGTACTAGAGAAATATCATCAAAATGACTTTTTTTATTTAGAAATGAGTTTTGGAACTTACTTCGCATTGCCTATTATTCAATAAGCGTGTAATGTGTATATTTACTTTAAAGAACAAAGATAAAATTCAACTATCATTTTTTAGATGAAAGGAAATGCGCTAGTTTAATAGAGTCTTATGCATTTATTAATAGAGTAATTATTAATATATGTTTCTGACTTAGCACAACATCGGTGAGTATAATAACTTGGAATAGCTTAATTAACGATGCCGTAGCGTCTACAAACACTGTGTTGCCAACAAGTTATGTACGCTCGCAAACTGCAACGTTATCTATATTAATATAAAAAATAACTAATGATTTAACATTAAAAACATCATAACTATATAATGATCTATCTACATGATATTAAAAATTGTTTTATTTGAGTTTAATAGTTA
Organism: Spodoptera littoralis; assembly: GCA_902850265.1. NCBI lineage: Eukaryota > Metazoa > Arthropoda > Insecta > Lepidoptera > Noctuidae > Spodoptera > Spodoptera littoralis. The sequence goes on along the minus strand of LR824535.2, from coordinate 1,431,704 downwards.
CGAATATCAATATTTTTGAAATGAATAAAATGAAATAAATGATGAATTCAGTTATTTGAACAATTGGAAATTATGTTGGTATTTCGATAATATATAAAAACAGATGGAATGTTTTAAATTATTTGTACAAAAATATTTATGTTTTATTTATTTATTTTTATGGTACAAGCCGATAAACGAGTAGACGGATATGGGAGTGTAAATTAAAAACTATTGGAATTTTTATAAAAGCATTGGCACAAAACCGCACAAGTATTAATTTGTTGGAATTTGGAATGGATGGCAGGATGAACTAAAATGTACATATTTTGTTTTGACTACATATTTTTATATCGTTGCTCCACACTAGAATTTTCTCCTGTGTCGTGGGTGCGTTTACAAACATACAAGTTCACATACACATGACACCCATATTCGAAACAACAATTTGCGCGGGAATCGAACCCGTTACGTGGCAGCCAGTGGCCCAGCTACCGCGCCAACCGTGTAGTCAGTGTGTTAGTTATAGCAGAGCTTGACACCATCCACACTGTATCGTTGTCATCCTCTATGGGTTATATAACACTTCTATCTCTTTGGAGATAGATTAGACTGGAGATACGGAGATGAGTGCGGTACCTGTCTAAAAAGAAATCTCCTTTGGAGATAGAAAAGAGGCCTCAGTACGAGTTTCGTTTAAAGTAATCGAAACAAGTACGCATTCTCCGCTCTGATTGGCCGGCACCAATGGACCAACCAATCACAGAGCCGAACGCTCTTTTCGAAACGCGATAAAACAAAGTAGTGCTACGCCCTTCTGTGTAACAATACGTTATTTGAGAATCACTGCGCCTGCCTGTACATTGTACAAGTGTATGAGCAAGCCACCGAGCGTTTCACGCGAAGTGCTTTCGTACGTCGCACAGAACAAACGCTCCGCCCGCTGTCTTATCGTTATAATACTAGTTTAAACTAGTTCCAACCAGTTATATGGTCCAGGGTTGCTACGCTAGAACATAGTTTTGGTTTATGGTTTTCACGTTAAGGAAGCTTATGTAGATTGCTTGTAGGTTCGAGAATTTTGGGGGCGTAACGTAAATACTACTTAGTTAATTGGTTGGCCTAAAATACTTACTAGAATAATTGAATGAGACGAATTTTAGTATTTGTTGTGAATATCAAGAGGGTTTTTGTGGCGGTAATTAGAAGATCATGTTTATTTTCAGTAGCTTTATGTTCGAGATCTTATTTGCCTAGTGGAATGATTTTCGCTTTCTGAACAAACTGGCTTAAATGCTGGAACAAACCAATAACAGACATGAGTACACTAAACCTTTGTCAAATTCAAAAAATAAACACAAACATTTTCTAACCTTGAAAACGCAACAGAAGTTACAATTCTTCGATTAAAATTAAATAAAACTTTACGAATGAAAACTTTTGAACTACGACGCGTGTGACAGGTGTCAACCCTATTGAAGTACAGTCAGCCTGCAGTACATACATTTTCGCCGGCGCCGCTTCCAAGTTTGTTGTTCCTAGTTAATTTTCTTTGTGAAAATTCCCTCTTAACTTCATGAGTGTTAATCTTTGAGATTGAAGTTTTCAAACTTAATCCTTCTTTGTACGTATTAAGTATGAACTTCGTGATGTTACTTACGTGATAGTTTTGCAAAGAAAAATATTAAAGCCAAGTTTTTAAGTTTAGACAAACAACAGTTTCGCTGCAGGAAATAAACATATTCTTTGTTTAAGACCTTGTTCGCAGAAAAGTCACGTCGCAGCCATTTTCTTTTTTTTAGACTTGAACTGTTAAGAAATATTACGTCAGTAAAGTTAAAGGCGAATGCAAACAAAAGTAATAAAGCAGCCAGCAGTATTGCTTTGCTGTTTACTTGATTTATTACAGTAGCTCCTAGTTATAAGGTTTGCTAGCATACAATAAATTTCTAACACCATTTTCTTGACTTAATATATTTATTTATTTTTTATGACATCATTTTCTTCGATAATTTTAAGTTGTTTTATTTTTCCCAATATATAATTATTTTGCCCATCCAAATGAGTTTTACTGTCATTAAAAATTAACTAATTTAATTGGAAAATTCTATTGAATTTTCAAGAAAATCAACTTATGTCGAGTCTTACTTGGCTTAGTCTAGTCGTACAAATATGCTGCGTCACGTGTCGTCAGCGACGTTGAGTGAAGTAACGCGCGTTGCCGGACTTTGTTCGACATGTCTAGCAACATCAACGTGGCTGTGGACATAAGGTGCACCTTATAATATATCGGGCGAAATCGGCAGGGTTCGCGTCTCCTAGTGTATCCTTGGTTTAAACATTACCCACAGGTATGTAGTAACACAAAAGTTGTAAGCCCAACATAAAACAATAAATAAACCTAAATTTTTTTCTAATCTGTCCTCAAAAAACCATTTATATTCAGCCAGTCCAGTCCAGAGAGAAACCAATATAGAACTCTTTTTATCCAAATACAGAGTTTCAGTAACACGTCCGGTCTAGACCAATGGACTTCAGTGGAATTAGTAACCATGTCACAGGCACTTGAAAAGAGGCTTTCAGTTAGAAACTTAGTACTGCCTTCAGTAGGTAAATATCTAAGTATTTTCGGAAAAAGAAGTTTTTAGATTTTCCGTAACTAAAGTTTTGTCTGCGGGTTTGGTCCAGTTTTTGGGGTAGTTTTAATGCTCAGCTTGGCAAACATTAGGGATTTTCCTATTTTATTTGTTGCTTTATTTGATTGTTACAATTTATTGTTGTTGGTAATAGGTTTGAGTTAAAATTCTAACTCAAACCATTAGACATTGGATTAGACATTTTGTACAGTTAATAGTTTTCTTATAATTTTTATGACTGTGAAGTATGAAAGAACCTTATTTAAACCTGCATCGTATTAACTCGTCGAGTACCGGTTTTATAGACACAATTAAAGAACAATAGGTCGCGGTCACCGGTGACCGCTTGGTGTTTGACAGTTTAATTAGCAACCATTTTGTAATGACAAAAATAAATTCTCAAATATTTCGCTTGTTAACTGTCGAATGTATGTACACGTAATAAAATCCAATAAATTTAATTACATCTTCAGACGATTATAAAAATGTAATCCACGACTGGAAAGTACTACGATATAAGTACCACGATCTTAGTACGGAAAGCTTAATTTAAATGCTTCTCGGAAAAGGGACTCTTATTTGCCTCGATATTTATCTCAATTTTAAATTAATTTCTAATACATTTTAATTGTTATAAGATTCAATTTTCTATGCAGAATAAATCAAAATTGACTTAAGCGACAATTACACGTAAAGTCATGATATTTAATAAATATAGAAAAACTTAATATAACGTATAGATCACAGCTAGTAGAATTTTATTACGTCACTAAAGTTTAATATCAATATTGGACGCGTTTTGACTACGATGCTCGCCACCGATATATTGAAGCGATGATAGTAGAACATAATACTGAAATAGTAAGATAACCTTATACACCTTAAAATAAAAATACATAAATTAATTATTGTGTGAAGAATGGTCACTTATTAACAAACAAATCTAGATAGTGCTATCGAAAAAAAAATGTTTAATGCAAATAATCTAACAAGTGTGGGAGAGCCATTCTTTTGTTCATGCGGCTCAACCGGAGTGACACCACGGCCTCACCGAAAACTGACGGAAAACAACGCTAGCTTTATGTGAGTGGGGTTAGCGGAAGCCCAATTATCCCCTCCCCAATCCCTGAATCCCCAATAATCCTTAAAAATTCCTATTCCACAAATGGCCGATAATGCACTTGTAACGCCTCCATTGTCCAGGGTGTCCAAGGGCGACGCCGAATGCTTACCATCAGGTGATCTGAGCGCTCGTTTACCGGCATACCCCATAAAAAAAGTAGTTCACCCGGTCGTAAGCATAGTGTCCGCCCATGGACTTCCGCAATCATCATATAGCATTAACCAAGTGAGGTATATCTCAGTCATATCCCTATCGACACTAATTATCTTTTATATTCCTACCACGTGCCAACCTTCAGTCTTTAATAATGAACTTCAACAGCATTGGAAACCAAAGTTTACATTACCTTTATAAATCGAATAGAAAATTTTATTCAAATTGTTGACTTGATAAACTCTACACGTGCTCGTTACGATTGTTCGGGAAAGAGATTGAATCTTACTAGAAAATCACCAAGAATTTTAAAGGGTGCATTAGCTGATTAACATTTCGTGGCTTAGATTTTGAAGGATATTAACTTTTATTACTGTTATATATTTTTACTTTTACTTATTTTAAATTAATACCAATTCAATTTTCATTCATTTGAACACAAAGTTTAAATTTGCCTTAAGAAAAAAATTTGTTTTTGACTAAACAGAAAATTTCAATTACTTTAGTTTTGTAACTAAATATAGAATAGGCACTGGCCCTTTGTCACATCTTTCAAATAGGGACAGTCGTCAACTAATATACAATGATCAAAAACTTGTCTACATAGAAATGTTTGGTAATTTAGTGCAGTTGCAAAGGGACTGGCCAAAACAACTGATAAATGGTACCAATCAGGGAACATTTTCCTTTGTTCTATTAGTTCGTGGAGTGGCGCGGCCTGCGGATGACAGTCAATCATGGACGAAGTTTTGATCGTCTAGCCCAATTTACAAATAGACGTTTAGAAATCCAGATCGCAATTTGATGACCTTTTTTTTTTTTTTTTTTTTTTTTTAAGGGGGGAAAATCATCGAATGACTGCTCCCGCCTGGGTGAGGCGGAAGGGAGTGTCAGACTCTTACTGACTAAAAACCACCCCGTTCCTTCTCCTGCACGTCGAGCCGGAGCCCCGGTTACCCGTTAGGTTCTCCGCGACTCCGAATCGGCATCGGCCCTATTGGGCCCCATCTGTGGAGGTCTGATGGCTCTTTGAGGCGCGCGCGGAACGCGACGCGCCGTACGCTCGGGTCTGTTTCTGGTCGGACGGGGAGCCACCCATGCTCGCCGTCCGCAGGCCCGCGCTTACGGTGGCCGGAGATCGTCCCGCGATCCCCGACGCCCGGTGTGTCCTTCGCGATGGCTGGGTTGCGAGGAGGCAGCGCTTCGCTGCCTCACGCGTCCCGCCTCCTCCTTAGCCAGCATGACTGCTTCGCAAAAGGAGGAGACGGCATCCCAGTCCCCCTCGCTCCGCATCATGGCCTGAACTAGGCCCGGACGCGAGAGGTCTCCATCGCCGATCACTTCCCTGAGGGCACGGCGGTGCTCAGCCCACGCAGGGCATTCCGCAACAGTGTGTTCCACCGTGTCCTCAGGGCGGTCCTCGCAGTGATGACACCCGGGCGTTTCCTCCCGCCCCATCAGACACAGGTACCTCCCGAAACTTCCATGTCCGGTGAGGACCTGCGTCAGGCGGTAGGTGAGGACGCCGTAGCGTCTCTCAAGCCACTCCTCAAAGAGGGGACTTACCGCTGCAATGGCAGCGAGCCCAGCCCTCGGTTGCGACAGTCGTTGCTGCCATTCCGCCATGAGATCGCGCCGGAGCTCATCCCGCCACGCACTTATCTGGCGCGGCAGCGGAGTTTCACCCCGGCGACGTGCCTCCGCGCGCATGCGATACACGCGCGCGAGCACCTTCGCCTCCAGATCCCACGGCGGTAATCCGGCAAGGAGGTTCGCCGACTCCCCAGAGATCGTGCGGTATCCGCGGATCATTCGGATCGCCATGACCCTCTGTGCCATAAGCAGCGCCCGAGCGGGCCGCTGCAGCAGGTTCGGCGCCCAAACAGGGGCGCCGTAGAGGGCCATGGACCGCACGACCCCGGCGTATAACCTCCGGCAGGAGGCGTTTGGCCCCCCGAGGTTGGGGAGGATGCGCTTAAACGCAGCCCCCCCCTCGCCAACTTTGGAGCCAAACGTCGGAAGTGCTCCACGAAGTTCCATCGACTGTCGAGGACGAGTCCCAGGTACTTCATCGCCGTCTCGACGCCGATGGTAACCCCTCCCGCCATTATTTGAGACCCACCAGGAGGTGGCGCATTCCCGCGGCCATGAAAACACATGGCCTCGGACTTGTGGAGCGCCACCTCGAGTCCCAACTGCCGGATTCTCTCAACGACTGTCGCAACCGCTGTCGCCATTAAATCGGCCGCCGCCTGGTGCGACCTCCCGTGCGCTAGCACCAGCGTGTCGTCGGCGTAGCATATCATGCTAACGCCGTTCGGGAGGTCGGTGCGCAGCACCCAGTCATAACCGATGTTCCACAGGAGCGGCCCCAGAACCGAACCCTGTGGAACACCGCGTGACATCTCTCGCCGGTTCCACTCGCCCCGGTGACCGGGGTAGATGACGGACCTGTCCGTCAGGTATGCCTCGATTACACGACGGAGGTAGGTAGGCACCCGATGATATCGGAGTGCCTCCAAGATGCAGCTCCAGGGCAGGGAGTTGAAGGCGTTGGCGATGTCCAGAGACACCGCCACTACGACCTTACCCCTGGACACTGCAGTCCCCGTCGTCCGGTCCCTAACGCGCATGATGGCGTCCACCGTGGAGCGCCCTCTGCGGAAGCCGAACTGGCCGTCCGATAGGTCCGGCCCAATATCCGTCAGGTGCGCGACGAGGCGGTTCGAAATGATTCTTTCGAAGACTTTCCCCACCTCGTCGAGCAGCACTATGGGCCGGTACGCGGACGGAGAGTCCGCAGGGCGCCCCGTCTTCCGCACGAGGACCAGTTTTCCCGCTTTCCAGAGCAGCGGGAACTGGCCTCTCTCCAAGCATGCGCTGTAGAGACCGATTAATCGAGGCCTGAGAGCCTCTGAGGCCAGGACCCATGCTTTGCCATGCAAGCCGTCGGGTCCTGGGGCGGTGTTCTTGGCGCCCATCCGGCGCACCGCCGCTCTCAGTTCTGCCTCGGTCACCTCTGGGACGATGTCGTCGTCGTCGTCGCTATAGCCCGCGTCGGGCACCGCAGGGGGCGGAGTCATATACGGAGGGGTGAAGCCCCTCCACAGCCGGGGGAACAGGGCGCCAATTACCTCCTCAACGACCTCTGGCCGGAGACTCTGAGTGAGCGGGGGAGCCCAAGCGCGAAGCTTGTCGCGTACCATGCGGTACGGGCGTCCCCACGGGTCTCTATCAGAGTCCCCAGCATCTCCCGGCGGGCCTCCTCCTTGGCCCGCAATATCTCCGCCTTGAGGACGGCTTTCGCCGCCCTGTATCCCTCATACAACTCCGCCTCTCTCGCCTCCGCATTTGGAGGACGGAGACGGCGCCTGCGGTGCCTAGTGTACTGGCGTCGCGCAGCAGTGCACGCCTTGCGTAAGCTGCCAGCTCTTGCGACCACCAGTACACCTGGCGCTTTTGTTGCCTCGACCGGATCCGGGGCATCGCCACGTCACAGATCCTGGACATGGCGTCCTGGAGCCACTTGGCCTCATCGTCAATGTCGGCAGGCCTGACCGGTGGTATCACCCAGGCCTGCACGATGGCGGCTTCCAGGAGCAGCTCCCGGTCCAGCTGTTTCAGCGCCCAACGCGGGCCACATGGGGCCTGTCTGACCGGCGGATCCGCGGACTCGGCGGAGACGTTGAACCGGATATACCGGTGGTCGGAGTACGTCTCCACCTCCTCCATGACACGCCAGTCAACGATACGCGGTGACAGAGCAGGGCTGGCGAACGAAATGTCCACCACCGACTCGCCCTGCATCCGCACGCACGTAGGGACAGAACCCCGGTTCAAGACGACTAGGCCTGCCTCAAGGGCCCAGTCTTCCACCATCCTACCCCGGACGTCGGTGAACCGGGAACCCCAAGCCAAATTCTTGGCATTGAAGTCCCCGAGGACGAGCACGGGGAGGGAACGGAACCCGACGACGACTGTGACCAACTCCATCAAGGAGTTGTGGAACTCGGCGAGAGTTCGGTTCGGAGAGAAGTACACGCCCACCACAGCGAGCTCTCCGAACCGTGCTGCGACACAACCCCGGCCTCTTTGAGCTGCCTCAAGAGTCGGGGTACCGGCGGCGGCCGATGAGATGATGGTCACCGAGCCGTCCAGGTCCGCCACCCAGTGATCCCTGGGCGGGACAAAGTACGGCTCGGAGACCACGGCGACATTGATCGACCACTGCGCCATGCTCTGGAGCAGGAGATCCTGAGCAGCGGCGCAGTGGTTAATATTCGCCTGGAGGAGGCGGAATGGAGCCATTATTGACAGTCCATTCCGATCTCCTCAGTAGCGGCAGCGGCGACTGCGGCGGCAGTGGCGGCGGCGGCGGCGGAAACGGCAGGGGTGGCGGAGGGCCTACCTTTGCCCTTGGGTTTGGCAGGAGGGGAGCAGCCCTTGCTCCCGACCCGGTGATTGGCCGGCTTGCCAGCCGCCGCACATGCGTTGCAGTGCAGCGGGGCAGTGCAGGAGCCGGCCCTGTGACCGGGCCGACCGCAGCGGAAGCAACAGTCGCTGCGGTCCACCTCTGAGGTGCATTTGGCGCTCACGTGCTCCCCCACGTGACAACGGTAGCACCTCAGAGGCCGGGTCTCGAGCAGCTTTACCTGCGCCGAGACCCATCCCACCAAGAGCCTTTTGCCCTCCTTCAGCTTCTTGGCCGCTGTGACGGGGCAGCTCACCACCACCGTGCGCAGCCCCGAGTTGTCCGGACGGATGGTGCCCGCCTTGATCTGGTCAGCAGGGCACCCTCCCGTCCTGGCCACAGCGGCCACCACCTCACTTTCCGTGACGGAGTCGTCCAGGCCCAATATCCGGACATCCACACATTTGGTGGGCCTGGACACGCGGGCCTCGTCTGCCCCGAGGCACGCCCTAAGCCTCTCAGCCAGGGCGTCGGCCGACGGGCCACTGGCCGCGCCGGGGACCTCCAGTAGACGGGCTCCGGTAGCGGTCACCTTGACCGCAAACCCGTCCGGGGCCCCGAACTCCGCAGGTGTTACCGCCCCCTTGAGCTTGGCGAGGACGTCACCATAGGTAACGCCCCTATTGACCGCCTCGGGCTGCAGTGTAATAACTACAGCCGCGGTCTTAGGGGCGAGGAGCAAGGCAGCAGCGCGTTTCTCCCTGCGCTGCTGCTGCCGTCGCTGCCGCTGCGCCTTTTTGCGGCGCTTTCGGCCCTCCCTGGCGACTCTCCTCGCCTCGCCGGCGATTTGCCAACCGCCGCCGTCCTCCACTCGCGGGGCGGGTTCTGCCGCCGCTGCTGCAACTCCAGCTTGCCGGGCTGGAGTGTCCCTCCTCTTTTTGCGCCTCATGGGCGCAGGCGCCATCGGCGCAGCTGGGGTCTGCGCCGGCGGGGGCGCCGAGGGCCTCGCGGGAGGAGGCGCCCGCGCCTTTGCCGGCGGTTGGGGGCCGCGGCCAGCCTGACCAGTGGAGGTCGGAGGCTTGGCCACAGCAGCCGCGTATGAGCCCGATGCCGCGGGCGGGGAGGCCCGGCTCGATGCGAGCGGGGGGCGCAAAAGCCTGCCCTCCAGCACGTCAAAACGTCGCTGGAAGGCAGCCATCTCCGCTCGCAGCAGTCCGACTACGTCGGACTCCGCCGGGGGCTGGGGGAGACTGCCGCGAGCAGCGGCGAGCTCGGCCCTGGCCGTCCGCAGCTCGGCCTCCAGGGCCGCATTGGAGGCCGCCAAGCGCGCCAGCTCCCGCCGCATCTCGCCCAGCTCGGAGCGCACCTTTTCTGCAGTGGGCACCGCGCACTGCTCCAAGGCTGCCTCCGTGATAGTGGCCACCGCCGCCCTGAGGAGGGAGAGTCCTAACCGGCTGGGATTTCCCCATAGCCAGTTTATGGAGCACCTCCGTGATGGCCTGTCGGAGGTGCCCGGAGCCGCTCGCGCTCTCGGAGCCCGACTCGCCCTCCGAAACCTCCACGCCGGACATCTCGGCTGCGGAGGACTCTGAACGGGCAGCGCTCGAGAGAGCCCTGCCCTCCGCAGCCAGCTGCTCGGCCGACTCCACGCAGGCAACTGGTGCCGGTTTCCGGCGACCGCCGCCCTTGCCGCCCCTACCCCGCGCCGCCGTTGGGACTTTAGGGGGAGGCGCCTGCGCGCCGGAGGACGGGGACGAAGCGTCCTCCTCCAGCCTGGGACGCTTAAACGTCCCCGTCACGCGACGGCGTGAGCCCTTCGAGCTCACGCTCAGCCGATCCGCCAGTGATGTGTCGGACTCAGGGTCCGACACCATCGTAATTGATGCCCGTGTGTGGGGCATGCTAGATGTGTCCAGCGTCTCCCCACGGGCGCCAGAGCCCCTTGGGCTCCCCTCTACTACGTCTGCAGGTGAGCCAAGCTCACCCGCACTCTCCTCCTCCGACAGTTGTGGTTTTGTTTTTTTAGGTTTTGTTTCTCCATACAGTTCCCACGAGTATGGGGGAAATATTCGGTCCACCCAGGCAGTGCCCCCTGTACCTGGGTAAGTGTTCATTTGTTTCCCAACTAGAGGTTCCACTGGTCCCCTAGCTGGGGGTGCGCTCGCGACTGACACTACTCCTCAGCCATGCATACTCTCGCCGCGCACCAGAACTTAGTATTGGAGGAATTTTTTATAGAGGTTATCTTCCTCGCGGTCCGGGCGACCAAGCCAAGACCCTCGTCCCGTTCAGAGTCACAAAACATGACCGTGACCTCCTTACGGATTACGATATCGACGGCTGCAATCGGGGACAGCTTGTGTCCCGATGCTGCTCGCTGGCAGGGTGAGTGCACAACGAGCACCGCCCTTGCCTCTACGCCACGCTCTCTGCTATGTCCAGAGAGACGGGCGGAGAAACGCCCCTCGGAAGCGCGGGCTATGAGCCTCCGCACACAGCCCGCCGCCTCCAGAACCCTATCGGGTTCGCCCGCCCAGTCCAGAAGTCTGCTGCGGGCGACAGTCACTCCAACCCTATCACCCCCGCTAGGGAGACTGTCGCCCGCACCCAGGGTGCACCACGGGGAGGTCTTCTGGCACCGCACCCCAATTTGATGACCTATAGTTTTGTTTTGTCCATTGGAAAGCTCCAATTAGAATTGGTTTGATGTTTAACAAACAAACAAACTACATTGATCAAACCTTTACATTGATAATAGTAAATAGGTAAGATAATTTCAAACGTTTCGCTCTATAGGCCAATGTTTATTTGTGATCTTAGCTTCAGTTTATTTCTTCAAAAAACAACTTAAACTATAGTTATTACTAAAAATAAACTCCACAATACCTATCCGTTCTTCCAAACCGAACTCAAAGCTCACTTGACTCTACAAGTCCCTAAAAAATACAAAACCTACTTAAAAATGTACCTCATGTTTCCCAAGTCAACAGCTAAACTAACATTGAAACCGCAGGCAGGCCCACTACCAAAAAATCGGGAAAAACTGTCCTGAAAACAGGTTCTAGGTTGAAAAACCTTGTAAAAGCACATACCAATCTAGGAAAATGTGTCTTTATGTGAGTCCTGGCCGCAGGATGGCCGTTAGTGAAGCAAACAAGAAAACCGCATCAGAATTTCAAATGTCCCTTGATCCTTAGCTTTGATGTGGCAAAAAGAATTTGGTTAAATGCGTTCGTTCAGTAAAAAGGTTTTGAATGTGGATTGATGGTTGAGGTAACATTGTTTTTCAAGATTCTCTTGCTGTTGTTCTTTTTGTGATTGTGAAGATATTTTTATTATTTAGAAACATAGACACAATCGCTTGACAAACACGTGTACATACGTTTCTGGGATTCATTTATTGAAACATAAAATAGGAACATGTTTATGAATTGTCATCATTTAACACTCAGAATTTACACTTCAAACATGTATACATAAACATACGGTAACAAAATCACACTAATATTTTCTTCAACATAAAAACATATTATGTTACAGGAAATAGCGTACACGCCTCTTAAGCCTTTTGCATCACTGAACCCCCTACCCACTTAAACCCTTCCTTTACAAGTAACCTTTAGTCGCTTACACCACAAGTTCCCTTTTAAAAAGCCCAACATGATCACAATAACGTTGGCAAACTTCAAAAATACCCACGCAGCCGAAAGGTAGCGATATAACTAAATATTACTGAGGCAATAAGCAATTTATTTTTATTAAACGTGCCGACACTCGGGCCAGGTTTCATTATAATAAGGTTAGTGCTTTGAAAACTAGGGGCTCATGATTTTGGGACGCTTTATTTAAACGATAGAATAGTTTTTTTTAGTTTATTTCTGATACGTACATATTTGTGCCATCCAATCATAGGTGGGCCCTTCCAATTGTATTTTCTTAAGGCGGGAAAATCATCGAATGACTGCTTCCGCCTGGGTGAGGCGGGAGTGTTAGACTCTTACTGACTAAAAATCACCTCATTCCTTCGCCTGCACTTCGAGCCGGAGCCCCGGTAACCCGTTTGGTTCTCCGCGACCTTCCAATTGTTTAGCAGTTGTTGTATAATTGTAGTTATAGCTGATGATGTTGGCGTACATTATAATGTTATTTCTCTAAATGACTGAAATACTCAAACTCAAATAAGTAGGTATAGTTTTGTCACTACAAATTCTTTGTAAAATGACAGAGACGACACGATATTTAAATACAACTTAAAATTCAATACCCTTTCAGTGTTCAAACGTAAATGTGATAAACCTTTAAAAATAATATAGAAACTTAATTCAATCAACATTATTCATCAGTTCTATGAAAATATGCGACATTTTTAACTTAAAAAAGAAAAACTTTTAATGTAAAACAAGATTTCTATGAAAAGTATTAATAACATTTTCTTTGCATTCGCAATCTCCAGTGAACTAGAAAAGACCTTTTAGAAATAACGTCTCCGTTAAAAACAACTAGTTTTACGCAGTGTCACATTTGAATTTCAAATGTGATATCTAGTTTGTTTTGACGTTAAATAAACTCCGTGGTTCCGCATAGTTTGGACAATAGGGATACGTATGATTTGAATTAAAACGGTTGAATACGTGCCGGTGTGAGAATCTAGGGGTTTTTTGAAATTAAATGATAGTCATGGTGTGGACAAGCTTTTCATGTTTATTGAGAAATTTTAAGTTCTTTTGGTACTTCCATTTTGCGCTTGTATCAAAACGTAGATTGGCTAGGCTTTAATAACTTAACATCAGGTCCTTTATCCCTGGAGGGATAGGCAGAGGTGCACATTACGGCGCCTAATGTCACTGTACAATGTAACACCGACTTTTCACTATTTATTTATATATTTATTTTTTTCTTCTTCACAAAATACAGTGAATGGCGGACGGATTTATGTTGTGAGTCCCATATAATAGGGAGTGAGTCTATTGCCATATACCGGGCACTATTCCAGACTCCGTGCTACTACTGAGATTTTTTTTAAAACCTAGGAATAAGTAACATTTTACATTTTGCGCTAGTTCGATTATAACTTCCTTAGTAGAGAGTACTTGTTCAACGTGTCTATAACCCAAAACGTTTAAACAAAGATTCGACCCTCCTAAACTCACACGAAAATCAAGACAAACCCTCTTATGTAGTCAGACTAGAAGACAGTGTGACAGGCCAAATGACCAAATTGTACCAGCTAGACTGTTCTACCAAAAAAAAAACATTACCAATCACTCTAGACGAAATCTCAAGCACGACTCCAGAACAAAGACCCATACAGCCAACTCTAGACTACCTATTTATAACAACTGAAACCTCAAATACCTCTCTCCTTTCCCAACTATCGTACAAAAGCTACTTTGAAACAGACGTAACATAAATTACTGTATTTGTAGTTGTTCTGTGACCGCCATGCTTTTGGTTTTGAAAGCGGTTGGCGCGTTAATTTTACAATGCTTCTAATTACACGTTGCAATTGCAGCCAGGGTTCGTCCTTTGTAAATAATTCTAGACTGTTTTGTGTTATAGTATGGTTCAATTTCATTAACTCAACTTGATCCAAGCCTTTGGTTAAAGAGATACATTGATATGAATAGTTATTTTTTGTTCTAAAAGTGCGAATCGATATTCTCTGCTTTGATAAAGTTATTCTTTGTAATTAACTATTAATTACGACTTACGACAAAAGCTCTACTAGTTTCGAGTAACAGAGGGACTCTTCCTCATGAGCAGCGTGTGCGGTCGCGGCGACGTCGCGTAGCTATTAGTATTTAGAGGTAGTTTTTTTATTGTGACTCGTAATTTTTAGTTAATTTAGCATGTCTCACCATAGTTATTATAATAAGATAATCATTCTTCGTAATTGTTTAGTAAAGAAAGGATTGTAGATAAACTTACTTAAAAAAAATTAAACGAAAAAATGTTTCCTTGCTACATACTAGAATATATATACTTTTATTAGCATAAAATGTCTGAAAGATAGTGTTACTACCCAAGTGAATAAAGATAATTTAATATTAAGCAATTAGTAACTGTTCAACAAAAGTTAAACTAAATAATATTATTACTCAATATAGTATGGTAAATCAATTACTATTCACATCACTTTAACTAAAAAGTCCTCAAAACACATAATAAAATTAATGTTGGAAACTTTGTCGACAGCCCTAAGACCGTACATTCAGCTGTCGGACGCACTGCCCTGTTATTCCGTTCTACATATTTCTTGTGTTTATTTACCTTTGATTGTTCTGCCCACACTCACTTTAATGGCACACACTTTGAGTGTTTCCTGCTAATGTTTGATCTAATACGATTTATAATTAGGCCTATCGGTTTATTGGATTTCATTTTTTGTTCCTATTTTCAGTGATTGATCTGAGAATTTGATTCGCGGGAATTTATTTCAATCGGTCTTTGTTTTTGCAAAAAAATGTGGCAGTATTTCAGTAATGAAGTTTTTTTTATGGGATACCTGATGGTAAGCAATCGGGACGCATCACCTGATAGTAAGCAATCAGCCCATCCATGAACACCCGGAAGAACAAAAGCGTACAAGTGCGTGCGTGCCTTTTGGGGATTAGGGATTTGAGAATTGTTGGGGATTCTGGGATTGGGGAGATTAGGGAGGGGGTAATTTGGTTTCCAGTAACTTCACTCACACGACGAAACAATGTTAGCGTTGTTTCACGTCTGTTTTCTGTGAGACTATGGTATCACCGGCCGAGCCACAAAGCATGACTTTCCCACATTTACAGTAATGTGGCAAGTAGTGTTTTATCAAATTTTTATTAGTAAAGCTGGTCATGATTACCAAATGTAACAATGTTTTGGTTGAATTCCAACATTTATGCAACAAAATCAACTATAAGCCTACGTAATAGAGTAACCATTAGCCTAACATAATCACCTGGACGTTTTGCGTGTGTCTGCCAAAATCATACTTAACATAAACAACCATCCTTCGTGGCCAATAGCCATCAATAAACAAAGGATACATAAGGACAGTTCTCTACAGACTAAAAATAATAGGAATTCAAGAATATTGTACACAGTTCACGATAAAACAAAGATATTGAGAACTGAAACTCTAGGGACCTCTCGTCGGTACAACGACAAAATTGGACGGTGGATCTAAATATATTTCGTTTGTTTGTACCTTATTGAGTGCATCAGAAGTGCAACGGTGTTTTTTGTGGATTGGTATTGTAGTCAATAGTTACTGATCTATCTATCACTGTTTAATTGTAGTACGATAAAGTTAGTACCATGAATTTATTATTTTAAAGTTTGTTAAAATCTATGTCTTATATCTTTGTTAAGTCGTGGTGGCCCCGAGGTTAAAACGCTCGCTTATCATGTATGAGGGTGCGGGCTGGAAACCTACCAACGGCAAGTACCAATGTTACTTTTTCTGACTTATTTGTACTTTGTAAAATTATTTAGACACCACCGAAAAACGGCGAACGAAAACATCGTGAGGAAACCTGGAGTTATTGTAGTTATTGTAGTTATAGGAGAGAATGAAGTTTTAGCGACTTCAAACTTATAATTAGAAATTACAACTACTACATTGAGCAAGCGTGGTGATTAATTTTCAAACCTTCTTCTAGTGAGAAAAGGCCTTTGCTCAGCACTTAAGCACGTGGGTACTTATAGGCTATTGATGATGACAACTTTGTTTAGACATCAGTTTCTTCATAAAGTTTCTAGGCAAATCCTACATCGTAATCTAGGTTTAAAATCAGTATAAAAGTATACTACCAACTATCCGTACCTAATGACGTGCTCCACAACTAACACTTACACTCTCTCAACACACACTCTCAATAACCTGCAATTTCAAGATTATAACAAAAAGTGAAACATTTTCAAAGCATTCCCATTTTAAAAGAATTCCCCGTCAGCAAATACGGCAACAATTTCTTGAATTCAAAATGTAGACGATAAAGTCTGTAAGAATGTAAACTCACATACGTGAAAAGGGTATCGGGAACTAAAACCTCCCCACGTTTAGGGAGCGATAACAAAACGGGAATCGAACGTCAGACTAACAGACGTACTCATCGGAAATTCTGATAGCTCTGTCCACTTGGGGAATGCGCACGTTGCAGTTGAATGCCAATTTAGATCCGACGTTTTTTATTTTATTTCTGTACCACCGGGATTCGTAGTTCCACTTGCTAAATGTTAAAACGTGGAAAATAGACAAGCTCTTTTTCGTAATGGACTTGATTTTGTAAATGGTGAAGGACATTAGGTTTGTTTTTCATTGTAACATTCGATTCGATAGAGTTTTAAATGACGCGTTCTTATCTAGATGTCATTGCAATAAGATTAATTAATTATACTATAGCGATGTCAAATAAAATGTTTTTTAAATGATAATAAAATATGATAAAGTATCATACCATAGCATTTTCAACGTCAAATAAAATATAAAATTACTTGACATTTTATTACAAGATATTCCCTAAAAGCATTTCTATTTTAATTTCAGAAAAGACAAGAAAATAAAAAGATTTTCTTGTTACCTCGAAAGTAAGCAAGTACACAATTTATCATTTCACTGCATCTGACATAGTCGTAAGGGGATAGTAGGGAGGTGCAAAAAGCACACTAAGAAGGAGATAATCTTAAAAACAATTTTCTAAAAGAAAATGAACTCCCATTGTGATTCGGTGTAAGGTTTTATTATCATCCTTCATGTAAATAAAAACTTTAGTTCGTTGGGGCCAACAGTGCTAGGTCGACGTCCCCAAACAACCTCTTGTAATATTCTAAATGAAATTCTTAATAGAAATGTGCTCAGATATGGAATATGAGTGGATGCTACTGGATACAGCTTAATACGTGTATGATTATATGAAATTTAAATCATATGAAAGGGTGGACGTGGTTATTATTTCAGGCAACATAATATAACATAACATCTCGCCTATTCATCCCCGAAGGGGTAGGCAGAGATGCACGTTTCGGCACTTAATGCCACTGTACAATGAACTCCTACTTTTCACTATTTATGTTATGAGTCCCATGTAATAGGGGGTGAGCCTATTTCAGGTAATAATATTGTCAATACTCAAATACATAAATAGTACTGTTAAACTTAGGGATCGTTAAACACATTAAATATTGAAATAATACTTGGATCCAAAATGAAATCATTATATTTAAACTCACAAGATCTTTATTGAAACGTTACAAAACATGTCGTACATAGACTAAGATAAACTAAACTCCTCCGGAACACCATCTTTCATTAAATAATTACAAATGCTTTGTAAAAAGTGAAAGGAATAATAATACTTACAAACACCACCTAATTAACACCCTCATTGCTAAGGAAAAGTTCGTCAACCCAAAAATATACGCGAGAAACAATCGTCTGAAGAGACAAAATTTCAAAGTTCTGTAGCTTCAAAGTCCCTTTGATGTGTTGAAGATAAAATTTCATATGCTAAATAAAATTAGAGGGTGGCAGCTCGGGACGTACGTTAAGCGTACCGTGTCATATGTAATAACCGTGCAAAAAGAGATGGCAGCCTCAAGTGGCGAACTGTTACCACGGTGGTGAAAGTCGAGAATTTGTCGTGTATCATTATGAACGCTAATTCTGTTACACGGTTCCCTTTTGCTTTATGTTCAGTTTTGTCTTATTGTGGTTTTGTGTTTAGTATTTTAATTGAGTGTCCATTAATGTTTTTACTTGTATAATTCTAACAGGAACTTTTAATTTAACTTAAAATTTAGTATTCAAAATTCCTATGAAACAGACGATATTAAAGTTTTTGAAATGAATATTTTTATGAATCCTAATTTCATACCTTAGTACTATTTCATACTTCTTATCTATAATAACACAAATAAACTGTCTCAGCATATATTTCATTAACTACATCTACACATCTTATTTAGTACATCAAACTGAAAGTAGCTCAGTTTTTATAATCTCTTTAAACGAGACAACCTCCGCCTTCATTCTGTCGTCTTAAGACGTCTGTCTTATCTTATCCATGAGCCCTGATAGTGACACCTCGAGTGTTCGCAGGGGAACGTCAGTGAGTTTTATTACAATAGTACCTACTCAATTCTACGTCATTATTTCTGCGAAACAAAAGTTGAGTTTTTTGTTCATTCTCTCATACACTGATGAGTTAAGTGAAATTCCTTTGATAAATACAAGGTGTCGAGTGAATGTCGCCGTATAAATATGATGTACCTTTCTCTTGCGGGAAATTTTAACAGGTAATTCTGAGAAAGGTGAGAAAAGTAAGTGAATTTTCGCACGAAGATATTCTGAATGTTAGTAAAAATAGAGATTTATATGGTAGAAAATAGACAAACTAAATTCTGAAACGAGCCATATTGTGGTGTTGTGTAACAGAAATTTGAAAACACAAAGGTATTGGTGGGATATAGATTTTTAGTAGCTAACATTCCCAAATAACTATCCAGTATTCAATTTCGTCCTTTGCAAAAAGTATCCAATGCAGCATGCTACACAGAACTATTAGCAACAATCGTGAACAAAGATAAAAGCCAAAATTCGTTAGAAATCCGAACCAATAGAATCGACAGCCGATAAAACAAAATTCAGAAAAATGTACATTGAAGCAGTTCTGCACGAGTAAAAATCTGGAACAAAGCTAAAACTTCATAAAGGAAATTTGATACTTGATCAGGATATTCGCAGAATATTTAAGAAGATTTTATCTATGAAATTGTCACAAATTCTTTGTGCGTATAACAGATACTGGGAAGTAATGACACAAGTGGAGATGCCCCTTCAACCATTGATTCAAACGATAATGGTAATCATAAAATTTTATGGAGCCAATAATATGATTATTAACTGTAACAATGCTGGCTTAGGCGCGCTATTACGAATCTTAAGTTAGGGGAAGTAGGAAAATAAGGATTGCGTATTGATTTATGCGAACGATTTCATTATCTCATTCTTATGTTTGGCGGAAAATTTACGGGATGATTTTTATACAACATAATTATGAAACTTTTATGCAAAACTTAAGATTATTGAAATGTCAATGCGGAAACAATGCTGACAACATTGGAAAAAATACTCTAACTCTTAAAGATAAAGTTTGATTTCCTGGATCGAAGAAGCTTATGATAACTCTAACATCCTGGAACACGATACGTGTGATATGACAGTTCATACGGGCGCGTATCAACTCGGTGCAGCGTTCCTACTGGTGACAGATCATTTTCACTCGGATCTCGCAGTATATCAAACGCAAACACCACACAAACATTAAACCGTTTATAACTCATAATATGGGAACGATATGAGATTCATGAATTTCCAAGAAAATAAATAAAGGATAAGGCAATGAACGAACGAGTTCGATGAAAATCCTACACCTCATGCATATAAATGATTTTGTTAAAATTCGAAATTTGTGTGATGTTGAATGGTTAATTTTGTTCAAGTATAGTACACGTTACGAGTGCGTTACTTCCCACGGTTGATTACCTATAAATAGTATCTTCGGTAACATTTTCATGATTGTCTTAACCTTTTCTATCTTCATTCCTTCTACATCCAACATCATAATGTATGATATCAATAATATTATCATTGTTCACTACAAATGTTATTTTACAATATGTCTCATCTTTTGTTTGAAAAGTATTTGTATCATGGAATCAATATTATTTATGCGATCAGTTTGTGATCGAAAAATAACATCAGTATACGAAACGGCTTTCGAAGTCTTCTCTAAATAAAACCATTTTAACTTTCCGTAACCGTTTTTGGGCATTAAAAGGTTTTATAATTATTTCTCACTACTATATGATCATAGTTTTATTAGACACGTGACACAAACTTTATTCCATTTAGCATTGGTCGTATTACTTGTTTCATGAGTTAATTCATTTTATGAAATATCTAATACCTATATAAAATTCTCGTGTCACAGTTTTCGTTGCCATACTCCTCCGAAACGGCTTGACCGATTTTGATGAAATTTTTTGTGCTTATCCAGTATCTATGAGAATCGGCCAACATCTATTTTTCATCCCCCTAAATGTTAGGGGTAGTTCAACCTTAAATTTTATTTTTATTTTTTATGATACAACATACAAAAATACATACAATGCCCAATTTTCACCCTTCTACGATTAACCCTTATTTTTTAATAACCATTTTACATAATATGTTTTAATAGCAAAACAACGTTTGCCGGGTCAGCTAGTGTCTATAAATTTACACAATTAAATTAAAGCTATATAATCATATCTATAAAAATGTAAATTATTATGACACTTCCTATTACACAATGCACATACATTGAATACACAAGTGTTTAATGATATTTTTAGAAAAAAAAAACTTCTAAAATAAAGAAGCAGCTTACCCCGAGAGGATGACTCTGGATTATCCTTGCAACAATTACTAACATCAGCTGTATTAACGAAACAAACAGACTTAATGAATGCGGTTTTCGTAGATTTAATTATCTAAAAGCTTGGCGAGTTTGCCTTTGTAGCCGTATAATTAGCATGATCGTGACCGCTTGTTTCTGCACCTACTTACTTAGGAAAACGGAAGCATATTTAGCTCGGCTTTTCTAGATGTTATTTTGACCTTGGGAACATCTGTAGGATAATTTTGACAAGACTATCGTGAACAGTACTCAACTTGCTTGTTATAAATGGAAAAGCGAGTCTATACAATGTTTACATATAATAATAGTTTTTAAGGGGGAGGGGGAAACCACCCCTTTCCTACGCACTACGCACACCCCCGTTGATTACGCAAAACTATTTATTTATTAGCTATTTATTTCAAAGGGAAAAATAAATCAACATCAAAATCATTTATTTCAATTAGACCAGAAAGGCATTTTTTAACGCCAACAAAAAATTTAAAAGTGAGGTTATTTGCTCATTCCAAAGGGTGGATTCCTATGGAGAAGAGCGAGCAAGTAACTCCATAGGTTACTCCTTTCAGGGTAAACTATTCCATTGTATAATATTTTTTAGTTACGATAGAGTAGGTATCTAATATAGCCATTTGTACAAGTTTGATAGGCTAACATTAATATTTATAATGTTCCAACTGAGACCGGGTGACGTCTGAGGTCGTCTCCGTCTGAGCCGATTAGCTTGCTAATCAGTCGGGCTTGATTGATCGACCTAACTGGTACTTCATCTTACTTTAAACTTATTAATATTTTATTACTAGTTCAAATTAGTACAAGTATTATATACTGTAGGTAAAGCATAAGAAAATTTATTTAATTTTCTAATGATTATTGTTTTTTAACTTATGACCTGGATCCAATTCTAATTCTTGTTACTTGTTATCAAAACTATGTTAATATTAGATGACAAATTAAAATTTTAAAACATTTATGGTCATGCAAACTAAACGTACCTATACATAGGTATAGGTACGTTTAGTTTGCTTTATATAGATAAAACTACAGCTCAATCAGTTATCTTCTTCAAAATCAAGTTGCAAGATTCAACTTGACACAAAAATGCATAAATATAAATTTGTAAGTTAAAAGGTTGTGACAATCCGAAGTCACAAATACTGTACATGTAAATAATTTAAATAATATATAATACTGGGTATGATATAAATATATCTATACTTAATAATATTATAAAGCTGAAGAGCTTTTTTTGTTTGTTTGAACGCGCTAATCTCCAAAACTACTCATTCGAATTGAATAATTCTTTTGTGTTATATAGTCCATTTATCAAGGAAGGCTATATAAAACATCTCGCTACGACCAATAGTAGCCGAGTAAAGCGGGTGAAACCACGCGCAAGTAGCTTGTATAAAATATAAATCAAATAACCTAACTACAGTTCTAACAACAATATTGTTAACTATACAACGATTGTTCATTTTAAAGAACATAAACTCTGAGACGTACAAAGTCGACAATGTAAGAACAACAAAATGCATTGCGCACACTACATACCAAACTGTGCAAAACCAGTATACACAGATCGTTGAATGTATCGAAAGGTGATAGATAGCGAGACCTTTATACACTGGTTTTGTAGAGCTTGATGTGTTTATAACTGTGTGCACTTAGTGTTGCGCGATCTTTGTTTCTTTTTTCAATTGTTAATGCTTTAACTTTGTTACTGCTACCATTGTGTGAGAATAGCTCGATGTTTCCTTAATAGTTTTTTAGAGTTGCTAAGTCGCTTTGGAGAAAATTAGATTACCTTTAAGAGTTTTATTCAAAGAGTGGAATTATTTCTTGAGTTCGGATTTTCATAACACCTTTTTGTTAAATTTTAAGTGTGGGAGAGCCGTGCTTCGGCACGAATGGGCTGGCTCGACCGGAGTGATACCACGGCCTCACAGAAAACCGACGTGAAGCAACGCTTGCGTTGTATTTCGTCGTGTGAGTGATATTACCAATGTTATCGGAGGAACAATTACCCTCCCCTTCCCCAATCTCCCCAATTCCTGAATCCCCAACGATCCTCAAATTTCTAATCCCCAAAAGGCCGGTAATGCACTTGTAACGCCTCTGGTGTTCCAGGTGTCCATGGGCGACGCCGATTGCTTACCATCAGGTGATCCGTCTGCTCGTTTACCGGCTTATGCCATAAACAAACAGCAATTCTTTCTTGAGAATGTAAAGTGGTACCTACCTCTAGAACCCATTGTTTGCACTAAATATTGAAAATTATTTTCGTATGCAATAGAATAGTGTGCCTTATTTCTATACTGTTAAAATAAAAATTACGTTTTCCATAGTAACAGAGCTTATTCGCTTAATATGATAAGTATTCTAGCCAGAAAAGTATTCTTTTCCCACGAATCATTTATACAGAACTTACTAATACCATACCAAAAAAAGGCAACAAAACTACTTGAAAACTACAACCCCTAATAGAATTTCACAATCATCCCTATACAGTAATAGTGTACCTACACATTTCTATCCGCAGAAAATGAAAATGTAGTCCATCCGAGCGTTTAGCCAATTACCACAATAAACAAACAGTCCACGTGAACTCTAACAAGTACAAAATAAAGGTGATACTTGCTTGTATCACGTAAAAGTGTTAGCGGTGAAATAACATTTTGGTAACGTGGATGTCTCACATTTGAAATTCAGATGGAGTTTTTCAGGGGCAGTTTGGGCAGACGCCAATGTTTTGCGGTCCAGTTTGTTTTCAGTTAATTTATGGATGAATTTAGAATTATAAAGAGGTTATGAAAATTAAATCAGTGATGTGGTCCCCGTTACGGTAAAGTTGCTCATAGTAATTTAGCTTGGATGTTTGAATAAAATAGCGATTAATTTAACTTTTTCTCGTTAACAAACATGTTTATTTATTGAACGTAAAAGTATGCTTCTTTGAAATTCTAATTAAAATGTTCTCATTTTTTGCGATAATAAGGCGAAATTTAATTCTGTCTACTATAATACTTAATCATATATATCATGATTCTGTAATGTTTATTGTTACATTCGAGTTGTAATAAAAATCTATTTATTTCACATTTATTTATATCCGGAACATGAATTATGTAATTGTAGAAATCCGACGAAAGACAATTTATTTGTGAGTCATAATAATTAATTACAAGTACGATTCTACGAACAAACCAAGTTTTAACCAAACATTTCTTATTGTTCCAGGTATGTTTGATCTTCGAAGAATAAACGGCTCTTGGAAGAAAGGACAGGTTCAAAACAAAGCTGCACTTTAATAATTAATTTAAAAAATATCGTCCAACATTATTTAACTAAAGGTAGAGGCATAACGGATAAGAACACTTATTTAAAAAATATATTTTGTTTTTCGAATCTCACATTGTTAACTGCAAAGGTTACGTCAATTCACTATTCTGGCTATTTGCGCAACATTTCTTCTGCTAACTACACCTTCTTAGAATAACAGATATGATGTTGAATACCTACTTGATATACAAGATACTACAACAAACATTAGGTTTTACCAAAACAAGGCTATGTAAATTAATAAAATATTATTAGTAATATACAAATTTATAGCCAGAAGCAGTAGGTCAATCGCAAGAAAAAAAAATATAGACTTTTTTCATTCAATTTTCGACTTTATCTCGAAATTATAAAGTTGAAAGTCGAATAAAGACATTTCACAGAAAGGTATAGCTTGACCAGGCCAGTATCTGTACTTATATTTATTAGTTATGTAGGTAACTAAGTTTCTAATCCACGAGCTAACAACACAAGCTTCGATTTTCCACAACAACTAATAGAGCAAACAAAATTGATTTAAATTTTAATTCTAGATAAATTCCAGAAGGGTCTGGAAAGTTTTAGCCTCAGTCTATTTGTTTGGATCTAAATTATACCCTCAATTTATTAAGTTAAGTGGTCTCAAATTTTAGTAGAACTGAGATTTAGAATAGATTTTTTATTAGATACCAAATTGTTGTTTTACTAATGAATATACGTTAGACTGGTTTACACAAATATTCTCAGAAACTCTTACAAAACCAATTATTTAAGTACTAGTACGAAGAGGTTACTTTCATTTGAAAAACGTAACTTTACCCGAAGTAAGGTAATTTGAAATTAGTCACATAAATTCATTTCCAAGATTTTCATAATTCTTTGCAGAATTTTTTAGACATCCCTATTTAAAAGGAACTCAACCTAATTAAGTTTGTAGATTTAAATCATTTCGAGCGACACATTTTTTCGCATTCAACATTGGCGCGAAGGAAAGAAAGAAAACGTAAAGTAAAAACTCGTAAAAATAATATAAAAGGAACCTCGTTATCGAGTTACTGGATAAATTCTTTGCTACTACTTAATAAAATGAATTCAATTTTATATTCTATATTCATTATATATTATTACAATAATAGTGCTTTTAATAATTGTTGTTATAAGTAACCTTTAACATCACATTTCTTGCACATGAAGCGATATTTTTTTTATAAAGTATGATTAAAAAGACCGACTTCAACCCACTCTTGAAGGCGGTTATTATATATCTACTAAATCCTTCTCCTAAGTATAACAAACCCTTATCTGAAAACCGCTTC
This sequence comes from Spodoptera littoralis, assembly GCA_902850265.1. NCBI lineage: Eukaryota > Metazoa > Arthropoda > Insecta > Lepidoptera > Noctuidae > Spodoptera > Spodoptera littoralis. The sequence goes on along the minus strand of LR824535.2, from coordinate 1,406,325 downwards.
AACCAATGGCGAGATAGTTAATCGTGCACAAACATACATACAGGTCAGACTGAGAACCTCCTGTTTTTTAAAGTCTGTTAAAAAGTAAGACAAATGAACCACATGTTCAGACTTTACAATTATACGAAATCTGCAAAATTTCTAAAATCAACCAGAAAAAGAAATTATTTTTCTTCATTTTTTTTAAAAAAACGTTGCCTTACACGAGGGTTTACTTTTGTGTCGTGGGTGCGTTTACAAACATACAATATCATACACATGACACCCAGACCCGGAACAACAATCTGTGGATCACACAAAGAGTTGTTCCGTGCGGGAATCGAACCCGCGACACGTTACGCGGCAGCCAGTTGCCCGGCCACCGCGCCAACCGTGTAGACATATCAGAATTAATATAGTTGAGTAAAGCAAATAATTTAAATATCGCCATACGTTAATTTTATGTCCAGAATATGGTCATTGTGAGACCTTACGTTACGCGAACACAACTGGCTCACAACAGTTTGTATCAAAAAGCCAATTTTATATTCCAATGAGCTGTGCGAAGCTTTTTCGTTGCGTCGAAATTGTTGATCCAATTTTTCGGGGTAGCACTATCATATCGCGGTAACGAGTATTCCCACTGAGACTTAAAATATTTGTAAAATAGGGTAAGACTGTTTTTGCCTGAATATAAATTGTAGTAAAAACTTGAGCTAACAAAATGGGTCCCACCTAGTTAGGTTATACTAAAAAGGGTTTAAACTACGAGGGATTGTAAATTTTCTACCTTTATTACATAGTTCTTGCTAAACAAGGAGTTAAATAGAAATAGAACTATATTAACGACTGAGGAAAAATGAAAATATCATCATGATCATTATCATATCAGTCATAAGATGACCAATGCTGAACCTGGAAACGATATTACCTTTAAGCCTCCCTCCATGGGTCATTATTGAGAGAGGCCTATATTCAGCAATGGAAGTACGCAACGACATTACTACAGTAGAAGAAAATACAGAGTCATAAAATAGAAATCATACACTGCATAAAACTACAAAAGCTTTAAAGTGAAAACCTCTACACAAAATCTAAAGTATTTCGTACAAAACTATCGGTATTCGGTATCGTTAAGAAACTATACCATTTCAAAGTCACATTTAAAAATATTCCACCTTTCGAATAACATATTTTTGTGAATACCGGCTATCGGTCGGGTGCGAACCACCCACCTCCCTCGCCTCGCCCTCTTATTTTGTAATCTTAGTTTCGCAGCACCAAGTCATATTTGGAAAAATATACTTTGATGTCGAAAGTGGCCGTATTTGATATTTTCGTTATGTCATAGGTTTGTTGACAAAAAACTGCTTGTCATAAGTGTAAATGGTGTTTTTTTTGTTCTGTATTTGATAGTTGTGTTAGAAATAAAATTGCAGATTAGGTATTGATTTTCGACATGAAAAAAACATTTTGGTAATGGCAATGTTAAAAAATTCTTAATCATTCTTCTTCTCTACTATTAAGGTAAATAAATGGACACTCAAAGTAAAATAATAAAAACCAAACTTACAGAAAAAAAAACAAAACGTAAACGTTTGCAAATGATAATTATAAATGATGGAAAATAAAACCAAAACACCAATATTAAAATCCACGGATATTTATAAAAACGTGGTCTTTGAAAGTACGCTAAACTTCGTATCCTAAAATATGTTCTGTAATTTCAACAGGGCGATGTAATATGTTTCTATGAAGCAACTTCAGGGTTTTTACAAGCGTGTTTGTCTGTAAACAAATAAAAACGTAAATGTATCCTTGCTTCGAAATAAATTGGCTTTTTGTCAAGGATTTATTGCATTACGTTCGCTTCACGTCACTATTTTCTTTTGACACCAAATTGAGCATCACTTAGCTTGGAATTTTTGATTTTGTTATTGCGCCATAAGTTGATAATTAGATTTTCGTCGATTTTTTACAATATACCTAACGATAATATAATTATAACAATGTATTTAATGTGTGTAGTGACTATTAAGTAATTAAACAATATTATCTTTTATCCAACCGATCATTTTATGAGCTATAAAATTTACATTAACAAATTATTTAAATTTTAAATATTCAAAGCCTTTGGGGACTATTATTCCCTTTAAATCATTACGAAATCATCACGAAAACTTCAGTTGCTAAAATCGTTTCATTTCGTCGTAAATTATTTTTCGACAAAAATGTTTTATTGTTTATTAATTATTATATTAATGTCTGTTTGCAAATATTGTATGCATCAAATTTTAAAATTGAACCCATTCGATTATATTTCGTGGAATAAAATCGCAAGGATTAATTAATTAATTGTTTACATTATACTGATGTATTGGTCTTCTTGTGCTGTAGTGGTTTCCAATTATTGATAACTTAATTTTGTATATTTTAAAAAGCTTTTAACCTACTATTTTATTAATTTGAATTAACCTATTTACAGGTATTATAAATTTAACTGCGTGTTAAACATAAAAGAAATTTATGACCTATTTAAATATTGATCTTTTTGGGGTCCAAATTGCGTATTATTCAATTAATCGAAATCAGTTTGATACGATTTCGGAGATTGTAAAAAGGCGTAAGGCACTAACACCATAATGAACCTTATTCGTTCATGAGTCGACAAGGCGACGCAAATGGACTACTAATTTATGATAACAATGAAAATTGCTATCGAAAAACCGGAATACTATGAATAAAATTCAAGTTTTCGACCAACAGTTTACTCGGACCGATTTAAATATTTAAGAGCCAATAGAGTAGGTTGGTATCAGTTGCGTTCTGAAGAAAAATTGGAAGGGTTTTTCCTTTTCTTTTGTGGGATAAGAAGTATGTGTGTCGACGAAAAACGTTTATATTTACCATGTGAATACTTTGGCATTTTCGAGAGAGGCAAATAGAAGGGTAAACCGCTTTTTAAAAGCTGATACATCATGATCTTTAAAAATATATTTATGAAAGTTATTTTGGTAATGCTTACAATTTATACGCCTGTTAACTTTAATACCCCAAAGGGACAAGCAATTCAGTGTTCATTATTAATCTAAACAATACTTACAAGACAACGTAAGTGACATTTAGTTTACGTAGCAAGCTACTACAATTGGGATGATGACATGGTATGAAAGTTAAAATTCTAATTAGTCCGTAAGTAAGGTAATGAAAAAATATTAGACACATATTTTTTATTTTGACGTATAATAAAACAATACTTAGAGAATCAAAGTTTAGGAGTGGGGGCTAAAACGTCATTTCTACGTATAAACTGTACATAGAAGTGACGTCACGCAAAATTTCAAATCAATATATCGTCGAAAGTATTCTTTTTTGTAAGAAAATAAAAAATACGTGTCTAATGATTAAAAATAATCTACCAGGCGGACATTAAAATAAAAATTAGGCATCTACAATACATAACCAACTACTAGGCTAGACTAGGCCAAACAAATTTTTGTCATTTCCTAAACTCCATTTCCATCCTAAATTAATCTCCTCCTTATATAGTCATGAATCACTAGAACTGATATCTTGGGTACAATCACATTGAAGTACATAAAAGAAATTCAGCTCACAAATTATCCATTTTTAGATTTCTAGGCCATTAATAGGCTGTCAGTCGTCCTAAAACGTATAGCCTATTTCCAAAATGTGCGTTTCAAAAACCCTTGGAAGTAAAGGACCGGAGTTACGACTGGCTGCTTCGATTACAGGCTTTTTCTTCAGCAATTTTATGTGCGGATTAGTGAGGGTACCCGGGTTTGCTGCTGATCTGAATGGATTTCTGTCCCCGGATTTTATTATACACTATATTTCATTGTTAAATTATGTATGGTAGTTCCAGATTTATAGTTTGGATATTAAGACATATTTACGTTATTATGATGGGCATTAAGTTGTGAGGTAATCTGGGTTATGTATATTTCAAACATGTTTAAAATAACAGATGCACATAAATATTAATATTGTTTTATTTAACTTAAGAACATCTATGTAATACCACCTATGTTACAAATAAATGATTATGATTACAATTTAAATATATTACTTAAATAAACTCAATAGACAAGTAAATAAAAAAATATAAGAAATATACATGAGCTAGCTACGACGTAGCACACGTAGCGACTGTGAGGTCGTTACTACGCTTATCTAGCGTAGCGCTACGAAATTAAGTACTCCGCAGAATATTGTCAAATTGCACATCATTCTAGACGTTTACCTTTTGTCTAATTAACTCAAAGAAAATTCAATTAAACGCTCATTATATTTTAGAAATATTTTTATTTTTAAACCACAAAATGGCATATCCAATTAGCTTAACAGCCAGTGGAGGGCAACAATTTGAGCGACACTTATCGCTCGTTACCAAAAAACGTGACTCTACTAAAAACAGGCCATACGCTCATGGGTCCAAGCATTACAAATAAATAATAAGCACTGGACAATTAAAGCGTACGAGCCATAAACGTAATAAAAATAAAAACGAGCTTATTTTTAATGTTCCACGCACGGGAACAAAATGTGAAGTGGGCTAATAGCTGTTGGGTGTAATTGTTTCTGTAAAATTCTATTCCTATGCTCACGATTTTGTTCGCAACTTTTGGCCAGTATTGTAAATTGTAAGTTAGAGGCTTACGTTGTCGAAAATTATAAAGAGAAAATTAAATAAAAAATGCATTTGTTTATTTATTTATAATAAATTCATACATACATTCATACATAACCTGAAACTTTTGTTTAATGGTAGTAGACAGATTTCATAGTGACGTATCTTATTATCTTTACCTAGTTTATGAAAATACCCACCTGTGACTCATCTGGTGTTCCGGGTGTCCATGACAGCGCTTGCTATCAGGCGATCCATATGCTCGTTTGCCTTCTATTCCATAAAAAATACATGTTATACAAAGTGTCTCTTACAATATTATTTGCTGTCATCTAGAAAAAAAAACTCGAATATAATATAAACCAATCACCAAAATTAGAACAACAATAATCATCTATCCCATTATCCTATATATTACATTCAATCACAACTGTCAACTGCAAATTATAACAACAACACAACCAATCACATTGCCAGCTGAGTTAGAACATGCACATAATTGCATTCTATAATGGACACAGTGACGGGACATAATTATACAAAGCCAGCACTAATTAAGTACTCAAAGCATTTGTATTGGAGGTTGGTTAGGTATGTCTTGGACATTTACTTTGTGTGTGCTCAAGACACTTGTCTGTGTGTTGTGTGTACTAGTGTAATACAACTTGTTATTAAGTTCTAAAGGTACAAACTCTACTTGAAATTATTGGTGCAAAATACATTTTAAAATGGGATATATGATTATTTTTTATTCTACAACATACAACCTTATTTATTTTTTTACCTTTTTACACAGTTAATTTAAAAATTGTAATATTGAAAACTTACTCGGTCAGAGAACGGGACACGTGGTCACATAAAATGTGAGAAAACAAAAGTGAAACGTTCTTTTGTTTACTTTCCCAAAAGGAAAAACAAAACGAATCCATAAACAAATAGGTTTAAAAATAAACATGCAACTTTCCTTCCAAACAATTTGAAATAAAGAACATCTAACAATACGATAGTATTCATGTTGAAACGAGTTTTTCCTCTCGGCGAACAAACCAGCCAGTGTATTGTAATGTCAATTGTGCTACGAAACAAGCAGGGACCTCCTTTTGAAGTAGGCTAAAAAAAGTAATATACAGTGTCTGCCAAGTCATAAGCTATAGCAGTATCCACTCCGCTTCCTAATAACATTTTAATAATAAACTCGCGCACGAACAAAGGGAATGCCTTTGCTATAGTATGGGGTAAAACACAAAATGCTCGCGGGATTAACTACAAAAAATGTCAGTACTCACATTTGGGCAAGTAGTTTTAATCTTAATTTACACGACCTCAGTCCAAATGTCAGTGACAGCAATTAACAAGTATAAAGAAGGAGAAGCTGCGTCATAAATTAAAAAAAAAAACATTGAAATATAAAGCTTGGCAGGTCTAGTACACTACTTAATTAATTTACAAAAAGCAATATTTCATTTGTTTCACAATTTATACGATTAATATACGGCGAATACAACATTCGCTCTAAGCTTATGACTTGGATAAAAAAAGAAAAGAACGGAGATTTATAGTGGATTCCCGCAGCCACAAATCAACCGTAGCAGTCAGAATTTGTGTGAATTTATACGATATATATGCAGTTTTTCTGGCCACTCACTGTTTCTTTGCGTAAAATTGTACGAAGAATAATGTAACGGCTCATTTTATTTGCACGCCCTTGTATTTTTAAATTTTTGTGCTATTTTTATTGCACGGACGTGTAATTTTAGGATTAATTTGGACTAATTAATGAGTTCAGAACACTTTGTTATGTGCAAAAATGTTTAAAACATTATTTTAGAATTATATTTATAATTTATTTCTCAATCGTACTTCTTCTTCGTCAAATCCTTCACATAAGAACTAAAAGGAAAAGTTTCAGAATAATTTATACCCTTTCAGAAGCTGTTGAAGAACCAATCAGTCTGCAAGACAACTAGCGCGGACACTTCCAATTTGTCTTAACAAATCATGACGAAACCTAGGAAACAAATTAAAGGTCTCAAGTATCTTAGCAAGTAATTCGAACGGCGATTCATTTGATTCGTTCCATCTCGATGGGTCTTATCCTATTTGTGGATGGATTAAGTCCAGGAAATGGTTTGGTAGCTTTACCAGATTATCTTGAAGGATCTAAGGTATCAAGACACTTGGGAAGGTATTAAGAGAATTCTCTGTGAATTAGGAGCGAAGCCACGTCATCTTTCTTAATGAATTGGCGAGGATACTCGCTCTTTTTCTGTAATTTAATCTGGAAAATTCTAAATCATTTTTTAAAGAATTTACTCTGAGAGATTGTAAAGACCTTCGTCAGCTCCGTGTTTCGATTTCTTTATCTTTTGAAATTTGTTGAATATTGCGTAAATAAACATTTATAAACATACCGATTCGATGTGTTATAACATATATTTTTAATATGTAAACTAAACTACGTATTATTTACCATATCGAAACAACACAGAGGTCTATTTGAATGACCATTGTGAAAAAAGTTTGAATTTTTATGACTAAAAATAAAGCGTTTAGTGTATACGCATAATGTTTATCTTTCCACCATATAGTCCAGTCAATGTTCACATTCATTGTTTACTTTATAATTTTTACTTTTATATTAAATCATTTTGTCCTATTGGCATACACTTTCTACAAGACACTATAAAATGTACCAACATTTAAACCGAAATTGTTATCTACAGCAATGAATTGATTTATTGTGAATCTAAATACTTTTCATTACTCTATGTTTACAAAATATTCCAGTTCTCATAACAAAACAATCTAGAATATTGATAGAGGCTTTACTTAGAATTAAAGATTAATTGCTCGAAGAAACTTTGAAGACTGATTCCAGTAACAAAAAGAAAAACATAAACATCAGATAGAACGATTCTAACTCACAACATTTCCATTACCAGTCCTAACTTACCTTTAATCAAGCAGCTTCAAGCGACTTACGCCCAATTTCTTTCAGCAATCAAGCCGCTATAAGTTTTCTTTTTATCTGCGATAGTAACAGAAACAAAGCGAAGTCATTCCACGTTAATGAAATTAAAGCGCTTTTTTTTCTTGAAGAACAAAAAGTTTTTCAATTAAATGAACTCAAGTGTTCTTATTGTGTGTAGGATGTTTCTGTTTAAGATTACTGAGTTTTGTTTCTTATCGCGTTTGCTTAATCTTAGTTAATTGTTTAGGTTATAGTTTAGATTACTTTGGTAGACGTAGAAACGAAGAAGTTTTGGTATTGCCTTGAAACATAGAAAAAACGAAATATTAGTAAATATTAGTCAAAAATAACAAATAAAGCAAGATAAAGTTAGAATAAAATAGCATAAGCTGATAATATAAAGTTCTACAGTGACTTGCTACAACCGTTTTCTAAACCGAAACAACACGACAATTTATCATACGACAACAAATACAGCCAACATCTGACTCAAGCCAAATCTATGCTTACCTCCAAAATCTTTCATACACACAATCCAGCATAATCCTTCATGTTCACTCCTTTACAAATCCTAACGTAAATATAGAACAATACACATGAGGCCACGCAAATGTACCCATAGTACGATATCTTGGCGGCACATACATCGCATTTGCACAGCACCACTGACTTTGTTAAACCGATTAGCTGTATGTGAGCGCTGATTATAACATTGTGCTGCGTAAATTATCATGCAAGTATGTGTAATAATGAGATGTAGATGAGGTCTATAAATTCTTATTTGTAGTTGTAATTATCAATGTGGATTATTATTGTTACAATCAGATTATAAAGTGTATTTAGATTCCAGATTGAATTTAAATTTAATTTTAGATTGCTGTGTGTGTTTGTTTAGATTTAAGATTCAAGTTCTATAATTTCACGATGATTTATTTAAGTTTAAAATATTTCATAGATAAATGAAAACTATAGTAGTATTAAGCATAGCAAACAAATGTGTACACCGCCTTGTAATGGAAGCTAAATATATCCAAGAATTGCCCCATTTATGCATTCGCCAGTTTATGCAAGAGATAAAGCTATTGGTACTAAGAAGGTCGATCACATTCTTTTGACAACCTATTCAAAGAAATTCAAGCATGATCTTGAATCGAAACTATAGGTAGGAATGAAAACATGAAACACATCACTGACCAATACAGGAACATGTCCGTGGTATATTTTACGAAGTTTCGGGAATCTATTGACAAAGCAGACGTTTGAAAAGGGTGAAGGGCTTCAAGCATTTACCTGTCTGTCATTGAATTGATAGAGAGATATGAATATGTGACAAATATCTATAGATTCGGTTTAATGTTTTGATTTGAGTAATGAATTTGATGCAGGAGTTAAATATAAATAAGCAAGCCATGTAATGATGGCAGCCTAGGAGAAAGAAACCTTATTTATCACTTCAAAGGTGATTTAAGATATCTTTTATCTCTCATTCGGTAAGTAGCAGAGATCGGGAAACACTGTCTCTTGACAAATCTCTATGTCCTAGTATTTCCAACCTGCCTGCCAATATTTTTTTATGCTTGATGGTAAGCAATTGGCGCCGCCCATGGACACCTGAAACACCAGAGGTATTACAATTGTGTTACTGGCCTTTTGTGGGTTAGGAATTTGAGGATTGTTGGGTATTCGGAGATTGGGATGAGATATTAGGCCAGGTAAGTATTAAGATTTTGGCTAATATAATGTACAGGAAATTCTTAGTCCAGTAGCTAACTGTAACGGGCTATTGATGATAACGATGATTAATAAAACATCATCTATATGACTTAAAGTCACCACTGACTTGTCCATGGATAACTAGAACTAAGCGCATTTTCATAACTTACTCATAAATCATTTTAGAAGAAATTTTACCTAAATAAAGGCAGATTCCTCATACCAGCCAGATGGCCTAGAAACTAAGAATATTGCAATAACACGAAGGGTATAACGTAATGGCACCAGTGAATGGCGTGGCTGTGGGGAAGACGCTGCCGGCACTCATATACCAGGGTTATGAAGACATTATTAATGAAATATTCTATAATTTATTACATTTTTAATTATCTACTAGTGAAAGTGGAAAATAATTACGTCTATGTTAATATACATTTTACGTTTTGGTATCATATCATATTATATAGATTTTCCTTTATTTAATACAGTAACAAAGCTATTTTCCCAAGTAGGTAACGCAAAGAAATAAGTAGCAAGAAATTTAAATGCTCAACTCGTTACAGAAACCACATAAGGAAGGTATTTTATGACATGATTCATGGACAAAGTTTGGCTATTTAACAACTACCTTGATACGCACATAACACGTGGAAAAGATTTTGCGGATGATAGGATGAAAATATTTGCGTTCTCCGCTTTATTGCATTCAGTGATTCGAACTCCGAGTTTTCCCAACATTTTCCTCAACCCATAAGTCATACAAAATTTAAAATAACCTGTCACAAATGCATACATATTTCCAGAATCCTCAAGATTTCCGAGGAGCAGCCCTGCACCGCTGCACCGGGCCGAAGCAACGTTGCCAATCTCGCGACAAATAACATTTTTAAAATTGCAACTTTGGAAAATAGAGATACGGGTCTCCGAACCGTTTAATAGTGATTTACGACTCGATAAAAATTTCAACTTTTCACATTAACGTGTCACGTTGCTTTTATTGTATAAGTTAGTTGTGCTCTAACTGTAAGTAAAAAATATTGTATTCGTGGAAGAGGACTAACTTCAAACAGTTGTTTTCTTAGGCGAAGAAAACGTAGAAGTTCCAAAGAGGATTATTGTGAAAGTGTTGCTTTATTTATCTTAATAGTTCCCGTTGAAGGGGTGAGGGGCCCGCAGCTAGGCAACATTCGTGCGAGCCGATCGATCTTTGGTTGAAGTTACGTTTCTTCACGTGTTCCGATATTTCTTAGAAGAGGTTCTTATGGGCGTTAGACGTACTTTATTGGAGAATTCTTATGTAAACATCAATGAAGCCCATCAGATTTGAGTTAAAATTTTGTTGTCTAATAGAACTTTGAAAGCAATACGTTTTGAACATGAAACTCTGAAAACGTCAAGAACCCTTATATTGGTGCAGTTGTACTAGTAAACCTCTAGATAAATAAAACTGGCATAAATATATTACCATACTAAATTCGGGCTTGCATCTACCAGAGACGGACAGTAAACGTACACCAAAATGTTTTACGATTTTCCTTTATTTCAAAAAGCATGGCAAGCCTATGGAGATTTATAGGAAAGATGATAGATCTACTTCCCACCGATTTGGAGGCCAATAGACTTCATAAAATGGCCGAATGTACTTCCATAAGCTCTCGTATTGATCAAGCAAAACGCACAGGCTCTGGGTAATAATAATAAAATATTATGAGGATCCTTTTGCATACGCCTCCTTACTTGAAATGAATAGACCGAATAAGATTTAGAGCCCAACCTTTGGTTAGAACGCACTTTGTCAACAGAAAAATATGAGACATATGAGACAAAACTAAAGAACACACAATACTTGTATAGTTATAAGGTAAAAATATCTATGTAAAATTATTATAGCGTGTGCTATTTACGTAAATATAATTTTACGCCTGTAAATTTTTGCTCTATGTTGAAAACTTTTCGCATAATTTTCTTTCTCTTCTTCCTGTTGAGTCACTTTAGGTGTCTTACTTATATTTTATCTTACTCATAAATTGAATTTGAAAGAGTGACTTCCGTGCTCAGTAAAATTGCAACCATCACCAACAAAACTGTCCAGAACTTGGACAGTACATACTGCGTGTTTTATCTTTCACGTTATACAATGTTACGTACATACGTATTTACAAGCAGTAATCATAAAACCAGGGTTGGGCACTTAGGCGACGAATGTCTTCAATCATAAAAATAAAACCAGTTTTGTAATTTACGAACCTAATCTTTGCGACTGATCAATTCTCTCGTTTTTTTCTTTGATTTTTATTCCGTTCACAAACCCATAGAAATATTATCAGATTTTTTCAAGACTCAGCGAATACTAAAACGAATATCTGACACCGTTGGAGCGTTATGTATGTACTTGTTGGGTCTTATACGGCTGTGAAACTTCCATTTACGAACCCAAAGCAATTCGAACTTAATTTTGAAGGTCATAAAGTTGATTTCTCTTTGAGAACTCGTCTATTTTGATGTGATCGTAAATTACCAGAGGTATTTTCGGTCAGTGTGAGCTCTATTTTCAATGGGATATAGGCTATTATACTGCGGGATTATGTCCGTATTATCTTTGTGTTCTCCGTAGACCTAGATCGTTCGCAGTGTTGTGATGCGTACATGTTTTATTACGAGGGTCGCTTGTCGATATCAGACGAAATAACGCTTTATGGTGGAAAATTAGGAGATTCACAGATTGAAAACATAAGCGAATGAAGTATGTATAGTATATAATAGTATACTCATTGTCATGATGTAAGTAGTCATAATTTTACTATAGGCTCCTATAAAATTAAGTTTACATTACGTCACGTAATTGGCAGTCGTAATTTTATCGTAAATTGGGTAAATAATTTACCTGAGTACGTTGAGTGCATATAAAAGATGAATCAGTGACGTTTTTATGAGTTTGGTGATGCAAAAATAAAGAAAATATAAGTATCCTCATCAGTAATCCTACATAAGGAGATTATCTAATGTTGAATCTGAAGAAAATGCCGTCCGTCCGTTACTCGTCTCTTTGTACTCACAAAATCTCTAGTATTGCAGACGTATTCAGGCTACAGTAAGTCTTTTAGTTATCACATAGCTGATACTAATACAAAACCTACATAATATGTATATTAAGTAAACCAACATTCTAATTAAAGTTGCAACAAAAATACCACACTCATAATAACAACTCAAACTCAACCAAGGGCAAAGGAAACTAAAAGACAGTTCAATTTCAAAACATACTCGTATCTCAACAAAGTAGGTGTCGCGACAGTCGCTTGTCGTGTGTAGAACTACGCTTTAGACTTTCATTATAACTTGACTATCTTGACTTGTAAGTACCTACAACGAAGTGAGGAAGTGTTTTTTATGGGATAAGCCGGTAAACGACCAGACGGATCACCTGATGGTAAGCAATCGGCTTCACTCATGGGCATCCGGAACACCAGTGGCGTTGTCGGCCCTTTGGGATTAGGATTTTGAGGATTGTTGGGGATTCAGGGATTGGGGAGATTGAGAAGGGGGGGGGGGGAGGTTATTGGGACCACGGTAACCTCACTCAAACGATAAAACATAATGAAAGCGTTGTTTCACGTCGGTTTTCTGTGAGGCCGTGGTATCAGTCCGGTCGAGCCGGCCCATTCGTGCTAAAGCATTGATCTTTTGACAAAATAAAAGTTGAATGTTTTAAAAATTCATGTCAATAAACATATTTTTATTTTGGTTATTTGTTTAAACTACTTTATTTAACCTCACAATAACTTTATCTAGTGTTTAAAATTTGCAAAGGGTTTAAACAATCCCAACAAACAATGAATTACTATCCTTTTCCTTAATGAATAATTTATTTGGAACATTCAATTCAATCGTAAATATACACGAAAACATTAATTACTCTTGTTTCCATATTATTATTCCCATATTTCCGAGGAAAACACGTTGTTGTAAATATTGCTTTAATTAAAATCTCTTTGACATGCTATCCGTATGGAAGTGGTCGCCGATAATGAGTAGATAAAGATCGCATTTTTAATTATTTACAGCTTTCATATTTTATGCAGGTTAACACAATTTTGAGTGATTTAATTTGATTACATTTTTATTTTATTTTTTTAAAAGAAATAGCTAGCTTACGTCCGAATACTAGTTATTTTATTCATAAATAATGTTACGTATATGTTATTAATACAATACAAAGCATTGTTACAACTGCACATCCTATAAGCCTACTATAGTCTTCCTTACCGATTTCGGTAACGGTGTCCCTTAATACGTAAAGACAGGCCTAAGCCATCCTGCGCATCAAGGAGCCATCAGAACCACCGCAGATCGGGTCCAATAGGGCTGATATACGGTGCCGCGGAGGGCTTAACGGGTTGCCGGGGCTCTGGTTCGAAGTGCAGGTGTAGGAACAGGGTAGTATTTAGTCAGTAAGAGTCTAATACTCCCTGTCACCTCACACGGGCGGGAGAAGTCATTGGATAATTTTCCCCCTTAAAAAAAGACCCTCCTATAACTACACGTTACACAGAGGTGTACCCTCTGTTAGCCAGCTTGACTCCTCTGGTTTTGATCGGAGTTTCAGGACTAAATTCCAGTTAGCCACATCAGGACACACGACAGGAGATAGCTATAACCTACTAACCTGTGGATGAACCATATTCTGTCTATTGTTAATTAGCATGGCTTCCACTTATGAAGATGGAGAGGTATGAAGTTCATACTGATGTTCATACTTAAGTCTAGGAAACCCTTTACTTGTAGTCAAAAGCCAGAGAGTCTTACAGCAGATTCTAGCTAAGAATGTTGGCAATATTGGCATCCGTGCAAGTCAGTAAACAGTAACGCTCATTTATATGCACGTCTGCAAGATATTGCAGTCTGTAATAGAGGTTCTATGTATAGGTGGCAGCACATCAGTTATATTTAGTTTGTAACTACCTATATTAAAAATACAACTTTATTATTATGCACATAAGACTTAATTATGTAAATGGTGAAAAGCGAATGTTACATTATATTATGCGCACCTCTACATACTCTTTCGTATCGTGACGTCACGTCGTAATTGTTAAAACATTAAATTGAAATTTCACAGTTTCAATAACTCATATCTGTACCTACATACATCGTAAGTGCATAGAATAAAAAAAAATATGAAGAAGAAACAAAGACTCCTTGTTCATAAAGCCCTCGTTTTAAAACCGCAGCGAATCCAATGAAAGCTTTCCTCATGATTAATAGAAAAAGATTAAAATCTAAAACGTATATCTGACGTCGGCATAATCGCACACACTTAGTTTTATGACTATCTGTTTAAATTAGTGAAATTGCTTCACATGAGAAATTATTCATTACCCACAAAACTGTACGACGGGGTTATTGGAATTACCTTCGTATAGTAAATGGTATAAGGAATTAGTTTCTTTGAAAACTATGTATATAAGCCAAAGCCTTGTGGCTCATTAGGTTCATAAAATGGAGGAGAGAAGGTTTTTATGTAATAGAATGAATGTTTAATGCAGACCTGTTTTTCTTCGGGATGATCTCCGGCCACCGTAAGCACAGGCCTGCGGACGTCGAGCATGGGTAGCTCGCCATCAGACTACCACGGATGGAGCCCAATAGGGCTGATGCCGATACCGACTTAACGGGGTTACCGGGGCTCCGGCTCGTAGTGGAGGAGTAGAAACGGAATGGCTAAGTTAGCTTTAGTCAGTTTCACACTCCCTCTTATCTCATCCAGGCGGGAAAAGTCATTCGATGATTTTCCCCATTAAAAAGGCCTATTTTCCTTCAATAAATACATATATATCTCGGTATTTTTGACGTCTTTAAAGCCAACTCAGCAAGTGATAGTGATCATTTTGATAATTTTAAATAAAGTCGTAGAAGTACTTTGTCGATTGAATTCGTTTTGGTCCAACAGTGAAAAATCATAAATGTGAACCAGTATCTCAGACAATTTTTTAAATATTTTAAACGATCTCTGATGCCAACGTGTTTAGAAGTTTTTACGGTCTTTATCTTAACGGTTGGAGGTGTAGCTACACAGGATAATGTACTTTTATTTTACTGCCATAGATAATAAAATTCAATGTGTAATACTCTGAAAATGGAGATAAGTGACGTGACTGCGTATTAACCTGGAATACCTTATTTGTCCAGTGATTGTTCCCGTGAATGTTGTGTATAAGATCCTCAGTTAGAGTCCCGGTAAAATGAATTAATATGTTGAGTTCATTACTTTGAAAGTTAATAAAGGATTTGGATTCACAGATTTAATGGTGTTTCATAGAATCACAATTAAACACCATTTACACTAATGAACAAACCAAAACTGTGCCAACATGACCAATTTGACCATTTAACGTCCAAAACGCCAGAATTCAGTACAAGTATGTCGATCTTCGGTAGACTGCACTGCATCCATCAGTGGTTTATGTTCGTCGGAGGTGGACGTAACCGTATGCCTTTGAAACTGTGAACTCGACCAATGAATCACACAGCTAACAGGACCTCGGTGACCGCAACCTTGACAAACGTGGATTTTAGTGTCCGATTGCAAATGTATACAACCTGCTAAAATTGGTCGAAATTTAACGACTGTTCAACTTTGTTACAATGGAATAACGTTGATAATTGGATTGATTTACTAACGTCTGTAATACTTATCTCCGCGACTTACTAGCACAGTAGGGTGCAGAAGTTATGACTCGTTATTTTTTTTTTAAGTGATTCGTTGATAGTTGACATATTAAAAATCTAATTAGTTCGTCCGTTAGATGATGAAGAAATAGGCACGTATTTTGTTATGTCATACAAGAAAATAATACCTACTTTGATAAAACGTATTTAAGTTTAGGAGTGGGAAGTCGCTACATCACACGTTCGTGTGAGACGTCGTAACTCGTGACGTGAAATCCATATAACGTCTAAAATATTTAAATTTGAAAACAATTAAAAATACTTGTCTAAATCAGTCAACTTTAAGATTTTATTTATCTATTGTATAGACTATTACTAAATGAAAATATATAAAATTTAAAATATAAATAACTATGAACTAAAATATTTAGACTTTAAAATTTAATTTTACCTTGTCTAATGTTTTAACATTATTTACCAAACGGACATTTAAAAAATATTAGGAAACTACACTATTCGGCAGACTATTAAGAGATTTTCATATATTTAGCAATGATAAAACTATGGATACATACTAACTCAGATGGTTGTAGCTTTTAAAATCGTTTGAAGTTTCACGGTATTCAACAAAAAAGGATATTAAACCACCTTCACTTTTACCCGCTATTCCTAATCTTCCTACCACCAACTACATTCAATATATTATTATACATATTTCAGCCGCCAGGCAATGCTGGCTCGGTTGGCTCGCAGTCTTGGCTCGGTTCAAAGCACCTAAGTAATTACAACGTCATCAATTATAAGTTTATCTCCATGGCAAATAATTAACATGGTGATAAACGTGAGACTATGCAATGGGGTTTTAATTACACTGCGTTGTATAGGATGTTGTATTATGTACTTAAAGCCAAGAGTATGACTTCCAAGGTCTTATATTCTTAGATTAAGAAGTCAAGTATAATTTTTAATTATTATACCAAAGTTTATACCATTATTATAAATTGTGGTAGAGCCATGCTTCGACACGAATGAGCCGGATCGAACG
Source organism: Spodoptera littoralis (assembly GCA_902850265.1). Lineage (NCBI taxonomy): Eukaryota > Metazoa > Arthropoda > Insecta > Lepidoptera > Noctuidae > Spodoptera > Spodoptera littoralis. The sequence continues at coordinate 1,389,297 of LR824535.2, read as the reverse complement.
GAGAAATACCACGGCCTCATAGAAAACAAACGCGAAAGAACATCTGCGTTGTATTTCGTCGTGTGAGTAAGGTTAATTACCCCCAATTTCCTCAATCCCCGAATGCCCAACAATACTCAAATTCCTAACCTTCAAAAGGCTGGTAACGCACTTGTAGTGGAACACTCGCAACACCTCCGGTGAGTGTCCACGGGTGGTGGCAATTGCTTAGGTAATCCATGTGCTCAATTGAGGCTTTGGATGCAATATTAGGTATTATCTCTTAAGAAGATCATCTGGAAAAAGGTCATCGGTTACAAACATGTAGCTAGCTACTGTTCTGTATAATTCATTTTGAAAAAACATTATGTATCAGATTAGAAAATAATACATTTTGAAACATCATCACATCAACGAACTCAAGAGCCATCATCAACAACTCCCACCACAAATTAAGCCAACCACCGTCCCCTACCAAATGTCTCTGAACCGATCCATCACACAATGACGTCTAAACCATCTCACGCTTCAGTGACGGTATGAACAAACAAGTCTAATCGCTGCCATTAATTCGAACAATCAGTAATGACCAATGAACTTCTCAAGCGAAACAGACAAATACGCTTACAGACTTGCTCGCCCGGGTGTCGGCTTGGGTATTTGCGGCGTGACTTACGACCCACATCCGCCCGCCATATTTGTTTTACTTACGCCACTTCCGGGCCCCTAAGGCTTGCATAATGGGTATTTGACAATTTCTTATGCATCGATTAATATTTATTTTATTGTCAATTGTATTTAAAAGCTTGTGCAAATTAGTTATATCAATATTAAAACGTGTCTTATCTAAGTCGAAGTAGTAAGTAAGAGATACGTACTCGCACTAAGAAAGTACAGACCATACACCGATTCTATTCTAACTTCTAACAAAACAGTGTCCTTCATTGTTGTAGTAGTATCTAACATAACATAACATCACGCCTTTTTATCTCCGAAGGGGTAGGCAGAGGTAAACATCATTTAACGCCACTATATAAAAGTAACATCTTTTCCCAGGGGGTGAGCCTTTTGCCATATACCTTTTGAGTTAAAAAAACAGTAATACTTTGCCCGACCCGGGAATCGAACCCGAGACCCCTTGCCAGGCAGTTGCACTTGCGACCACGGTTATATACGGTATTGTTGCGGTCGACGAGGCAGTCGTAGTATCTTACTTAGGAGTAAAACTACTTACTGTTATAATTATTTTCCAGTTACCAATACATAATTCCGAGTAACCCATTAGCCGCTTCGAATACACGTACCGGTACCGTACGATGTATCTCCGGTTTCAATAACGATCGTCCGGTAAATTTCCGTCAGTAATTCCGATTCCCTTGAGATCTTTCGCTGTGTACGCATTTCAGGTTAACATGAGTTTCAACTAGCTTTTAAAATATTCCCACATGGATGGACAAGGAACATAATAATAGAATTATGCATGTTTCTTACTTGGTCGATAGCCTGGCGAGCAAGAGGTTCAATCAAGGTTCTAATTAAAAGAAAATAAACTAATATTGACGTGAGATAATATACTAAATTAATTTTGTATCTATTGGTGCATCGTGTGTCGCGGAATGCTGTTCATGAATGGGATCCTAAGCCAAAAACATATTAATTAATTCAATATTGACGTGCTTAACTCGTCGAGTACCGTATTTATAGACACAATTAAAGAACAATATTTTGACTGCACGGTTGGTGCGGTGGCTGGGCAACCGGCTGCCGTGCAACGTGTCGCGGGTTCGATTCCCGCACGGAACAACACTTTGTGTGATCCACAAATTGTTGTTTCGGGTCTGGGTGTGATATGTATGTGAACTTGTATGTTTGTAAACGCACCCACGACACAGGAGAAAATCCTAGTGTGGGGCAACGTTTTTAAAAAAAACAGAAAAACAGAAAAAACAATAGGTTGCGGTCACCGGTGACCGCTTGGTGTTTGACAGTTTAATATAATAAAATTATAAATAATGATGCATGTTTCTGTTATTTGTATATGCCAAATTCTTTTCGAACATATTCTCTGAATCACTCAACCAAAAACTACAATAACAATAATCTCACTTGACTTCCAAGGTAAATAAGAGTACGAAGTTTGACAGGTCCTAATTTACGAACCACCTGATCGGAAAGAAAACTTCTTTAAGCTTTAAATCAAGTAAAAAAAATACTCTCAGAAAATCTCGTTCGAGATAAACCAACAGATTTGTTGTTCCGTGAAAGATCTTTATATAAAATCCTATTACAGTCTATCAAGGATCAAAAGACTAAGTGATTTTGCCCATTAAGGTATACGGGCAGGCTTAGTTGCCCATAAAATTGTGCCAAAAAGGTGAGGATGCGGGGTTCGCATCCGTTGGGAAAGTATCGCTGTAATCCTGAACCCAGACATGCTTTGTAAAGTATGTTTAGTGTAATAAAAATTTTAGTGTGTATAGTTAATCGCTTTTAGGAGCATCGAACCTTTGTTATGGATTTTTCAAAGTTTACCTTTATTTAAAAATTGTGCATTGAACTATTTAATATAAACATTCACTATGTAATAGAAGCATGTTGTAGTGTTTTGTGTTGTTCAAATATCACACCAGAGAAGGAGTCGAATTTAATTGTATTGTCACGAATAGCTAACGACAAGTTTGAAGTCATATTATTTAGAAATGTCCTAATAATAAGTAAGTATAAGTTTCAACGCCTGTATAACATTTAATTGTAATGTTTAGCGACTCGACCCCGCAGTCAAACCATTCCAACGGTTTTGTGGGGCTTAGATTATAAGATACTTACCTGTGTGATATAAAGATAAATAAAATAAATAATAAAACGTTAGCTGAGTATTAAAATCAGTATATTTTTTTATGTAAGTAATCATAAACCTATTGAATGGAAATCAAGCTAACGATCTACCTCCAAATTATTTAAAGATGAAAATAAAACCAATACTAAAAATAACTACCAAAAATCCCTTTGACAACCAACGAAACGAATTTCATCAGAAAATAACGACACCAACATCCATTTATAACCAACCACACTTAAATCAAATCAAATAGCAATTTTAATTCAAAAATTACTATCGCTGGTGTTCCAATAAACTATAATGATCACGGTTGAGTTGGTGGCATCCTTGATTCCTTTGGTAATAAATTGACGGGACGCTTCGAGACCCGCCTTAATAACTTTTTGATAATGATATAGGAGCAGATTTTTCCAGCACCCCTCTTTCGTGGCCCAGTGGAAGTTTTAGTGAATTTACTGGCAGTTTGTGAAGCCATAGATTATGGTAATATGTGTTCTTTATTGGGTGTATGTGATTTCCTTTCGTGATTGAGTTTCGGTTCGCTTATTAAAACTGTGACTATGAGTTGCGATTAATTAGACGCGTGTGTTTGATTCTACTTATATTTGGATCCAATTTTATTTTTGTTAAATAATTAATTGAAGCTTAAATATTTCATTAGGTTCTTTTGTACAATTATATATATTAGATCTCATTCACCGTCATCTGTACTTATATATTTATAATATTATAAAGCTGAAGAGTTTGTTTTTTTGTTTGTCTGTTTGAACGCGCTAATCTCCGAAACCACCAGTCCGATTTGAATAATTCTTTCTGTGTTGGATAGCTCATTTATCGAGGAAGGCTATAGGCTATAAAATATCACACTACGATCAATAGGCGCCGATCAGAGCAAGTGAAACCGCGCAGAAGTAGTTAGTATTTTATAATAGCGCTGATAAATTTATTTATTTATTTATTATAAAATTCTTCCTACACTCTCATTACAGGATTTTCCCAATTCGACAGTGAGGCTTAATACAGAGTGCCAAGCACGAATAACTATCGCATTCGTAACGTAATAGTATCGAGCGCGTTCGGCGCTCTGATTGGCCGGCTTCAGTGAACCAACCAATCAAAACGCTTAACTCGCTCGATACTGTTACGATACGAATGCGATGGTTATTCGTGCTTGGCACTCAGTTTAATAAAGTTTACTTAATAAAGTTTATCATTACTCCTATAATAACTTCACACACCGTCTGCAGATGAAACCATATCTCGTTCTCGCAGACATGGTACCATACGGCAATCTTCAAGCCGAAACACTTCCCGAAAACTGTCTCCAACTACACTATTACAATTTAACATAATTCCACGTCCGTAACTTGTAATATTTACACAAATGTATGTAAATAACAAGCACATTGTACTAAACAACTTTGGCTCCGACATAGCTCGCATAAATCAGGATTATATAAACGGGGGTGGGCCAAACTCATGGTCTGTTTGCGTGATGGGAACATTTTTTTTTCTTTTCTTTTTTTTCTCTATTTATTGCTTTGTTTCTCATGAATGACTTTTGTAAGTTATTGTTTTGATATTCGCTTGGATGGTAAGGTTATCCATTATCATTCCTTTATGTGTATTTTTTGTCATATTGAATAGGAAACGAGCTGTGTTTGTTCATGTGTCTTTAATCATAACTGGTGCTTTTTTCTTCTGTACTATATAACTATGAAAAAAGGGGCTTGAGTTATTTATTTACACAATAGGTACTGTTTCTTTATAGTATTGTTACTTCAAGATACCGGTGGTCTCGATTTTATTTTACTTAATAAATATGTGTTACTATTTAATCTAATAAAACCTAAAATAAGCGAATATTTTCCACCGAACTAAAATCTTGAGAATGATAATAAATAGACAAAACTCTTTTCGTAACATCAAATAAATATTTACTTACAATTCGGAAAGTATTACTATTTGTACAACAAGTGATACGGCCCACAAAACATTTTAACACTAAATCGCTTCGGCAAACAAAACAAACAATTCTCGGTACTTACAAAACTTGATTCTTTCATATTAGTTGTCGCCATAAAGGCGAACACTACTATCATAGTAAGCCGTACGACTACATCGCGGATAAAATACAAGCAATTATGAACCTTATCGTGCTATAAATAAAAGCGTTAGTATCGATAAAATTGGACAACTCTATTTCGAATCGAAACAAACGATTGTGAATCTTATGGTGCAATTAATAAAGGTGACGGTGGTGACAATTGAAATTGTTTGGATATCGTACCATGTATGCCCGAATTGGCTGTCAGTTGTAAATTTTTTGCAGCACTTCGATGTTTTAACATTCCTTTGTACTTTTTATAGGACTATCGTTGATGGAACAGTTTCAGAGTACTAAGTTAATGTGTAGAATAGAAAATTCAAATTTCCTTCTTGGCGTGAAAATGGGGTCATAACAAAGGCGACATAACCTTAGGGCTTTATAGAACTTTATCAAAGCCTTCTTGGAAGCCCCCACAGGAACCATTGCTAATACAATTAACAACTCAATCTTGATCCTTGATAACGGCGAGCGAGAGATTATGGTACAATTTTATTTTTCTAGATTGTTCATTTATTTCTTTTGTCGAGGCTATAATCGGGTCTTTAGTTACGATGTTCGTTTTTGTTCTGAAACCATTTTAGTTGATCTTTGTTGCTATCGAGTTTAATAATTGGTGACAAAAATTTTATCTGATGTTTAGTGGAGACAGAGATACGAAAGAACACCTAGTTTTTACAGCAAAAAGTTTTTAAATATATTTTTTTGTTTGTGGGATTGAGCAAATCTAATATATGAAGCATTAACCAAAAACCTAATAATACTTTGTATGTCCCAAAAGGTACCCAAAACAATATAAAACATACCAAAATATGTACAACTATAATATGGCAGACGCAAGAAAATTCCAAAAATAAAGATCAAATTAAATAAACTTATGAAATAGAAGAATATTTTAAACACATGTTTTCCATACTACAGTTTTAAAATATCCATATGAAAAGTCAAACTTTCCATATAAGTATTTTCTTCCCTTACGTTCTACTTCAATGCCTTTTGAAGAATAATACATATTTTTATTACAGATCTTTATGAATGGCATATATTCATGTTAGTTGGAAATTCCACCGCTAATACAATTTCCAGTCATATCATAAATGCATTACTGGAATTATTACAGACAGTTTTCTTATAATTTATTCTATGAAAATATGGAAAACGTGAAGTGAAACATTTACCTATCATATTTTTATTCCAAATGTCTTAATTTCAATAGTTTTGGAACCACTTGTCAAACATGTTATTATCAATCCTAATAGCATATCTAATTATTCTGGAATCCTGATTCTTTCCCAGTTTAAGAAGAAGAAGTATTTCACTTTAATCTTCTTTGTCTTGTTTTTCATTCTTTCTTACCTCTATTACAAGCGCTTTTTGTAAATCATTGCCCCACTCTAGTATTTTCTCATGTATCGTGGGTGCGTTTACAAACATAAAAGTTCATATATACGTGACACCCAGACCCGAAAAAACAATTTGTGGATCACACAAAGAACTCTTTGTTTGGAACAACTGTTCCGTGCAAGAATCGAAACCACTACCACACTTCTTTCTGCCATATGTAGTTATTTGCGAAAGAGGACAACCAACGATAACATAGATATCTATCTATCAATATATTTGTCCTCTATCCATATTGATTGTTTTCGAAATCATTGTTTAATTATGTTATAACTCTGAAAATATTATGATTGATAACACTACAGTAACAATTCTGTTCATAGTAAGTTTATCATATTTTTTACAAGATATGAGTAATATACGTGCTTTTTACTGCACTACGTAATAACAATAATAACATCGTAAAGATAAATATTAGCATTAACAACAATGTATAATATCTGGAATGATCGTTTTAATAACTCCCACCACGATATAACAAAGTTTACGAGTAAATCACAACAAAGTAGTTGCAGCGAGGACTATCGTTGTTGCAAATTGTATTTATCTGTGAGTATGTACTTGTACCTATGTAGTGCATGAATAGAACCTACAAGCCTAATTTACTAGGACAACATACATAGATTTGATGACTTCTCCCGCCTGGGTGAGGCGGGAGGGAGTGTCAGACTCTTACTGTTGTCGTGGTGGCCCGGAGGTTTAAGCGCCCGCTTCTCATGCATGAGGGTGCAGGTTCGAAACCTACCAACGGCAAGTACCAATGTGACTTTTTCCGAGTTATATGTACTTTCTAAGATTGTTTAGACATCACTGACAAACGGTGAAGGAATAACATCGCGAGGAAACCTGGGCTTATAATTTCTAATTATAAGTTTGAAATCGCCAACCCACATTGAGCAAGCGTGGTGATTAGTGCTCAAACCTTCTCCGTGTGAGAAGAGGCTTTGCTTAGCAGTGGGCATTTATAGGCTGTTGATGATGATGAAACTATTTTGTCTTATAGCATACAATGACTCTTTTACACTCCAAATAGTAAAGAACCATAACAGTTCTACTGCTGAACAATTATACGCCTTCCCCGGTATTTCTAGAGTAGTTGGTTTGAAATGTGTCTTAAGATCTAAAGAAAAGAGTTGCGTTTTCATCAACGATGTAGTGGACTTAAGCTATCAATTCTATTTAATGGTGGATTGCAATAAAGTATTACTTGGTTGTTGATGAAGTACAAGGAGTCGTGAACTCAGTTCAACTTCTAGTGGAATTAAAAAGGCAACTAATGGATTTTCGTTATCTGCTGAACGATTACGAGTTGCTCAATGAATTGAATAGTAAAAGTTTTAGTTTCGCTGCACTTTTATAAATTCAGGTGCATCTTAGCTAGAATGAATACATAATAGGATTGAAGACTCTCTTGGCCTAGTCGTCGAAATTTAGGCAATTATTGAAACCAAACCGTATGTGGCAAGAATTGCAGTTTTGAGTTTTTGTAATAGTAGTGTGAGATAAGGACGTTACAAAATGTTATTTTTCATAATGAGAATAAGAGAAATCAACTCAAAACGCAAGTTTTATATATAGGTACATAGTATATACCTAGTCTACTGTCATTAGGTTGCGCGACATAGCCACGACCGCGCACGCTGCTCATGAGAAAAAGCCCCTCTGTGGCTCGAAACTAGTAGAACTTTTCACAGTATATCCCGCGTTTTCAGTTAATTTAATATGTCTCACAATAGTTGGTATAAAAGCAAGAGTCATCAAAGACTATATTAAACTATGTTCTATGTATTTTGATTCAGTTGATAATATAGTACACAATAATCTTATTCCAAAGCTAACATAAATAAAACAGTTGAACCCCACACGCCGAGGTCACCCATTGATACGTTTTCCTAGGTGGGTAATAACTTTCTTAGAGTTAATTAAACTTGTCTGAGTAGGTTTAGTTTAGTGATTTACAACTCTAACTCGAAGGCAGTAGTTTTGAAATTAATTTAACCAGTTTCGGGAGATATGTTAACACTAATTTGGATGTTCATACGTTAGTGACCGCTTTCTGAATATTTGTGTTTAATGTTTGGAATAGATGTTTGTTAGGAATTTAAGGATCCATTTCAATGTTGGGCTTAGCTATGTTATAATTAAATGGAAATTTTATGTTGCTAGGCTCTGTGTAAAACATATTGTTAATCAAGGATCAGTTACAAGAATTTCTTGTTTATTCAACGTTAATAATTTACTCATTCCGGATGGTTTTCAATTCTCTTTTCAAGAAATTTATAGAGCTGTGCCTTATATTCTGACTATAATTCATACATTAAATCAACAAGATATCTCTATCTCTATAGACTTCAAAGTCAATCATTAAGACTATTAGCAACACTTAATAATGATTATACAACACGCCACGCAAGAACCCGACACTTCGAATCTAAAACCCAAAAATCTAAATCGTAAACACCAAACCGAACAAGTTTACAGTTAGTTGTTCATGAACTGTGCCCATAAACTTGTGGGGTCTAACCGCAAAATATCCCAAAAAGCATGGTCTTTACACGCGGGATGTAAAAACACTAAGGGCAAATAACAAAAGTTTGACCATTTCGACCTGTCAACTAGCACCTGGCCTGAACAAGGCCATAACGACTCGACATCGGCCTCGTTAAATGTGTAATTAAACCTGCCACACGCTCATGAGTCCATTCTTGGTCCCTGCAGTACTATTATGCGGAGGAAACATTGATGGGGAATTGTATTAGAATTTTATTTGACGTTTCAGTTGTGGTAAATTTTTAAATAAGAGGCGTGTTCTATTGATTCTGACGCACAAGACATGTATTTTTCGGTTGTATATTTTTGTGAAATCAAACCAGATTATGCAACAATCTTTAACAGTGAACCTGTTACTGAAAAGTTAACAGAATTAGTGATGATTGTATGTAAATATTATTAATATACTTTTAACTGTTTCGTTCTCTGAAGAAAGTATAGTTGTGACGTCACCTTTAACCAGTTATTTTTATAAACCTTCTAAAATGCATAATAAAATCCTATTCTTAACTAATAACTGCCTCTCAGTAAATAATTACAACATTTACTATATAAATTAACATCATTATCGAATCCCACTTTCAGCTTAAAATTAACCCACTTTCAGAGAAAAAAAACAGTGATGACGTGTTTCCAAGATGGCCGACTTCCGGTGCTCACGACTGACTATTTTCAGTGTATTTTTCATTAATGACTCGACGTTTGGCATCATCCTCTATTAGATGACATTGAGTCAACATTTGATTTTCTATTTCTTTTGTGCCAAAGTAGTTTTTGTACTATTATATTTTTACTATAATTATGTAAGAGATTCGTTTGAATCGTTGTCGGCTTTTGCTCTTGGATATAACATAACATCTTTTATCCCCGAAGGAGTAGGCAGAGGTGCAAATTACGGCACTTAATGCCACTATACAATGTAACACCCACTTTTCACTATTGATGTTATGAGTCCCAAGTAATAGGGGGTGAGCCTACTGCCCCAATTAGATATAATTGTGGGTAAGTCTGAATGTGGTTTAAATTATTGTATTGGAACTCATACAGATGATTCCTCTTAAAATTCATAAAGTACTTTCACATAATTTTAATAACTGGTGGGTAAATTATAACAATATTTCTATTTATAACAATATGGTGTGATATTTGAACTGCTTAAAAAAGTGAACACTCAAAAACTACTCTAAAATATAGGCCTGTCAAAGCTCTACTAGTTTCGAGTCACAGAGGGAGTCTTTCTCATAAGCAACGTGCGCGGTCGCAGCGATTTCGTGCAGCCTACAGGCCTAGCAGTCTACGTCTCTATGACTCGAAACTAGTAGAGCTTTTCTCAATATATTCACGTGAGTAAGTCGTTAGTAATTTCTTCATGAATAATTCTTAGTTAATTCAGTGTGTTACGATGGTTTATAAAAAAAAATTAAATGTTGATTTTTCAGTACGATAACAATTCCTATTGCAATTTACAGTTTCTTTGGTCATTCTGACTATTACATTATATTTGACTAGGACATTGGTAGGTACATTTCATATGGAGATATGCCTAAACGGCGTTCAGTAAGACGTGTCAACCTCAGACGGTTTCCGAGAAGTTCATGACTAATGACAGACACATTTATGTTTGAAATACAATTGACTGGTCTGGTGGTGCTAACTCGTTTAGGACTGTTTTGGATACAAAAAAAAAGTAATAATGTATGCCTAACTTGGTAACAAAATACTATAAATATTTTTAAATCTTGACTAATAATAATATTTTTATACGTAATGTAATCAAATAAACTCGTAATCATTTGTTATTTAACAACTTTTTTGCTACTTATCGATTAAAAACTTCTTGTTACTATTGCAGTATTACGTTATAAGTGCATCCCACCCAGAAACGCACCATCAATAACAAACAAACATCTGCGTACAAAATAAGACCAATCACACATGTACCAAGTTCCATTAAGTCGAGATAAAAGACGGACGGTACTATTTATAATACTTTATTGCCGGTAATATTTGTATCGAGTTTTATTTATTAAAAAAGAATGTATATGTATAACGGTGGGCCAGAGCCGACACCAGACGCGTGCGATCTAAATATAAACTACCCGCGTGCTCAGAAAACAACAAGTCACAATATTTAGAATCGGACGCGGGAACGCACGCCTCTATCGCCCGTCTACAACGACACACAAAAATGGATTCCTCACTTACGTGATAGTGCAGTGTTTTGTGTTCTATGTGTTAGTGATGTGCTTACTGAAATGTTCGCCAACTTCAAACTGCCAACGCTCAAACAAAAGTCTACAAAAGAAGAACCCCAATATTGCTACAGGAGCGTTAAGAGCAAACCGCCAAAAACTCCAACTCTGTCTCGCGTGAAACGACATCAAAGACGTAAGTTTAGATATAACGCCGTATATTTGTATAATGCAAAAATAAACACGGCTTAATGAGGTGCGGGTTTGTTTGTTCGTTTCGTACGAACAAACTTCAAAATTAGATGTTTCTGTTAATGGGATGCGTCGCGAAATACGGAATGAGCTTTGCGATGCGGCTGGTATTTGTGTAAATTGGAGCTGAGCGAATCTGCTCCCAATCCGCGGCACTACTAGGATTGTTCCTAGTGTTGACAGTTTTGATTAGAGAGGGGAAACGCAGGTGTCTTCGTTTGCATTTGAAGGCGCGTGACTGACGTACCGACTAGAGGTGCATGTTTATTCCGAGTTTGTAATGCCGTCTCTATTGCAGTGGCTTTGTATTTGTACGAAGCTGCGAATGTTTAATGGAATTGCAATCGCTTGCAATCTTACATTTATCTGCTTTGGGTACGTATTTTAGATTAGTTTGACAAATCGAAAACTTGTTATCAAGCCAGACACAGAAGACTACCTATTAAAAACCTTATTTGAAAACTAATAGTATTTCAAATATGTATCCTACTTCTATCGTTGGTTACACTCACCCGTCAACTAGATACAACTTCTACGTAGATACGTACGAACATCACTCACAATCACACAGGTATATGAAGAGCGGTTACTGAACTATATTCCCTCGATAGCAATCGGCCTCAATCCGTATTAATTCCTAGTTAGGCAACAACAATCAATTATTGAGGAGAAGTGATCAAGCATCAACCATTGAGGATCTATCTATTAAGGATATTATCGTGCTCTCTCTTTCACTCTAAAGACAATTCAGCAATCGTGTCCGATTAAACTGATAACTCGATAAATTAATGCTCAAATGTGTTCTAGGATTGCAGTGAATACTGTGGGTTCAGGACCATTTGTATTATTATAAATTAATGAACAGGACAAATACTTAATATTTGTCCCTACTTGTACTTGTTAGGACATTGAACATTTTCTCAAAGAATTTCTCTAAAAAACGTCACTGACTAAAGTCCAAAAACGACTCCATACTACATATTTGTTGTACTCAAAGTATGACGACTCAGTCTTGTGACACTAATCGATATTACATTCTCATCTCATCCACTAATCCATATCACAGTACAATCGTAACTCAGGATTCAAATTCACATCTAATGACGATATCACTTACAAAATCTCTTTCTAATGAGGCCGGCCGGAGTTGTGGCGTGCCCCAATAACAGTTTGTTTACTAATACTTGCTATAAATAACTTGTTGCTGTGCTTGGAGGTAGAAATTATTGGAATGGCTTCCAAGAACTTTGCTGAGATGCATTGTATATTGGGAAAATTGTGTTATATCCTTATTTATGCGTGCAAACTTAATAAGATACAGGTAAATATGACTGTAAAATACAAATATGTACCTCTATGATCTGATTTAATAAGCAAGTTTTATAGTTCATAGAAGCATGATTCTTCAATTTAAAACTGAGTCTTTCTATAAGTAATAACCAACGTTGTGTGTCAGAAGAAACAATAATTATTTAATTGGTTAATTATTTAAGAAACAATAAGGTCTATTATAATAGGCCTTTACAGGTTAAACTTAAGCTAAGGATAATATAGGGGACGAATGTTCCAAGACATAATCGTCGATATGTCAAAGGAAGCCTGACATATTATGTATATGACACCAACGCGCGACTTATGCCCACAGCGATGTTGATGTTGCCAGACATGTCGACCAAAGTCTAGCAACGTCACTTTACTTCACCCAACGTCGCTGGTGACACGTGTCGCAGGACATTTTTGTCCCCTTAGTATCATTTTTTTTAAGACGGGAATAGCATCGAATGACTTCTCCCGCCTGGGTTAGGCGGGAGGTAGTGTCAGATTCTTACTGACTAAAAACCACCCCGTTCCTACTCCTACACTTCGAGCCGGAGCCCCGGTAACCCGGTTCTCCGTGGATCCGCATCGGCATCAGCCCTATTGGGCCCTATCCGTGGTGGTCTGATGGCTCTTTGAGGCGCGCGCGGAACGCGACGCGCTATACCCTAAAATATAATTGGCTTTAAAATCTTAGTACAGATTTGCACCTCATACATTCTCTTGACAAGGTTACCATAACTATATCAAGTAAAACATCGATATATTAAAGCCAACTCTAATATGATAGTTAACGTAAATATTTATGGGAAATGTTAGCCCAAAGTTTTGTGTATGGAAAGCGGGCGGAGTAAATTCTGGTAAAGTTTTGTATTTATACACAACAGAACACACATATACACACATGTGTAAGATAAAGGTTAATAAATTACTGTTTGTTTATTTAAATACTACTATCTTAATGTAAATGTTTTAGTTTTTTACTGTTTAGTATGAAGTGCCTACAGGTGTTGCTATTTGATCTAGTTTTGCAATTGCAGTTCTTATAAAAAAGAGCATTAAGTATGTATTTGATTTCTCTATTTCCATTTATAGGAAGAGACTAATTTTTATTCGATGTCTGGTATAGATACGCCTGTTAGTAGACTGGAATACTTAGTATATCTACTAAAAGTTATTGTGTGTCTATCCATGGGTGGTACTGATATCTTATTATCAATAGTGATCCGTATGCTGCTATACCTGCTATCCTATAAAAAAATAAACAATAAGTATCTTATTACGCGTAGGTATATACCTCATTGGCCGAGTTTGGTCGTTAATACGACTGACGAGCAATGGGGTTTCGATTCCCGGGTCGAGCAAAATATTACTATGTTTAAAATTATCAGTAGTAGCACGGATTCTAGAATTGTGGCCGGTATATAACAATAGGCTCACCCCCTTTTACATGGGACTCATAACATAAATAGTGAAAATTGGGTGTTAAATGGTACAGTGGCATTAAGTGCCGTGATGAAAGGTGCACCCTTTGGCTACTCCTTCGGGGATAAAAAAGCGTGATGTTATATTATGTTACGCGTACATCTTTACTTACGTCGTCAAGCAACACAGAAACTTGTTGCTAAGTAGGTGTGTTAAGAGAAAAATTAGCTAAATTAACTCTTATCACTAGTTTATAACAAATAGCGTAGAAGTTAATTCCTAAATAAGTATAAACCAACCTGCAACCAGCCAGTAATCACTAATGTCCTAGGCATTCTAGAGTTGACCTAATTCAGTGCCCGCACTAATGCGCTAGCTCCTTATTGCTTACAATACTTGGGACGAGAGACTGCTATAGAGATAATGACAACATGAAGATTAAAGTAATGTTGGAAATTATAATACAACACCTTGTGTTTATACAAAAAATGTAGTGTTGAAATATTGTTATGCGTAAACATAGATAAGTAAATAAATAAAATAATCTTTACTCATAAAACACTGGCCAATATAGGTATAAAAAAATATATTTAAACGACAAGATCTTAAAAATAAATAATATATATAACATCACGCCTTTTATCCCCGAAGGGGTAGGCAGAGGTGCACATTACGCCACTGTCCAATGTAACACCCACTTTTCACTATTTTTGCTATGAGTCCCTTGTGATACTGAGTGAGCCCATTGCCATTTAAAAAATAAATAATTACTTATTCTTCATTATGCTTTATTCCAAAGTTATTTATATTTCAGTTTAGATATTCGAAACAAAAATTTAATAATTGGAAAATTATCTCAATAATGTCTCCACTAGAAAATTGAGTTACAAAATAAAATTACAATATTTTAAAACAGATTAAACTAAATTCTTTTAGTTCTATTTTTACTGACTTAGTTCTATTTTTATTGACTTTGCAACAAAATAACAGAACCCCTGTCAACGACAGCGTAATTAAATTTCGTCTATTAAACTAAAACTATTAAAAGAAATAACAATTTGTCTACTTTAATAATATTCAAATTGACGAGCTAAAGTTTCTAATTCACTGGAGCGCCCAGTAAACAACTTCAGTTTGTTAAAATCATCAGACGATTCTAAACTGAGCCTGTCCTGGCTCATAAATCATCATTATGACGTCACGCCAGAGCTGCGATGGAAAAATGACGACCAGACTTCTTAAAAGAGATTGTAAATCATCGTCTATATTTAAATAAATATGTGTTTAAATATTATATACCTTGAAAATCTTATCGTTAATGTTGGAAATGTATTAATTTTTATGACAATCAAATTGTAATGTCGATTGTCACGTCCAATTCAAACTTTATCCGAAGATTGTCGTTGCAAAATAAACAATTTATTTCTCCATACATTTTAAATTATTTTTACGTAGTGAAGAGGAACTGAAAATACATTTAAAATGTTTTTATTAAAAAAAATATGCTTGAAATATTTTTTAACTCGTCTTTATTCCTTTCATTACTCCTGGAAAAAGAAAAATAATATCATAAAAGGAAAGAGCATTAAATCCTCAACTATCGGTGACAATTGCCTTTATAGAATAAACAGTCTTCTTCGAGTCCAGATTCCTAGAATTTTCAGGTAAATTTACAATACATTTTTATTACAAATAAGTGTTGCAAGAAGATATCAATGTCTATTTTTAATAGAAATAAATAAATATTTTTTTCTAGACCACAAATCAGTGTCATGTAATAATTTATCGTATGCATAAATATTTTTTATATAACGAACAAGATCGTTCATCGGTTGTACTACATAGGTGTCTATATCCTACACAATGTTTAATCTTGAAGCCCAATAAATATAGACCACAATGGAGCCACACTATGTCCCGATACTGTTAACCCCAAAACACGCATTGCAGATGCAACGTTATTGGGCCATTCAACGCTACAAGTACAACAACACTTAGCCACAATTTGTGGAATCACGTGTATGAATAAGTCAATAATTTAAAGCATCTTTTTATTCGAACTTCTTTTAAAAATCTTGAATCATACTAAATGTAAACCGAATCTACATCGAAACCATGCGTATTTTCAATGAGTATCAAAATATATCATAATAATATTAAAAAAACACAAAAAAAAAACAAAAAAGGTTTTATCATCTACATTTTAATTATTAGACATTTTTATACAGTAAAATCATCGGCTGATATAGATAGCTGTTGCCTTCATAAATGTGGCAACACTTTAGTAATTTAATTCTGCTTTTTTACGTGTTCCTCATAATTGGCGTAATGAATCAAATATCTGTTTTGGTTGTAATCATATAATTTTGTAAGCTGTAACGAACCAATCAATAAATAAATAAAAGCCAAAGTAACAACTAACTTAAGTTAATAACTAATAGTTAAAACGTTGTCTAATATTTTAAAAATCACAGAATCGTGGATTTTCAATCAAAATCTACTACGAAGGAAAATCCATACAAAAAGCTACCGTACTTTACAGACGGTGTCTATAACCGTCTGTCCGTCAGAGACGTCGAAGCTCCCTCCGTCAAGAGGGCCAGTTATTTAGAGGAGATTGCGTAAGTTGACCCTAATTATGGTTTCATTGGACTCAAGCCATGCCAAAAGACTGAAGATGAGTGTTATGACCGAGTCAGTCGCTTTCTTGGCAAATCGACGGCGAAGAAAAATTCGGTTTTTTTCTAGAGGAAGAGGAGATGGGAACGGTATTAAGAATTTTTAAGTAGCCACGTAATATTTTTTTTTTTCGAGATGATTTAATGGGGCCCGTTTTTTAAAGAAGGTTAATGCGTTTAATTTAGAAGGGTACCTATTTAAGAATTTTTTTTGGTTGAGATTTTTATAATGTGTTCTATAAACACAGGAAATATAAAAATATAACACAAAATTGAGTTGAGGTTCCTTCCAAATGGTTGTAAAAATCAGTATATCTTATACTGTATCCTTAAATAGTACTAAATGCTTTAGACAAAATATTTGTTCAGCTAAATAACACATAATAAATTCCAACAGACTAGCATTAAAGCGATTACTTCGTCTATTTACTAATTAAAAAACAGAACAAGTTGAAGAGCACTTTTTATGTTATTCCAATGTCTTTCTACACTATTCCTCCATTCTTGGAAAGCTTTACAATTTAATTAAAATTAATTCTCTTTATTTCCTTTAATCCACGCTTTCTTTCGTCTTTTATTAAGAATTGTATTTTCGCTATTCACGATAAAGAAAAGTCGCTGAGATAATATGTTTTTCTTATTTGTAATTGTTCAGAAAACGCAAAAGAGATGTTTAAATTGTAGTAAAAAAGACCAAATAGCATACGCCACGCCTTTTATCCCAGAAGTTGTAAGCAGAGGTGCACATTAGAGCATTTAATGCCACTGTACAATATTTTACCCATTTTTCACTGTTTATGTTATAAGTCCCATGTAATAGGGGGTGAGCTTATTGCCATATACCAGGCACATTTCTAAACTCCGTGTTAATTTGCCTGACTCAGGAATCGAATGCGAGACCCCTTGCCCGGCATTCGCACTTGCGACCACTGTGCCAACGAGCCAGTTATCTAAAAAGATACAGGTGATAAATCATCAATATGATTTAAATCATGCAGTTCAATCCATTTAGTAATATTCCAGATCATGGCATCTATCTTCTCATTAATACAATCATAGTATACCTATTATCTCAAAATACAACACCAAATGAAAGGAAAACCCTTCATTGGCCGCGTCAACTCGTAAAGACCCCGGTGGTCCCAAATTCCAGACTAAAGCCACGTGACCCGACACAAACGCGACGATCTCGCCGATCCCGACACGTGCCTTGAAACCGAAACGACAACGTCTGAAGTTAAACGCGTATGTGAAGGCGATAGTGAGATAAGTTGAATACACGAATAATAATTATAATATCTAAGTACCAAGTGTGTAGAGAATAAAAATCGTTATTTGTTTATTTTGTTAACGTACTACGTACTTTAATATTTTATAATAGTCAAGTTAATTGCGTTTCAATATTGTTCATTAACTAAAAATCATGAGTAGTTTCGAGTTACAGTGAGTCTTATATGACTCAAAACTTTTAAGTAAGTTTCACTCACTCACTTACAATATTTTTACGTAAGTAACTCGTGTTTTTCAGTTAATACAGAATATTGTTCAGTATGTAACATAGATTATCTTGAATTTCAAAATCACTAAACAATTCAATCTTTCACCATTACCAAGAATTCGAAATGAGAGGAAGTGACAAAACTGAACATTTTCAAAACCCAAAAAAAAGATTCGTTTCCTTTCCTTATGTACGGAACACGGGGCAAATGATTACCGATTTTACGGCGTGGTCGTTTCCTCATATCGACGCCTCTGACACCAGATGGCTCGTCACTCGCCACGTGCTTCATACATGTTTCCAGTCTCACGCCTAAAAGGACAATCGGACCCATCACGGCAATAAAAGGGTTAAAAGAAGATTGTTGTAAAAATACCTTTTACTTGTGTTATGTTTTACCTGCTTACAAAATGCTGTATTTTAGACAATATTTTCTTCATAACGAAAGGGAATGGATAGCAAAAGTATGCGCTTTTTTTAAAACAAACCGAACTTTTTATTCAATATTTTTATTACGCCAATCACAATCAGAATAATTCATCAATAATCGGTATAAAAGCAAAGAACAATCCTTCAAGAGAAGTACAATCGAAAACAAAAGTCACTCATAATAAAAATCACTCGCAATAATATATTGATATAATCCCGCATACTAATATAATGAAGATGGATAAGTGGGGGAAGCGTTTGTATCAGAAATAATAAAAGACAATAGGTATTATAATATATTGTTATACTAGCTTTTACCCGCGGCTTCACTTGTGTTCTCGTGGTTTAAAATATAGCCTATGTTTTATTCCAGACTATGGTCTGGTCTATGTTCTAAATTTTAACCCGATCCCTTCAGCCATTTTGATGTGGTTGAGTAACAAACATTCACACAAACCCACAATTTTCGCATATATAATAATAGAAAGATTATCGTAATAAAATTAACAAATGTAAAAGTTATTACTGAATGTACTGACATAACATAACATCACGCCTTTTTATCCCCGAAGGAGTAGCCAAAGGTGCACATCACAGCACTTAATGCCACTGTACCATTTTCACTATTTATGTTACGAGTCGCATGTAACAGGGGGTGAGCCTATTACCATATACCACGCAAAATTCCAGACTCCGTGCTACTACTGAATTTTTTTGTCGAGAATCGAACTCGAGACCCCTTGACCGGCAGTCGCACTTGCGACCTCTCGGCAAATGAGGCAGTCACTCGGCTAACGTATTGACATGTATAACATGCATGTTACAATATAATTATGAAACGACATGGACATTAGATTTGCTCATTATAATTTGTAGTATAATATTCTGGTTAATGTATATATTAATTGGCTATTTGCAACAGTAATTTGGATTACCATTACAAATTTGTGACAATAATATTGACATAAGTCAATAACCATTTACTATAACGTACACATATTTGTGTATATTATGGTGAATGTTGGTAATAAAATGTCCTAATAGTTTATTGACTACAAAATGAACGTATTAATTGTGTTTGATAATTTCATTCCACTCTATTACCTCACAGTCTTTCTTGTTGAAAGTTATTATTTGTAAAATCTGTTTTTATTTGTTACAGACTAATAGAGTAAAATTAATATTTACATAACTACGAATTTAAGCTTACTGTATACTACGTTTAAAAAAATCAAACATTTATTTTTTTAAGTAAATTTGAACGAAATTTGCAACCAGTTATTTAGTAGTCACGTAAAATATCAAGAGAACTTCAAGACGTGTTTGTTACTCTTCTTTTACCAACTTACATAAATAAAACAGATCGAAGGAAACAAGGATCAACCACAAACCGCATTTTTTTCATTACCACTTAAAATTGACTGCCAAAAATCATCCAAGACAGCCCATAGCAGCACTCCATAAAAGGCAACAGTAAAAACTTTTATACAACTCGTTGAAAATATACGGATACGCGACGAAGTTCTAAGACATTCTGCGGAAACGAATGCATACCAAACTAGATCTTATTACTAGGTAAAATTTACCGACGACGGATGATAAGTAATTGGGATTATGCTAATGAGGATATTGCACTGGGATCATTGTTCGCTCTGGAAGATTTTTTACTGCCACAGGGAGCTGAGTTATGCTTGGCTCGGCTACACGACTCGTTTTGTGAACTACTTACTGAAATTAAAATTTAACCGCGGGTTTTGTTCAAGTATGAATTTTGTATTTCGCGGATTGTGGTTTAGTGTAAAAGAAATGGTGGTAGGCAGTCGTTACTTGAAAGACATTTTGTTGATGGAAATTCTTATTTTTTAGAGCTGTTGTCAAAACAAATGGTTACAAATGTTTGATAAAAAAATAATTAAGATTGTATTCTACTTAAAGTTATTAAAATTGTGAACTCAATTGAAATAGAAACAGTTTTAAATATTTATACCTATCCGTTTTGTAGAAGAACAAGAAAATTTCTAATTCACGAAACAAAGGCGAAATACCAAACCGAAAATTTCCTTCGAAAAACAATAAGTTACACTTCCAGCCTTATACTGAATTGTAACCACGTACAGTCACCGACAGTCTCATTCCGGGGACCATATTAAAAATTCCACTTGAAACACCGTTCTCACCTGGCGGCTTAATGGACCAACGAAATACGAATAGAATAAAATACATTCAAAATAAAATTTAGTACTGTAGAAGCATCGAACCCTAGTAAAAAAAAAATGTTTCCTCTCACAGACACCCTACAAGGCGCCTGTAAATGGATTATTCATTTGATTATCGGAGCAGTCGTAAAGAAATTCAATTTTGGGTTCCGCGAAATTAAATTTCTGAAAACTCCTTTTCTCGACTGCAAATAAATTTACAGCTAGAGATAGGATGGCGTGGTTCGAGTTAGCTTAAACATTCTATACATATTATACATTTTCACTGGAGCTAGATGTAATCTAAAACTGGTAATCACGACTGATGATGAAACTAGAACTCAGGAGAGCCAGCTGTCAGTGAGTTAACTGGGTGCAGACATAATATAAGTCTTATTTAAAATATTGGATTATAGATCATTGTAATAAAAAATCGACTATTATGTAATCATTCGAACATCCATCTATTATAACATACTAGCGGACCCAACAGACGTTGTCCTGCATATCCACTTGAATGTATAAACGAAAATTCATTCAAATTAGTTCAGCTGTTTAGAATGAATAACCTAAACATCGACTGCAGCGCCATCTGCCGGGCTGATTTGTGAATCTTAACCATTCCCAGATCCCCTAAAACTTCATCAAAATCGGTCCAGTCGTTTGAGAGAAGTTCAGTGACATAAACACTCACAGAAGAATTATATATATATATATAAAGAAGATTACCTTATGAATTGAATTTTTTCTTAAAAAAATAACCCAAAAACAAAAGACAAAAGGATAATTTTACTCCAACGTTTATGTTACGTAATACATTGCGGTAACTTGTAAACTGAACTAGAAAAATACGTTGTTCCCTTGTGTGGGTACGTTGAGTACAGCTAATAATCCTAGATGACTTGTATTTTCTTATCTCCGCATGAAAGCTACTTTTTAAACTTGTGTACACAGCTTTTCTGTTCTCGTGATATCTTTAAATTTTATGTTGTATTTTCTTATCTTCCTTTATACTTTTGGTTAGTTTAATATTAAGTACTCATAGTACTGGTACTAGAGGTAAAAAGGCGGGTATTAGTGATCAATACTAATGTCTTGTTTCAGTTTGTTTTTTATTAAGAGTTTCATCATCATCGTTACCATCTCAATTACAAAATGTCTACTGTTAAGCCCCTCTTTTATTTATTAACTCCACAATAGATTTTTTTTCCAAATAAAAATATTTAATTAATTATTATGTTTTCGGCTTGCTCACGTAACTGTTTGACGAGGAACTCGACTAGTTTCAAGCCATGTTAGAGGCTCATATTTATGAGTAACATTCCGCGACACAAAACGCGGCGACTGTCACACTGCTATTTTATGTCAGAAGAGTAATTTACGTGAGGAAACCAAAAACATAATAATTTCAACACGAAAGTAGTAATATAAAAATACTAAATAATTAACTATCATTGTTGCATGATAGTATACAACAGTTTTCTAAGAAACCTAAATCATTTGATCCAACGCAAGTCGTAAAATTAAGTTCCACTGACCTCTGAGATATCATAAAACCAAATATAAAAACTATCAATGACAATAAAACAGTTAATGAAAGATCTTAATCAACGAACCGTTACAATTAAGGCTATTCTATGAAATCGTTCTAGAAATTAATTAATTACAAAGAAACGATAAAGTCATAAAGAAGTCTTACTATAGAACTGAATGTAAGATACCACTAATATAAATTTCATAATAACAAATTTATAGCCTATTCCTATGAATTCAGCCTATTCTAAAAGTGCTATCGTTCAAAACCAAACGTAACCTTTTTAATTAATTCTAAAACAATTCAAAATTGATTCTAAATTCGACCAGACCAATCCACGTTGTCCCAATAAAATTCCAATTCCAACGTTTAAAATGTCGATAATGTAACGCAACTGACACTTCGACCAGAAAACGTCAAATGTCAGTTGTCAAGCGCTGTGACGAATTTAGTCGTAGGAGCGACAATTAATCGTTGTGCATGACTGTACCGCTAACACGCTTGATTTGACTCACAAATGACTTTTATGAAATCTCTCAAGTGAATTATTGCGAGGCTAGTGAGTTATTTAAATGAATGATTTTGAAAAGGATGTCAGTATTCCGAATTTTGTTTGCAATATATTTTTCAGTAGAAATGGGTTTGCGTTTGGCCATTATGTGGCCTACGATAGAGAACGCATGCTCATAAGCGGTTGCTTTTGAATAGGTTTATTTACGCCGACCTTGAAGACATTAAAATTATACCCTTCATGAAATGCGGACTCTTAATATTTTTATAACCTCTCTAAACATTCCGTCTACGGTTGAAGTTGGATGATATTTTTCGTTTGTTTTAACTGTAGTTAACATTTTTATATCAAAAATTACACGATTTGTCGAATGTTTTATTTAATTTAAAATTCAGAATTGCTCTTAAGTGACATATTACAAATAAATATCTTGACTTATATTTTAAAAGTATTCACGAGATCAAATGCTGATTACGTTTACACATAAATTCTTAGACATAGAAATTTTGTATTGATAATTTAGTAGTCAGTATTCGAGTTAGCATCTGATTACTTTTTGCAATATTGTGATACTTATTTCATTAATTCTTACGATTCAACGGAACTGGAAACCAATTGTACCTATAACCAAACCAAACCAAATTGTACCTATAAAGTATCTTTCCCCTATTCTGTACACGTGTGTTCTTTTATGGAGTATCTCACTGTGCCAAAAACGTGATGTCAAAGAGATCTGTATCAGACAACTCTTATCCAGCCATCTAATGAGATGTTTGAAAATCTAGGCCGTTTGTGGTATCAATGTAACCTGCATGCATACAATAAGTACTATTGTTTGTAGGATTTTGTATTATTGTATCATTTTGTGTTTTACAAATGCAGTGCCTAGTATTTTTCTAGGCTAGTTCTAATTATAATTCTCATTCATAACAGTTAAGTTTGATCATAACCACCACAAAAAATAAACTTTCGCCAACTGCTACTATAAAGGAGAAGACGTGAAGCTATACATCCTATGTTATGTTAAGTGTTTCATGTCAACCAATAAATCTCTGAACGCTACAATTACTAAAACGGCCTTGATCAAATATATTCTTAAACCAGCCAGCGGGGGGAGTTCATCGCTCTCTCACACATCAACGAACGCGAATCAACAACATCAGTAATTAATTCCCAACAAAACTAAAGCTTCAATTTCACCCCGAGGGTAATATAGCTGAAGACACGGTGGAAGACTGGTGACGCAATATACATAATATAATGTTATGTCGGTATATTTATGATATACAGTTATCAAAGTCAAATCTACTCATGCAGATAATGTGTAGGTAAACAATAAGGTATTAATAATATGTTTTAGTTATCCGTACTCTACGATTAGTCACACAAAATTGTTATATTATTGAATATCATTCATTAGTAATTGTAAACAAAGTGCAATATAGGAGTGGCACTCTTTGCAGAAGCAAAGAGTGAGCTTTATTGCACTCACTGACAGAATGTCAGTGAGTGTCTTCAAGGCCCGAGTGAATAGGTTGCTTATGGATCGACGTGCTCCATCGAAATATAAAAAAGAAGTCTTTGCCAGAGCCTGCTTCCATAAGGGATTTGGGTGTCTTTAAGTTTCGAGTGAGTAGGTTGCTTATAGGCAAACAATAAAAATTTGTAATTTCCAGCAGAAAATGTAACTATAAAACTACAATGAAGACAAGGTTATCTTTACATTATTATGCTATTGAAAGTACTATTGCTAAAATATTGTTAATGAATACCCACGAACGAGTCTCTAAGGGACTGCCAACTATTATTAAGTAGCAAACAAGCTTCTACCTTGAGCCGAAATCTACTGGGAACCGAAACAATATCCATAACCATAATTGTCAGTATCTCAAAGGGATCTCAATAGACAGACAGAGATGTATCGGCAATCAATTACATTAGCTATATTGATAGCCGATATTTGATACTAGGAGTTTAAGTACCTTCGCATTTTAATAGGACTGAAACTAGACTAGAAGGTCGAAAATCAAGTAAATTGTACAAGCAAGATAAAGTGGCCAATAAGTAAAAATGATTATGTGACTAACTGCTTAATACTATAATCTATCTGACATGGACTTGTTGTGAATGTATCATTATACTGTTGGCACAAAATGTGCTCGCGTTTCAATTTACTGGCTAACGAACCATCGTAAATCATCTGATTACTTCTAATACATTTGAATGAGGAGAAAATATCGAAGACCAGACAGTACAAACAATTGAACTCGCATATAATAAAACAAAAATCATTACTCTCTTTTCTTGTACCAAATAGCAGTCGGTACCTTATCAACAATCACAATTTATTTCGTTGATTACATTCTTTACATTACGATCAACACCTGTTCTCCATCATTTATACGAAAACCTTATTCATTCCCCTAACAAAGAAAAGAACGAGATTTTTATTTTTTTCCCAACAGTTCTAAGCAAAAGACCAAAAACATTTTCTTAAACGTGAATTATTGAATGGGCTTTTCCGAAAATTACGTTGAAAATGAGTATTACTTATAAAAAAATCTAGCAAAATTGTGATTCAAGATTCGCTCTAGTTATCCCAATTCGTTTCGCGTGAAAAATATTGAAATACAAGAGCATTCGAGGGACAAAAATATATTTTATTCATTCTCTAGCGTACGAGCGGAAGCGTTTTCGATTATATTTCGTAAAAATGGAAACGGGCCAATAGAGGATAATGAATGAGTTGTTTTGAACGAATTTTGTTGCTTTTTACGCAATAAATAATACGGTTTATGTATCGTAAGCTTGTGTAAATAAATTTATTTGTGGTGCCGATTACTTAATGCCCTTATTCGTTTATTCTTTCCACAACGACGATTGAGTTAGAATACGTACCTATTTTGTTTATTTGCGTGAACTGTAGACTCTATTCATAACTCTTTGATCTTGTCCTACTGTATAGCTGTGAACAAATATCCAAGAATTGCTCCCTAACTTTGCCTGTTACATTACTAACATAATAATTTCAATCGCGGTCCACTCATCATTCGCACCATCCACTCATTCACTGAGCTACTGAATTAAAGATAGCACACGTTCCGTCTTCGTTGATATGATTCACTACAAGTTGACTCATTGTGATGTATCTACTACATACTACTAGTGACTGGTAGTGGCTTCAGTCTTAATAAATTATCGACGCTGAAAGATAGATGTTTCTAGCTACAAGCTTTTGTAGTTGTCGGGTATTGAACCGACTCAATTGTTAATGTCGTTTTTATTTACTTTTATTTATGTGTCATCGACTTGTTATCTAATGTGACACCATCTGTTCTTCTGAGTATTGTCTGATGCATACAGTGACACATTATTTCCAACTAAGTGTAGTGATGTTGTAGTGAAGAAATAAAATTTTTGATGCACAAACTATAAACGGTCTTGTTGATGTGATGATTACTTTATGTGCATCTACAATAGCAAATGATAAAAAGGTATTACCTAAAACTCAACTAAGTAGTTCAAACTAACAGTAATCTCATAAGCACATTATAAACTGGAGTTCCACTGCTTAATCATACAATAAAAAGAAACGTAACAATTTTGCAAACATTTTAGTAACAGCAACAGTAGAACAAAGCAGGGAAACTTAATTAAAACCACCTTTAAAATTCGCAGCCCGCTGTAAACTCTGTGTAACTGCTTAGTAACGATTGAAGAACTTGCGAGACTTGATTCAAATGTAAGATAACCTGAAATGTGGTACAAAAGCAAGATCTACTTCGATTGAATAACAACAGAGTTCAATGCGTTAACAATCATTTTAAAGTTCGAAAAACAGATGTGATAAAATGTTTTCTTACATGAGATACGAACTTAAAAAAAAATAGTCTTCTGGATTAAATAAACAGAGTGCAAATCGAATATTATTAATATACTTAAAACCAGCGTAGTTTAATAGATTTTACACGTAATAAAGAAGGACTTAATTAAAAGTAGATACCCTTAACCGACGAGCATGCATGGAAATACTGATAACTTTTGTAAAAGCGAAAGAGGTATGTAAGAATCGTAGCAATTAGAGTTCTATAGTCTCTGCCTACCTTGTGGCAGACAGGCTTTATGATATCTATTGTATGTATTAACAAAAGGGCATATTAACTTGATTTAGTATAAAAATATTTATCAGTACCTCCAGCTGTTCCTTCTCCTAAATAAAAATAGAATAGAATGGGAACGTGTTTCATTAACCTTTTCACTTTTACTTAAGGTTGACATTTGCAAGTAAATAATGTATGAATGACAGAGCACAACTCATGAAAACAAGAAATAAAATCGTCACAGTATTTTGATAGGTGTAAGGAAATATTGTATTGTTATAAAATGGATGTGCTATTATATTCATCAACACGTTAAAATACATAGCTCTTATTTTATGAACACTTTTTTAAGATACAAATTATTTTAAAAATATTTACACGGTAAATTATTTACCCGTTTTTTGTAACTGTAATATTATAATTATAATAAAGTACTGTAATATTATTATTAAGAATCTGATAATGATCGCTTTTTTACTCTCATCTTACTTAGCATTATTAAAAATACGACTATCAGTCATTGTACGAATGGTTAGAAAATAATTTGAAGAAATATTAGAACGACCTTTTAGGCATTTCCACTAAATGCTTAATACTCATTTTATTTAAGACTCACGAACTTAAATAAACCTTGTTTGCATTCAAATAACAAATACAGAGAGATTCCATGCACAGTCAAGATTCACGAGGAATGCCCGCTGCATCGAACCTCGAATGCTATGCCTTTGAGAAGCTTCTGAAGCATTTCGCTGTTAAACTTACGTTTTAAGATCATCTTATTAGCTTCTTGATGGATATTTGGTACGAGGTCAGAATAATCGCGTATTATAGACAAAGCACAACGAAACATTCACCACTATTAACCGTTGGAACCTTTCTGATTTAAGTTTGTAATCAGAATGTTGTTCAACCTACAATAATAATTCTAATAACTGTTATAATGTTTTGAATTTAGAAATTACTGGTGGTACCTTTTACTTAAAATCACGATCAACGGTGTATTTTAACTAGCTTTTACCCGCAGCTTCGCTCGCGTCACAAAATAATAAAAAGTAGCCTTTTTTTAAGGGGGGAAACTATGTGACGTATACTAATACGCACAGTGCCATCTATACCGTTACTTTTGTTTTTCCTCGGGAATATCAATTTTTCCGGATTAAAAAGTACCCTATTATTTAATCCGGACTTCTAACTTTACGTCTGCAAAAAATCAAAGCAATCGCTTAAGTAGTTACGGCGTGAGGGTGGAACAAACAAACAAACTCACTTTCAGATTTATAATATTAGTAGGTAAGGATATAATTATCCAAAACTCTGATCAAGGAAATGTATAAACAATATCAACCACTCCTCAGCTCTGTCTCAAGACGACATGTTACCGAAGCCTGCATCACATTTACATGTGAAATGTCTCGAACGCTATGATCACGTTCGAACCCTCCTATTATTGCCATTTATGGAGATTTCCTTCATGCATTGATGGATTGCTGCTCTCTAAGTTATCTATGGAAATGTTAGTATGTTTGAAAATTGATTTCTTGTAAACGCAACTTGCAATTTACTTTTTTAATAGCTACTACTTATTGAAGAACTGGTTTCATTCTTAGGTACAACTACAACTCTGGATTGGTTTAGTCTTATATGGAGTACCTGGCTTTAGGTTTCCCCCGACTTAAAGGGAGAAGATTTTGAATTCGGCTGTAAGTACTATGTATCATGGATTGGCGATTACTTCTACGAAATTCTTAGAAAAGATTATCTCCGAACATTCCCAATCATTCTCCTTTTATAATATCTTCTGATTCACTTCGTTACGGGAACCGAAACAGTTATTCATGCCCCTGGGACGCGCCGGACTTCAGTGTTCTAGTGTTTTCATGGTTGTATCTACCGTAGATCTTGGTTTACAGGAGTTGCAGCGGTTTTGGGAGGATGTGGTAAGCTTGTCCCATCAAAAAGAACATTTCTATCGCGATGGACGAAAATTTGAATATAATAAAGGTAAATAGCAGATATAGGGCTTACTATTTCCAGGAATGTAACCAAAATACTATGTAATACAATAGTACTAAAGTATATACCAGTAATTAATATCAAAGTTTAGCAGTATTAGAGCGAGCACTAGCTCGGCCCTTATTACTTTTGTTAATAAAAGTGTTGGAAACGGTTAGTTTCTACAACTACATTGTCCGTCGCTCCAACTCTTGATCGATGTTAATACACTTTCAACCGTTTAACACTTTGTTTAGAGTTGTTTTTCTTTTAATTTAGGAGAACAATCAGAAACTTACAATGAGGGTTTGGACTTTGTATCTCTGTTTTATAAAGATAAAGATAAAGATAAAGATCATTTATTTGCATAAACATGTGTCATTCATACAAAAGCATGCAAGATGTTAATTGTTTAAAATCAGTGTCCAATACATGTTTTGCCCTTAGGGGCGTACAAATTCAATTTATATTAATTACAATTCATATTAAGATGTCAAAAAAGTATTATTAAATATTATTACGGTCTACATTTATTCATACAGTGTCAAAAAGTAGTGTCAGCCAGAAAGTCATTCAAACAATAGTAACACTTTTCTGCTAGTAAGCGTCTCATTTTTATCTTAAACATATTGGTGTTTAAACATTTATAATCCCGTGGAATTTTATTATAAATTATTGGCGCCATACAAAAAACGTTTTTGTGCATAAGAGCAGTCCTAGCGGGTTTCAGGCGAAGTCTGCTGTTATCCCGTCTATTCCGAGGCACAGTGTCAGACAGACGTGGGAAAAGATCAGGATTCGTTTTTACGAAAGTCGCAGTTTCAAGAATATAAAGAGATGGTAGAGTTAGTATTTTATATTTTTTAAAGATAGGCATACAGCTCTCTGTTGACTTTAGGTTAAACATGGCCCTAAGGCATCTTTTTTGGGACTTGAATGCAATTTCTTTGTCTGTAGAATTACCCCAGAAAATTACACCGTAACGCAACACTGATGCAGCCAATCCATAATACGCTGTCACTAGAGCGTCAGGATTAAGCACTGGTGCAAGTTTGTATAGTGCATACGCAGATGAGTTTAGTCTCTTGCTTAAATTCTCAATGTGATGTTTCCAATTCAATTTCTTGTCAATTATTATACCGAGAAATTTTGTGGATTCAACTTCATTGATTATTGTGTCATTGTAGGCAACATTTACATTTGATTTAGATTGGTCTCGTTGGCTGAAATGGATAATGTTTGTCTTATTCAAATTAATTTTTAAATTGTTTCTATCTAACCAAGTTATTATTGATGTCAAGGAGTTATTAATGTCAGATTCATATGTCAAAATATTTTTACATTCTATGGTCATTGTACTGTCATCGGCAAATAGAGTTATAGGGTAGTCAATAATTTTAGGCAGGTCATTTATATATAAGATAAATAACAATGGCCCTTTTATTAAACAATTTTATTACACAATAGCATAGTTTTCTGTTGTTACAAAGTTCGTTGTCTTGAAGATGTTTGTTTAATGTCGATGATAGATTGTTCAAGTTGATACGACATTTTAAAGTGATTAAATTTGATTCTAGCAATAATCTTCATCATCCAGTCCTCGTAAAAAATAACAAAGGGTGAAAATTAAATAAACAAACGAACTTAAAAATACCTAAACACATTTTAACCTAACGAGTTTATATCAGTTCAAGGCTGTTCCCGTTTATTTCGGGAAGTTCATCAAAATATCGAATTAATAACACACCTTTCCATTTTATCCCAAAAGAGGATTATAAAAAGATTAACTAAAAACACATATTGTATGGAAAGCTTTTATTTTAACGTACTTTAATACTCGTATAAAGAGAAAAGGGAAAATCGTAGCGATTGCCAATTTCCACGCATGAGTTACACTGTGTGGGAGGAAATCGCGAAAATCGATGCTTCGTGTATAAAATATACTTTTCCCAAACTCTGTATACTGAAATTGAAACAAATAAAATAATCATATTGCTCACAGAAATATTTCCATGAAAATATTCCCAGGTTACTTAACTGAAATATTATGTATTTAATAATTATTCTGGTAGGTTTAATTTCCAAAAGTGGTACAAAATCTTCTTTCATCTTTGTGACTATATCTTACACTCTTTATATCAGAGAGATCGCGCCATGTACCTGACAAAGTAAATATTTGTATTGCACTTATTTAAAAAAAAACATTCACTTTACCAAAATCATTTAGCCACCTACTCATGGGTAGCAAACATTTTCCTTAAAATTCCTCTGTAACAAAAATCAACCATGAAAACCGAGAAAAAACCTCAGAACCCAAAAATTACAGCTACCAAACAAAAATCATTCGCTCAACCCAACGGAAAATCAGGTTCGCGTAACAAAATTGATCGAATACATTCGATACCAATTGGTGTCGACAAATCAGTTTATCCGTACCCTCACCTATAAAACGTTTGGAATTCCGTAAATTGCTAATATTGCCATATTAGCGGGACACAAACGTGCAATCAGCGTTCATTAAGTGAAGCATTATCGATGAACGCGTATCGAATGACAACCAGAGAATTATGCAACGTGTCACATCACTATTGTGGGATGTTTTCAGAGTATGATTGTATTTAAGTGATTGTCATCGTGTTTGTTCGTTTGCTGATGTACTTGTTTATCAGAAAGATTTTATTTTCGCTTACAATTTTGTAATTAAGTAGGTAGTTCTTATTCGATTTACAATGAAATTGTTATTCACTGCATTTTTGGAATAACATTATGTCGGAATTATACTTCGTGCTAACCGTAGCATGGCTTGCTGGTGCAAATAATGATAGTTATCAATAGACTGCAATATCTGAACAAAATTCTTTGCTTACATAACATGACGCTTTTTACCACCGAAGGGTTAAGCAGAGCTTGCACATTACGGCACTTAACTTTTTACTATTTATGTTATAAGTTCCATGTAATAAGGGATGTGTTGATTGCCACATACCGGGCACAATTACAGACTGAGAATTAAAAAAACAGTAATATTATGCCCGACCCGGGAATGGAACCCGAGACCCCTTGCCCGGCAGTAGCACTTGAGACCTATAGACTTAAGATTATTCATATTATTTCCAAACATAGACTCAAATTGTTTAAGCTCATAACGAGTACAACAATATGGGTATATAAGTGTTGGCCGTATCACCATGAGGTGTAATGACGCTTGAAAACGTCTAAGTATTGACAGGTTACTTGGCTTCAAGCCAAACCAGGAAGCGATAGGCTGTGGCATGTGGCAGTTAGTTTGAAAGTACTTCACGTGTGGTATTGAACCTCTAGCAATAGCATATTGGACTAAAATGGTTTGTGATTGGTTGTTAATGTGTAATAGTCTGCGTTTTCAGCTTAGCGATAGGCTAAAATTGTATTATACCAATGCGCTCTTATTGCAGCCTATCTACTTAAATAAGGGAACTCAAAATATTTTACGTTCTTGTAAAATGTGTCATGAATGCTTTGTAATGGGATGCAAAACAGTACAAACGCCTATTACAGAGTAGTAATCTAGTTTAGAGTATCTACAAAATGTAAGGGATAGAACTAAACAATAAAAACAGACAGTCAATAAATTTCATCATCATTAACAGTCTATAAATGTCCAATGCTGAGCAAAGCTTCTTCTCACACGGAGAAGGTTTCAGCATTAATCACCACGCTTGCTCAAATCTATAATTAGAAGTTATAAGCCCAGGTTTCCTCATGGTGTTTTCCTTCACCGTTTGTCAGTGGTGTCTAGATAATCTTAGAAAGTACATATAACTCGGAAAATGTCACATTGGTCCTTGCCGTTGGTAGGTTTCGAACTCGCACCCTCATGCATAAGAAGCGGGCGTCTTAAACCTCCGGGCCACCACGACGGTCAAGAATTTTATTTAACTGAAACACTCATAAACAGAATCCTATTCAAAAGACGCAATCAGTATAATCCATATACGACAACTACAACATCAAATCGTTATAACAATCGTACGACATACATTGCTTGCTTTGATTGTACGTGAAACCGATAATGCTATGCTATTACATACATAGCCAGCTTTGGACGAGATTCAAACAGCTCTGTTAGGGCAGTAGTGAGTCGTTGAGACCACAAACTGCATGTTACATGGAATAAACTGTAGTCATATGCTGATGTCGAATCCGGTCGTTAGCGACTTCAACCGATTACTGATTTCGCTTTGAATAAATTTTATTACACCCTTTATGGAATCTTGGGGGAGGTTATATAAGAATAGAAACGGATTATGGCGATGTTCTGAATGGTGTCCTAATAAAATTAGTGAGGTTTTATGGGGTCCATTTATGTGGAATGTTGGGATAGTGTGAATAGATTTTGTTAACGGTGGAATGGAAAAGTTTAGATGTATTTCGGTTTTTATTATTGAAAATATTTACTAATTAATTTCATATATTAAATCCTTTTTTGAAGTTTAAGAAGGAGGATTAATAAGGAAATCTAAAAACTGTACACAATTATGTATATTTATTCCAAAGACAACTATGAACACTACCTTCAAACATATCACCTATTTGAACTAAAGACCAAAATTGTCACTATTTTATCCCAAACAAGATTCAGTAGGCTACATCATAAGGTTGAATATTTAATGCCCGTTAATAAAAGACGATTCTGATAAACATGAGACGAACGTATGTACATCGTCAATATTGGTACAAAGCTGTAGTATTACATAAATAAAGACATCATTCTCATATTGACGTCGTCCCAAACAAATAGTGTACGTTTACTCTTTGAAGACGGAAATGCTATCGAAATCTTCAGTACCGGTTCATAATTACTTACCTGTCGAGTTAATAGTTGCAATATATGTAGTTATATGTTGTAAGTTTCAATGTAAACCAAACGTAAGTATTGAATTTTACAACTGAGTTTTAAATGAATTAAAAAATAGGCTGACTCCCTATTACATGGGACTAAAAACAAAAATAGTGAAAAGTGGGTGTTATTTCTATGTGCACCTCTGCCTACCCCTTCAGGGATAAAAGGCGTGATGTTATGTATATGTAAAAAATTGAGTTTTATGTGTTTATCTATTGAGCTAATGAAAATATTACATTTGTCTTAGATATAATTATTGTGCGGTGCCTTTCTAGTTACTAGGGGATTTAAATTTTGAGATTCACTATAGATCTCTCAACTGTAACACTATTGATGACCACAGCTAATACAGTAATCTCTTTTAAGCCTTTAAATCTTGTCTAGACTACAAAAAGTTAAAATTTTATTTGTTTGATCGTTAAAATGATCTACTTTATACAAAACTACAATAGAAAACTTAAGAAGTATTTACCGTGTTTAAGCGTGCTCCAGTTAATGTAGAATATCTTAGCATCGCTATTAAGCTTAGTAAAATAATTTCAAAAGAAAATAACTTAGTATTAACTTGGTTGGATTAAGTAAGTGCGTTTGGCAAACGATAACTGTATAGAATGCTTTTATTACGTTTTAATTGAATTTTGGATTTCAATGAGAATTAGTGTTGCGTGTGTTAGATCTTTAATATTAATCTTAAAAGGTTTTAATGGAGGACTTAATATAGCAATAGTACTACTATAAAATTAAATTATAGATTCAGTTTAGAATCTTGGAATAGGAATTTAGAATATACTTAAAAAGGCAATGGTTTACGCGGCACCATCGTTCCCCAAAACTGTCACAATGTCATCAGCCGGTGATCAAAGACATCTTCGGGTTTGCCATAAACTTATTGCTTGTTAGACGCCTCAAGTATCACAATTGAATTGTCAAAAGTACTGGCGTCTGACACTGAACTAAGAGAAAACTGTACAACTTTATTAACGCTCCTGAAAAACGCCGACAGGTTATGGTAAAAAATAAGTATTATATTCATAAAAGTAAGGAATTAAATGTTTCTATCATGTAATAATTGTTATAGTAAACTGCTTAAGGTAGATTATGCATGAATAACTCGACACCAAAAACTATTAAAATTATAAAAACAATTTCTTTTTGTCAGCGTTTCGGGAGCTTTCTATATTTTGTACCCTGCATTATTATAAGAAAACGAACGTACATACATAAATTCGTATACATCTACCACTATTCAAACACTAATTAACGACACAGTTAAAATAAGATCAGTAAAGCAATCCCCACTACTTACATGAGCCCACATTTTTTTTATATGACAAATCAATAGTCATAATACAAATGTCGCGTCGGATCCAAAAGATACATTTCATGGTGGCCACCGTTCTGCTCTATGCTTTCCCGTTTCCTGCACAACTGCGGAAATTATAATTTACGTTTCACATATTCTATCCATAATATTATTACGTATTGCTGTGGTTTCATTCGCAGATAAATCTGTGCAAAATAATAGCTGGTAATCACAGTTTGCTTTGTACTGAGCGCGGATTGTGACGCAATCGGAATTTGTTAGCTCATTATACCGGGCTTATAATAAAAAATTGTTTTAGGTTATATCGTGAGTAAGTAATTTTGTTGTTGGTAAAAGACGAGTATGACGAGTATTATTAAGTGTCTACCTGATTAAATTTCTTCAAATTAGGCACTCAAATAATCTTATTATTAGTGAAACAGTATCCTTACTAATATGTCGCGGAGAACCTAACGGATAACCGGGGCTCCGGCTCGACGTGCAGGAGAAGGAACGGGGTGGTTTTTAGTCAGTAAGAGTCTGACACTCCCTCCCGCCTCACCCAGGCGGGAGCAGTCATTCGATGATTTCCCCCCCTTAAAAAAAAATCCTTACTAATATTATAAATCAGAAAGTGAGTTTGTTTGTTTGTTCCACTTTCGCGCCGTAACTACTAAACCGATTGCTTTGAATTTTTGCAGACGTGAAGTTAGAAGTCTGGTTTAAATAATAGGGTACTTTTATCCCGGAAAAATTTGATATTCTCGAAGGAATACGAAATTATTAGTATAGATGGCGCTGTGTGTATTGGTATATGTCACATAGGCTACTTTTTATCCTTTTGTGACGCGAGCGAAGCCGTGGGTAAAAGCTAGTACAAAATAAGTTGATCAATTGGTTCCAAAATAATTATGGAATTGTTTTTTAATATTTGCACACGCCGCTCATGAGGAAGAGCTCTTCAGTGACTCGAAACTAGCGATTTTTTTTTGTTTAGTATAGTAATATTAAGTTAATTTAATATGTCTCACGATAATTATTATGAAAACAGATACTATCTTTAAAATGATCTCTAGCTTTCAAAGAACACACATTTAGGTACTTATATTTGGTCAGGGTACTAACTATAGCCTTCAAAATTATTTTCCACACAAATGGCCGAAGTAATAATAAAAGAACCTTTTGAAAAAAGATCTAGAAAATATTCCTTTTGACCTTGAAAATCTAGGTTCGACTATAAAAGGGTCGAATTATTTACTTCTGGAAAGATTGTAACCTATTTTTTGCTTTGACTTACCTACTCGGATTTAGGCATATGAAGAAATTGTTACTTTATGGGTGTATGTATCTGTGGCAAAGTTATCCGTTATAGTTTGCTGTTTACAATCATGTTAAATGTGACAGAGGTCATATGGTCTATCGACATATTATTAACTAAAAGATGAAAGGAGACAAAAAATTATGAATAAATGTGACAAATAACGTATCTTCTCTTTTGGACAAGACTTGTCTAATAATATCGATTAGGTATAAAATATCTATAATTATGATAAACTTAAAACGAGAAGTGCCATTGTTCGAGACAACCCGCAATGACTTTTTCAAAGCGTATGTGGTAAGAACGCTAACATGTTTTCTATACCTTGTTTTGGAAGAAGACTTCTAGCCGCAGGGAGTGGTGTTCCTTCGCTTCCGCGGACAAGCGCTACACGCGCGTACGATGACCTAGTGCGTAGTAAAGTGCTACTAATATACGCTTAAGTTGATATACTAACATTAATTGT
This sequence comes from Spodoptera littoralis, assembly GCA_902850265.1. NCBI lineage: Eukaryota > Metazoa > Arthropoda > Insecta > Lepidoptera > Noctuidae > Spodoptera > Spodoptera littoralis. The sequence goes on along the minus strand of LR824535.2, from coordinate 1,352,329 downwards.
ATATTAACTGCACAGATGACAGGTTGCAGGTCACTGCCTTGACTACACGGTTGGTGCGGTGGCTGGGCAGCCGGCTGCCGTGCAACGTGTCGCGGGTTTGATTCTCGCACGGAACAACACTTTGTGTGATCCACAAATTGTTGTTTCGGGTCTGGGTGTCATTGTATATGTGAACTTGTATGTTTGTAAATGCACCCACGACACAGGAGAAAATCATAATGCGGGGCAACGTTTAAAAAAAATATATTTTTGTTAGTCTGATATCTATACTTCTATACTAATATTATAAAGAGGAAAGATTTGTATTTTTGTATTTTTGTATGTTTGTAATGAATAAACTCAAAAACTACTGAACCGATTGCAATAATTTTTTCACCATGCGAAAGCTGCATTATTCAGAAGTAACATAGGCATATAATATCACGCTAGGTCCTATAGTTGTGGAGCAGTAACCAAAAATGTTTTAAAAACGGGGGAAAAGTATCGTTTCTGAGGCCTTCCGTGGCGTGCGCTGAGCATATAGTTAAAGTTATACAAAAATGTTCTATAGATGAATTGTTTATCTTAACATTATTTTTAAAAAAGTCCGCGAGAGCATATGTCTACCTTTTATAGTTTACCCATAACAATCGTTTTAATGAATGGTTCAATCCTTATAAAAGTTTGCTCTAGATAACTTTTGAATTGTTCAATCGGTTACCTTAAGACGCGACATCGACAACGGAGGGCAGACCGCTAAAAAAAAACTAAGAATAAATATAAATAAAACGTAAAACTATGTAAAAAATCTTAAGTCCCCCCGTGCGAAGCCGGGACGGGCCGCTAGTAGTGTATATCTTGTCATCTACTTCAAAATTAGAAACTTCGTGTCTTTTACCAAACCCATATGATCATAGAAACGATAATACGATCAACAACTTAGTCGGTAAGTATCCGAACAAACAAAATAAATGATGTAAGTTTTCAATATATATATTTTCAAGTGTCAAGTCAACATACCAAATATATTGTTGGGTAACAAATACATAAAGAGTTAGAGTTTTATATTGATGGGAATATATAAATCCCTTGACGTGGGTGTGACACTGAGACCAAGCAAATCGTTTGTTTTTCTATCGAAACGTAATATTTTAAGAATATTTATTTATCGTTGTTATTCACATCAGAAATTGATGCAAATGTTGAGTGGGATGTATTTGTTATAGAAAAATGTCATGAGGGTTAAATATGCATATAAAATTCCTGCATAATCGTGCCTGTATTTATGATTGCATGAGTCATTCAAGTCTTAATTTAAACTAGCTGTTGTCTGCGATTTCGTCCACATAGAATATGAGTTTTAGGACATAACTTTCTTAGTTTTATCTAAATTCTTAGTTTTATATAAATTATCAAAATAAAAATACACTACTCCTATATACTCCTACCTAAGTACATCTTAGGCAGGTACTCATACTGGCAGGTAGCTGCCAGTAAAAGACAAACAGGCAAACAGACAACCAGACAGACAGGCGGACAAAAGTTTTTAAAAATATTATTTTTGTATATTGTATGTAGGTATATTCATATGCACGTAGTAAAATGCAATTATTTCGATATAAACACTCCAATGTTATTTATAAAAAAAGATAGAAAATTAAAAAGGTTTTACTTTGTATACTAACACTTTCACTATAATATGAAGTTGGATTGATTGACATTCTGACAAGTCGACCTTTTAATTATTAAAAAAGAAAGAAAAGCTATTTAAAATCTGCCCACCCCATTCAATAATAACAAAGAACGATTTTAACTATTTTCTATATAAAAACCTAGCTAGCTCAGTGCTTAGTAACAATAATAGTTATAATTTGTAACTTAAGAAACTTTGGCTTAGCTCAATTTATATTAATTATCTCCTACGTCAGGCTCTCCGGTGATTGACACTAGACCACGTCATCACGTCCCTCCGTCACCGTTGCGTCCCTCAGTCTGATTTGGCATTTATCCGTTATGTACTGTGCTGCCAGGAACGTATTGTTATAATTCGCAATTATTTTTTCTACGTGTAAAAAATATACCAGTTTTCTTTTTGTACTGTAATTGAATTTCGTTGTTATTTTAATGCTTTTTAAATAAGGAAAAATTCAATAGTAGTAATGGGTTACTTTGTAAACAGAACATGAAATGTTTTAAAAATAAACAGTGAGAGTATAAACTTTCTGAAACCTTTGCTGTTTATTTTTATCAATGTGACCTTGTTGTTTTTTATTTAATATGTAAGTAGGTAATCATTGTAAAGTAAAATCGTTCAAAGTTAAATTTTGCTTTGAATTTTGGTCCTACAGGAAGAAAAACAATAGTCTGGCAATCGCTTTTATATTGCCAACATGCATACTAAAGCCACACAATATAATATAGACCAAAACATTCAGGGAGAGCGGAACAAAAAAAAACAATACCTTCCAAAATTGGATGCTCTAAAAAGTTTGGATACTAAAATGGGCGCTCCACTTCGCAAAAACTAGGAATTTTACATCGCACTACACACCATAGTGAATGACCGCTCGTGAGTGCCATTTCATATTTACGAGCTATTTTGAACCTTTTATGAAGGCTCAAACAGCAAGATGTTTATGACTCAGTTAGCACGGCCAGCCCATACAGTAGCACTTCAAAGTTCGCATCATTGTAACTGTATTGTTATGTACGTCGTTTAGAACTTGTGGGGTGGAGTGTACCCTGTACATGTATTTAGGCTGACAAGGTTTTTGTTCAACCTAATAACTTTTTTCGAGTAATGCGTTCTCTTTTCTGCTTAACCATGTCAATTGCGTATGAGCTGAATTTTAAGTGAAGTGGTTCAATGAACCTAGTCTTGAGATATTGTCAGATAAATGTGAGAACTCATTTATATTCTACTCGAAGAATGGTAGAGGAAATATTCTCTTATAATAACAAACATGTTAAATTAATTGAGTTTGTGTATTAAGTCTTTGCGTATAATTTTAATTAAAGTGATGAAAATTAATTTTAGATTTTCCTTGTTCACAGGACGTTCGGAACCTGGGATTGTACCATCAATAGTGGGTTTCACAAAAGACTCAGTGGCCCATGAATCAGATCGACTGGCTCCAGGAGATAGGATCTGCAGCGTCAACGGCATATCAACAGCAAGATTGACCAATGATGAGGTGTTACGACTCCTTGACAATGTGGAAGAAAGAGCGTCGTTGGAGGTTGAATATTACATGCCTAATTATGGTAAGTACTTTTGTAGTAATAGTGTTTTTGAAAAAGCAGAAAAAGAAAATCTCAGTCTCAAGGTTACTGTAGGTAGTAAATGCATGTATCATTAACAGTGCAATGGTATATAAGCTTCTTCTGAGCACACTGCTCATGAATAAAAGCCCCGGTTTGACTTGAAACCAGTAGACCTTTCCTAGATTGGTTGACATGAATAAGCCGTATAGAAATTCCAATGAAATTAGCTTGTTTAGCGATAATTTTTACAAAAAAAAACAAACACTTCCATACAATATTGATTGTAGTACATTCATCATTAAACTGACTAAACCCAAATGTCACATGTTACAAGTCTTGTCTTACTAATAGTAATATGTTCAATACTTGTTCACATGTCAACCGTCCTCCATTTTCCTTTTATCTATAACCTAATCAATAACATGTCGACCTAGTCTTCAGATAATATAATATTGTTAACATGTTATGACATAGAATGTCTTCGAACAAAAAAATAAATAGGAAACTTGATTGAATTCTACAATATACTTGTGCGAGTACTTACTATGAATTCCAAGTAATATTTTTGATCATTGAGCTATGAAACGTAGGCATTACGTACTATGAAATTGAAATATATAAATGATATTATATCTTTCGTGAGACGTACTAATTCTTTTTAAGAAAAGCGTTGCTATGCTCTTGATTTTTCTCCTGTATTTTCATGTCGTTTACAAACATACCAGTTCGCATACGCATGACACCCAGATCAGGAACAATAATAATGGGTAGATCAAAACAAATTGTTACTCCGGGCGTGAATGGATCCGCGACATGTTGCGTGGCAGTCGGTTGCTCAGCCACCGCACAAACAGTCTTGAGTAAGGCATACAGTACATAAATAATAATTAACTTTGTATAAAAGATATTGTATACTTACTCAATTACTCACATGTAAATATTATGTACGTTGACATGTAATAAGAAGTTTTGAGATTGATTCTAAGGTCGATTACATACTTCAGTTATCAAAAGGTGGGTCATAAGATTCAAATTGTTACTCCCAAAACATGGGGAACATGACATGTCTGTCGCTTTGAGGATACATTTTTCTCCTAAAAAATATGAATTTTGTATTTAACTTAGTCAAATAAATTTCTGTGATCTTTTGACTGAAGTAGATGTTTCTGCGAATTTTGACGTGGGAATTCTTAGAAAACAGTTTTAGTGAAAAAGTAGAAACACTTAAAAACATATTCTGAACATTCGAAGATTAAATATACAAACAGAATAATGATCATTATTATTTACTTTTGTATTCTAATATTTTTATTTTCTTATTTTCTTTAATCACTTTTTAACTAAAAATGTAACCACAAAAAACTTAATTTCAAAAACAAACCACGTTTTACGCCTAGAATATTAAAGAGAATATTGTTTGAATAAAAATACTAAAAAATTTTAAGGAACAAAGAAAAATTCGGTGTTTTTATGAACAAAATTTAATCCCTTAGTCTTTAAACCTTGTATAATATATTTTTGGATTATTTTTTACACAGGAACAAAGAAACCATCTTATCCGTTTACCTGTAATATTTAATATAAACAAAATCTTTTTATCTCCATCACTTTGTTTAACTTAGGAGGTGAATATATTTTTGCGGACCCCGAGGCACCGTCGGAAACAAGAATCTGAGATTGATTCTAAAAGCACGCAAACTTATCTGATACCAAATAAAATATAAGTAAACTATTTTGCTTATGGTTTGTCAATAAATAATCTATTTTTCTATTATAAAACAAAAAAGATTTAAATGATCTTCTATGTCTATGTCTACTTTTTGTGAATAGTCATTATATTAATGAATTAATAGTTGTATGAATTAAGATTAATAACAACCATACCAACGCCTTTTATCACCAAAGAAGTAGGCAGAGGTGCACATTACGGCACTTAATGCCACTGTACAATGTAACACCCACTTTTCACTTTTTTTTCACTATTTTGGTTATGAGTCCCATGTAACAAGGGGTGAGCTATATACCGGGCACAATTCCAGACTCCGTAATACTATTGAGAATTTTAAAACCCAGTTATACTTAATAAATAATTAATTACTAATGAGCTAGTTATTGAATAAATTACATAATGTACTGCTGAAAACTACAACTCTCTATGCACTGTAATTAGACAAGTAGGTCAATTACTAGGTTTCAAAATTAGAACAATACTCATGAGAAATATTAGTAAGTAAATAAAGAGAAATAGTAAAATATTTTTAGCTTAATACCAGTTAATTTTTACCCTTTCATATTCTGTCTTAATAAGCCATTAAAATTAGCATTTATGCTAGAATAAAAACTAAATTATTACATTTGATATCCGCATTAAATAGGTACGAGGAGCGGCTATCACCGTTATATGTTGGCTACCTTTGTTTATTAAATGTTTAATTATTTTTGTTATATTATGATAGCTGGTAACTAATGAAAGTGTAATACGATAGTGCTATGAGAATAAGAAACTTTGTAAGAAAAATGGTAGGTAGGTAGATACTTATTCATACAATTGAGAATAAAACTGTAAGTGTAAATGTGAGTACCGCGTTTGGAACAATCATTCATAGCTTTCATTTCAGGACTTGATTTCGTAGTCCGTTATTTTTTGACGTCGCATTGTTGTAACATCGTTCTCACATACTGTATATACAATAGGTAGTAGATCAAATAGGTAATGTATCAATGATGTTGTAAAAACATTGTTTTAAAGAGTTACAATGAAGTTTCTTGCTCGTTTTTATCCATTCGAAACTACACTTTAGAAGGCTAGCATTGATAGCTCGCCGCCCGACCAGAATCCTTAGCACGAGTTTCATTAGAAGTAATCGTAACGAGTACGCGTTCTGCGTTGTGATTGGTAGCTCCAATGAACCAACCAATTAGAGCGATTGACACCGTCTCGTTTCGATTACTTTAAACGAAAAAGAAACTCGTGCTAAACTGCTAAGGCCTCAGAACTAGACCCGACTTACGGCGCGTCCGTTCCGCGCGCGCCTCAAGCCATCACCCCACCACAGATGGGGGCCCTGTAGGGCTGATGCCGATACGGAGCCGTGGAGGACTTAACTCGTCGCCGGGGCACCGGCTTTGATGATTTCCCTCCCTTAAACAACACTTTTGATCGAGTACCTAGCTTTACTGACAGATAGACAGAAGGATAGACAATTCAAAAGTGCCTAAATAAAGATTAAATTGAAATAAATGCTTTGATTTTGAAATAATTGCTAGAAATCAGGAACCCAAACCAAAACTTCTAAGGTACCATGGTCTCATAGCTCTAAAATTTATGTTCCGTCGGATTACTAAGAAATGAAGTTACACTATTAAATCTCTTTAAATTCATTACTGGCAAAGATAACACGATATTATTATCACAACTACAAACCAATCTCACAAAGATATTCACAATCTAAAATCGTAACAAATGTTGTTACAATTTATACAATTCAAAGTCAATTGTTCCTAGAATTCGTCGTTGGTTTCAGAGCAGAAATATCTATAATAAAATTAACTTCGCCATACTTGTTTTAAGTGCTTGCTAGATAATTTTGACAGACTATTAATGAGTTTAGGGATAGAAGTTTGTCAAAGAATTTCGAGGTATTATAAAACATTCAATATTCAATTAAGATGGCTGTCTTTATACTAATGGTGGACGGAGTTATCTTTTGTGATAATACATTATTCAGGGTAGTCAAATTTCGTCTTAGCAAATTGAATTTGTCTCTACCGATATTGTTCGTTAAATTAGTGTTTTTGTAATTGATCGAGGAGTTATCTGAAGAGACAGTGTTGTTTTAAAGTAAATGGTTATTGGATTGAAAGTTTATTAATTTACTTAAATATGAACGACATTTTTGTTGTATTTTGTCTTACCTAGTTACATTCTTTTTTCAAAGAATTTTAAGCTTACGTTAACATTTTTATTACTCACTTTTTTAAGGTAATTTTAGGGTGTAAATATTTTTGTTTTTAGATATTTGTATTTTACGTAGTTCTTATTATTATTTTAGTATTTATTATTTATATTAATTAAATTTACTCGTAATGTTATTCTCATATTAAAATACATTTTCAAAGAATTCTTGTTATTGTGATATTGAGGCATATTGTACCTACGAGCAATTTTTTTGCGTATTTTCAAATTTGCGTTTTTTGAGGCTTAAACCAAGCAATGTTTTACGTTCATAACATCCCTTATCATTGTACACATGTTCACTAAAGACTAAGCCCGGTGGACTAAATATATTAAGTCTCAACCCACAAAGGATTCACATATTCAATATCTAAATACGTTATTTATAGCCTATTGTGATTTCATTCTAAATATTTTGCCTAGAATAGTATTAGTATTGCTTTAATATAAAGGACTTTGCGCAGATGTCCTTTGGTCGTCATAAGGATTTCATTGAGTTTAATAATTCTTTCATAAAAATTGTATAGACGAATAAAATTATGTTATTGGAATTGGAACATTCGTTTGTACAAAATTGGATCGTTTTTGTTTTAGCGTTTTGCTATAATGTTTGATTTGCTTTTTTATAGTTTTTTGTTATCTATCTCAATTTGTTTTAGATATAAATTATTTAACATCACTTCAGTTCAATTGACTACGAGTGTTTGAAGTTTTAACGAATTCTACAGCAAAAAATGTGTTCTATCCCGAAATTATAAGTAACTAATCTCAGTATCAAGAGTTCTAATAAATATACTTTAACACCATGGAGCTAAAATATGACTTGCAGAAAGTGGATGTTAATTTTAATTCATTTTTAGCACAATCTTCAGAGTTTGACAGACATCTCTAAGAGCCATGTAAAACTAAAATATTACGATTTAAACTTAACATTCGCACATCATGTACGCGACAAGGGAACAATTAATTTTGTTACTGACACACCTCTTTCTGTTCTCCCAGTCATTAGTCTTACTAAACTAAGTTCAAAGTCTGGATAATTTCAGGATTAATCTATTTAGTTCTTGCTCAGGCCAATATATTTGAAATATAGCTCAAAGTTTGCTTAAAAAATGTCTGGGTCGAGACTTATAGGTTTAGTTTAAAAGCTCCAATGTTTTGTAATTTAGCGGTTTTGGAGCAATTTAGTCTGTTTGAGCAATTCCATCTTACTTTTGGAATAACTTTTAATAGGAATCTTAAACCCAAAAGTAGGACAGTGGGTACTAAGTAAGACCTACGTTTGATACTGCCCTATTAGTCCTACAATATTACTATTAGTATCAGGAATTAAACTCAAGACTGAGTTTCCAAAGCTGCGGTCGACCTTGCATACCGGGGCTCTGGCTCGAAGCAGAAGGAACGGGATAGTTTTTAGTCACTAAGAGTCTGAAACTCTTTAGCCTCACCCGAGGCAGGAAAAGTCACGAAATATCTTTTCCCCTTAAAAAAAATCTTTAAGTTTATCTATCGTATTTAATTCTGCCTTCGTATGGTGATGACTATCTTTATAGTATAATTAAAATTCATTCTAACGTCCGACGAGAACTATATTTAGCGCCACCTGTCACATTGAGCAAGAACTTCCGATGCGACGTCGGATGAACACCGAAATAGACCAAGGAGATGATCCTTCTCTTTAATCCTGTTCGTTGACTTTCTTAGTTGTTATAGACACACACACGTAGCTAATTATTTTACAAATATGATGAAGAACAGAAGTCACCTTATATGATTTTCACGAATTAAGCCATGTTTACTATGAGTTAGGTTTCCTGGTGAAGATTTTTGCGTTATTTTTCGTGCTCTCCCTTTCTCTCTATATCATTTATTTTAAACAATGTCCTTGTAATAAATTTTCAATTCTAATTTGCATTCTCGTAGCAGGTTTTGCTTTAAACCTTCCATTCCAGTAAATACTATTTGTATTCCCAAAACAGAAGTGTATGTAAGCGAAGCGGTAACCAGCCACTGAACGAATAATTTCGCGGCTGCGCTTACCTCCTTTTATTTTCCACTACTTTAGCGAACCGCTCATGGTCGCGGTTGGATAAGTTTCCGTTTTACTAAACTTTCCCTTGTTTTAAAATGAATTAACAGATGTAATTATCTTTTGTTGTTTAAATAATATTAGGAATTTATATGAATGAAATTTATAAGGTCTTTTAATAAGATAATACTAATTTTAATCAAATGTCTACATGTTTACTGCTAGTAAATACAATCATTTTGCTAAGCGCTTTCTAATATTCTTACAAAATACCTATTCAATTAAATCTTTTTTTGTTCCAGCATCCCAAAATTCCCTATACATCACAACGAAGCTAGCAGAGGTTCCTGTAGAGAAGATAAATGGCTCCCTTGGTATCACCATCCGCGGTGGTCTACCGGAGAACTCAGCTCCTAGTGCAGACCTGGTGCTGAACAGTCGGTCTTTAGACGCCCAACCGCTGGTAGTGACCCATGTGAGACCTGGAGGTGCTGCGTACAATACTTCTAGAATAAAACCAGGAGACAGGCTGTTGAAGGTTGATCATGTAAGTATAGTTCTTTAAACATTTAACAATAGAAATAAAAACAGCAGTAATACATAGTAAGTACACACTGTCTTTAATTTAGAAAATATCCAAACAATTTTGAAATGACGTAAATAATTTAAAAAATTTGGCATTAACATCAACCAAAAGACATAATACTAAACGAATGTCTCTCGTATGTGTTTAAGTAATAATTAAGATCAAAACATTTTCTTTCTTCTCAGGTATCTCTTACAAACAAAACGCTGTCAGAAGTCCACAATATTCTGCAAAATTGTCCACAAGTGACCAGCCTCACGATAGAATATGACGTGTCCATAATGGAGTCAGTAAAGTTGGCGACTGGACCACTCCTCATAGAGATCGAAAGGCCTTGTAATGAGGACCTGGGCCTGTTTCTGACTAATCAGAGGTGTACTGATGACGTGTACAGTTCTGGTTCGGATACGTATCAGCGGGTTGGGACCTGCAATGCGATTTATATTGACAGCATATTACCTGCTAGTATTAGTGACAGGTGAGTAGTACTGCTGAATTCATATTATTTATTTTACAAATTTGAAATTGGGTGGGTGCTGGGTAAGGGGTCTCGGGTTCGATTTCCGGGTCGGGCAAAGTATTACTGGATTTAAAAAAAAAATCCACTTGTAGCACGGAGTCTGGAAATGTGCCCGGTACATGGCAATAGGCTCACCCCCTATTACATGGGACTCATAACATAATTAGTGAAAAGTGGGGGTTACTTCTGTGTGCACCTCTGCCTACCCCTTCGGGGATAAAAGGCGTGATGTTATGTTATGTTATGTGAAATTTTATGACTGTCATTTTGTTCCTTAATTTCTCTTTGAATGTGTCTTATTTAATACTATGTACGTATACTTGTATTTGATAAAATCTGAGACTGTCTGGATAGTTAAAAAGTTAGAAGAACAAAATAGAAGAAAATAATTGAGAGATTTAATAAACTTGACTGTAGTACCTAAGACATAATACTTGTTAATAAAAAATGAGATAACGACACATCATTATCTTATTCATTACTACTGTAAACTATGTAGATAACACGAATTAATTACTTCAACCATACATACAATCAAATTAGAACCTTATGTTGTGGATTGTGGTGTAGACAGAAACAATAACCGTACTACAATAATAATTGCCATCTCAAACTAATTAGCACTTTATTACTACTATTTTAAAGGCGAAATTGGTTCTTGAAATATCTTTAAAAAAAGTTGATTACAAAAAAATATTCAATGAATTTTTATCGGAGTTAACTTTAAACAAAGCTGTAGGTCAATAACCCTGCCCTGCAGTAGTAGCACATAATAATTAGTCACAGGACCATAACTGATGAGTTATCGATATTTAAATTGATTAGAAGATATCGGCTTACCCTAGTTTCCGCTCAATGCACTTTGGCGTACAATGTGGGAAAAGTTGTAAAGAAAATATTAGCTATTAAAACATTACACATATTATACATAAAATATTTTTTAGATTATGAATAATCTAAAAAATATTTTTTAGATTATGAATAATCTAAAAAATATTTTATGTATGTAGAAGAATTTTATAGAATCACTAGCTTCTGCCAGCAGCTTCACCCGCATTTCTGTAGGATAAAATTAACCTATGTGTTATTCCATACCACAATTTATCCCCGTTGGAAATTTCATCCCAATCCCTTGAGCAGTTTTGCCGTGAAAGAGTAACAGACGCACACTTACATCCTCACAAACTTTCGTATTCATGATATTAGTATGATAATTTAAAATAGGACTGCCTTGTTGGCTGAGTGGTCGCAAGTGCGACTGCCGGGCAAGGGGTCTCGGGTTCGATTCCCGGGTAGGGCAAAGAACTACTAGGTTTTTTTAAAAATCTCAGTAGTAGCACGGAATCTGGTAATTTGCCCGGTATATGGCAATAGACTCACCCCCTATTACATGGGACTCATAACATAAATGGTGAAAAGAAAGTTAGGTACAAGTTAAGATGAAAAGGCGTGATGTTATATTATATGTTATGTAATTAAAATTATGGCTACAGTAACTGACGAAAGAAAGTCTCTTAAACTTCCACTTATAATTCAAAAGTATACTTTAATTGGTTGTTTCAAATATAGTTTAATTTCAATAACACTTCACACAAATCATAAAGACAGACTTTCACTTGTAATTCAAAAGTATTCTTCAATATAGATTTTTTTCCTTTTCCATTAATAAAATCTTCTGATTTATTTTGTTGTGGCAACCAAACCAACAAGAGTTATTCATGTCCCTGGAACGCGCCGGACTTCAATGTTCCGGTGAGGTTGTGGCCAACTTGTCCCTTAAAAATAAAAATAAAGTATATAATTTTGTATATTGTTTAATCACCCATCAACCCTACATACAAACCGTGGATAGAGTATTGACTCCAAAAAATACGTAGAAACAGATCAAACAAAAAAAAATCCCCATATAAAAACAGCACAGACAATTTAAAAATAATATCATGAATCTTCGTACGTCATTCTATGGAAACCCTTCGCGCCTAAGGGATCTTTGACCCTTGTCATGTCAACCTTCGATGTCTTATACCGGGTCAACGCCCAATTGTGTTTTTAAAAGGAATAGATTCAATATTGTCTTGTCATGCTCTTTGCCTTTTAGTATGAGTAGTTCTAACAATGTAGGTACGTGTTTTGATACCTTCGATCCATTCAGAGAGATTATATTTCAGTCTTTGACAAGACTTAAAAGCATGTCCTTAGTTAGGTGAAGTATAGGATTATAGATTACTAGCTTTTACCCACGGCTTCGCTCGCGTTACAAAAGAATAAAAAGTAGCCTATGTGATTGGTATATACCAATACACACAGCGCCATCTATACCAATACTTTTGTTTTTGCTCGGGAATATCATTTTTTCCGGGTTAAAAAGTACCCTATTATTTAATCCGGACTTCTAACTTTACGTCTGCATAAATTCAAAGCAATCGGTTGAGTAGTTACGGCGTGAAGGTGGAACAAACAAACAAACAAACAAACTCACTTTCAGATTTATAATATTAGTAAGATAGTAAGACTAGTAAGATACATAATATAGCACAAATCTTCTTAAGCGATTGACAAAAGTTAATGAGACATTTTCGCATCTTCAATATGAAGTTGTACTTAAATATCGTACCATCCCTGTCATTTTACAAAGATTTTGTAGTGACCGAACTAGAACTTAACGTGTTACCGAGGCTCCGGCTCGAAGTGCAGGAGTAGGAACGGGGTGGTTTTTAGTCAGTAAGAGTCTGACACTCCTTCCCGCCTCACCCAGACGGGAGAAGTCATTCGGCGATTTTCCCCTCTTAAGAAAATACTTAAGCGCGACTTAATATTGAGTAGCGTTTGAGTATTTTAGCGTTTGTCTATCAAATTGATACGACCTCTCGAAATTTCGGGTTCGATTCCAGTGTCGCGCAAAGTATTACTGAGTTTTTAAAAATTCTCAGTAGTATCAGGAGCACGGAGTCTGGAATTGTTCCTGGTATATGACAATAGGCTCACTCCCTATTACAAAGGACTCATAACATAGTTAAGTAGTGAAAAGTGAGTGTTACATTTTAGAGCATTTAGTGCCGTAATGTGCATCTCTGCCTACCACTTCGGGGATAAAATGCGTGATGTTATGTTGTTGTTATGTTCTATCAAAGTGATCTTGTATATCCCAGAACAAAATACAATATTATCTGTTAACTAGACAAAGTTTTTATATTCGTACTTCCATAGCAACTATCCGATATTACCTACCGATTTTGTTCCAGGGATTAAACAAAAATATACTCTTTACCTCCACGTTCTACGAATCCGATTGATCCGAATTCTGCGATAAAAATAACTAGAAAAAACTGATATTGAACTATTTTGTTATCATCTCTTTTATAACAGTTTTGATAGCTACAAAGGTATAAAATTAGAAATAATTTGTTTTTAATAATAAAATCTAAAAGTCAAATGAATACTCCAATTCTCATTCCTTTGGGGCGATTATTTTAATCATTTAGAGAGGGAAGAAAAATTAATTACACTCTATTCATCGTTTAGAAAAACGTTTGCTTACTTTAATACCTATAAGTATTTTTCTTTATTGAGTATCCTCTAGAGAAATGAAGAAGTGTTTTCATGACTGGGGAAATTATTATCCGTATTTGTTTAATTATGTTGTGTGCATATTACTGGCTGTTCTTAAGGGCCGAAACACATAACCGCGTTGCGTCGCCGCAACGCTAAAATCGGCAGTTTGCGTTGCGGTGCGTTGCGGCGTTGCGGCGTCGTGAAAAAGAGCGTTTTGTCGTTATTCGATAGGGTAACAAGTTCGTCGTGATTTTTTATTGTGGATAGACGTGTCTCTGCCATGGACCATCGTGAAAAACTTATTGCTTATTTGTTATTTAGAAGACATTACTCTGCTATGCTGGAGCGAGAGTCGCAACGCAAACTGCCGATTTTAGCGTTGCGGCAAAGTAACGTTTATGTGTTTCGGCCCTAAATCGTTGAAATGATTGATGACTATTTTATGTTCACATGGTATCGTCGCGAGGTGTAACAATTACGCAATAGAGCACATTTTAAAAAATCATAAAATCTGGTCGTATTTGTTCATTGCAAAACACCGCGTATTTTCCTCGAAAATTCTCGTTATGTAGGTAATTACGAAGTTTCCCAACTAGATGGCGCTGAACTCCAAACTCCATACCTCACTAATATTCCGGTACACTTTAAAGTTCGGTTAATGTTTTAAGAAACTCATTTTGCTTGAATTAAAATAGTTTAAAACTTCAATTGTACAAGTTGGTAATTTGTTTACGAATCCGAGTCGCTTATAAAACTTTCTTGATTACTGTTATGACTTTTTGAAGCTGTTAACTTAATTTAGAACGAAATAAGAATGTTACCGAATTGTTTACATGCTTTTCAACTATCGTAACTTCGAAAATTGAACTGTATTCTGTTCATACCATTAAATTTAAATTTGCGTAACAGCTGAAACCAGCCTAATTAATGATACCTATATACAGGTGTTATTACAATTTAATTTGAGTGTATGCAATGCGTCTATCAAAACATATCGGTAATTACTGCTTATGCAAACATTCCCTTTGAATTGTCAATCAAAGCCTACGGGCTTAAACGTGTGGTGTAATTAATAAGAATAATGTAAATTATGTTTTATTCATACTCATAAATAAGGTTCCATCGATTACATTTTAATGGTACCTATAGTTTAATTTCATTATTATGTATTAAGTGAGCCTTTTATTTCATTGTTAGATGTTGATTTTTTGCTTTTGTTTGTATTATTACTTTTAAGTCAACTAGTTTAAGGGTTTCTTGATTGTATCAATAGGACTGACATGTCTTCAGATAAAAGTCCTGTAAATAAATAAAGATTAAAAAAATAGATTACAATATAGTGTTTAATATCCAATGCTGGCGTCAGACAAAAAATACTAAACTAACGTTGGCCGCTAGTTGGTCGCACACGTTTGTCTATAACTTTAAAATAAAAGAGCTTGAAAAGTAAGCAAAGGCAAAAGACTTAAAAGTAAAGGTTAGGCCAGCCTAAACCTTCTCTTTCAAAATCTTAATTAACCTTTCTTTTTAATTCTTTTTATCACACATCATAACTCTCAACATAACTCAGGCCTTTCTTCCCCGAAGGGGTAGGCAGAGGTGCACATTATGTGACTTAATACTACTGTACCATATAACACCCACTTTTAACAATTTTATGTTATGGGTCCCATGTTATAGGGGGGGGAGCCTATTCCCATATTTCGGGCACAATTCTAGACTCCGTTCTACCACTGAGAATTTGTTAAAAACCCAGTAATAGTTTGCCCGACCCGGGAATCGAACCCGACACCCCTTGCCCACAGTCGCACTTGCGACCACTCGGCCAACGAGGCAGTTTACCACACATCATTTAGTAAATACACACTCTAAAATAAATGGCAATACGTTTCACATTTGTAACCACTATTTTGATTCTAGATGCGGTGCTCTCCACCCAGGAGATCAGATCCTTGCATTCGATGACCACGTGATTGACGGCAACAACTATACGGCTGAGGAAGTGATGTGCTACCTTGAGAACTGTGAGGGAGGATTCACGAGGCTTCACGTTGCTCCACGACACGTGGTCGGCCATTGTGGAAGGTTCACTAGAGGTGAGTAATTGTATGCTATCGAATTTGTTACATGTTTTATTATAGCTATCGTGAGACATACTAATTTAACTAAAAATAGCGGGTTATTCACGTGAATATACTGAGAAAAGCTGTGACTGAGAAAAGCGTTAACATTTGTGGCATGATTATCTCTGGCACCATTCCATTCTACTTAAAAAAACTATAAGACCTGTGAATTTTAAAATTGTAACACCTATATATATTTAAGCACCTTATGTCCAACCTGGGCTCCTGTACGTCCCTGTATCCATGACGTCTACAAAATATTAAAATACGCGCAGATCTGCATATACCTTACAAAAAAAACGGCGTATTATTTTCTCATGCAGTAGGTAGCACAATTCACAGTAATTCTAAAGCGCGTTACTCCAAGAATATTTATGGCACCAACAAGGACAGATGTCGAAAATTATTCACAAAACACTGGAGGCAAAATACGTTAGGAAACTTTAATACCTTTTCCCAGCTCTTAGAATTTCTGCAATAGCACCTTTCGTAAGCTATTCTGAAGGTATAATAATTACTGAGTTAATTCTTCGCAAGCCGGGGGCGAACTTGCCGAATGACCGAACTTGGGAACTAGCGCTCTCCAAGTCAGGAGCTTGTTAACCTCGGATATATTCATGATGATGAATGCACCGTGAAAATTAGTCGATGAAACTGGTAACTAAGAGGTTCTAAGTAATTTTTGAAGTCTCAAAGAATGAAACATTATACATTATACAATTTATTATAGAATCATATAACACTGAAGCCTTTGATCATACAAATTAATTTAATAAACGAAATTTCAAAATAACTTTAGAAAACCATATTCAAACAGTTATCAGAACTAACTCCAAACTAAGCTGGAAAGGTTCTTCAGAACCTCACCACAAATATTCCCACAGTTCAAAATCACTTGAAACTAGAAATCGTCGATTCAAACCATCTTTTATGTGGAAAACTTTCTTGGACTTTTGCATACGTCTTTATGTGTTTGCCTCTTGTCGCTTGAACCGCGACTAACAAGCAACGAATAGGTACATGAGCATCAAACTTGGATCGTATAACTCAAAAGCCTTAAGTTCTGATGTCTGAAATATCCTTCCACTAATGTACAGAGCAGGTACATTAATTCAAGTTTAAACTTCAGTCTACTCTGCTACTGGCAGGACTTTTCGAGTCACATGACTTATTACATATTTTTGGAAGTTGAAACATCGATGTGTTTGGTTAATGTAAGTGCTGTCGTAAAACATTATGAAATATATCCCCATACGAATGATGTTTCATTCGATTATTACTGAGGTTGTTTTTTTAAAACCACTCTGGTGCTTTTGCAGTCATGTCCATATAAACAGGTACAGAAAAATCAGGCATAAATAATTGATATGTTTAATTGCAATAAGGACCAGCTACTCAATACTATAAGTCAACAATTTACATAATCTTCCATAATAAAAATAATGGGAAACTCTTAATAACATTTAAGTTATGCAACTTTCAATAAAACAACGTCACTAAAGCGCTGAAATGAAAACAAAAAATGTCTAAAAGAATGTCAAGACTCAGGACTACGTATAAAAATGTTCGTTCACTGAACAAAATGCCATCGTTATAAGTTTACACTTTGTTTCAGAAAATTCAATATCTGGTACATCAACGTTGAACGCGAAGAAGCATCGTCAGAGGAACTACAGACAGAGTTCGATGCCCAAACTAGGTTTACAAGACGATTATGGTAAGATATTGGATGGGATATCGATTGTATTATCATTTTGAGCAAAATCTATCAGGAGTTTCAAAGTTCCTATAACTTGTGACAAAATTATGTTACTTGAATAGTATTCTGTAGAAAATGCTAGGGTAGGTTTAGAGAGACGAACTTCCATTCTTACACATACGGCGACTTTAGGCGGCATTTCAACAAAATGACCACTTATAACATTTAAAAAAAACATTCTGTATATTGATTGAGGAATTAGCTCAAACTAATTGAAATGTTTTAGCCGGACTTAACTGAATCATAGTTAGCAAGCTTAATAAATTAAAGGCAATAAATCATCCATCCATACTTCAAGTGGAGTGTATCGGAACTAGGTCGGATCTCTTCGACATCCGCTCGCTTATTATATTTTTATTATTACTTCGAGAGATTCTTCACGTATCAAACAACCGGTGATGTATTGAACTGTAAGTGTGCAGCTGCTGTACAGATTTATTTCGTTTTCATAGAATTTTCTGTACTTTATATTTAATAAATAAGCGAAGTTAATAATCAAGTTGAGGTTAATACACCATATAGACAAGAAAAATTTTTGCCGTCGACGTTGATACATTTCAGTAGATTGAATTGAATAGAATTTAATTGTGATTCAGGTAGATAAACACTGTACAGTCAGATGTTGGTTACTTACTCAGTTAGAAAACATTGTTACATTTGATATTTAAATTATAAATGTCAAACTCTACTAATCCTCCCACAAATCAAACTAGACCACTAATCACAGCAAACAAATTGACACAGCAGTCCCAGAACTAAAACACCACTAATTACAGACCGAACCCAAAAATCTGTCCGCAAAGTTAATGAAACCACAATTTCCTTCCACTATAAGCACCGGTGCCCAAACAGAGTAATCGTAAACAAAATCAGGCGAACTTCACCAAACAAAGCGAAAAGGATAGGCGTACTGGCGCAGTAATTAATTTGTTCCAGAAAAACAGACTTCGGTACTGGTACAATCTTCCCCTGATATTTGTTTAGGACCTGCAACTTCCTAGTTTGTCTGTCCCTCGCGTGTTGGTCTAAAACATTATGTTAATTGGACGGAGGTTGTAATAGCCTAGTTAGGGGGTGACGTAGTGACGCTAAATGTGACTCTAATGTTGGTAGGTTAATTGTAAATGATTTGCATTGCTTAGGATAGGTATAACCATTTTGGATCATATAAGATGGTATGGGGTCTACTATATCCGAAAATAATGTGATTAGTAACGAATACCTACTTAAAAAAAATATTTGAATCCTGCAAGAATATTTTTAAAGTTTTTGTCTTTTTTTCTAACAGATAGTCAACAAAATTACATGAGTATGGGAGTATGCAGAACAGAATCTCTGAACATACAGCTGGAAGTTCCACCTGGTCAGAGCTCCGGTTTAGCGGTTCATGAAGAGAATGCTATGCTTATCATATCACATGTTGCTTCTCAATCACCGGCTTACAGGTATTTATGTGTAAATGGTAGAGAGATAGAATGGTTGATAATTTTTTTTATGGGTTAAAGCGGCGAACGATCTGACGGACCACCTGATATTAAGCATTGGGGGCCGCCATTGGAGATACAAAACACCAAAAGCGTTAAAAGTGCATTGCCGGCCTTTTCGGGATTAGGAAATTGAAGATTAGGAGTTCGGTTTCATCCAATTCCATCTTATTTTCTCCTTTCCAGATCTGGTTGTCTCCAACTACGAGACAGAGTAATGTCTATAAACGGTCACGAGAATTTAACAATGGATGTCGCCAATGAGATCCTGCAGCGAAGAAATGATTCCCATAACCCTAAATATTTGACCTTGAATGTGGAATTCAGTATGCCTAATACTATCGAAGCATCCAGTGGAGTGTTCAACGTGAAGCTGGCTAAAACCACTGCAGGGTTAGGAGTAACTATTACAGGTCTGTTCTTTGATGTCCTATCTAATTATTTCTGCTTCACACTTCATTCATAATCTTAAATCATTTCTCTCGTACTAATTGGAGAGCTAATTCTGTCGAGTGTCTTCTATTTTAGATTCTCTATTTTGTTTTACGTATATTATATCAAACATGAAAGCTATGGTACATACATACCTATTCATTAATAAAATTAAATAAACGAGATTACTTTTGGTGTATTTATTAAACTAATAGAACCATGAACCATTATTATCATAAATCCACAAAGACCAAGTTAAACATTAGGTCGAATTTTCCAAACTTAAGACGTAAGGATAACTAAAACAAACTGATGTTCAGAAGTAAATTGACTTCACAGTTCTAAAGCATAACTGTCCTTTTTGGAGCTATCTCTTAGTTAAACTTTAGCCGTAGTTCAGTCGGTGAACAAGATAATTAGTACGTCTAACTGTTCTCTAATTCATGCATGAATTCGCTAACAGTTTTGTAAAGTTGACGGAATAAGGGTTATGAAGTCATCGAAGTCTTTTTGGCAGATACAACGCTAAGCAACATGGCTGGCCAGCCAGGCTGCGTTAGCCAAACAGACGTGCATAAGGCATGTCATGGTACGTTGGACTACATCAGTTAGCTTACTACTCCTAACGTACTAAGCCAATACATATATCATACAAATATTAATCGTCCCTACTAACCACCCATGACCATCTTACTTGAAATCTCGATTTGGAATGGCTTTTAGATGTTATTATGAGGTTTTATTTAACAGGGTGCAAGCAAAAGTTGCTAAGCAATGAAGAACCTATGGTGATATCCGACATCAAACCAGGATCTGTGGCCCATCGAAGTGGAGCACTTGCGCCAGGCGACCAACTTCTTGCAATTAATGGGCAACCGCTTCATAATCTGTCATTGGTAAGCATTAATTTGTATACACTTTAATTCTTATAATGAATGTCAATTACAATATTTATCATTTTTTTAAGCTTCGGTAAATGTTTAAAATCAAATTGTAGGTTATTATTAGAATTAAATAATTATGTAAGACATTTTTGATAGATGAAAGTAATTTCAAGTGACTTTAATTTTGGGAAACGTAGACTGTTTTTAAAGTTATTTTATTTTCAGTTATTTAAAACACAGCGCCAATATTTTATGACTGAAAAATTATGTTAAAACATTAGAGAGATCAAATTTGATAAAATATAGGACAGAAATGAATACGAAAATAAACTTATTTATCAGTAATAAATAAGTAGCTAATCCAGTAAATATTTATTTGTGCAAGCCAACGTGAAATATTTACATCCCAATGAACTGTATGTGGGCCGTCATTTACAAACGAACATCATTAATTCAAATCAATGCTATGTTCTATGCAATGTTCTATTGTTAGGCATACCCTTCAATACAAACGCACTTGGTTCACTTGACGAGGTTAACTACTCAGTCGATCTTTGATCAAATTGCAATGTCAGTGTAATCAATCAGAACACTTGTTATGTATTAATGTATTCATTTAACTGCTTTCTGTGACATATTGCGTACAATATTTATGTAATTAAGAACTTAATTCGCTTGGTATAATGATGAATGTGAAAACCAGCTTAATTTCTAAGAATTATCGGGTCAAAACCTTCGATATATAAGTACTGCTTCTAGTGTGAAACAACGAAGTGATTTGTTAAGACCAAATGTTTAATCTTTTCTCTCCTTACAGGACACTGCCTTCAACATACTCCAAAACTCACCAGAAGACATAATAACCCTAAAAATACGTAAACGAGACCTAACAGAAGATTGGTCTAACATCCACAAACACAATGCCAAATTGACTCTTCAAAGCTTTAGTAATATAGAAATAAAAGCTGTTGTACACAGTGGTGAAGATTCTGGCCATCATACTGACAGTCCTAATAATAGTGCTAAAGAGAGTGAAAGAAGTCATGGAAGTAATGATAATGGAAATACGGCAGTGTTTACTGTAGAACTTATCAAACAAGAGAATGGTCCATTGGGTTTGACTATAGCAGGAAGCGAAGATGTGACGCAACCTATTCTTTTGAGTGGACTTGTTGAAGGTATTATATTTACTCTTAAGAGAGTAATCAAAACTAATGACAGCAAACATGGTCATAACTCTAAATATGACGATATTATTGCAGGTGGTGTAGCAGAAAAATGTGGTAAACTAGCAATAGGTGATGAACTGCTCACAATAAATGGTGAAAGTGTTTTGAACAAACCATTATCAGAAGCCATTAAACTATTGCAACAGAGTGGTCAGAGAGTGCAACTTCAACTGTGTAGAAAAGTAACTGGTGAGTGATAATCTTGTCTTTTTCCAAACGATATTAAATATGGTGCAAAAAGTATAAATAAGATACCTATTTGGTCTCTTGCTACAAGTTATCTTGTTTCTAGTAAAACTTTAAATTATTAAATAAGTACGCAAAATATCAATGTCTAATTCAACTATATGATGTAATGCAAAGAAAGATAATAAAATGCAAAAATAATCCTTAAATCCTCGTGTAGGATCGCTTGAAAGTGCAGAATCCAGTGCGAGGGACTCGAGTCATTCTACGTCGAGCCCCGGATTATCAAATGACAGCGCTGTTGAGTCGTGGGATCAAAATACGCCAGTCAGGACCAGCGCCAACTGCGGTAAGATGCTCACGTAATGGAGCATTATATGTAATCTTTGATGACGTCTGCTATGTTTTGATTCATAATTTACGTTTTGTTATAAATTTTCGAGCTATGCTAGATCCTACTATCACACTCATATAAGATACAGTTTACGTTATAGGTAATTCAGAAGTAATAGAATACGCAGTGCCGGATAAGACAAGGATGATGGATAAGCAACCGTACTCGCCAACCGATGAAGACAAACTCATGGCTTCCAACTTCAATTCTGCAGCACCGTACAGCATCAACGACTTACCACTGCCAAACTATTCCCTAAACAATTCCTTGAAGACGTTCCATTATGAAAACACATGTATCATTCCTGAAAATTCTCTGAAGAATAAACAGAACATCACCAGAGAGGACGATGTCCAACAAATTGAAATTCTCACATCAAACATGAAAGATTGTCAATTGCACAATATGGAAAGGTCTTCGTGTAAATGCGATTACGTTCAAATGGGCCCGTATGGGATCGTGTCACCGAAAACACGAAGACCGAATTGGGACAGTGATTATTTAAATAATGGAATATATACGGTGACAACGCCACAGAAATCACCCTTAAAGCCTGGGGTGCCTGGAACAAGTTTCCAATTTTCGACGAGTCCAATATATGAAAATGAAGTCCCAGGTAATTAATTTTGTACATCATATTCGTCAGTTTATAAACTTCGCTTTATAAATATTCGAAATTATTTGCATAGTAATGTGTTTAAAGCTAAATTATTCTGCTTAAAGTGTTTTAAATAGAATGAACAATAATAATGTCAAGTATTTTTTGATAATAAACATTGCTGTATTACATTTTAAGGACTAAGTTTATACCATATTTATAACTTCTATTCTTTTAAAATGCTATTGCATAAATTGTTGTGAAAGTTAGTTATATGTTGTTTCTTTTATTGATATAATTTTGAATAATGATCACATTGTCACAGGCTTGTACAGCACAGAAGCAGTATCTCCAGCTCGAGGGTCTATCCATCACGTCATATTGTACAAGGACGCCATCTACGATGACTACGGGTTCTCAGTGTCAGACGGCTTGTATGAACGAGGAGTGTATATCAACCGAATTCGAAAGGGTGGACCCGCTGATATTGTTGGCTTGTTGAGGCCGTATGATAGAATTTTGCAGGTTAGTTATCCTTTATTTACTTCTTTAAATATACTTTTATTATAATTACGTTGATTAAAGACTGCCTCGTTGGCCCAGTGGTTCGGTTCCCAGGTCGGGCAAAAGTATTACTGGGTTTTTAAAAATCTCAGTAGTAGTACGGAGTCTGGAAATGTGCCCGGTAAATGATAACAGGCTCAACCCCTATTACATGCGACTGATAACATAAATAGTGAAAAAGTGGGTGTTACATTGTAGAGGTACAGTGGCATTAAGTGCCGAAATGTGCACCTCTGCCTACCCCTTCGGGGTTAAAGGCGTGATGTTATGTTATGTTATAATTACGTCTTAAATAAGTTTAATTTTACCAAAAAGAGTTTTTTAAACGTCAAAAGAAACGATAATAATAAAATATTATATCTTCTCGTTTTTCTGTGTTAAATATTTAGTAATTTACATTTTATAGTAAGGACAAAATATAAAATGTATTTACAAATTCTGAGAATAAACTCAATCACAGTCTTTAAAACTAGGTATACATATTTTCTTTATACTGTACCTAATATTTTATGAAAAATATCTCATTAAAAATAACTACAAACAAAATAGTTGTTTACGTTTTTAAAATTAATTTAACAAATTAGATGTTGAAAAACGATGCCTAAGAGGCGACTAAGTAATTTTAAATACAAAATTTTGTTTTATAAACTGAAGTTATTTTGCTAAATTACGTCGTACAGGTGTAGATAATGTTTTGCCTTGTTTTCGACCTCTCGTTATTTACAGGCCCAGTTTAGGTCTTTATTTTTAAAGCCCCTCATATACCTTCTGATAATCTTTATTAACTTTGTTACAATATCCATACTTGCGTACCATTTTGTTACAACTTTTGTTACATTTCATTTTATTCGTGTAACAGAGATTTGTATTGATTTTAGATGTTTCATTTTAATTGACTGCACGGTTGGTGTGGTTAGGCTAGGCAACCGGCTGCCGTGCAACGTGTCGCGGGTTCGATTCCCGCACGGAACAACACGTTGTGCGTTGGTTGTTTGGGTGGTTTGGGTCTGGATGTGATGTGTATGTGAACTTGTATGTTTGTAAACACACAAAATTCTAGTGTGTTTCTAAAAAATAATAAAAAAAACTTTTAGGCCCATTTAACCTATAAATAACACCTAACAACACAAGTACGGGTGTAGTTTAGATGCTACGCTAAGTAACTTTTAGTTAGGAGGTTAACATAACATCTCGCCTTTTTATCCCCGAAGGAGTAGGCAGAGGTGCATACATTACGGTACTTAACGCCACTCTACAATGTAACACCCACTTCTCACTATTGATGTTATGAGTCCCATGTAATAGGGGATGAGCCTATTGTCATTATACCAGACACGATTCTAGACTACGTGCTACTACTGAGATTTTCTTTTAAACCCAGTAGTACTTTGCCCGACCCAGGAATCGAACCTGAGACCCCTTGCCCGGCAGTCGTACTTGCGACCACTTGGCTAACGAGGTAGTTGGTGATAATCGCCATTAGACCTGTAACTAGTAATTGTTTAATTCAAAGTTTACGAGAATTGCTTATCTCAAGTAAAGTACGTACTTGCACTTAAAAAGTTAAAAGCAGAGGTTAAAGCCGTTCTCACTTGGCTTCAAACTTATCACTCTCATAAAATCTAACGAGATCTAGGTCGATTTTCGAAGTCCATCAATATTTAGGTGAAATGCAATACTTTATAGTTATTTATGTGAACTGCTTACATTATACACGGTGTAAAACGAAAATAGCTGATAAATATTTTTTTATCTTTTCATACATACAATATATTAACGTATCAAAATACTAGTGTAAATTTTATTCCAATATTTGATTTGTTGTTATTCATATTAGTATTTGAAAGAGCCCATAAAATTTCTAAGTACCTATATTTTTTTTTGTAACGATAGAAGTTCATTAGATTGTCAGTCTCTTACCGTCTACAAACCACCCCGTCCCAACTCCTGCTCCTTACTTGGGCTGCGGTATATAACGACCTCACTCGCAACTCCAGGAAAACAGACTTACCTCTAAAATAATAATTATACCTAAACAAAACATAATACATAACATCATGTCTTTTATCCCTGAAGGGATAGGCAGAGGTGTACATTGTGCCGTACAATGTAACACCCACTTTTCACTATTTATGTTATGAGTCCCATGTAATAGGGGGTGAGCCTATTGCCATATACCGGGCACAATTCCAGACTCCGTGCTTCTAATGAGATTTTTTTTGAAAAACCCAGTAATACCCTAAACAAAACAATATAGGTATTTATTATTTTTTTTTTACTATTCTTTCAATATTCATCAGGTAAATGGAACAAGGACAGTAGACTATGACTGCTGCCTGACTGTGCCACTGATCGCGTCTGCTGGCGACAGGCTGGAGATCGTAGTGCAGAGACTTGTCACATCCAGGGTAAGACTATTGTTTATGCCTATTATATGTTAATTGAAATGTATTATGTGGACTGTGTGTGCCGTGTTATAATTATGAGTGTCATATTTGGTTATGTAGGTATGATCTTTATTAACGTCCTTTCCTAATTGAATTATAATTATTTAACATATTAAATTAATTAAACTGAACTGACTGAACGTAAATATTTACGTAATACCAGTATTTATATATTGTTCAGTCTGTTTGCTTCAGAGACCAGATTCAAGAACTGCTATTATTATTTGGACGTTTTTTTTTCATGTAAAACTACGACGAAGTATTTACTAAGACTGTAATAAGACTATGCATTTTATGAAATAAATGATTACTTTCATTCAGAACAGTTACTGATCTAATTAACTTCTACTAAACTATAACGACTGTACGGGACATAAGACCTTAAAAGTTTTTACACTTTAATCCTGTCTCTAATGAACATGAGACTATCTTTTACAACAACACGACACAAAATGCAAAGTTAGAATTAAATAGCTGCATTTATACTTGAGCACGATTCTTGGTTCCGGGACAAAAACTAACCAACCCTGCGTTAGTGCCGCATAAAATTCTCTTCAACCCTCATTTTCCAACTTTATTTCAAACACCAAAAATGTCCAACGCTCTCCCAGTATAATATTTCACAGTCGTCTAAAAAGCACAAAGGAATTCCCAAAAGCAACTGTATATTTTACGTCTGGCAACATATTCAAATATGATGCATGTAAAATTCTGTATGAACCCAATAATGTAACGTTTTCATACGTGAATGACAAAGAATTGTCGCCTCCGTGAGCTAATCACAATTCTTTGCTTTTTCCCTTCCAATAAATTGATTCCTTTGACAATGAAAATTATGTTACGATTTTCTTCTTTGTGCTTACAATTTACGAAATGAAATGATTTAATATTCGAATTTGGGGTGAAAATATTTATGGTTGAGGTATTACCATCTAAATGAACATCGTCGTTTTGAACATTTTTCAACAGAAATAAAACACATCCTATAGCTGATGTGTTGCAGACACTGAAGTACATGTTTACCAAAATGGGACCTAATGCCATAACTTCTAAATAATCTTTAAGGTACAAAATCGCATAACAGTTATCAAAAACTATTCTAAAATACGGAACAGTACCAAACACAGGATGAATAAGGGGTGAATATTAATTGGATTAATGAATTATTAGAGGTAAAGGTGAACTTAAATTAGACTATCAGGATCGAATACCAACAAAGGTAGTTTTAGGCGATAGATCTTATTACATAGCTGGAATATTGTACGAAAACTGAATAGAATCGATAATTACGAAATGAAGAATAGTTTGTTCATCTCTCTAGTCATTTGTTTGAGTAAAATTTATATTTTTAGTCCTCTAGAAAGAAGAAAGGTTAACGAAAAGCATAATTATATTCCAAAATTTTCTATCGCGCCCGCCATTGTTGTGGATTTTTGTAGAATACTGATATGTATATAAAAAATCAGAACACATTTCATTTCAAAATTGTACCGTGAGGCCGTCCTTGGCCTAAGTCATTAAAAGATATATTTTTAACGAGGCTAATATTAAAAAAATACCATTAAAAATATATGTAATAAACGTAATTTTGCTTAATGTTTGCCAATAGATTTACCACCCTGATATCGACATGTAACTCATATACTTAACATAATTATGTGAACATAACTGGTGACAACTGATTGTCGCTTTGGAAAACAATGTGTATTACTCAGCGCGGATATAAAGGATTTCGAGGATAATATTATGTTCATTATGGAAAATAGACTTTATTAAGAAAGTTATATAAATCTTTATTTTCTTGTTACAGGAACTAAGGAACCAGCAGCGAGCTGACGACAGCTCAAGCCCAAGTGACAGTAGTATTGTGACTAAGACAATATAGTGCATAACCCGACTTTAGTGAATTCACGCCAAAGACTATGAAAAAAATAGCTTTAAGTACCTTCTTCATACGGCCGTGTTATAATTTAGTACTTAAAATATTATAAGGTGTAAATAATTCGATACTAGATTTATTATAAGAAATAGATTTGTATAGATAAGCTTGGCCTTTGACTTCAAGTGGAAATAATGTTTGAGAAGGCCTAATGTTTTCTTTTAGTGAATAAAATAATAGTGGTGTGTATTTTCACGTCGTGTAATATTATTTTTAATTGAATTATCAATTAGATAATGAATATGGTGCGTAATAGTTGTTTTAGATTGGTGATTTTGTAATAAAGAAATCGGTTAAGTTAATAAATACGGAAAACAGTATGTAAAATAGTATTTGATTCCGATTGTTGATTTAGTAATTTTTACATACACAATACATTCTACTACATAAAACTAATCAATACGAAATGATAAATATTTCTGAAAAAATGTTTATTAATTCATTTTAAACATCTTGATAGTTTTTAACCACTTCCAATATAATAGACATCAAGAAGACATAAATGTGCTTAACAATTCGTTTTAACAATTTCAAATAAACATTATTCAAGTATTAGGGTGTCCGCTTGTATTTTTATCATAAAATAGAAATTGTACAGATACGATTAATAAAATAAATATTCATTAATCGTAGTAATAATTATGATAAAGATAATCGCCAAAGACGATTAGCAGCGTAACAGTTTTTAATGTAATGTAATAATTAGGAATTACTTAATTAGTGAATTGTTAATAGGATTAGTAATTGTTTTATAATCCCGTAATGTGCCTATGTATCGTAATAATGCATGTATAATGAATACGAGATTGATTACCTAATTAATCGTATTTTTACCAGCTGAGCTAAAAACGTTCCTGTGTAAAATTATTACGACACATTTTTGGATACCCCAAAAATTCTCATTCCTGTATTCATTTTATATCGTTCGAACATTATTTCGTATTTTTACCAAAGATGTCTTTTGAAGCAGCGCTGTTTCTTGCCAAAGTTAATTATATTATATTTTTCAGCTATTTTAAAATGTTTCAAATTATTTAATTACATAGCTTGCCTATATACGAATTATTTTGAAATAATCGTTTTCGATATTTTAGTGCCTATTTAATGACAATGAATTCTTATTTGAAGTAATTCTTGTGTCATTTTTGTTTGAAAAAATATAAAGTTTATTTAAAGTTATTTTTAATCTTTGGTGACATTTAAATCAGCAATTTCAAACCTTTTTGTACGAACCGTGTAAGATAATTACAATTACATTAAATTCAAATAAAAATGTAAAATATAATAATAACTGTGTAGTATTACTGTTGTTGACATCAGACTGATAGCGATTTTATATAGTAATTTAGACAATGTATAAATAAACTTAATAGTATGTTAACAGTAACTGGTCAGTTTCTAGTGAATTTATGAACTATCTCTACTTACATTAATCAGCGTGTTTTTTTTTTAAATTTAATTGGCATTATTTTACAATTGAATTAACATTAAATGTTTTTTTCAGAAATGTATTTTTTATAATTATTGCAATTCAAGATTATCAGTTTGTATATAAAATTAAACATAGTTTATTTTCGAATTTTCGTTTGAAAGTTATAATGCCAATAAAATTAAATTTGTGTATAATAAATTCGTATTTCCTAAGGTTTGTTAAAGTAATAAAAAAACTTAGAAAACAGAAAGACTTTGTAATAGGAGTTATTGAATTAGGCACGAAGTTTGTTGTAGATAGAAAAAATATACATAATGAAATTGATTATTCATACGTTACGTTATTATTTTTATCCCAAGAGTATTAAAATATTTTTTCTTATTATAAAATCCTTATTACAAACAGTTACTTCATTTTTTTCCAACATGTATAACAAATTATCAATATTTTTTGTTAATGCAATTTGAATAAAAAAATTGTAACTTACCATTTAATTTGATTGTAAGAAATGTCATAATTTTAGTAGAAGGAAAAATATAATTTATACTCAAAAAATAATAATAATTTTCAAATTACTGTTTATATTACTTTGCTAAGGCTTCATTGAAGAACATTCTCCTGTATCGTAATTACGTGTGTAGATAGTTTGTATTTTTTACATTTTATTTTTGTACCCTTAATTATAAGGATAATTTATATATTATTATTGTCAATTAATGTGTAATTAATTGAAAAAATAGAAGAGAGCCTAGCTACAACACTTAATAAAATGATATGCGTGATTGAAAAACAGCTTCTTTTATTTCTGACTTCTCTTAAAACCACCCTAGTCTGACGTCAACCATCATTGGTAAGTATATAGCAGATATGGATAAGATTTATACTTAAAATATATTCGACGAATTAGAACCTCCTCCTATTTAAACTGATGAAATGAAGAATAAAAAGATAAAATATCTAGTTATTGCGTATAAAGATCGTGCTACACTATCGTAGCTGTCGTAGTCAATCCGCTACGCATCAGCTACGGCGTAGTATCCTATTAATGAATCCAATGCTACGAAAATTATTATTATTTTAAAGATCTCACTATAGGGATGTTACGAAAACTATTAACAACGATTAATGATTATTATTTACGTTTCGTTACATAACGGTTATAATTTTTAAACATTACGGTGTAATATATACAAATCAAATTAATCTTCTTATATCTGAAAACCATTATTTAACTCTGATTTTGGATTAATGCGTTCTGTGAACCCTTTTATAGCGAGTAACAAAAACAGTCTAGCTAAAGTTAACTTTCCAATACCCCGTATAATGAAATCACCACTGAAACTTATTAATCCGGTCGTTCACCCCGATTAACCCGTGATTCAACTAGGCAACGAATACGTGACACAATATAGTAAACTGCTGTGTGAATCACTGCAGAGAAAGGTAGGTTAACATTTTCACTATGTTTTTCTAATGTTAATATTTAAAGATGATATTATCAAGTCACAACTTTAAAGGCCTGATAATAGAGGTAT
The DNA here is from genome assembly GCA_902850265.1 of Spodoptera littoralis. Taxonomy (NCBI): domain Eukaryota; kingdom Metazoa; phylum Arthropoda; class Insecta; order Lepidoptera; family Noctuidae; genus Spodoptera; species Spodoptera littoralis. The sequence continues at coordinate 1,321,438 of LR824535.2, read as the reverse complement.
AAATCTTCACGGAAAATCGTAATTCAGCCAACACAACACATATTTTCTAAACTTAAATATCTATTATTTTGAGTAATTTACAAGTACTAGGTTATGAAGCTGTTCAAGGACCCTATTTATTAATAAATGTACAAAGAATTAGCGTATAGCGTAATGCAGTAATTGTAAATGATTGAATTTTTCACCATCTAACACTTATATTAATTTTGATTGACTGCCGCGTTGGCCAAGTGGTTGCAAGTGCGACTCGACAGGCAACGGATCTCGGGTTCGATTCCCGGGTCGGACAAAGTATTACTGGGTTTTTCAAAAAATCTCAGTAGTAGCACGAAGTCTGGAAATGTGCCCGGAATATGGCAATAAGCTCACTCCCTATTACATGGGACTCACAACATAAATAGTGGAAAGTGGGTGTTACATTGTACAGTGGCATAATGTGCACCTCTGCCTACCCCTTCGAGGAGAAAAGGCGTGATGTTATGTTATTTTGATATTAAGGAGACAACTATAAAATACACCAAGAAAGTCCAACAGTACAGCACCAAGCCAGGATGGGTCGTTAGTTACGTATAATTATAGTGAGCCCGCCGCACGCCGGCAGTGAGCCCACGCCACAAATGTCGCGACTGGTCGTTAGCCGCACGTCACTCAAGGGCAGTGAGACGTGAATTTTGATTGTGGACACGGATAAAATGATAATAAGCCTCTGAATTAGAACAGTGTTTTATAATGCCATGACTTAGTGATGAGGTAATCCTGTCCTGTACATAAGCTTAGTTTAAATACTCCACTAATTTTAGTAAAAGCAACCCTAATTCATCACTATTTCGCAACCTCTTTTAACTGCAAGCCGTATTTAAATTAAAAAGTATATTGCTGTTGTATATTAAAGAGTGGAATTCAGAGATCATGCTTGTTATGTAGTACAGAAAAATTATAAACTGCTCTATTTTGAAAATAAATGCATGTCGAGTTTTCGCTTGCACTTTAAAGAGCTTGATCAGTGAGATCTGTGAAGGATTGATTGAAGACGTTTATGCAACTTATCCACAATATTGCACCGTGATTTCAGTCATTCACACTTCTTGTTGACACTTCACTTCACTCCAAAAGCCAGGAGAGCGTGTCAGTCACCTATCTGTTGGATAAAGTCCAGTGCAATTTTTCTAACTCGTCAATGCCTTATCTTGGACACAAGAATGATTTGGTAGCTGATCGGTGTCAGTTCAGTTATCACATATTGAGAGTTAAGACATGTCGTGAGAGTGACAAGTTTCTAGCATAGATGGCATAGAAAACAACGAAGAACGTAGTTATTTGATGTATCATTCATTTACCTAAGACTCGGAGTTTCAACATTGTCATATATTTACTTTAATCAACTTGTGTACGTCACGCTCATATCATATTTACAAATAAAATCTACGATCCTTATTAAAAACGTGGCGCACATTCTCATCACGTCTCACGCAACCACGCTCTTGGTTATCCTATTTTCCATCCTGAAATACAGCACACGTCAAACGAAACTTAAAGTTTAAAATGTTAGGGTTGAAAATTGAATGGTTCAATATATCCTCAAGGGTGGCGGAAAGGAAAACGTAAGTTTGTCAAACCGTGGAAGCCGGAGGCTGCACAAAATTTCCATTTTCCACACGATTTACCACAAATTAATGCTTCAAATCCGTCCGCGCCTCGCCAATTTATAGTGAGGATTTGCATCTAACCAACTTAAGTTAAGTTTTTCTCGGTCGAACAGTGATTGCGATTTATTAATAGAGTAATAAGTCGGCGGTGCGCGCCTAACTTCATTTTCCCAGGGAACTAAGTTGGAAATTATGAAAAATCTTCAATATTTTATAATATCGAGGTGACTTTTTTATGAAGTAGTTAGTAAAGTATTTTTGAATAATCTATACCTTACTATTTTAAAATAAAAATAATTACACACCGTGAAAGCTATTTTGTTTTCGTCCCGAAATAACTTGGTTCTGTCATGGTAATACAATAGTTTTACAAAGAAATAAAATGTTTAAAACAAAATTAACTCATAAACTATTGAAAAAAGCAAACTTCAAAAGCGCATACAAACTCATGGTACATCAGAACATCATGTCATATAATTCTCGAAGAGATATTTATCGTCGGGTGGTGCGATGTGAATAGTGCCTACAAATTTACGTTTTATGTATCAAGTGCGTAGTTCCATGATTTTTTTTAAACTAAAAAAATACATCTTTTTTCGTTTTTTTACTTTATAGTTACATCGAAAATACACCTTAAGGCAATTTGCTTTGCCACGGGATGAAAACGAAACAGAAGATTGCTCGGTATAGACTAAATAAGCAAACTATTAAAGTCCAAATTAGCTTACGCTTAATATCGATTCTTAAGTAAAATAGTGACAGTATAACTACTCTAATCTTAGTATAATAACGTTTATATCCAGAACTGGAAAGTGGATAAGTCAGATGAGATTTGCTTTAAGCTTTAAGTATTAACGCAGTTAGATTGTTTACCAGCAGAGCACAAGAGATTATGACTAAACACTGGAAATGCCTTCAGAACATAATTTTTGTACACGTTATAGTTTTATTGAATGCCTAGTAACATTTCATCACTTAGCTGTTAGTAATTAATTTGTTTTGTTTATGCCTATAACTATGATCAATTGGCTGCACGGTTGGCACGGTGGCTAAACAACTGGCTGCCGCGCAACGTGTCGCGGGTTCGATTGCCGCACGGAACAACTCTTTGTGTTGTGTGTCTGGGTGTCATTTTCAAAATAAATTTTATGTTTGTTAACACACTCGCGACACAGGAAAACATCCTAGTGTGGGCCAACTACGGCGCGTCGTGTTCCGCGCGCGCCTCAAAGAGCCATCAGACCACCACAGATGGGGCCCAGTAGTGCCGATGCCGATTCGGAGTCGCGGAGAACCTAACGGGTAACCGGGGCTCCGGTTCGACGTGCACGAGAAGGAAAGGGGTGGTATTTAGTCAGTAAGATTCTGACACTCCCTTCCGCCTCACCCAGGCGAGAGCAGTCATTCGATGATTTTCCCCCCTTAAAAAAAAAAAAAAGTGTGGGCCAACGTTCATTAAAAACTAAAATATTTATTCACGTGCCAAGTACAACTACGTACTCTGGCTATACAGATGATTATAAAAAAAAATCTCGTACACTTGGAAGAGTTTTCAACGATTTTAAGTTGATATCGTCATAATAAACAACCACTATTTTAAAATAAAATAGAAATTATTCGCTGAACATAATAAAATTATCCAGCAGCTGTATATCATTGGTTCCGTAAGAGGCTTAGTTTCCGAGGTGTGAGTTAGCACAAATAATTAGAAGGAAAAGGTGAACGCGTTCGATAGTCTAACCGAGTATAGGCTTACCTATATACCTGCACGCTATTTCGGTATTTACTGTTATTGATATAAGGGTTTAACTCTATAAACATAGGACTACGAAAGTAGTTTTAGGTTTTAAGGTGCTCCCACACACAAGTGATATAACATAATACCATATTGTGTAACACGATAATAGCGTGTACCATGCGTCTCGTTTACATATACATACATACCGGTCGAAATCATCCCTCCTTTTGGCTTCGCCGTAGTCGGGTAAAAAAATGTTAAATCAGTATCTAACGTTAAACAACTGCTGTGTGGGAGTATCTTTAACGTTACCAACAATAAATTTTCCAAAATACTGAGGAGATTTGCCAGTACAAACAGACAGACAGATGGAGAATAAATGTTAAAATGTGTATGTGTATCGTATGTATATTTTCATAATAAACATGTAATATAAGCGGTCATTTTAATTTTACAAACGTCTGTTTATACTATATAATATTAAACTATTATTTTTCCAATTTTATTTATCTGTCTAGATGTATAGAGGTAGATAAACAAAACACTAAGCCTAAACCACCCAAAGTAACATTACACTACTGAAGACTTACACAGAGTCTTTAAAGGATTAAAGACTCAAAGAAAAAATGGGTACAATAAGGATATTGTACCCATTTTTTGCATGCATGCATTACAAAAATCAATTCCAACTAAAGTTCTTCGTCCACCACAACTTTCTATTACTAGGTCATAATTTAGTAAAACGTTCTATAAACAATTGGCTCGAAGCCAATTCCTCTGTAGAAGAACAAAAATCATTCCTAAATGGAAAAAGTTTGAAATAGTTCGTGGAAACCTGGTCTGGCAGTTGGTGGGCACTCGGGCACTGTCCAACATGTTGAAAGTCCACTGCTATTAGTTTTCCTCGATCACTAACAAAAACATGAGACATTTTAGGCGATTACGTTGTAATTGTAACTGTACTGTTGTGTAGGTTGAATGTTACAAGTGCGTGTAAGACAGAGGTCAAATTCCTTCTAGACTTAATACTCATTTAAACTGTAGTCGAACGAGTGACTAAAAAAGTTATTATGAGGCTTGATATGAGTTCTTACTAGATGTTCTTACATGTGTGTGAGAGCCATGCTTCGGCACGAATGGGCCGGCTCGACCGAAGTGATACCACGGCCTCACTGAAAACCGACGTGAAGCAACGCTTGCATTGTGTTTCGTCGTGTGAGTGAGGTTACCGGAGGCCCAATTAGCCCCCTTTCCCAATGTCCCCAATCCCCGAATCCCCAACAATCCTCAAACTTCTAATCCCCAAAAGGCCGGTAACGCACTTGTAATGCCTCTGGTGTTTCAGGTGTCCATGGGTGACGCCGATTGCTTACTATCAGGTGATCAATCTGCTCATTTACCGGCTTAAAAAAACATTCACTAAATAGACTAGTTTTTAGACGATATTTATAGGGACACGCAAGTCAAGTAAAGTATAATCAGTCATATAATTAGAATTATTAAGATTCAATTTGAGAATTTAAAAGTCGTCTAGATAATACATACATATAGTTTAAAACTAATTACATAACCTAAGACGGACCAGAAAAAATAATTAAAGAAATTACATCTACAATCTTATTCTTCAACACGACCACTACTTATATAATGTCAAGCATAAAAAACTGGTGATCAAGAATCAGGCCAGACTTAAATGTACCTCCAATGCAACGGTTGCTTCAATAGTAATCGGCTGTAAGGCTTCCCTCCCAAAGAGAGCCGAGCAGAAAGAACTAATTACAGATTCAGGAAAAGTGCAGCGTTTGAACTATTCGAGTGGGCTTCAAGATTTTTCCTTTTGATAGTAACTACTGGAAGTATTCAACCTTCTTTTCTTTGAATTTTCTTAAATAATTTGTAATGGTTCTATAAAAACTACCGTGAGACATACTGAATTAACTAAAAATTACGAGTTTGCGGTCGGCTGCTCATTAGGAAGAGCCCCTTTGGGATTCGAAAGTATGAGCTTTTTTCAGTAGATTTAATTTGACTAAATATTTACATATGTGTTACTTTTTCTGGGTCGTGATTTTAAATATTATTATGACTGTAGTTAAGAAGGTATTTCATACTTTGTTATTAGATATAAATAGCCTTGACTGGTTAGGTAATGGACGGTACATATATGTATATTTTTTCTTTAAACTTTGGAAAAATATGAAACAAACATTATCATTTTACTATAGTACCAACGGCTGCTAGTGTTTGGTATATGAAGCTTAGTCACGAGTTTAGTACATCTACGTTCGTGCAAAAAAACTTTTCATTAAATTAACCAACGTTACATTAAATCCACTGCAAACACACGCTGACTAATAGTGAGTTTAAATTCACAAAGTAGGGAAATAATTATTCGTATGTAACATAATTTAAAACCAAAATCCCTCACTAGTCCGGGACTCTTTTGAAGAAAATTAAACCTCTCACGAGAACAGGCAGGTAGTTTAATTAAAATTCAATTCGATTGAATTGGACCACCTAAACCGGTTCATCTATATTGCCAGAGCTGGATCTTGGCAAAAAATAAGTAAGACTTGCTTTCCTTTGGCTCGCACCTGCACTCCAAGCAGATATTGCAATGCAATTTGTTATTTTCTGCTTTTTTAAGTTCATCTTGTCTAGGAAATTGAAGAAAAACATTAAGTAACAGATGCTTCCCATGCTAAGAGGGTTTCGAACCAGTTTTCTGTTCGAAATGCTTCGAACAAAGAGTTAAATGGTATTGGTAGTATTCCAGTTCAGTTGCAAAATAAACGAGTACAGAAAAGCTATTAGATGTTTTCTGTGCAGCGTTGAAATAAAGAACGAAATCAGCTATAAAGTTTTTGTATAGGATACGCTAAACCTGAACAACTGCTAGAGAAAATACGATGAAATGAATTTTATAGTTGTAATAAGATAATAAAACACTACTACAGCTTTTAATGTCGTCACTTAAATGATACATTAACTGTTTTTTTTGCAAGTTTTTACGTATCTATATAACTTGACACCAACATAAATCAATCGGCTAAACCAATTCGTGAACAATCACAAGAACAACTTAATTCCCGGGTGCTAATTGCAGCAGTAGCGGCCCTAATCCGACCCTGCAACTAGTGATGTGAAACCGCGGGAGCTCACAGAAATTAATCGCGGATTCGGGACCCGGGAATTAATTCTTAATCCGGTCTAAATGAGCGCCTCCCCGATTGTCGGCCACTTACAGACGAGCGTGTAGCTAATCAAAACTCGAACAAATGGTCGGCTGGAGAATTAACTGTTATGTGTGTGTTCAGTGTAGAAATAATCTGTTTAAAAGATGCACTCGGCCAACGCCATACTACTATTTATTGTGTTGTCCCATAGCTCGATAGATGGCGTTGGCCGATTTAAATTCAAGCTATGGTTTCGTTACCGGCAAAACATTAGGTTGTCTGCTTTGACGTAAATAAATTGTCTTGCTCTGAGGTACTTCGTATTATTTCAAGTAATAGGCTCCAAAGGACTTTCGGCCGATACTGTTCATGGTCCAGTCGAGCCGAAGGGTGTTTATGGAAGAACACATACAATTAAATATAGTTGTGCTAATTGATACGAGATGGTGATAGTTGTCGGTTAACAATACCACATGTGGAAGACTACGTGCTCAGCTGCCGAGGACATACATCGGGAATCATCGTTGAACTTCGTAGTAGTGAAGTGAAGTGCATAATTGTGGACAAAGAACTGTGAGTACATTAAATCATTAAAACTAGGGACTTAGAAAAATTCGCGTGCATTCGATCAGGGACTTAGAATAGTTTCGAGAAAAACGACCAGACGTCGAATCTATGCCCGATTTCGAAGCGATCTACAAGTATTAAACACTTAGAAAAATTCTCTATAGTTTGGACTTGGAAAATTTGTCAATTGTCAACTGTCAGCGACACTTAGAGAATTTTCATCTATCTTTCACTGGACTTAGAATATTTTCATGAATACAAACAACATGGAGAAAGAACTAAGAAAGCTGAAAGATATCAAATTACAAATTGAAAAGGGCTGGATAAATTACAAGAAGTCCCCGAGAGATCGGATAAACTACAATTATGTCGATGCACGTTTAGAGATGTTAGAGACCCAATTCAAGAATTTTTCTGCGAAATATGAAGTCATCGTAGGTGATTGCGAAAGTGAAGAATTACAGGACTTTTTCCAGGAAGATATCTATGAGACGGTTTATGAGTGTTATTTAATGTACAAGGTAGAATTAAAAAATGTTTTGTCCCAATTAAAAGTTCACAGCTCAAGGAAGGAAGGTTGCGATGGTTCATCTGACAGCAGTGTGGTAAGATTGCCAAAAATAGTTTTACCTACTTTTAGCGGAAAATATACAGAGTGGTCATCATTCCGTGATTTGTTCGTGTCATTAGTACACAACAATAAAAAACTTGATGATGTCCAACGTCTCCATTATTTAAAAACTCAACTGTCAGGTGAAGCGGAGCAGCTTATAAAACATGTACCTATAACTGATTTAAACTATAAAAAATGCTGGGAAATGTTAGAACATAGGTATAATAACAAGAGATTTGTATCCACATATATTTTAAATAGATTATTTGGCCAACGTAATATTGGAAATGAATCATCAAAAGCACTAAAAGATTTACTAGATGTGACCAATGACTGTTTGCACGAACTTACTAATATTGGGATCGATGTAAGTTTGGGATGTAATTATTATTTATGTTGCAAGCTTGAAGTTGGACGTAGAATCGAGGAAGCAGTGGGAACTGCATGTCACTAAATCATCCGACGATCTACCTTCCTTTAAACAGTTTTGCGAGTTTTTGGAAACACGTTTTCGTGCTCTCGAATGCGTTGAGCCTAAAAATAAATTAAAAGTCGATCATCATCCTACATCTCACACTAAGGTCATGCACGGTACGACTAATATGTTATGTCCACACTGTTCGGAGAGTCACAAACTCTTAAATTGTAAGAAGTTTTGCCAACTAGATGTGGACGGACGTCGTGCCGTAACACAATCTTTGGGTGCCTGTTTTAATTGTTTGGGAAGTAATCATACTTCCAAATACTGCCGTGTTTTTCGAAATGCCGTATTTGTCAGCGTAAACACCATACGCTGCTACATCCGAAGAACCATAGTGGAGCCATTGGGGTTACTGCGTCAGGGGAACCTATTCTCCCTGAACTTGGATGTACTTCAGAGCCAGTCCATGATGTCAAGGTAAGTATAGCATCTCATTTTGTGAATGAACAAACGCAGGGTCAGGTCTTGTTAGCCACGGCTTTGGTTAAAGCCGAATCACAAAATGGGTCCTCTCAGGTTTTGAGAGCTTTGTTGGATCAAGGATCACAAGCATCCTTTATAACTGAGTCAGCTGCGCAATTACTTCGTTTAAGGAGAGTAGTCTCAAAGACTACTATTGCAGGTATAGGAGGTGAGCATAGCAAGATCGTTTCTAAACATGTAGTGAATATTGATATTCAATCGTTGCATGATTCCTCTTATACCATAAACGTAACTGCGCATGTACTACGTTCACTGACATCGGTTATGCCAGATAAGAATGTCAACCTTGACAATTGGCCAGAAATTCACAGCATACGTCTAGCCGACCCAAATTTCAGTCGTTCTAATAAAATTGATATTTTATTAGGGGGGGAAGTATACTGCCGTATTTTAAAGGAAGGTCTGATCAAGAGTCCTACAGGCTCTCCGGTCGCACAAGACACGCATTTAGGTTGGATTGTGTCAGGCTATGTCAGTAAGGCAGATAGATCTCTAAATTCTCATAATACTATAATCACGATGTACACTCAAATAGAAGAGAATGATATGTTAAAACGTTTATGGGAATTGGATTCCGAACCTGCTATATCGAAAAAGCTTCTCACGCCTGAAGAACAGGCCTGCGAAGAGTTTTACGCACAATCGACAGTTAGAGATGTCAATGGGAGATATGTCGTAAAATTACCTTTTCGTTCCGAAGATCCACTTTGTAAATACGGTAATTCTAAAAATATAGCTGTAAAAAGATTGCTAGGTTTAGAAAGGAAACTGGGTAGGGATGATGAATTAAAACAACAGTATGCTGATGTAATAAAAGAATATTTATTGCTGGGTCATATGGAGAAAATCGTTGATAAGGCTGAAATAAATAAAAACGATGCTGTTTATTTGCCTCATCACGCAGTGGTTAGACAGGATAAATTAACCACTAAGGTAAGAGTGGTTTATGACGCGTCATGTAAGGGAACGAACGGGGTTTCCTTAAATGACACCTTAATGGTAGGACCCACTCTTCAGGCAGATTTGCGACATATTGTCATGAGATGGCGTCAACATCCGATCTGTCTGGCTGCCGATATTGTCAAAATGTATCGCCAAATCAAGGTCGCTCGACCTGATACAGATTATCAAAGAATTGTTTGGAGAGAGAATCCAAACAAAGAGATCGAGGATTACCGACTTCTGACTGTCACCTTTGGTACGTCATGCGCTCCTTACTTAGCTGTAAAGTCGTTGCAGCAAGTTGCGTGCGATGAAGGCGAGAGGTATCCAATGGCTGCTGAAAGGGTGAAGTCAGACTTCTATATGGACGATCTGATGACTGGGTGTCAATCTGAAACAGAAGTAAAACTAATTTATGATGAAATGAATTGTCTATTAGAGAAAGCGGGGTTCCAATTGCAAAAGTGGACAAGCAATAGACCATCCATTTTGGAAACGTTGAAGGAAACTTCTGGTAGAGACCTTGAAATAAAAATGGATAGTATAACTAAGATTTTAGGACTTACCTGGAACCGGAACACTGATGAATTTGATTATTCTGTGAAGATGTCACCTCCTGCTGCACCTGAAACAAAAAGGACGGTTATATCAGAGATATCAAGGCTTTATGATCCGTTGGGTTGGATAGCACCGTGCATTATAACCTCGAAGGTTTTCATACAAAAGCTATGGATTAGTGGAATCGGCTGGGATGATGAACTGCCACCAAATCTCTTACAAGAATGGTCATATTATAGAGCAGAGTTAAAGAAACTGGTAAACTTTCACATTCCTAGATGGATACATAAAAGCGAAAAAGATATTACAATGGAGTTACATGGCTTTAGCGATGCGTCAAATATAGCTTATGCGGCTGTGGTGTATTGTCGCATTGTCGATGCTAATGGGCAAATACACTCGCACCTCATAACCGCAAAGACAAAGGTAGCTCCCATCAAGCAAATATCCATTCCACGGCTGGAATTGTGCGGTTCTGTTTTAGTAGCAAAATTATTGATTGATGTAGCTCAAGTAATGAACATTCCTAAGACGAATATACATGCTTGGACGGATTCATCAGTTGTTTTGGCCTGGTTAAATGATCATCCAAGTCGATGGAAAACTTACGTGGCTAATCGTACTTCTGAGATTCTTGGTTTGCTAGATAATTCGCAGTGGGCTTATGTTAAATCTAAAGAAAATCCAGCAGATATAGCTTCCCGGGGAGTGTCTTCAGCATTTCTCCTTGGTGATGATCTTTGGAAACATGGACCTGGTTGGTTAAGGAATGCTCAGATAGACTTCACCCGGCCTAGTGCCATTCATACTAATGAGGAGTTAAAGCAAGTTAATGTTCACACTGCCAGCGTAGTGCCTGATTTTGAAGTCATTTGGGGATCTAAGTATTCATCACTTTCACGTTTGGTGAGAGTTGTTGCGTATTGTAAAAGATTTTTGCAATCATTAAAACTTCGTAAAGCGAATATTAAGGTTGCAAAATACCTGTCAGCTTCCGAAATTCACAAAGCGTTGAATGTATGTATCAAACAAAGCCAACAGCAATGGTTTCAGGCTGAATTGACAGCCCTGAAAAATAAGAGTCCATTGGAAAGGTCGAGTTCTTTATATAAGTTGAATGTATTTATCGACCAATGTGGGATATTGCGAGTTGGAGGAAGGCTACGGTATTCACCATTACTTGATGATACAAAGCACCCAGTTGTTATTCCTCATGATTCAAGTTTGGCTAAGTTAATTGTAGCCGACGCTCATGAAAGGACCTTTCATGGAGGACAGCAACTGGTACTTAATTTTATACGCATCAAGTACTGGATCGGTCGGGTTAAATCAAAGGCATAAGTGGAATGTTCGTAAACCTGACTGTAAAATAGGTGATGTAGTTTTAATAAAAGAAGATATCTTACCTCCAGCTAAATGGTTGTATGGCAGAATTGTTGAGCTGCATCCGGGTAAAGATAACTTGACGCGAGTTGTCACTGTTCGTTGTAAGGGCTCTATGATTAAACGTCCAATTTCAAAATTGTGTTTTCTTCCTGTTACTGAATAAGGCACAAAATCTTGTAGATTTAATTGTTTAAGTTGCGTATGTTTTTAGATAAGGTTTTATTATGTTATTTTCTTATACTGCACTGTTGAAATAACAATGTCTCTTACTCTTGTGCACTGTCATGTATTGATTACAATGTTTAGTTAGTAGTTTAGTTATATTGTTTTTTGTCAGAATTTTGTCAACCTGATATTTTTGCCGGTAACAAGAATTTCGTCACCCAGATTAATGTTTTTGTACTTATATCTATTCATTTTGATTGAAACCATAACTGTCCGCGCCAATGTCTGCTAAAAGAAGCCGTCCACTAGATCTATCTCGATGTATTATTCGTAATATAGTAATATAATTGTCATACAGTCCACTGTTCTCCTAGTTGTTAAGTTTATGCATGGTGGGCGGTACGAAAAGGAATATATTCCTTTTGGTGGGCGGAATGTTCAGTGTAGAAATAATCTGTTTAAAAGATGCACTCGGCCAACGCCATACTACTATTTATTGTGTTGTCCCATAGCTCGATAGATGGCGTTGGCCGATTTAAATTCAAGCTATGGTTTCGTTACCGGCAAAACATTAGGTTGTCTGCTTTGACGTAAATAAATTGTCTTGCTCTGAGGTACTTCGTATTATTTCAAGTAATAGGCTCCAAAGGACTTTCGGCCGATACTGTTCAGTGTGATTTAGGGTTTGTTGGTGAAATGGTCGAAGGGGAGCGATAAATGTTTCTTTAATGGACTTTAGTTTTGGGATACACATTGTTTATGTTGTTGCTGTTTCAAGATTTTCTGTAGATATCTATTTTAATTTAGATTTTATATTACCATTGGCCTCTAGATTAAATGCTACTAAAGAGATTTTTCCATTCAGATTGCATTTATTAATACAGTACAATGCTCTAATGGAATATATCAAAACAATTCCCCTGGACCCTTAAATCAAAATAGGTGCGAACTTTAAACTTAGTACCAATGACTAAATCTAGACAAAGAAGATCTCAAATATAAAGATAACCGCATTTTGACCATCAGCTCAAAAAATATCACCAAGGCTAAGCTATAACAATTTGCAATAACCATAACTATTCCCACTGTAACTTAATCTGACGCAGATATGAAATTTTATCTTCAAGCTCTCAAGCATTGAGATAATCTTACGACTTGCATTCATTTTAATGGTTGAAAAGCAATTTCGTGAACCAGACTGTCATGTTAAGTAAGACTTACTCGTGATTTGTCTGAGAACCATTAAACATTATGTCTTTTCGACCTTCGAGGTCACTGACATGATAACAGGCACGCGACGTATCATTAGCAACTTCGAAGGAATGACAGGTCTAGTTGACGGGTCATTAGATACATTTTTTCGTAGAAAAACCTGAGCTATATATTTTTAGACATTTTTTTATGATTGAACTAAAAAAGAGATCAAGTATTTAAACCGTGCTGAAAGGCAAAGTTCAAATGTAAAGGATAGTACAAAATCTCTACTGAGTTGTGGTTTAAAAGTTTGAACGTTCGCGGTGCTCTACTTTTGTGGCATAGATTTAACTATCAGATTCAATCTTCTCATATCTTGCAGATCCTTACAAATGATTGTTGGTTGGAAGTCAGACGTCTGCAAAACTTATACATATTCTCAGTAAGAGTATGTATAAGTTATCTAACTGACTCGGCAAACGCCGTACCGCCTAAAAATTTTATTCTCACTTTTTAAACCTCCGCTGGACTACCACAAACATTTCAAGACCATAATTAGCCAAATAGGTTCAGCCGTTCTCGAGTTTTAGCGAGACTAACGAACCGAAATTCATTTTTATTTTTATATACCTCTATAGATATAGATATAGATATAAAATATATAATATAGAGAACATAAGATATATAAGATGTTTACAGAGAATATGTTACGTTAACGAGTTAAACCATATGGGTAAAAAGTTATTGACATTATTTTTTTAGATAAAAAGAATTAAGGTTAAAATCAAAATTATTTAAGAAAGGACCAGATATAAAAAAGTAACTCGTAGAAATACTAAGTTAAATAAACAGGTTCACGCATAAGGTTCGATCACATGCAAGCGATTTTCAATTTTATATGCAAACAGTATTATAGAATAGGCGTTACTTAATTACAAAAGAACTTACCTCATTTACTTATGAGGTAAATATAAACATCTGGTAAAGCTATTATATTCACAAACGATACTCGTTAACTTTTATAAAGCAAATTACAGGACAGCGCACCATTAAAGCAAGAAGATTGAAAATCTCAACGAAATTAAAACAGAACCATTTTGCTCGATAACTTTGAAGACCGTAATAAAAAGAAGTGTACAATTACAGAAAACCCACTTTACACGAGACGTCATCAAAAACATTTCAAATTGTATGATAATGTGATGTCAACTGACTTCTGTAGTATAGTACGGCATGTCATAGTATATCAAACACTCACAGATGCTCTTTATCTTATGTCGAAATACTCAAACGTCTTTCAAATTTAAGCCACGCTTAAGTATAGTTCTGTCACTGTCACATTCTTTGTAATATGACAGAGACGGCACGATATTTAAGTAGAACTTAAAATTGAGCAGCCTTTCAGTATTCGGGCGTTATAGAGTGAGAGGGATCAATCAAATCCTTACTTGCTTTATACGCTGTTTCCTTATTTATACGGTAAGGCAATAACACTCACCTGCATCCTTTATGTCACTTAAAGCTATCGTTAAATGTATTCAAAAACGATAGGATTGTAGTAGCACTTAATAATACATAAAACATGATCGTATAATAAGAAAAATAAGTACATTTCATGTAGCAAAACTCGAGAAAACATGTTAATAAAAATGTATTCCAGTCATTGTGAGCCAAATAGGTGCGAAGGGAAGCAACGTGAGGAATTCTGGACTTATATTTTCTGGTTCTAAATTTGAAATCGGTTCGCAGTGAAGATTAATACTCATTCCTTCTCCTAATGTGAAGAGGCATTTTCTCAGCAGTGGAGCTGGAGAAAGAATGTATCGAAATATAATACAATATATGACTACCTGATCAAGGTCGCAGGGGGCCGCTGGATATAGATCGCTTCCAACAGGCCTATATGGAAGTCGTTGGGGGAGGCCTATGTTCAGCAGTGGCCGTCCTGTGGCTGATATGATAATGATGATGAAAAAATACAAATAATTCAAGTTTTCTTTAAAATGGTATTTCTGGGCATTTTTTTCTATCGATATCGGGGAAAGCAAAGGTCTATTTAATCTGAACGCATTTACCTGCAAATTGTGGCTAGAGCACCAATTAGCTGGCCTTCGGATATTGAGTGAATTTTTTACAAAGTTAAGCCGAGTATTGAAATTATGTTACTGATTGGAAGGCAGTCGCTGTGGTAACTTTGTGGTTGAATATTTTCAAGAAGTATTTATTTGATTTAACACTTTTTACATTAATTCAATTTGTCGTCTGTATTGATTTTATGAAGAGTTAACAGATTATGAGTTTGTGACGTTGAGACGTGAGTTGAGAAATCTCCGATATTACTGAACCGATTTAGATAATTGTAAAAATTACCTTGACTACATGTTTATTATTAGGTACGAAATTTAATATTCCGCGCAGATGAAATAGCTAGCAAGACGAACAATTAGGTACCCAATTATTGACTAATATATATTTTTAAAATTCATTAACACAATTCAACAAAAAGGTTAGTAAAGATGAAATTTACGTCAGCTCAATTAAATACAATCTAAACCTACATAAAATCGTTCAATCAATTGTCATCTCTCTAAGCCCAAGACCTAACAAAGTTAATAAATCAATTGCAAAAAGTACCTAGCACCGGAATAATGGCGGACTTAGCCACACAAAAAGTAGATAATCATCCTCCTTCATCACTCACTGTATGAGGAAAAAAGTGATATTAATTTACTCAACCCTCCACCGACAGAGAAAGTAATATAGCCCAGAATGCCAGCATCTTGTTACTCTACTAATCCCGTATGTGATAACGAGGTAAACATGCGACCACACTGTCTTTATGTATGTAGCAAGTATGGTGTAGCATAGGGTTAACGTTATGCTGAGGGAATAAATGCCTTGTATATTTTATCTGCAGGTAAATATTATTACAAACACTCATTCTTGTGTCTCTTGATGTTTATCATAAATTGTTTATGATTAAAGAGCTCTATTTTTACCCAATTTCAAAAAAAGAATAAGGTTCTCAATTTGACCTGAAAAAAATTGAAATGAAATGATGATGAAATGAAATAAAATGATATTTATATATGCAAATAGGTTACAAAGTAACATTTTACACATCAATCTTTAAATTACTAGACGAGGGCCGGCATTTCTTAACTGACAACTCTGAGAAGAAACGCCGAAACACACTCAGAGGTCGTTGTCTCTTTTAAAGTATGTACCTATGTAAAATATGTATGTGTGTATGTCTGTATGTTTGTATGTTTGTGCGCGATTATCTCGCGATTAGCTGTACCGATTTTAATACGGTTTCCAGAAAAGTGTTTGTCATTTAGGGCCAATTTTTCAATCATCGGTTAATTCTTAACTTCTAAACTGTAAAATAAAGTTGACAATAATCAGGTTTTAGTATGGAAGAATTGTCAAATATTCAAAGTTATTCCTGTGATAAAATTTAACTGAGCATTGAAAAATCGGGCCTTAGTGAAAGTACCTAAGTAGTTTATTAATTAACTGACTTAAAAAAGAGGGGGTTGGTACTTTATAAAAAAAATATTACAATAACCAATTAAATATGTAGGTCTAAGCATTTTCACGTCAATCCGATGACCAAATACACCATCAACCTAACCTCAAAAAGTCGTGATCTCTGGGATTGAACTCGACAAGAAATCGATTCGAAAAACAATACACTACACTGCGTTGCAAAAAGCCCTGGGGAATCAATCCGGTAAAGTAAACAGACGTATCTCCGGGGTCTCCTGTTTTTGTAACATCTCGTTGAAATAATCAGTGGGGAACTTAGTTAGGTGGATTGACAAGACAACCATTTTTGTTTCGAGTAAAACAAAATCCTTTTATTAGAAATAGTTCTTGGTGTGCTCTTTTTTGTGGTCAGCAGTGTCAATTCGAAATATAAATCGGACTTGGATTATTGGGCACTATTTTAATCGCATAATAATGATTACTATTTAATGAGAATTTTGCAGTGTATTAAAATGGATAAAGTAATTTATTCGTGTCATTACAATTAATTTTGTTCATTGAGTTATATTCTGTTTTCAGAATGTTTATTTAACCTATTTAATAATATATTAAACACGTTTTACACCTGTGATAATACTAATGAGATTATTAGAATTAATTTAAAATTTTATTTATTAAATTCAAATGTTATAATTTTCTTCACATAACAAGTCTAAAAATATTATAATAAATTTTGTTTTGTCTAAATAAATAAAGCCGTTGGAATAGTAAATCAAATAATAACAGAGAATCTGAAAACGTCTGAAAAGTAAGTAAACTCCATTGCATTTTGAAATATTTTCTTTCATTTTGAGATTTTCATGATAATAAGACGAAATCAAACATAATAAATAGAAAATCATATCAAACTGAAATATATAATGTCAGACAAAAGAAAGAACTTGTATTTTTATGTACCTATAGCTTTCTTATATCGTATTATTTGCGATATTAGCAGTGGAGTCTGTGTAATGACCGTAAATGTAATAGTTAAGACGTATGTCGTAGACAGTGGTGCACAGAGAAAATTTTGATTTAACATCAAATATTATAATTAAATAATGTTGTAAAAATATATTTTCAGAATTACCTCTATTTGTAAATAAGTTATTGATATAATTTTTTATATGCTGTTATATATTTAAAATAGAGTCAGAAGATTAGAAAATTCTTTATAAACCAATGCATACAATTTTTTTCTTTTGCAAAATCAAATTCCTCATTGGTTTGCGATCCTATACCGGGTATTACAAACTGCCTAGAAAAAAGGGATAGAGAGCGTAACCGGATTAAACCGGGTACAGCCAGTCATACCCAGGTATTTCCCAGTAGAGTACTGTATCATATTTTGTAAATCTTAATTCTAGGTATTCACAAAACAAAATATATTTACTATTATAGTTGCTATTTTCTAATACCATTACATCAGTAGCCCATGACATTCCACTGCTTAACAACATGATCCTCCTTAAAAGGTTTGCCCTAGTCACCACGCCTGGTAGATAGATTGGTGATCGCTATTGAAACATTCAAGTTTAACTGAGAACACTGTTGTCCGGTCTCCGTTAATAGGGTCTTCCAAATCTATAAGAAGGGGGCACTTAACTTATTATAAAGTGATTATTATACTCAATGTGTTGTGGTACTCTAATACTATTATTTCAGAACTATATTTATATTACTGCCGCGTTGGCCGAGTGGTCGCAAGTGCGGGGGTCTCGGTTTCGATTCCCGGGTCGAGCAAAGTGTAGCAGGGTTTCTTAAAAATTCTCAGTTGTAGCATGCCGCGGAGTCTAGAATTAAGCCCGGTATATGGCAATAGGCTCACCCCCTAAATACATGGGACACATAACAAAAATAGTGAAAAGTCTGTGTTACATTGTACAATGGCATTAAGTACTGTAGTGTGCACCTCTGCCTTACCGTCCGGGGATAAAAGGCGTGATTGTATGTGTTATATTATTCATATTATCAGATACTTAAAAAGTCAAAGTCTCGCATTGTAGGTAGAATTAACGAAAGACAAACTATAGTACTATTATAATTCAGCAAATTCTATGCTGAATTAATCAAGAGTATAATGTTTTAACACAAACAGAACAAAATTTAGTAGTCATCAAGAACTCAAAATAAACAAAATATTATTTTTTTTTTTTTTTTTTTTAAAGACTTCATGCACATACTATTGTACAAGGTGGGCTTAATGCCTAGGGCATTCTCCTCCAGCCAGACCTTTGGGTGATGCAGAGACAAAAACAATGGTCGATGCAAGAAGCAAGCGTATTTAAGACTACAGAAATGCATAAAAAAAGGATAGTATAAACTTACATAAAATAAATCCCTATATAAACTTACATGTATATGACATAATAATAAACATACACAATTATATTACATATACTACTTAGACGTAACATAACTATACATAGTAGGTATATTGATAGTTACGACTCTGCCAATCTCTTCAAAAGTAGCTCCCGCACCTTCCGCTTGAATGACAAACGACTGGGCACCATCCTGATATCGGGAGGGAGCGCATTCCACAGAAGAATAGACTGAATAAAAAAGGAGGAATGAAGAAATTTAGTACGGTGTGTTGGACATTGAAGGAGGCGATTATTAGAAGAGCGAAGATATTTGCTGTGGTTTGCGCATGTATATTGGAAGTGAAAGGACAGATAATGAGGCGAATGAGGCGAGTCAAGAACAGAGAAAAGAGTGGTTAGCGCCCTTAGTTCCCTGCGCTGTCGTATGGGCAACCACTTTAATTGCAATCGGTATGCAGAAACATGATCATATCTACGCAGGTTGAAAACGAATCGAATGCAGTTATTCAGAAGTCGGTCAAGTTTATTGAGGAGATCTGCATTCAGGTCATAATAACACACATCAGCATAATCTATAATAGGGAACAACAGGGCCTGTACCAGCATTGCCTTGGTGTCGGACGGGAGCAAGTTTTTAACGCGATAAAGAGCCCGCAGCGATCCAGTCACCTTTTTGCTCACACTAATGACCTGTGCATGCCAGTTAAGATTGCTGTCAATATGTAAACCGAGGTCTTTGACATCGCTAGTAAACGGAACGATCGCACCGTTGAAAAGGACAGCGGGTAGAGATGCAATGTCAACCTTACTAAGAGAACGAGAACTTCCTATCACAATCGCCTGACACTTCTTGGGGTTTACCGCAATGCCGAACCTTACCGACCAATTATTAATAGCGGATAAGTCGTTGTTAATTTTTGAGATGGCATACGGCAATCCGTCGAAGCTGGTCTGACAGTAAATCTGCAAGTCATCCGCATATAGATGGTACGCACACCGAAGCTCGGAAGTGATGAGATTAATAAAGATGGAAAATAAGAGAGGTGACAGTATACCGCCTTGAGGAACGCCAGCCTTTAATTCGCGCCAGTTAGATGAATTATCACCGTGCTTGACCACTTGCTGACGCTCCCGAAGATAAGAAGAGAACCATTCCAGTGACTCGCCCGAGACCATAAGGTGGGATAGGATAGCCAACAGGATGTCATGACTGACCATATTGATTGTAACAAAATACAGGTATTAGTAGTTTTGTTGAGGTCTCCCGGTGGTTTAAGACACCCACTTCTCATGCATGAGAGTTCGGGTTTGGAGCCTACAAACGGCAATTATCTACCAATGTGACTCTTTTCGAGTTATATGTACTTTCTAAGATTATTTCGACACCACCGACAAACTGTAAAGGAAAACATCGTGAGGAAACCTGGGCTTAAATTTTCTAATTATAAGTTTGAAATCGCCAACACGCATTGAGCAAGTGTAGTGATGCTCAGTCCTTCTCCGTGTGAGCAAAATTCCTTTGGTCAGCAATGGCCACTTATAGGCTGTTTATATTGATGTTACTGTTTAATTTAAGATTAGTTAATAGATAAATTTCGTCTGATTGTTGTAGCTGGTTGACTAACTAAGCTATTGAAAAGAACAACACGTTATAAATAAACCCATAAATTGCTAATTTCAACGAATTATCCCAAATCAATGTCGCAGAGAACCTAACGGGTTACCGGGGCTCCGGCTTGACGTGCCGGAGAAGGAACGAGGTGGTTTTTAGTCAGTAAGAGTCTGACACTCCCTCCCGCCTCACCCAGGCGGGAGCAGTCATTCGATGATTTTCCTACCTTAAAAAAATCCCAAATCAATGAACCCGTATTCGACTCAACATCATAAGACTGTTCCTTAATATACACAGTATAAACAAATTTAATCGGAAAGTTTATTTTCGGCGCCATATAATTGAAGATATAAATGGCCGTAACAAATCTAATATTCACTTCGATTAATTAATTTTCAATAAGAACCGAAAGTAGGTAATCGAAAGGTATTGGGCCGCTCCTATTGGCGCTGGCGTGCAAATAAATTTCTATGTGATCACCCTTAACGAGGGCTTGGCAATTTATTAGTAATTCAGTTGAAGCTAATGAATTAAGCACCCAAACATTAGTAGGTACGGTAAAAACAAATGTTTTTCTTCTTCTGTCTAAATTATTGGGTGGATACGGGTGGTGAAACGTGGGTGAAACTGTGTGTTTTTTTAATGGAACATAATTATGGTTTGTTTTTATTGATTTTATAAAACTACTAGTAATTTGAATCGGTTTTATCTTGATGCAGTTTTTCAATAATCCCAGTACCTATATGTTTTTCTTTTTTCATTGTAATTATGAACAACTAGCTGTTGCCTGCGACTTCATCTGCGTAAAATATGCTTTTTATTTTCCCATGGGAGCATTTTATCGCGATAAAAATATACTATCACTTAAGTCAGCGCATACCTTGCCTGTATACTAAATTACATCAAAATCCGTTCAGTAGTATCAGCGTGATTGACGGACAAACACGCAAACAAAGAAACTCAAAGACAAAAGTATTTATTTAAATACATATCAACCTAGCTTATTTTACTGCTTAAAAACGTGGTAAAGACTACATGTACGCTTGCGTCGACATAACGACCCAAACGTATAATAATGTTATATCTAGCATGTACTTATTTTTCAGAACTTACTAAGTTACCACAGAAGATAATGAACTATGTACTCCGGAACGTGACGTGTGTTCAGATGACGTCACTATTCGACAATGTTGCCTACCGAAATACAATTTTCACGTTAAATTTGAATTTAGCGCTAGAGCAGGCAAGTAAATGAATCCATTAACCATAAATAATTTTGTATTACTATTTCTACTACCTAACACTATTTTATAAGCAACACAAAACAACATAGTGTTTTTAAAATTCTTTTTTTAAAAACATATTGTTTTCCTTATAAATTATGAATATGAATATTATGTACTTATAGTTTCAAGTTCTAAATTTTTTTATGGCATAAGCCGGTAAATGAGCAGACGGATCACCTGATGGTAAGCAATCGGCGTCGCCCATGGACACCTGGAACACCAGAGGCGTTACAAGTGCGTTACCGGCTTTTTGGGGGTTAGGAGTTTGAGGATCGTTGGGGATTCAGGGATTGGGGAGATTGGGGAAGGGGAGGGTAAATGGGCCTCCGATAACCTCACTCACACGACGAAATACAACGCAAGCGATGCTTCACGTCAGTTTTCTGTGAGGTCGTGGTATCACTCCGGTCGAGCCGGCCCATTCGTGCCGAAGCATGGCTCTCCCACACTTAAAATTACCTATATTATTACCTGAATTAACGAACTAAGATTTTTTTAAGCTTGTTTTGTGCATCGATGTAGGAATCACACTAATATCATTGAGGGCATTTTTGTTTGGATATTTGTCCGTCAATAATGTTGAAATTACTGAACGGATTTTGATGACATTTGGTATACATGCAGGCTATCGACTGACTTAGGTGATAGAATACTTATCCCGATTAAATGCTTCCATGGGATAAAATAGGAATACAGAGGCAAAGCTGTGGGTAAAAGCTATTGTGGATATTCATATTCATATTTATTCCGATCATGTAAATATGACAAGTGTCACAAAATCATCTACTTAGAAATACTAATATTATATTATGTTATAACATATAACTAAATTACATTATCACTTAATATCCAGTAACAAAAGCAACCTCTTTTACTTAAAACTGTTTGTACAATTAGTATATTGTAACATTTAGTAAATAGCGACCCCCAACTAAGAGAGTATTCCCTGTAGTTAAAAGCATGCCCGCTCCAAATGTAGCTCCATGTTTCCGCTATTTTCACAATAAGACCATTCCATTCAACCGAAGGGTATAGAAGACCCCTTGAGCGTTAAAAAGCCGTTTCGTGTTTAATTCCATTTAAAAGGAATTAAAATGTTCCAAATACACAATCTCTTGTGTAAATAATTTCATGAAAAAATAGTACTGGCTTATAAAGTTGGAATCTGGATTGGTTTATTTATTTAATTGTTTCTTTAGGCGTAAGCCGGCAAGTTTTGATTGTTCGATCTACTTAATATAGGAATCCTATCTGCTAAAGTTTTGGAGTTTTGCTTAGAAACTGCGTAATTGGACTGGTTGGGAATAAGTTCTTGATTCTACTTCAGTAAGATTTGAAACAACTAATTACGAATTAATATAGGCAATCATGTTGTGAAATTAAGACGTTTTATAAATAGAAATATCATGAAAAAAACTTATGCATTCTTCTTATAAGTATTTGTTAGTTCCATTATGATAGAGAGTAGTCCGTTGACTGACCTCTCAGAATATTACAATCCCAAAGTTTGACATTAAGACCAATTTTTTTATTTTGTTTCGAATACTCGACTTATAGAATTGATGGAAAACTGAAGTATGTTCAGCAGCACACCCAATACAACTTCAAACAAAACAATATCAGAACAAAGAACAAACCCTTTCACAGAATAATGTTATGATTTTCCAGCATCAAACACGGATCTAAATTCCATTGCACTTAGCAGTTGCAGTTATGATATCGGAAATGGTATCGTACTCCGTATCTATCTTCGAAGGTACGCCAAACTCATGCCAAATGCAACAGACCACTTTCTTGACCGCATTCTACTGCATCCACAATTTATTATTTTCTTTTAAAACTTTCGACACAGCAGTCATAAACATGTGGCTGCGAGCTATTTTATTTCAACGCTAAAACTTTGATAATGGTCTCAAAAATTTGAGTTTAAGTCTTTATGTTTCATGCCACTGGTTTTGTGTTATAACCGTAAAGTTGGGGTTAAGAGAGAAATTAAGCAAGCCAGCAATAACCCATATTGTAAATTTTTCCCTATTTTCAGGAACCTTTCCATCCTTGTGGCGTAAGGCCTTTGTTCGTCCTCTCCCGAAAATCTCAAATCCCTCTCTCCCCACTCATTTCCGTCCCATATCCATACTTCCTTTCCTTTCCAAAGTGCTTGAGGCCTGCGTACACAAACAGCTGTCCAACTTTATTTTCCGGAATTCTCTTATTAGTCCTCTCCAATCCGGGTTCAGACCAGGTCACAGCACTACTTCCGCTCTCCTTAAGGTGACTGGCGATATTAGGACTGGCTTCGAGAACACCAAGATTACAGTTCTGGTTTTAGTTGATTTCTCGAATGCCTTCAATGTGGTCAGTCACGACATCCTTCTAGCCGTCCTATCCCATCTTATGATCTCTGACAAACCACTGAACTGGTTCTCTTCTTATCTTCAGGAGCGTCAGCAGTCGGTCAAGCTTGATGATGGTTCGTCTAATTGGCGTGAATTAAGGGCTGGCGTTCCTCAAGGCGGTATACTATCTCCTCTTCTATTTTCTATTTTCATTAATTTTATAACTTCTGAACTTCGGTGTGCGTACCATCTGTACGCTGACGACTTGCAGCTATATCGTCAAGCTCATGTTGATGGGCTGTCTGATGCGATCTCGGAGATGAACGTTGACCTGGCGGCCATCCAGAACTGGTCCGATAGGTTTGGCATAGCAGTGAATCCTGGGAAATGTCAAGCCATTCTTATAGGTGGCTCCCGCACGATGAATAGAGTTGACATGGCTTCCTTGCCGGCAGTGGTTTTCGATGGAGCAGTAATCCCGTATAGTGATGAGGTGAAAAACCTGGGACTGCATATGGATAATAATTTGAAGTGGCATGCTCAGGTCACCAGTGTGTGCAAAAAAGTTACTGGATCCATGCGAGCTTTGTATCGTGCGAAAAACTTACTTCCTCCCGCTACGAAGGCTATGTTGGTGCAGGCTTTGGTTTTCCCTATTATCGATTATGCTGATGTGTGCTACTACGACCTGAATGCAGATCTCCTCAACAAACTTGACCGACTTCTAAATAACTGCATTCGATTCGTTTTCAACCTGCGTAAATACGATCATGTTTCTGCACATCGGCTGCAACTGAAGTGGCTGCCCATACGCCAGCGCAGGGAGCAAAGGGCGCTAACCACTCATTCTCTTTTCTTTGTTCACCTTCTTTACCCAGTTATCTATCCCTTACTTTCAATACTTGTGCGCAAACCACAGTAAAAACCTTCGTTCTTCCCATAACCGTCTTCTCCAATGTCCCACTCATCACACTGACTTCCTTCATTCTTCCTTTTTCGTGCAGGCAATTTTGCTGTGGAATGCGCTCCCCCTGGATGTCAGGATGGTGTCGACACGTCTAACATTTAAACAGAAAGTGCGTGAGCTTCTTTTGAAGAGGTTGGCTGAATCGTCACAATAATTATTTACAGAGTATTAGTAATTATGTTCATATTTATATTATATGCTATGAGTCTATGTATGTATGTATGTATGTATATTGTAGTGTACTCGTGTGTAGGTATATGTATATATATTATTACTATATTTATTTATGTTCATATTTGTAATATGTTAGTGTAATCTTCTATTTTCTCAATTAAATCGTTGCTTGCTTCTTGCTCCTACCACTCACTCTTCTCTGCATCACCCAAAGGTCAGACTGGGAGAAAATGCCTGCGGCATTAAGTCCACCTTGTGTACACCTTGTGCATGAAGCGTTAATAAAATAAAAATAAATAAGTGTTTGTTACATCATCATTTTACTAGCGCATATGATTGTAAGTCATAATCATCATATCAACCATAGGACGTACACTGATGAACACAGGCCTCCCCCAATGACTTCCAGTTAGGTTGGAAGCGGCCTGTATATCTGGAAGTACAGACGACCTTAAACAGGTCGTCTGTCCACCTTGCGGATGGACATCCTACGCTGCGCTTGCCGGTACGTGGCCTCCACTCGAGAATCTTTCTGCCCCAACTGCTGTCGGTTCTCTGCGCTATGTGCCCTGCTCACTGTAACTTCAAGTTAGTAATTTTTTTTTTATTAAATTCGGTACTGATAACTACGAAGTTTTTGGATATTATATAAAGTTAGCTGTTGTAGCTCAGAAGTTTCAAAGCAATTACTACGCGCCTTTGGAATTTTTATATTCACTAAACTAAATTGCATTAAATTATGTACAGTTTAAAAAATTGATTGATAAAAAATTTGTGCATCACACAGCAAACACTTCAACAGTCATCTTCAAAAAAACCGCCACGATGTCACGTCAAAACCGTCATGTCTAAAACGAAAAACAACTTGTTAAGTTTCATGTTCCCCGCAATATTTACAACAGTACGCCACGTACCGTGCTGAGGGGAGCGGCGTATTATGGAAAACTTTTATCAAGCTCAACGCTCCACCAGACTGCGTATTATCACATCGGTGCGTATTATATTTTTGTTTACATAACCCTCACCTAAGTAAATGTTGGGTTTTGAATTTTGGAAATAAACACGTCTTACCCTTTTACGATGCTACCAAGACTTACCGTTTACTGTTTACCTTTCTTGAAATTGATGTTGGAAATACGTCGCTCTTTTCAGTGGTGTTCGGGTAGTTATTTTGAAGTAAGGAATGAAAATATTTTTTAATTAGTTATGAGCAATACTTAAAGAACTTAGCTACTTAAAGAAATTAAACATTCACTATCATTTTGAAATAACCACTTACAAATACGACAGTTCACCACTTATTTATTACACATCCATAAATAAAATCGTAGGAAAGTCAAAACTGCACATCGTTTTTTTTTAAAGCATGCTTGTGGCGTAATTTATAAACAATATCGAAGCCAAAAATATACTATGTAGAATTTTTCTCTGTTTGTCTGTATATATGTCCGGGCTTAACTCAAAAAGTACTGCATGGATTTACTTCAAACTTTTGCATGAATATTACTAACAGGTTGAGTCAACATATAAACTACATATTATCACAGGGAAGAGATGCTGTAACCGCGGGGAAACTATTCAAAGTCACTATTTCATGCGATCTAAGGCGCGGACACAGCTAGTTATTAATACAACCATCAAAAAATAAATGATTTAAAGCAGTGTGTAGTGAAATTTAAAATTAGACTCAAATCTAGTCCTTCTCCAACAGACCTTCATTAAATCTGCCTTAATTCTTTCAACCCAAAAGTAAGTAACGATATCCTTTACAATAAATACCCATAGTTTAATCAGTCCCAACGTCTGATTTTCCATTTCCCGTGAACCTTTAAACCCGCGAAAAGCTCCATGAATCCACAACCCAATCACATCAGTACTGAGCCGTGCAGATAATTGAATAGTGGAAATCAGAAGTGAAATAAAATAAAATTGCCGGCTGCAATTATTTGCTGACCTCCTTGTTGAGCTAAGGTGGCTTACTGTCACACCCAAGTGTGTAAGTTTGTGTGATATACGAAGTTATTTGATTGGACATATGCATGCAATCTTGGATTACCTTATAGGTCAAATGTGGGAGAGCCAGGCTTCGACATGAATGGGCCGGCCTGACCGGAGTGATACCACGCTTCACAGAAAACCGACGTGAAACAACGCTTGCGTTGTGTTTCGTCGTATGAATGAGGCTCATTTACCCACCTCTCCAATCAGTCCTCCAGTCAGTAACACACTTATAACACCTCTGGTGTTTCGAGTGTCCATGGGCGGCGCCGATTGCTTACCGTGGTCATCCGTCAGCTTTTATACAGGCTTGTTCCATAAAAAAAAATTTTGATGCGGAAAGATTAAATAATAAATTAAATTAACTCCCAACCTAACCTTGTATATACCCTTTAAAAACCATAACGACACACCTCATAACTCATAAATAAAAATGAACACCGAACACATCAAAAACACCAATAATCAAAAAGTGACAACATCGAAAATCGTTACAGGACAGTGTTCAGTGACCCCCGTTTCACGTTAAATGAGTTCTCTGTTTATGTAATGGAGACCCCGTCGGCCGTAATTGATTCCGAATTAATCCGGGCCAGTGATAAAATTCCCGTTTTGACCGACAGTCGGTCCGGGGACTGCTCGTCATTATCGAGCTAAATCTTCATCAATGCTTTCACGAACAGCTTCGTACTGTGAAAGCGGTTTGGATCTGTTCGTAATTTTTTGAAGATATTCTAGTTTTTTCTATTCAATTCTTATGCTGCTTATGAACGTTGTAAATTGTCGCTGATTGTGTTAATAATATCAATACATACATGAAACTGCTATTTAGAAATGTAGTCCAATTATTTTGTTAAACAAGTACTTGTTAAATTCCAAAGACATCATCAGGCTTAACAAAAACAAACAACCCTCCGATCTCATTACTTACGCGACACATTGCATCACGTATCCATTTTGTGCTCCAAAAAAACTTCGTCGAAGTCACGACGAAGCGGCGCGGCGAAGGCCAAAAGAAAACCCCTCGGCCAACCGCATTATCTCGAGAAAGTCACGTCAAAAACCTTTATAGCTAACAAAAATAAAGTTTCCCCATAAAATAACGTTAGTGGAATATCGCAGACGTTAAAAACTGTTTAATAGTATCGCAGCGTTGAGCGGAGGCGCGAACAAATCGGGCGAGAGTTGGAACTCGGCCGCGTTCAGACCATTACCGCTAGTTCCGACAACTCGTTACAGACTCAAGCGCACACAGAAAAAGTTTTAGAGCTACTGCTGTAACCGACCGCGAGCCACAGCGGAAGGACTCCAGTAAATCAAATTGTCGTCGCTCCTAAATGTTAGAGGGTGTAGTTACACCCCAGTTAGGTAGGGCTAAACCTTGTGTGAGTTTTGTTAGATTGATTACGCTGAGTGTCAGTTACTCATTTTATGAAAATGTATATTTTTACTCATTGTTTTTGTTAATCCGATATTTTTAACATTACAAACTAGATTAGTAAAATTCTATAAGTGCTCTAGTGCCACTCTAATGTTGGTTAATTGAATTAATTCTCTAGAATCAAGTTGATTGTAAAACTAATTATTTTTTTTGGCTTAGATCAACAAACAGATATATTCGGTTCACTTGCCTATGATGAAGATTTTACTTTATATTGTCACTATTATATTTAATCAAGGTTTTCTTGCACAAGATTACATAACATAACGCCTTTTATATATGTAGGCAAAGGTGCACATTATGCCACTGTACAATGTAACACCCACTTTTTACTATTCATGTTTTGAGTCCCATGTAATAGGGGGTGAGCCTATTGCCATATACCGGGCACAATTCCAGACTCCATGGTACTACTGAGAATTTTTTAAAAACCCAGTAATTCTTTGCCCGACCCTGAAATCGAACCCGACACCCCTTGCCCGCAGTCGCACTTGCGACCACTCGGCCAACGAGGCAGTCTTTTTCACAGTTTTTTTTTTCAGAATAGTTTCTTGCAAAATTTTTCACAAAATCAGAACTTGATTCACTGCCCCAACTACACGGCGCCCGCAATAACCGACCTTGCACTTTTTATCAGTGATTCACGCCCTGAAGTACAATTTGCAACACAGAGCAGTAACTTGTTCACTACAATATGTACGTGAGCTACATTCTACATTTTTCATACCGAATCCCTTGACAATGCAAAGCACAAATATAAATCAGACGGTTCGAACTTTGGCTGAGGAAAAAATATTATGTTTCTGTAAAGGATCGTTTTTTCCGCGCTTGTTTTTTCAAGCGGAAAAATCTTTGGGGATGGAGAAAGGCTTATTCATCCAGGAATGGATGAAATGACAGTAGTTGTGCATTCAATACGATAATATGTTGGGTAAAATTGCGAGTTCTTTACAGTTTCGATAGTTTTGCAGCTTGTGACATGGGGAATGTTACCGTATTTGAATAGTGATTAGGGGGAAGAAATCATGCTTAATACCTTATATTGCGGTACTATGTTACGCTATATAATCATATATCCATAACTATATTACGGCTTTATATATGTTACTGTGACACTTTTAACTGTAAAGGTAGTTTTGTATTCAAAGAGATATTATTTCTTCTATAGGATTGTGACTTATGATTTTTTTTTTATGGGATAACCCGGTAAACAAACTTGCGGATCACGTGATGGTAAGCAATCGGCCTCGCCCATGGACACCTGGAACACGTTACCGGCCTTTTAGGATTAGGAATTTGAGGATTGTTGGGATATAGGAATTTGGGAAAGGGGGGGATAATTGGTCCTGTGGTAAACCAACCTAATTTGAAATTTATATATGACCATTAACTCATTAACAAAACAGCAAATAAAAATCAAAACAACCCTGTTTAGCTACAGAAACCGTAACTAAAACAGTCATCATTATTTATAGAGAGTGTAAGCTTGAACCAGACCACTGAACTAATACATGTAGTTCATTACGTGCACAACTAATGTTCTAACTTTCCTTGATGTACTAGCGAACTCAGACCTAGCCTGAGTCCAGTGAATAGTGCAGAACTTCAGAATTTGTGTTCATAAATATATGTTGCAGGCAATGAGTAGTACCTTGTACATTTTTTTGAAAATATTGACATTATTTAAAGAAAGTAGAAAGGAAGAAAGAAAAAGCATTTATTTGGCAAATGGCACACAAACAATGATTATAAAAAATAAAAAATACAGATACTTACATGAATACATAATATTAATAACAAACTTAAAAGCGTAAAGAAAAGAACAAAAATCATCAAAATATAACAAAATAATGTATGTACATATAATACGAAACAATACAATAAGTTTTTGATATATAGAGAAATTAAATATACAAAATATAAATAATACATTTATGTAATATTGTAGTGCGTGTGCACATGCCAAAAGGGCTTCCACCTCAGCATATAGTTGAGCAATTCCTGCCCAACGCTGGTTTTCAGGTGGCACCCTGCAGTGACTCACTTAAACTTCTGCAGTTAGTAGCATCTTCTGGACTAGACCAAATTGAGGTGGCCTAGTCTCATCATCATCATCGTATCAACCATAAAACATACACAGGTATACAAATTCTTCACCAATTTCGAAGGTGAACTCCCAACTGATATCGGGTAAGACGCCTCGTCTCGGTTGGTATCTTATTTTTAAGGATGGAAAATCGTGGAATGGCTGCTCCCGCCCAGGTGAGGCGGGAGGGAGTCAAATTCTTACTGACTAAAAACCACCTCGTTCCTTCTCCTGCCCTTCGAGCCGGAGCCCCGGTAACCCGTTAGGTTCTCCGCAACTTCGAATCGGCATCAGCCCTATTGGGCCCTATCTGTGGTGGTCTGATGGCTCTTTGAGGCGCGCGCTTGGTTGGTGTCTAGAGTGTGTAGTATAGAAACAAAATGTCAATTGGTGAAACCTTGATGGCGGCGAAGCATTAGAATAAGAAAATTATCTGTATAATATAGTATTGTTATTTAATATGCAAATAAAAATGACGGATAAATTACACACGTCGGGTTAAGTATAAATTTATCGTTCCAAATCCATGCCAAACACGTATTATAATCCTATGAACAACAAATCCTATCACAATATTTTGCCACGCTCCCTCAACAAATTAGATTATACCATGATGATATTATACTAAAATCATATTTCAAAATTTCAAATAATCATTCAGTTGTAAAAGGGCTGCCTCGTTGGCTGAGTAGTCGCAAGTGGGACTGCCGGGCAAGGGGTCACGGGTTCAATTCCCGGGTCGGGCAAAGTAATACTGGGCTTTTAAAAATATCTCAGTAGTAGCGCGGATTCTGGAACTGCCCGGTATATGGCAATAGGCTCACCCCCTATTACATAGGACTCATAACATAAATAGTGGAAAGTGGGTGTAACACTGTACAGTGGCATAATGTGTACCTCTGCCTACCCCTTCGGGGATAAAAGGCATGATGTCATATGATATTGTAAAAGGAAAAGCTATATTCCTTTTTAAAAGGCTAACAATACACTTGTGATTATTCAAGTGTCTATAGGTGGCACCACAGAACATATAAAGAGGTGGCACTAATTCTTTAGGTAGCATCAGATGATCTGTTTGCCTCATATTCCATTAAAAATATAATGTATAAAATATGGCGTCAAAAATACGTTAAAATTTAAACTCGAAACATAGATCTAATAGTCCCTTTTATCTAGATAAAATAGGGAACTTTAAAGTCTGTACCTAATGACTAGTGTAAGCGCAGATCCGTCCGATTTTAAGCTTTTATGCAAGTTGGATGTAAGAGACGAAGTTTGTACAGAGTTTTAGTTAAAATCTGGTACGTTGCTGTCAGTTCTAGTTTCTGTAGCGTTGTTTTAATCCTCTGCAGTCGTACGTTTACAAATATAGGTATTGGTCAAGTTTCTTATCTTATTAATTGAAATTAATGAGATGAAATCAAGTGAAAGGACGCTACGTAACAACAACTACACATTGCGTAGCCGACGTATACACTAAAAGAATCAAGAAATTAATACAGTTAAATTAAATGCTCCTATCTGTCTATTTGAGGAAACAAGCTGTAAAATAGTCTTACTTAATAGACCAATCCTAATTCTTCTCTATCTTCCAAAGAATGTTTACAAAACGTGAATTAATTCAGGTCACAGCAGCAAACCAAGCAACACTTTGAACAACTCCGTGCCGAGATTAATACGAATATGACCTATTAAGTCCTGGAAACTACGTGTGAAGAATCTCGCACGTGACCTGGTGTAAGACAGGGATAGAAGATATGGTATCTCTTTTCCCCAGAGGTACTTAAACAGCTTAATAAGTTTCGGATGTTTGTTAGATTGCAACGCAAAATGAATTAAGAAATAGGCTGTCGATAGGTGTTCGTTTGATTATGTATTCTGATTGCGTTTAGATAAAGTTTATTTTCTTTTGTTTTTGTGATTATGGTGAGGATACTAATTTTTGGTGTGACTAAATATAGGTAAGTGGTTGTAGGTTTTTACCTGAATACGTATTTTTTATATGTGTAATCTTTGCAAAGAAATTTATGCACGTTCTTTATGTACCACTACTTCTACTTCTGCTAGCGTCTTCAACCGTGTGCCACCTATATCGAGGGGTAACGGACTATTTGGTTTAAGCGACATTTTGGGCGATATTGAGTTATTATATATATTCGACGGAGAAAAATTCGCTGATTCCGAATATATATATATAACTCAATATCGACCAAAATGTCACTTAAACCAAATAGCCCGTTACCCCTCGATATGTTATTTTAGACCGTAATCTACCCCTTTTGCAAATTTCATCCCGATCGTTTCAGTCGTTTTGGCGTGAAGAAGTTACAAACAAACAATTAATCATACAAACTATCACCTATGTTATATTAGTTGGATAGTGGGATACAAAATTGCAAACTCCGTAGTAGTGAGGTGAATATTATGCCGTGGATATTATCTAGGATCGATTCCTCAATCTTACAATTGAACAACGAGCTTCTATTTATGTAGTACTGCTGTTGCCCGCAACTTCATCCGCGTTGAACATGAACTTTAGAACATATAGAAAGAAAGAAAAACCATTTATTTTGCTACGACACACAAGCATTTAGAAACACAAAAAAAGCCTATGGTGCGTCGCAGCGCAAAAGGCTGGAGCTGTGAGATATGTTTTATTTAACTTGTGTAACTCCTTAGCTACCTGCCAATGAAAGTCTTCCAAAATCGATCCAACCATTCCAGAGATTAGCCAGTATAAACAAACAGACAAAAAGACGAAAATTGTAAAATATGTTATTTTGGTATGTGTATAGTAGTAAAAAGTAGTGGTTATTTTATTATATAGTACAATAGTAATATTACAAATAGAGGCTCCAATTTTATTTATCTGTGTAGATTATGAAACTAAAACATAAGCAATAATCACATACAATATACAGACTTTGTAACATAATATAGCAGAACAAAGCTGGTACTAATAATATCACTGTTATTACACTTGCGATGTAATCAAACTTTATTACTACTCGCCTTGTGATTAAGGTTCAAAATAGATTGTTGTTTATTAAATTGTGTCACAGCAAATATTGAACTGTTTCTATTTGTGTGTTAAATTTAATTTGTTAAAACATAACAAGATTTGATTGTAATGTTTGTTTGTTTTATCAATTACCTAAAACTGTAGCGTAATCTATTTAACAAACAGGTTTATTGTTAGTTAGCTAGTAAATTAGTGAGCTTAAATTGAAATATGAGTTCAAATGTGGAAGACCAATGCTTCGGCACGAAAGGGCCGGCTCGACCGGAGTGTTACCACGGCCTCACCACAGCAAACCGACGTGAAACAACGCTCGCGTTTTGTTCCGACGTGTGACTTAGGTTACTGGAGGCCCAATTACCCCTCCCACTCCCAAATCTCCCAATCTCTGAATACCCAATAATTCTTAGTCCTAATCCATAAAAGACCGGTAACGCTTCTGGTGTTCCAAGTCTCCACGAGTGACGCCAATTGCTTACCATCAGGTGATCCGTCTACTAGCTTACTGGCTTATCTCCTAAAAAAATTAGAGTACATTGAACAGGTTAGGTAAAGTATTTTTAAACATACTTCTTCCAGGCTCAATAATTTAATGAACTATAGTTTTCTACAGAAACCGACATCAACAAACCAATAACACCTTTACCGATAATTCTTTAAAATCTACTGGGTACTCTCTATACAATTTTCAAATTATTTTAAAGAATGCCAAAGTCACACCATTATAATAATGAACACATGTTCATAGTGATGTGACAACGAACGTGAGGTGACAATGAGTTATGATGGTAAAAGTCTAGCGGTATAAATCACCCTTCGAATTCCATTAGTTTATTGATTTCAAACCATCTGGCTATAAAGTGCATTAGAAGTGAATATTTTAGGATCTCATATCTTAAATTTGTGTATACGAAAATCATCCTTATGACATAACATTCTCGGATTAAAATATCTGTGAATAAATCGGTTTTATCGAATTCGAAACTGTATAAAACGAAACTATTTATATTTATTTTTATTACTTAGCCCTACACTAGGATTTTCTCCTGTGTTGTGGGTGCGTTTACAAACATACAAGTTCGCATACTTATGACACCCAGACCCTCAGTGCGGGAATCGAACCTGCGACACGATGTGCGGCAGCCAGTTGCCTAGCCACTGCGACAACCGTGCAGTCAGTGTATAAAATTATTGAATAAATTATTATGTTTTCGGCTTACTCACGTAATCATTTGACGAGGAACTCGACTAGTTTCAAGCCATGCTAGAGGCTCATATTCATGAGCAGCACTAGTCGAAACTAGAAAAATATAATAATTTATTTAGTATGTCTCACGAAATTTATAATACAAATAAAATTATTAAAATTACATTCCATATCCTTTCACTAAACTCTATCCAAATAAGGTTCATTATATTATATAGGAAATTAATCGGTAAAAATCGAATGCAGAACCATGAGAAATAAACCTGCTTTAAACAAAAAACAAACGAAAAGTAATATTAACACAAACAGATGAAACAATATAAAACGAAAAATCTGTTACCAAAACACCGGCAACAAGACCCATCTCATATTTAAGTCTGAAAGAACAGGAATAACTTTACACCATATCAAATCCACACCTCGTTTAGCTTTAACTCCGTATGGCGAGTAGAAAAGTATTTAAATTCGAGTAATTATGCTTGAAGTTTAAGCGAGTTTGCCTGACTTTTAAATATAGACCTTTACAATGCTAATTAGACTGTTTCATAGATGTGAGCTTTGGGACCAAATTTGAGTTTAATGAGCTAACTCCCACTTAATTTTAAAATACATACAGCTAATCGTATTGAAGTGAAAATGTGTTTAAAGTTATTAAAAGTATTAAAAAGCTTTCCTGCAAAAGGCGTGACTTTTGTTCCGTATGTGTGAATCAGTTTTTTCCTTCTGTAATTTTTTTTAAACCTTTGTCCCACACTATGATTTTTTCCTACGTCGTGGGTGTATTTACAAACATACAAGTTCACATACCCATGATATCCAGACCCGGAACAACAATCTGTAGGTCACACAAAGGGTTGTTCCGTGCGCGAATCGAACTCGCGACACGTTGCGCGGCAGGCATTTGCCCAACCACCGTGCCAACCGTGCAGTCCAAATTGTTAATATGTAGTAGGTACTTGGGGTAACGTAGGCTAGTATAACACACCATAGTCGCACTTTGGTATATTGCTTATACATATTTATATGCCACTATGTTTTCTTGCGAGTGCAAAATATTTATTACATAGGTATACCCCTTTTTTATATGGCATAAGCTGGTGAACGAGCAGCCGGCGAACGCCCATGGACACCTGGAACACTAGAGGCGTTACAAGTGCTTTACCGGCCTTTTGGGGATTAGGAGTTTGAGGATCGTTGGGGATTCAGGGATTGGGGAGATTGGGGAAGGGGAGGGTAATTGGGTCTCCGGTAACCTCACTCACACGACGAAACACAACGCAAGCGTTGCTTCACGTCGGTTTTCTGTGAGGCCGTGGTATCACT
Source organism: Spodoptera littoralis (assembly GCA_902850265.1). Lineage (NCBI taxonomy): Eukaryota > Metazoa > Arthropoda > Insecta > Lepidoptera > Noctuidae > Spodoptera > Spodoptera littoralis. The sequence continues at coordinate 1,285,182 of LR824535.2, read as the reverse complement.
CCGGTCGAGCCGGCCCATTCGTGCCGAAGCATGGCTCTCCTACACTTAAACCACCCTGACAGAAAGGGGTGCAAGTAAACAGTTCCTGTCCGTGGCGATGTTCGCTAAGCGCACTCTAACTCCGAAGCGAAGTAGAGCATAAAGATAATAACGAACTCATAATTTTATCACAACTCGGAAACTTTGAACTTCCAAACTACGCTTATAGTCGACAAATTGTCGCCAAACTTGAAAATGGATCGTTACAATGAATAATTTAATTAATGTCTTTAAAATTAAGATAAGTTACTGCTACGAAGAGATTTTAATACCTTACAAGTGTTGACGAGTAAAATTTTATCTTTAAGAAAATTTATTCGCATTTTTAAGGAAAAAGGTATGAGAGTAAGATAATAATATCTCGCTGTCTCTTTCTCACTAGTTATTAATGTTCAGAAACGAGCGAACACTAAAAGCTGACTCAAAGTAACATTTCGTGTTTTATAAAATTTTCTTTAAAAAGTAATAAAGCCTGTTCGTGGAATATTTAAGTACTTGTATTAATGTAATTTACTGTGTAGACGAGTCTTTCAAATTATTCGTCGCTTTATATATGACAGCTTTGGATTTTGAATAAATTTTCTTTTTATTTGAAAATTGTATACTAAAATGTAAACGATACGAATATTATAGTGCGGTAAAGATTAAGGAATTGCTGGGCAAAAAGAAGTATGTTCTTGGTCTCCATTCTAGGTAATATCCATGACAATACAGTAACATACGTATAAACATAACCTCTTGTATTGAACCTTTAAGGAGAAATATTGAAAAAGCCATTAAGTTTACCGTAGTGCTGGTATGAGTGCCCACGTACAGATTAACGATTAATCCCTTTTTTTTTAAGGGGGGAAAATCATCGAATTACTGCTCCCGCCTGGGTGAGGCGGAAGGGAGTGTCAGACTCTTACTGACTAAAAACCACCCCGTTCCTTCTCCTGCACGTCGAGCCGGAGCCCCGGTTACCCGTTAGGTTCTCCGCGACACGATTAATCGCTTATCACATAGACCAAGTATGTATGAATCTTCGATACGTAATAAGACCATTGCTATTGCAAAATCCGATTAGTAAAAACACAATATTTGATAGGACCCAATATTTTTAAGATTACCCTCAACTACTCAAAGTAATTTTATTGTGTATGTTTTAAGTATGTACCTAATGTAATATTTTGGTTATTCATAAATACGGATATATTGTTTCGGGCACTGATTCTCATTCTGTACCTACTTATGTATATTTTGTATTTCTCAGTCAAGTCAATATAAATTGTTTTTGAGAAATAAATGTCTTAAACCGTAAGTGTATACAAAAAACGAACTATACTGAGCATATACAAATATAATTAATATGGGTTTACTGGTCATCAAATGAATATGTAAAATTCTGAAATACTATAGGAATAATACTGAACTTTTCCACTCTGCCAAGTTGGTTTTAACTTTTCAATTCTGCATTTTACTAGAGAATCCTGGTGTTTTAACAACGGTCACAATAAAGTTCGAAGCAAGAAACTCAAAAGAATGTTTATAACAAGGCAGGTTGCAGCAATACTTCTCGATTGGTCTTACAAAGCAGGGCCGAGGGAAACTTTGTCGTAATCTCCTTCACTTTTGTCATCAAATGTCGGAACCGGGAACTTTAGCTTTGTATACAACTTTGTGTAGTAGGTATCGACTTGATACGCGGTAATGAGAATACGGATTTGTTTAATTTGTGATTAAGTATTCCGTTGGTTTTGTTTTGTAAATGAAACTTGCAGGTTTATACAGCGTGTAATCTATTACGTTTCCGTCCCGCGACAAAACAACTTCCCATTAGAAGTACTTTCGATGTATAGAATATAAACAAACAGAAGAGATGTATCTTTTTTTAGTATTAAAAAAAACATGGATATAAGCACATGACACACTAGACGTAAATTATAGGCACTATTCGCATCGCAATTGCCAACATCAGGCGATTTAATCTGTCAAACACCAAGCGGTCACCGGTGACCGCGATCTATTGTTCTTTAATTGTGTCTATAAAACCGGTACTCGACGAGTTAATGGTCAAACGTGGACCTACCAAATATAAAAAAAATCTACGATTAAGCGACAAGAGATTCAAATTTACACTGTAGTTTATGAAACATCTAAAATTAAAATATTATGTTAAATATACCAATATAATACTATGCTGATGATATCAGGAAAATAGCTGGTCCAGTATGGACCCGTTTAGCTAAAGACAGGGATACGTGGAAATGTTTAGAGGAGGCCTATGGAGACAAACAACCTGTTCCACAAAAACACCTAGTGGCCGATAGTTACAAAGCAAGTAATAAAAATTAGTTTATTAGAAAGTAGGCATGTTAAAGAAAATATGTAGTATTTGATAAGAAACAGCAATAAAGGCAATTTTTTTATTTATTATAATATTATGCAATGTAGACCTTTGAATAATCTTTCTGGCAATAAAAACCACAATTTTTGTATTTCTTTTTCATTTAGTAATCATGTAAAGTAAAGATGTGACCACTAAAAACTTTACTACTATCGCTACAATGTATCTAACAACTTCTAACACTACCAGTGCAGTACATGGCAGCGCCAGTCAATGACGTTGAATATGTATGGGGTGTTACCATGTAGCTAGACAAAGTTTTAATGGACTTGTTATTAACATTAAACACACCTTCCTTCACAGTGTTTCACGCTTTGACAACAAGGAACCCTTCGGTTATTTTATTGTCCAGGTGAATATTGTAATTTTGCAGTTCACCAAGTACTAGATTTAATTTACTTGTTTTATAAATGAAGAAGCTAAAAGCTAAACAATTCATGAGTGTGGAAAAGCCATGCTTCGGCACAAATGGGCCGGCTCGACCGGAGTGATACCACGGCCTTACAGAAAACCGACGTAAAGCAACGCTTGCGTTGTTTGTGTTGTCGTGTGAGTGAGCCGGAAGCCCAATTATCCCCCCATGCCCTTCCCCCAATCTCCCCAATCCCTGAATCCGCAACAATCCTCAAATTTCTTATGCTCAAAAAGCCGGTCACGAACTTGTGACCATGGGCGACGCCGATTGTTTACCATCAAGTGATTTGTCTGCTCAGTTACCGGCTTATCCCATAAAAAAAATTTCCCCCCTTAAAAAAAATCCCATACAAAAAAATAATAAGAAAAAAAAATACTTTTACTACGGTGAAATAGTTAATAAAAATAATAATTTAATTATTATTTTAACGGACTCATGTCATATAATGCTTAAGTATGTGGTCTACCTCTAAATTACCTATAGACCTACGGAGATATGTTTCATAGTTTTAAATTTTAATCTCCATTATAAAACGCTGATTTAAACAAACTAAATAAGAACGAAAATAGAAAGCTTAAACTATTTGACAGAGCGATGTTCCTGTCAGCTAAAAATAGCTCCAGAAACTGAAAACTTCGAAATCTTTGATCCAGAAGTAATAGCCTAATACCCGACACCAACGAAAATTTAGTTCGAAAAATCAACGCAAAGAAATTGAAGTTTGACACAAAAAGTTACTCTTGACGTACAATATTTAACAAAGGAAAATTGCCCTGAAGCTGTGATCCTGTAACGGACTTAAACAATTTAAATACGAACAAAGTCTAAAATTATCTTTTCAATCTTCAATCATTCGTAATTAGTTGAGAACTGAATGAGATGCATGTCAAAAACCTTCAAGAAATTACTTGAAATTGTAAAGTGGCCGGGACTTGTACCCTTGGAAGTCCTGGCTTGTGTCAGATACACTTTACAAACTTCTAAACATTTCAATAGGAGGGAGTTTGATTAACCAGTTTCGTGATAAGTTGACGTCTTAAACGGTCACTTGGGATTTTGTTATTTGATTTAAGAGAAAATGTAGTCGATTTAATCGACACTAAGTTTCGTTTGAATTAAACTTTGATTGCGCGATTAGAGTTAACTTGGAGTAAACATTGATTTACATATTGATTTTATTTTAATCTATGATAATTTTTAATCAGACTCAAGAATCACTAAAAAATCATCGATTTATTATCCATTAATTGAACTAAGTCAATCACCAAAACGCAAATAGCAACGCTGTATTAAACGACACACAAAAATAGTCGAACTAGGTGTAATAATTTAAAACATAAAATAATTCTCATTAAAATTAGTAGCCAATAAAATGAATCCATTCATTATGACATCCTGTCATTTGTTTTAATCACTCGGACGTACGCCACAAGTTGGTTGAAGCATTTTATTTAAATGCAATCGGTTGAAATCGACGTGAAATATTAATTAATATGGTTGATTGGAACCAACAGAGTGAATTATTGTGTTGATTTGTAAACCTATTGGGTTAGGAGGCTGGTCAGTTTTTAGAGAGTTACGACTATAGGTCCACCACTGCGGCGGAAAGTAAATAAATATTTAAAATATTAAATAAATTGTTTTAATTAAAATATAATACAATGTATAGACGGTAAAGACATTTCATCATTGGAAAAATTATGACAAGAGAAAAAACAAAAGTATTGACATATTGTATTGGAAGAAGAAAATACTAAAGAAAAGAGGTGAGCTAACTAATAGAGGTAGTAAAAAGTACGAATATGAGGAAGGTATAGAATAATGAAAGATATAAATAAATGAAACGTAGGTGAGCAGCCTACATCACCCCCCTCCAGAGACCGCCAAGGGCGATAAAAATCTTACTCGCCGCCCAGAACGAGTGGTGTATTCTTTCTGGGTTTCTGGAAGGGAATCTGTGTGATCGGATAGCATGAAGGCTGGTTTCAGGCGGTCTATGGAGACCGTCACCTCTCTGCCCTTCTGTAAAATCCTAAATGTTTTATTATCCCGGGCTAGAACTCTGTAAGGCCCTGAGTATGCCGGCTGTAGCGAACCACGTAATGCGTCTTCGCGAAGGAAGACGTGATCAGTGGTTGCGAGTTCTTTGAATACGAACACTTTATGCTTGGTATGTCGTGAAGCAGGTCTTGGCCTTAATTTCTCAGTGATATTTCTCAAGCGAGCAGAAAACTCCGACATATCGGAAGTATCCACTGAGGTTGGTTTGTCAAAAAACTCTCCAGGCAATCTTAAGGGTTCTCCATAAACAAGTTCGGCAGATGAACTTTGGAGATCATCCTTAAAGGCAGTTCGTATGCCTAACAATACCCAGGGCAATGACTCTGTCCATCTGTCGTTACCGTGACATATTATTGCGGCCTTAAGTTGACGGTGGAAACGTTCCACCATCCCATTGCATGCAGGATGATATGCAGTGGTCCGTTTGTGCTGGAAACCGGCTATTTTCGATAAACAATCGAATAAAGCAGACTCGAATTGACGACCACGATCAGTTGTAATATCCGTGGGACATCCGAATCGAGCAATCCACGTCGATACTAATGCCTTGGCTACGGTTTCCGCAGTTATGTTTTCTATCGGTACTGCTTCCGGCCATCGAGTAAATCGATCTACTGCCGTCAGGCAATACCGATAGCCTTGTGAAACTGGCAGAGGTCCGATCAGATCAATATGGATCTGTTTGAAGCGGGTACGAGGAAGAGTAAACGTACCTAGAGGTGAAGAGACATGGCGGTTAACCTTAGCTTTTTGGCAAGCTAAGCAAGCCTGTGCCCATTCCCTGCAGTTTTTACGTATCCCTGGCCAGACAAACCGCTCTGCTACAAGTTTAGCAGAAGCATTAGGACCAGGGTGGCTTAATGAATGCAAACTTTCAAATACTTGTTTGCGATAGAATTTCGGGACAAAAGGCCTAGAAGTCGGTGTACTGACGTCGCAATACAGAGGTATACGGCTTCCAGGAAGATTCAACTTCTCTAAACGAAGTGATGAACCATTGTCCAGTAAATGTTGAAGTTCAAGGTCGGTAGGTTGACCTTTGGCTAAAGTCTCGAGGCTGACTGGAAGTCCTAGTTCTTCGATTCGTGACAAAGTATCTGCCACTATATTATCCTTGCCTGATATGTGGCGGATATCGGTAGTGAACTGAGAAATAAAATCGAGATATCTATACTGCCTTGGCGAACAATTTTTTTTCCTCTCATGGAATGCAAAACTGATCGGCTTATGGTCAGTATAGATGATAAAGTGTCGGGCCTCAAGCATATGCCTAAAATATTTTATCCCTTCATATATGGCAAGTAGCTCACGATCATAAGGCGAGTATTTTGCCTGTGAAGGGCTAAGTTTCCTTGAAAAGAAGGATAGAGGTTGCCAAGCACCATCTTTATGTTGCTGAAGGACTGCACCGATTGCCTTATCGGAGGCATCTGTCACCAAGGCAAGTTGAGCGGAACAGTCAGGATGTGCCAATAGAGCAGCATTGGCTAGACTGTCTTTGCATGCATTAAAGGCTGACAGGGCATCTCCAGTTAAATTAACTGGCTGGGATCCTTTAACTGAGCCTGTCAACAAAGCATGCAACGGGGCTTGAATTTCTGCAGCTCGGGAAAGGAATCTCCTATAAAAATTGAGCATGCCTAAGAATGCTTTGAGCTGACGCACAGTTTTCGGCACTGGAAAGTCCGTAATGGCCTGCACTTTTGAGTGCAACGGCTTTGTACCTTTCTCCGATATGGAGTAACCTAAAAAAGTTACCTCTGGCATACCGAGAACGCATTTTCCCGTATTCACTGACATGCCGTAGTCTCTCAGCTTGGTGAAAATATGACGGAGATGTTCTTCATGAGTTTGTTCATCTTTTGAAAACACTAAAATGTCATCAAGATAACAGAAGGTGAAATCGAGGCTCCTAGTGATTTCATCCATAAACCTCTGAAAAGTTTGGCCCGCATTCCGAAGTCCAAAGGTCATAAAAGGAAACTCATACAAACCAAATGGTGTTGTGATTGCAGTCTTCGGAATATCGTCCTCGTGGACAGGTACCTGATTATATGCCTTCAATAAATCTAAGGTGCTGAAAACTTTGCAACCAATTAGATTGTGGGCAAAGTCGTGAATATGTTTGATTGGGTACCTGTCAGGAACAGTGCGTGCGTTAAGCATGCGATAATCACCGCAAGGACGCCAGCCGTTATCTTTCTTCGGGGCTAGGTGGAGAGGTGATGCCCAGGGACTTTTCGATGGCCTAGCTGTGCCGTTGGCAAGCATTGCATCGAACTCCTGTTTAGCTATTTTTAATTTGTCTGGCGCTAGTCTACGCGGGGTGCATGATACTGGAGGGCCTGGAGTTGTTCGGATGTAATGTACAGTTTGGTGCTTAATATTACGGTGAATGCCGGTTGGCCGGGTAATCTCGGGGAATTCGTGAAAAATTTTATGATATCGAGACTCCCCGGTCAAAACCTTGATAGACGCTATGTTGCTACATTTAGCTACTATAGCTACAGAAGATATAGAAGTAGTGTTATCTAACAAACGTTTGTTACGGCAATCTACGATGAGGTTATAGAAATTCAAAAAATCTACACCAATGATAGGTTTTGTTACATCGGCTACGATGAAACGCCATTGAAAAATTCTGCGTAAACCTAAATCTAATGCTAAATTAATACAACCATAAGTTTTTATGTTAGAACCATTAGCTGCACACAAATTATAGTCTGTAGAAGCGCGACGATCGCGAAGAGCTGACCGTGGGAACACGCAGAGGTCGCTCCCTGTGTCGACCAGGAACTGCGTCTTCGAAGATCGGTCAGTAACGAACAGGCGACCAGAAGCGAACAAAGGGCAATCGTCAGTCGCCATTACCGACCGCCCCTGGAGTTTTCCGCCTTGTAGTCGCAGGGCTGGATGCACTTGTTGGCCTTTGCTCCAAATTTGTCATGGTACCAGCAAAATGGGGATCTTTGGTAGTTGGAAGCTGACCTTTTTGATTTGGACCGGTGAGAAATACGACTACGGGATCTACCTCTTGACCGAGACAATCTTTCTATCTTGTCCGCCAACTTTTCCATCTGCTTGGTCAGCGCAGCAATCTCCATGTTCGTATTACCGCCTGAGGTGCTCGACGTTGCGGTGACTGCTGCCGTTGAAGCAATTTGAACGCCGACGACGTCGTGAATTGCGTCTGCCAATTCAGCTAACTCGACTAGGCACATTTTGGATTGTGAAGCGGCTACAATAGCTTGCGTGCTGCTGGGCAGCCGACTCGTCCAGATAGTCCGCAGAAACTCCTCTGGAACACCTGGGCCTGCCAGATTCAGGAGATGGCGGTAAAACTGGGAAGGCTTGCGATCCCCCAGCTCTTCGTGCATGAGCAGCTGTTTAACCCTCTTCTCACGCGAAGCCGAAAGCCTTTTAATTAGTTCAGACTTAAGTTTATCATACTTCCCTGTAGTAGGAGGATAGGCAATGATATCCTCGACTTCGGACGCGTACTGGGAATCCAGATTGCCCGTGACGTAGAAAAATTTCGTTTCGTCGGTTCTTATGTTCGCCAACATAAACTGCGCCTCCATTTGGTTGAACCATAACTCTGGTTTTTCGTGGTAGAATGGTGGAATTCGAACTCCGACACGGAAACTTTCCGTAGTCATGCCGCCGGCCGCAGCGTGGCACGCCGTTTTGTCTTCAGCCATAGTTTACGTGTTGTTCTCGGGGTCACCACTTTAGAGAGTTACGACTATAGGTCCACCACTGCGGCGGAAAGTAAATAAATATTTAAAATATTAAATAAATTGTTTTAATTAAAATATAATACAATGTATAGACGGTAAAGACATTTCATCATTGGAAAAATTATGACAAGAGAAAAAACAAAAGTATTGACATATTGTATTGGAAGAAGAAAATACTAAAGAAAAGAGGTGAGCTAACTAATAGAGGTAGTAAAAAGTACGAATATGAGGAAGGTATAGAATAATGAAAGATATAAATAAATGAAACGTAGGTGAGCAGCCTACAAGTTTAATAGGTGTTTGATGTTCGCCTTAGAAATCTTTTGATGGGAAATTAGGGGTCGGTTAATAGCAAGGTCCTCATTACGTATCGTTGGTGTATCATGGGGGCTAATGGGAATGAACTAGTCGACCGTTGCTAAGGAGATCAAAGAACAACTTTGTACAAAATGTTAAGATTATGTTGCTACATAGTTCCTTGATTGAACGGCCACAGTGCGATAACTCAGCTTGAGTTTAATCTCCTCTAGTATAGCTGCTTAAAAGGTTTTCAGTTAAAACATGTTCATCATAGAATAGATTTTATTTAGATTAGCAATATATTATTAAGCAAGGGCTAAATTAAAGTACCCTTAATGACGGGTAACTGGTTATGAGGTACTGAGGTATGTAAGAATCGTAGCAATTGGCATTCCATAGTCTCTGCCTACCCCCATGGGAGATAGGCGTGAGGTTGTATATGTATGTAATATTATCTGTGAGATAACATCTAACCCATAATCTTTAAAGACAGTAAATTTAAAAATTATAGTTTTATTGTCTATGTACACACGGCCACACATCAATCTATACAAAACCAGTTTATCCTGGTGTCGCGTCGCATCATCTTTCCGCACATTTAACGTCCAGTTTATGCTGGTTATGTAAAGCTCGATGTGTAGCCGTGTGTACAAGAAAGTTTAAGTAAAAAAAAATTACTAATCTTTTTATACAACTTTTTTTAACACCAAGAGAATATTTTTTGTTTAATTTCACAAATAGAACTAATAAAACCTATGACTCAGCCGACTGAGTCAGAAGGGGTTAAAAGTGAATCGCGTGTGGATTATGACGCGAAACTGATTAGTGCTAAATGTAAGGGTTACGGGGCACGCAATACATTTGCAGTATTAAATTAGTTTGGGGTTAACTGACAGGCTCGTTCTAACGGTAACAGAGCGTGACTAACTAATTCAACATAATTGTACAGTCATTCATATTGAGTGCTTATGTCATTACGCATAGGTACCTAAATACTAATACATTACAATGTTACATTGAAACTTTTTAATATTTTAATTTTAAACTGTCAAACACCGAGCGGACACCAGTGACCGCAACTTATTGTTCTTTAATTATGTCTATAATGACGGTACTCAAGAGTTAAAAGCTAAAGAATGCCATTCGGCATTAAGTCGGCCATGTTGTATGGCTAGTTGTTGCCCGCGACTTCATCCGCGTAGAATATGAATTTTAGGTTATAGCTTTTTTGTTTCAATTTTACAAAATAAAAGTAGCTTATGTCTACTACTACATTAGCTAACTGCCAATATTATAATCCCGGCAAAATCGGTACAGCCATTCTAAATACAATACAAAAAATTTAAAAATTGTTATTATGGTATAGGTATCGTATGTATGCTAATATGCATGTAGCAAAAACCGGTTATTTCAATATTACAAACAGATACTACAATTTTATTGATCTGTATAGATTATTATATTTTCACACTTCCAAGAAAATAGTATTAAACCAACCACTGATCTCCAATGAGTCTGTTCAGTTAGCGGAACTCTTTGAATATGAACATTTTCTAAAGTTTTCCAAGTAAAGCGGGATATGACACCTGAGTAAACCCGCGCCTCGTTTATGCGTCGAACCGATCCATCCACTTAATTAACTTTTCAACACGTCTTTTGTTTAAAACCGTTACGTGCATGCTTCGGTACTAATTAACCGTTAATTCCGCTTTCACGAGGACGAAATTAATTGATATCAATTTTAATCTAATGCGTGACAAACTGGTGTAATTACAAAATGTGTACCACGGTCCTGTTTTAGAAAATATTACTCAGGTTCTATGTATTTAAATTTGGAGAAATCGTAGGTACATATCGTCACCTTTAATTTATATTTTCCAAACTACAACAATTCCTCCATAAACTGCATATAAAAAAGGGTTTTTTTTAAAGTCGGTTAATTAACGTACCCACTAAAACATTCAAAATACCACATCAAAATCGGTTCAGCTAACCGTGACATAATCGCGTCCAAACATACAAACATACAGATCAAACTAAGAGCCTCCTTTTTAAGTTTGTTAAAAAGGAGATCTTTCTCATCCTGAAGTAATGTGCTTAAACTAGAAGAAGTTTCAAGTCAATACAATTAAAAACTATTTATCTAAGTAAATAAAAGAGACCTCACACACACATATCAGTTTACAAACAAAAACATTCCCAACAAAATTTTAATTCCATAAATAATCAACCGAGTATCGAGTCCATTGATATCCCAAACGCGACCGTCATAAAAACAATTACAATAATGAGCTTATCAAATAGACTGCAACGTTTCCAACATTGGATGGCCCTCGTAATATCGGGTTAATGTGCTGATTCCATTCCAAAATATGTTTTATTGAGATACGAGCATGATAGGTATTTGCGTACAATAGAATTGATGCTTTTGTGAAAATAGACTTTGTTTCGATTTATAAACTGCCTTTTACATAACGTAAGGTCTTTTTTTTTGAGGGGTTAAATCATCCAATGACTTTTCCCGCCCGGGTGAGGCAGGAGGGAGGGTCAGACTCTTATTGACCAAAAACCACACCGTTCCTACTCCTGCACTTCGAGCCAGAGCCCCAGTAACCTGTTAAGCCCTCCGCGGCTCCGTATAGGCATCAGCCCTATTGTGGCAATCTGATGGCTCTTTGAAGCGCGCGTGGAACGCGACGCGCCGTACGCTCGGGTCTGGTTCTTGTCGGGCGGCAAGTTACCCACCCATGTTCGCCATCCGCAGGCCCGTGCTTACGGTGGCCGGAGATCGTCTGGCGATCCCCGACGTCCAGAGTGTAAATCGTGAAGTTACCCATGACGCTGAGGCGTGAAGAGACTTATTCCCTCACGCGCCCTGCCTCCTCCTTAGCAGCATGATTGCTTCGCAGAAGGAGGATCCCAGTCCCTCTCGCTCTGTACCATAGTCTGAACTAGAGCCGGACGCCCTCTCGCGTCCGACTCTCATGATAATATTTGCGTTTCATCATATTTGGATTTTATATGTACATACTCTAACTAACTTGAATATAAACATGTTATCCTCTTCTTACCATCGTGTAGGTTGGTAACTTCGATTTAAAGTACCTTGAATGCGTTAATCCGATTGTCTTCTAAATCATCTTGTGAATTGTGTAAATTAGTCTACCTATTTTGCTTTCAATGTAGAGCAGAACTAAGTGCTTACATATAAAATAAAAAGCCTAAATAAAAAGAAACATTAAAAGCGAATTTTTAATAAATTCTGGCAATGAACAGAGCGGGCTGAATAGCAAAATAATAAAATTTATCAGATTGGTATCGAACTCCCCTATGGCGAGTAAATTACTTTCGCACGCGCGCCCTATGTATTTAATTTTAAATAATCAGGTCAGTATGGATACCCGAATAATTTTGAGTAGAATATATTTTGTATAAACTCACAAATTGTTGCGGAAATAATGTGTATGATGAGAATGATAAATGAGCTGGAATATGAAGTATGGAGGACGTCCTAATAACAATATAATACGTTTACAGCGCTGTATAAAGAATTTATCTATATTCTGTACTTTATATTATGACATTTTTATTCAGATTAGAATTTTGAAATAAATATTTATCTACAAAACCATCTATAACGTTGTAAGTAATCAAAAACGCTATTCATGATTATTTAAATAAACGGATAATGTAATCATGTTGATACGATGGTCATTGCTCATTTTTTTTAATGGAATAGGATGCAAACGAGCAAAGGGATCACCTGATGGTAAGCGATTAGCGCCGCCCATGGACACCCGCAACACCAGAGGAGTCACAGGTGCGTTGCCGGCCTTTTAAAACGGAATACGCCCTTTTTTTGAAGGTTTGAAGGTCGTATCTGTACAATCTATAATACATATGCATTTTATGATGTATTATTATTTCACACGTGTTTCTTCCATTAAATACTCTTTATCTTTAGAAATGAAATTGTTCCCTCACTAAATTATTTAAAAACATTTCTACTCAAACAATTTATCAAAATGAACGAAACAAAATGTCTTATTCATTTCGAATAACAAATACCTAAATAAAAACCTAATCGTTTAAGTAAAAGCACTTTTATACATCTAAAATATTAACTTACAGACGTTACTTTATCTATCACTGGAACACTAAGCGGGGATTTGAGCCAAAGATTCGAGAAACTTCAATTTATATTAAGAAGTTGGATAATTTCGTTATCACGATCCTGACTCGGCTTTGATGCTATCTAAGGCTAAGGACACACGGCGTGATTTTCTCCAACACACGCCGCGGTTGCGGTCCCATAGCCTTTGTAGAATACAAATATGTATGTTAAAAATCAAAGCAATATTCACAACGCGTTTTACGCCCGCGGCGGTTGCGAATGCGATTATTTGCGGCTCTCACTGTAACGACGGACGCGGGCGCGGTTCCGCAGCCCAGCAGGACCGCGCGCTCTGCAATGCGTTGGCGGGCGATCGCAATGGGACCATCCGCTCGTCTTGCGATAATCAACCGCTAAGTTTACGGGCGGTAATCGCAACCGCGGTGACTATGGGATCGCAGAAAGGAGCGGTCTTATGAGTTTTGAAAATTTCGTCTCCATTCGAAAGGCGGGGTCAGGATAAAATCGCGGCGTGTACCCTTAGCCTTAGAAGTAAAAAGGCTGTTACCGAAATAGTTTGCTACTGATAATTAAGGGACAAATGGCCCGAGTTTTGTTACTATTGAATGCGTATTTTCTATTGTCGAAGAAAATTGGAACCGTTAAACCTTTACACCGATTGCATCAGGTATTAGGAGCTCAGGGTCATTTATTCTTTTTTTAGACGCCATCTTGGGTTGAGAGTACCTTTATTTTACTTCTCACGCTTAGTAATGATCTTGCGTACATTTTATTGTGAAATAAAAATAAATTGATAATGTTGTTCTTGAAAAACGCTTATATATCGTTCATTTATGTAACGTTTAAGCTTTGTTCTCGTTTGTATTGATAAAATATCTGTCAAAATGTGTACATTTCTTTGTATTACAAAATTTTACGAAATACATAACGACATAATTCTTTTTAACCGACTTCAAAAAACGAGGTTCTCAGTTTGATGTTTGTGCGCGTTTATCTCAGGATTAGCTTCATCAATTTGGATGCGGTTTTCAAAAATGTGTGTGTTACCTTAGAAGAGAGTTTTAATATTTTAATTAACCCCCTTCTATAAAGAGGGGTTTAAAGTCAGCTTTTTTAAGCACAGTTAATAAATATTAAACTGTATATTTAATTCACATCTCAAACTATTCTATAATAACAAACCACGAACTTACAAAGTACTTACTCAGATTCTCACATAGTAAAACTTAACGAGGATATCATCGTACGATCCAGAAACGATAAAGTCAATTTAAAGGTCCTATCGTGGTTTTAAAACTAACACTTACCCTCCAACTGGGTACGAATCGTGCCAAAGAAAAGCGTGCATAAGACTTTTATTATTTTCTCTAGAGAAGTCTGAGGTTTACTACAATTTAAGAGCATTTTAATATAGGTTCCGACTTCCAAATTCTTCTTTCTTTTAACTCGTCGAGTACCGTATTTATAGACACAATTAAAGAATAATAGGTTGCGGTCCGCTTGGTGTTTGACAGTTTAAACTGTCAAACACCACGCGGTCACCGGTGACCGCAACCTATTGTTCTTTAATTGTGTCTATAAAACCGGTACTCGACGAGTTAATAGTATTCACCTGTGGTATTTACCATATTATTATATTAAAAATTTAGGTACTAGTTCGTTCCGTAGTCGTTAATCAGAATACAGAAAACTACCCATAATTAATATTTTACTGTAAAAATATATTTTCTTAGCTAAATATTTTCTTTGTTTAATAATATAATATAATAAGTTCTTGTGTAATATCCGAAGCTCCTACAAGTTCTACAACATAAGATTTAAATAGGACAAGTCTGTGAACTCATCATATTAATAAAGTTTCCAGTCTAGACAATACACAAACACTAGTTTCGGTATAAACGTAATACAAGAACGTAGTACTGCGCATAAACAATGTGTTTCTACAAACGTGGCGGTCATCAATCCGAGTATTAGCAAACAAATGAAACACACAATCCTGGCGAAGACTATAAAAAAACCTTGGAAAAATACGAAAAAAACCGTGTCTCTTATCTTCACAGTCCCTGCAGTAATAGTAAAAAACTCCATTACTCATCTTCGCTGGGGTCGGTATAAAACAGCTACCTGATTGTGGCAGGCCCTTGTTAATCATTTTATTCTTCAACAGCTACCTACGGAACACCTCAACTGTTTGTCATTTCATTTTAGAAAATTCCCTGCGGTATGAAATGTAACGTTGTCAGAATAATTTTCAAATAATTTTTCGTTAGCTCCCTAGTTCCGTTTAGATGTCGTAAAGGAACTATGCATTTTGAATTATGAACACTGAATTAATTCTTGGTTTTTGCGACAGGTCTTCCTTAGGTATATTTTATGAAGACTTTGTACCTGGCATGTTCATGAAGATATATTATTTCCAGGTCTATAAAATTCAGGCCAGCTATTTTCGCGCAGTGTCTTACAACCGGTGGAGAATATCAACAAATAAGAAAATACTCGAATACATCTTCAATTTCCTCCACACATGACTCCAATGAAACCGCAACTCATTATCAACCGCTCCAATTTACACAGATTGATAAATAAAATGGCGGCCATCAATCCGATTGGGGAATAAGGTGTACCAAACTCTCAATTCAAGTCTTTTAGAAGTCATTGAACCCAGAACTCATTACCTCCGTATCTGCTAATATTTAGGGACATCAATCTTGTATCAAGAATACAGGGAGCCCATCAAATAACCATTACCAATGGAAATTTAAAAACGTTTCTTCGCTTGACGGCGCTTGATGTAGCTTGACATGTTGCGTTTTTATTACTCTTTTTGATAGGCTGACGATTCAGGTGTGCTTAGTTGAGATTGATAGGACAAGGACTTTTCATGTGACGTGTTATGGGTTTTTTTTTTAATGGGGGAAAATCATCGAATGACTGCTCCCGCCTGGGTGAGGCGGAAGGGAGTGTCAGACTCTTACTGACTAAAAACCACCCCGTTCCTTCTCCTGCACGTCGAGCCGCAGCCCCGGTTACCCGTTAGGTTCTCCGCGACACGTGTTATGGGTAGCGTTATATAGTGGTGTAAGAAGACGATTTTTTTTCTGTCATTTACATGAATATGGCGTTGAATGTAGAGCTGTCAAAAAGCTATTTTATAAGGTTATGCTTTCGACATAATCTATTTAAAATGTGAATTAAATAAGTAATGGTAAAGATCGAACTCGAAAATAATAAATGATCTTCATGGTTTTCTACGAATTGATCAATGCAATCTGATTAAAGTTGAAAATAAAATATTTATTTAATAATAAAGCTAATTATTAAATATCAAAATGTAACAGTATACATTCAATCAAGACATACATTGATACAAAGACACATAAACATACTTCTATAAATGATCATTCTCTCACAGAAAACAGAGAGCCGTAATAGTAAGCGAGAATTCTTTTATTCCTAATCGGATTCTAGGGATCGGCTGACAAAACTCTAGTGGTACAATATACCTGAAGGATGTAAGAAAATGTATCTATTGTACGTCAGAGCTTTCGACGACCTCGCCGCGAGAGTTACCGCTCTCCCAGGATTATATTTTAGTGAATTAAGTTCCATTTAAGCCCCAGGGACAGGTGTAAGTGAGAGCGAAAAGTGACTCTAAGTTAAGAGCCAAAGTGTTGGAATTACAATGACATTGTTTAGTTGTAATACTTAAAATTTTGTGTCTACTTTTCTAGTAAGACAGGGAAGCACTTTTTGATATAAAATATAGTTTTTTAAGGGAGGAATAACTCTTCTTACTACTACTTCTTCAGAGTGAGGCAGAGGGAGCCTCAGACTGGTAAACTGCAGTGGCTAAAGATCATTCCAACTCGTGCCCTTGAACTCAGGATTTGATAACTTTTGGCAGTTTTACCCGCAAACCTAGCGGGGAAAATGGATCTTGTTCTTCACCTGTTAAACATAATATAAAAAAACCTACATTTAATTAAACTCTCATGCACCATAACAATATTGCTCAGAGGAAAAGTACACCTATGTAAATATACATACATTCAACACCGCTTATCCAATCAGGGTGTGATTTAAACATTTATCCATCATATTTTCCTTATCTCTTTAATTCCGCCCGCAGTGAGCCCCCAGCTTATACAGTCCGGATCGTTCGGGGATTTACCAAGGAATTTGTTCGTGGTTCAAAAGGGAAAATTAAGGTATTTTTTTATATAATAAACACGCCGCAAATAAGTTTTTATACAATATTCTTTTGAAAATAAGAAATTCTTTTGATGATGTAATATTTTATTTATGACCTTTTTATTAGGCATAGATAGATAGTATTTTTAACAACAATTTATTATTTATAATGTTATATTCGTCTTACATTATTTTAAGTTCATGCTGAGTAAGTAGCTTAGTCAGTTCTACGCTTAAATATATTAATCTTTTTAGTAAATGGTCATAGTTTTTCTGTATTTTGTGGGTCATACCAATACGATCCCAAAGGAGTGTTTCCAAAGTACATTTCACCTTAAAATAGTACGTTCATTACTTACTTCAGACACTACATACCATAAAAATACACGTACTTAATACTCACTTCATTTAAGTTTAGAATGCAGGTCACGAGTTGTGTTTTATTTAGAACTAACCAACCAGTATGTTTAGCGACAATCAGTAGTGTTTGCACAACAAAGGTAGTTCCACCGCCACCGTGGAGGTTACTACGAATACCTACTTATTTATTTTACTACCTTGTTTGCAATTTGTTCTTGTAAGAGTGGGAGAGCCATGCTTCGGCAAAAATGGGCCGGCTAGACCGGAGTGATACCACGACCTCACAAAAAACCGACGTGAAGCAATGCTTGCGTTGTGTTTCGTCGTGTGAGTGAGGTTACTGGAGGCCCAATTACCCTCCCCTATCCCAATCTCCCCAATCCCTGAATCCCCAACGATCCTCAAACTCGTAATCCCCAAAAGGACGGTATCGCACTTGTAACACCTCTGGTGTTCGAGGGGTCCATGGGCGACGCCGATTGCTTACCATTAGGCGATCCGTATGCTCGTTTACCGGCTTATGAAATAAAAAAAAAGTATTCTATTTTTGTAAAAGGGCTGGTTGTGTTGTAGGTAAGTACCTACCTCTACCCCTTTAACAACAAATGTATAATTTAAATGAAAATCGCCAAGTTTTCCATTAAGTTTCAATATTTCATGAAAGATGACAGATTCGACTTGATGGGGATCCTGGACATGGTGTTATTTATTAAACTTAGTGGTATCGTTCTTAAACTTATTTCTTTTTTTCCTTTTTAATCTGTCTGGACTTTAAAAGAGACCTTGAAGAGCCTCTGAGTTTGGTCCGGCATTTCTTCTCAAAGTAGTCAGTTGGGAATTGCTTCATATAGTAATTTAAAAATAGACTTACTTTGTTACTTTGTTACCTATTTGCAGAAATAAATAGGTATCATTTCATTTTATTTCAACCCCAGACTCAGACAAATCGATTTATCAATACATTTTCTAAAACAACAATCAAAACTTTGACCCTGACGTACGTAGTTTAATTTAAAGATACCAGGCGCCCAGACATTCATGGAGGTCTGCCGTTTAGCTTTAGAACTACACAACCAAGCGAGACAATCAGCAATATTTGTTGTTCGTAGTCAACTTGCCTCAGGTTCAGGCAAATATTTGAAAGGGTGTCTTGCACAACAAATTAGTAGTTTCGTATTTGTTTGGGCTGTGTTTGTGTAAGTCTTGATTTGGATCTAATTCCGTTATTTTTACGTTTCATTATTGCTGGGATGTAGACTTGGTGCGGTGGCACTATTATTGTGTTAAATACCAAATTACATTTTATTTTCTACGTAGCATTTAGAGAAAACTGAAACACAGGCGACTTACTTCAGCAAGAGACGCTAAAACCTGTTTTCATAATATAAATATGTAACTTATAGGTATGGTAGGCATTATCTGAAACAAAATTATGTTAATTATTTCTTGATTATGGTTTAATGAAAATCTTTCTGATAAATCAAATGTGAAAAAAAAACAATGAAATAGGTACTATTTGATAGATGATTAGCCGTCATTAGCATACCTCTACATTGTATAATACCAACGTTACATTATTGGACTTGTTACCTGAAAAAGGATTTTTTATAAAAATTTCTAAGACAACACTAGTTTACACAAAATTCTTAAGTAAGAAGTAAGAACAGGAAAGAAGTTCTTTGCTTTTAAACAACATTAGTTGGAGTGTAATACAGGTTTGTTTTTATTCAGAAATACCATTAGTACGCAGTAGACATTGCACTACATCAGAAACGTACAGAAGGCATACTTTATATCAAAACCTCCTTTTGTTCCCAACTCCTGATTACTGGCTCCATCCAAAGGTTGTCTGTAAGAAATCACATTCTGCGACAAGACCGTCCTGTTGCACACATTTTTTATTTTTCTCTTTATGTTTTTATGGTGTCAAATAAAGTTAAGTGTAAATAAATAAATATAACATATAAATATATTATGGATAGATTGATAGACAGCAATTCTATTTTTATATTTCAGTGGATTGATGGAAATAAATGATTTAACTATAGCGGTGAAATGTGTTACTTGAGCGAAAATGAGATAAAGATTGCATCTATAAAAAAAATTCATAAGTTAATTCATAATCATCATTACTTGAATATGACAACTGCACCTAAAAACTGCTCGGCAAGGGGTCTTGGGTTTGATTCGCGGGTCGGGCAAAGTATTACTGGATTTATTTGTAATTCTCAGTAGTAGCATAGGACCTGAAATCGTGCCCGGTATATGGCTATAGCCGCACCGCCTATTACATGGGACTCGTGACATAAATAATGAAAAGTGGGTGTGACAGTGTACATACAGTGGCATTAAATGCCGTAATATGCATCTCTGCCTTCCCCTTCGGGGATAAAAGACGTGATGTTTATGTATGTATATAAAAAGTAACAAAAAAATCTAAGAAAAATTTCATCCAAATCACCGAAATGTAATGAAACTTTTGCTTAATTTATTTTTGTGCTAAGAACATTGTATCAGAGCTGTTCTCTTTTCCCTTTATTTTACTAAAATCTTACGGGTTTTGATGATTTTTAACCGACTTCAAAAAAAGGAGGAGGTTCTCAATTCGACCGTATATATGCTTTTTTTTTTTTTTTATGTTTGTTCGCCGATATCTCCGTTGTTTATAAACCGATTTTGAAAATTCTTTTTTTGTTAGAAAGGAGTTAGTTCCAGAATGGTCCCATGATAAGGAAATCAGGATCTGATGATGGAAGACCAGGGAAACCGAGGGGAACTTTTAAAAATTATAGGGGTGACTAGGGCATTTGTTAATTTTTTCATTAAGTATTAAAAACCACTACAATCTGATAAAGGTCTGGAGCCGATCTGATGATGGAGCCGAGAGCCAGTTGAGGGAACTCCTCAACGGTTAACAGTAGCTACCTTGTGTTTGGGTTTGATTAATTTGTATTGATGAGGACTTTACACCTGCGTGGGATGTAATTGTCAATAAGGGTCTGATGATGAAGTAGTACGATAGTTGAGGGAACTCCTCAAAGGTTAACACTAGCTACCTTGTGTTTGGGTTTGATTAATTTGTATTGATGAGGACTTTACACCTGAGTGGGGTGTAATTGTCAATAAGGGTCTGATGATGAAGTAGTTCGATAGTTGAGGGAACTCCTTAACGGTTAACAGTAGCTATTTTGTGTTTAGGTTTGATTAATTTGTATTGATGAGGACTTTACACCTAGATGGGGGGAGGGGGGGGGGGGATGGTCATTAAAGGTGCAATGACGAAGTAGTATGATAGCTAAGGGACTCCTCAATGGTTAAGAGTACCCACCCGGTGTTTGAACTTGCATAATTTGTATTGATGAAAACTTTGCATCCATATGGGTTTTGTATAAATATATATATCAAAATATATATCAAAGTACTAAACTAAAAAGTATAAAATAAAATTAAAAAACTGCGTTTAAAAAAACCGACTTCAAAAACAAATGACAAACAAAAAGTAAAAACTAAAAAGGAAAAAAAAAACTATTAGTGGTCATACGTACTTATAGCTTACACACCCACTGATAGGTTAGAAGTCGGTGCCACAAACCCACAATAAAATATAAAGTAGACAAAAGTCACAGCTTGTATAATCCATAATAAAATTGTAAACAGCTCAATAATGTTAGGTATCTATTAAGGTTTTAATGAATAATTTTGTTTAAAACTTGTGGCACCGACTTCTAACCTATCAGTGGGTGTGTAAGCTATAAGTACGTATGACCACTAATAGTTTTTTTTTTCCTTTTTAGTTTTTACTTTTTGTTTGTCATTTGTTTTTGAAGTCGGTTTTTTTATTCCTTATACAGTCTTTTGTTTGCTAGGAACAAATTTCCTTCCATTGTTTTTATATGTCTTCTATTTTACGGCCTAATCTAGAAATCATTAAAGTAAGGATGTTAGTTCCTATATTAACCTACATGTCATGGGTCGTCTGCCTCGTTGGCCAAATGGTCGCAAGTGCAACTGCCGGGCAAAGGGTCTCGGGTTCGATTCCCGCGTCGGGCAAAATATTAATTTTTTATAAATTCTCAGTAGTAGCACGGAGTCTGGAATTGTGCCCGGTATATGGCAATAGGCTCACTCCTTATTACATGGGACTCATATCATAAAATAGTGAAAAGTGGGTTTTACATTTGTACCGTGGCATAATGTGCACCTCTGCCTACCCCTTCGGGGATAAAAGCCGTGATGTTATGTCTAAGAGTCGTAGGTCGCTAGAATCCTGAAGCTTTTTTCTGTGCGTTTAATTAACAATGGATTCATATTATTTTTTACTAAAAAGATTGAAAGTATTCAGAACCATATTGTTAATGCACACATTTACTGTGATTAAAAACACACTCTTCTTAGTAGTACAACAATCTTTTAAACATAAAAGATAGATGGTTGATACCACAATACAGAAATCTTACGTCAGGACACAATGGTGATCACTGTCGTAGATCATAATTGAATAAGCGGCGAAATGTGAAAAACGTGTATTTGTGTCAGGGAATCGAGACGCTCATTCGTTATCCGCTGACAGACGAGTGAATGTAATGCTGACAAAAACATCAAATTGTATAGAGGTATATCATAATAACGTAAGTACCTAATTATTTTGAGTTAAGGTTTGTATTGTAACCTAATAAGTAAGAAACGCATTATTTCTGCAATGGTACGAAGACCTGAAGACGATGTTTTTATAATAACTATCGTGAGACATACTAAATTAAGTAAAAACGCGGTTTACTCACGTGAATATACCGAGAAATGCTCTGCGCGCGACGTCACCGCGACCGCGCCCGCTGCTCATGAGGAAGAACCCCTTTGTGGTTGGAAACTAGTAGAGCATTTCTCGGTATATTCACGTGAGTAACCCGCGTTTTTACTTAACCTGAAGACGAAGAAGAAATTCGGAAGATTGAATCTCTATACCCGAATTTATTCCCGAAAAGGTAGGCAGAGGTGTACTTTACGGCACTTAATGCCACTGTATAATATAACACGTATTTTTTATTATCTATGTTA